>OY787616.1:8873546-9473546 GCA_963678935.1 Umbilicus rupestris
GTTAGAGTCAAGTCTCTTTATCCCATTGTTTATCATACCGACATACTTTTTTACCCTTAACAGCTCTATCACAGTCTCTGAGTGTTACAGTTTCTCTTTTTCAAGTTCTGATTGCATCCATTTAAATGACTCAGACAGTTCGTATTTCTCAGCCTTTAGACTTACAACTTTCTTGCTTAATCTATTGTTTGACTTCACTGCCTCTCCCCACTATTCGTACAGATCTTTGTATTTTTCTGCTATGGTTTCTTCGGTAATTTCTGTATCACTGTTGCTTTCACTATAATAATCTATTTCAGGTTCGGTCTCTAGAATTTCTGCGACAGTGGTGAGTGCCAAGTAATTTGAATTTTCCTCTTCTTTCGTACTCATCTTGAACAGATTTGATACAATCCCTGAATCAAACTCTATTCAGCGAGTGTCCCGCTCTGATATCAATTGAAAGTTATACCTCTGTTCGACTCGGACTGTTCCAGATCACTTATTTGCTGTTTCAAAAAGCTTTAACATATCGCGTTTGAATGATTGTTAGTTGCAATAAAAACAGTATGAAGGAACGTAAATGACAAAGGATATGTTTACCCTATTCAGCTCACCGAGCCTACTCAGGGGGGTTTCTTTAAACCCCTGAACGTTGTCGAAATTGTAATAGTAAAAATACTAGTCCAATCACCGTACGCAAACAATATTTATAATCTGAGTGACCTCGGTCGAAACCAAGAGAAAAGTCTAGATTAGTCTAAAGCTAGCTAGTATGCTTAAGGTAAATCTACTAAATAAAAGCTGGGGTTTTGTCCTCTATGTGAGGTATCTCTAGTAAATACTAAAGATAATATTTAATTTTGGTTTAAAAGAAGGCAATAGAGCAAACGTAGTCGGAATCCTATTTCACCCTTAGGTCATCGATTAGTAACGCAAAACATAAATATATGCATGGGTTAATTTGATTGATTATTCTAGGCTAAAGTATCACGCATTCTAATTTCAACTCTCGCTCCTTCTCTAGAATGGGAAAGATACCTAAGTGACACAATTCTCAAACTCTTGCTCTATTGAACCGTGTAGAACAGAAGTCTCCTAATCTCAACCTCTCGGTCTATTGATAGTTAACTAAAGTCCGCTCTATGCTTAGCCTAATAGAATGCGAATGTCACTCTCGCGCACAAACGCTATCTAAAATAATCATGCTTGATCTTCTAAACAACATAAGTTGAATTCTCTTTCCATCCTTGGGAGTTTTATTAATTTATACTCATTCATGCGTTTCGTCAAACACTTGGTGTGCATAGAATTAACATGAAGAAAAAGCATAAGAATTTTCAATCAAACTTCACTCATATTGATAAAGAAACATGTTTTGCATTATAATCTAACCTAAGGGATCCATAGGATCCCAACTACTATGGGACTACTCTTTCATGGTGAGTTCAATACAAGACATAATTTTTACAGGAAATTGTTCACCAATTGAAGACAAACTAGTAAGGGTCGAGTAGAGGGTTGGTTTAGAATCTTCAATTGCGTGTGTCTTCTCCAAATCCTTGACAATTCTTCAAGTCTTCCAAGAGCAATCGTCTAGGGTTTCGTTTTCTGGAAAAAGCCCTCTTTAATTTTGCATCTCTTTATATTTCTACTCTCTTTGAAAATTACCTTTTTACCAACAGTGCCTGAATCAAAAGTGATTCTGGGACGCTTTGATCAGTTGATTCGGACAGAGTGTCAGAATCAAACACTCAGTGCTGTTTCGGAGCTGGGCGAATCAATCTTCCTTGGCCGAATCACTTTTAATTCGGTCAACCCTTTATTTGATTTATGATGCTGGCAGGCTGTGCAGAAGACACAAAGAGTACATCTGGAGGATGTTTCTTTCTTGGGAATAACTTGGTGTCCTGGTTCAGCAAAAAGCAAAACAGTATCTCCGTATCCACTGCCGAAGCTGAGTATATTGCTACTGGAAAGCAAATGTTGGGAGAATATGGGGTTCAACAAGGTACTATGACCATTTACTATGACAACCTGAGTGTCATCAGTATTAGCAAGAATCCGGTGCAGCACTCATGAACCAAACACATTGATATTAGACACCACTTTATCAAAGACCTGGTAGAGAATCATACTATTGTGCTAAAACATATAGCTATAGAAAAGCAGCTGGCTGCCATCTTCACAAAACCGTTGGATGGAGCTCGATTCGAGGAACTCAGAGCTGCTATGGGATTGTGCATAGTTCCTGAATGAGATGTTTCACAACAGCCCTTGTCGTTTGTGATAAAAAGGGGGAGAAGACTGTAATAATTAGGAGTAGTTATGCCAGGTTTTCATAAGTAGTGTTGTTGTAGTTATGTCAAAATTTCAAAGTGGGGGGGGGGGGGGGGGATTGTTGAGGTATGGCATACCTTGACAAATCTACACAAGAGTCTGCTTCAGCAATCCCTGAAGATTTGAAGCTGAAGCACAATCTGAAGAATGGGCAAGATATAGTAACCAAGCACAAGGATCTGTTACAGCACTCTGTGGATCACAAGAGCAGAGGCAAACTAGGCAAAAGACAGATTCTACTACAGCAATCCATAATGATTTAAAGCTAAAGCAAAAAGGCCGAGAAGCTTGAAGATGCACGGAGAAAGTCCAAAGAGGTGCTGCCATTGTCTAAGAAGTTCAAGAAGATTTGGAAACGTCATCAAGTGACCTGCAGATGTCATCACACGGTCAGAGGAAAAGCTCCAAAAGATAAGGATCCTAAAGTTCAATTTAGGAAACTAAATCTTCAACTAGATTCAACTGGAGTTGATCAGCTCTGAAAGAGTTGATCAGAACTCGCTGAATTCGATCAAAGTTTGATCCATAAAATTAGATTGGAGCATGTCTCGTTGAAGGATCAAACAGAAGCTTCGGAGAACAGCTGCGAACCAGAGGTGTTGCAGGCTGTTGGTGTGCTGATTATGGCTACCCGATATAGACAGACTGCCATTGATCAAGGGGAGCAACATCTGAGTTGGAAGAATTCAGAGAGAGAGTCCGACGGTGTGGTAGTGTGTACTAGATAAGCTGTCGACAGAAGTTACAATAACTCTGATATAGAGTATGCTGAAGCATTCAGTGTACTGCATATTGTAATAGGATAGGCTAAGTCTGACTATCAGGTCTATAGCTATTTTTTACTGGAAGTGTGTAGGTAGCGCGAAGAGAGTCTGTGTGATCAGACTGCTATCTAGTCTAGGGGGTTAGACTGAGCAAAAGATTTCGACTAGGCGCAGTCAATTTCACTACGTCTGAGGAGGACTTCTTCAGAGTCCTCAAGATTCCACTAAGCACAGTTTCTAGTACAAGGATATCAGAACTCAGCCTACGCTAGTTCAACCTTCACTTCTAACCTAGATTTAAATCTACGCTAAGTCTGATCATACAGACTAGTTTACGCTATCTACACACTCCAGTAATAGATAGCTACAGACCTCAACATCCAGACTCAGCTTATACTATTACAATGTGCAACAGGAAGATGTTATAGCAACTTACACAATCAAGTTGTTGTAGCATTTGTCCACGACTCACCACACACTCTCTGTTGTTGTATCGGACTTCCACGAGTACTCCAGACTCTGGCAACGCTCCCCCTCGATTAAATTACCTACTGTCAGTATCAGGGAACTCGGCTTTGCTCTTCACCAGTTCGCGGAAGCTCCTCTCTACAACTCTGCTTCAAAGCTATTACTTGATCCTTCAACGAGACAGTGCTTTAGCTGAAGTTCTACAATCAACCGTAGATCAGACTTCTCCAGTCTTGATCTCATCTCCGCCCACACACTCACCAATCAGCGCTCTAACCTTTAGCCTTCCGCTCTCAGCTTTTACGTCTCTCTTTCTCTCGGTGTGTATCTCCATGCTACCTTCCCATTTATAAATGCAGCAATCGAAAAAACAAAGGAATCATAATCCCTTTAGGATTCACAGATCTTTGAAACCAACTTTTAGCACATAGGATTTTCTACTAGATTCTTGAAAGTTTGTTGAGAATTAATTTCCTAAAATCAATTTGGAAGCTTATCTTCTTTCGATCACTTGGCAAAGGCTTCTGATCAATTGCGTCTGACTGGGCGGCTCCCAGACTAGTTGCGACGCTGGCAGCAGCCCACCGGACACTCTCCGTGCTGCTCCATGGTGAACGACTACTTTTGCTTTAGCTCTGTGTCTTCACGGTATGTTAAAGCATCTTCTAGTAGATGTTCGCTATATGCTTCATGAACGTGCTCCAGCTTCTGTTGGAGAGGGATGTTATAGAAACTTCTTGCAGTTTTTTTTTTGTTTTGTCAATTCCTGTGACATGCTTCAGCTTCGTACTCTAGCACGATGTTGTAGCATCTTTTTGGTTGATCGTTCTATCAATGATGTCAATACTTTAACAATCTCCCCCTTGGAATTTTTGATAAAACTCCAGCAAGAGCTCCCCATGGTTTGCTGTTTGGCCACTGTAACTCGCCTGCTGTTTGTATTCTATAGTTAGCTACTTATTTTGACAACACACATCAACATGTCATGCAATACTAGCAAAAGAGTCACACATGAGGTAATGTTATTCTTTCTCTCACCCTTTTTCTCACAAATGACAGGGGGTCTTCATGTATGGGGTTCTGATGTAGGGACAAATAACCTTATATTTGTCCATATTTTCATTTTACTTCTTGTTTGTTCCTTCATTATTATAAAGTCGTTTGACGCTTTTTTTTTATTTCAGGTTGAAAAGATGTATTACATAATATGAAATGGCCGAAAGAAGGTTCCGATGAATTCCGGTCGATCGGGAGCAAAAACGAGCAAAATTAAGCAAAAGAAAGACTTGATTCGCCCAAGGCATATTTGATTCGACCAGGGAGGTGCACGAATAACATGTGATTCGACCAACCTTGGTCGAATCAACCTCTCAATTGCCCGGATTAGAAATGACTCGAGGATAATTCTCCCGTAGACCAAATCTGGGCAGATTGACATGTTCATCGTTGAAGGCTTTCCGAGCGCATGATTCTTATTCGATTGAGGCCTGCCATATTTTGTTGGAAAGATAACTCAAAGAGCTACAACTTCTTAGTTTACATCAAGACGTAATTTGAAGATATAAAAGGCCATTCGAGCACTGCAAAGTTGATTCGCCCAGGAGGAATTAAGGCCCGGGTGAATCAAAAGTGATTCGCCCAAGATGAAGTGACTCGCCCAGCCCCGAAACACACTGAGGTTTTGATTCGACCAGCCCTGGTCGAATCAACCTCCTAAGCTACCCCGAATCAAATTTGATTAGGGCATGACGGGTCAACCTGGTCGAAATTCAACGATATAAATAGAAGAAAATGGGAAAAATCTGATTATGCCTCCGGTGCCTAGGGCCCTCTTCCAGAACAACTAAACCCTAAATCGAAGACTTGAAGAATGGTCGAGAATTTGGAGAAGACACCAATAATTGAAGATTCTACAAATTTGATTCGGTTTATACCCTACTACTCTGCTACTTTACTTTCTTTACTTTTCCTTGTTGAACTATTTCATTATGTCTTGTATTGAACTCACCATGAGTGAGTAGTCCCATAGTATTTGGGATCCTATGGATCCCTTACGTTAGATTGTAATGCAAAACATGTTTCTTTATCAATATGAGTGAAGTTTGATTGAAAATTCTTATGCTTTTTCTTCATGTTAATTCTATGCACACCAAGTGTTTGACGAAACGCATGAATGAGTATAAATTAATAAAACTCTCAAGGATGGAAAGAGAATTCAACTTATGTTGTTTAGAAGATCAAGCATGATTATTTTAGATAGCGTTTGTGCGCGAGAGTGACATTCGCATTCTATTAGGCTAAGTATAGAGCGGACTTGAGTTACTATCAACAGACAGAGAGGTTGAGATTAGGAGACTTTTACTCTACACGGTTCAATAAAGCGAGAGTTTGAGAATTGTGTCCCTTAGGTATCATTACCATTCTAGAGAAGGAGCGAGAGTTGAATCTAGAGTGCGTGATACTTTAGCCTAGAATTATCCATCAAATTATCTTGTGCATGTATTGTTGTTTTGTACTGCTAATTGCATGACCTAGGGGTGAAGTAGGATTCTGACTAGATATACCTTGCCTAGAAGAAAAATCCCAGCTTTTATTTAGTAGACTCGCATTAAGCATTACTAGCTAGCTTTAGACTAATAGGCTTTTCTCTTGGGTTCGACCCGAGGTCACTCGGATTATAAATATTGTTTGCGTAACGTGATTGGACTACTAATTTTACTATCACAATTTTGATAACGTTCAGGTTCATCGGCAGGCACGGGGTACTCCAAGTCCCTTAGTAAGCTTCATATCTGAGTCCGGCGAGCTGCATTCTTCTTGGCCTCTATAGTAAAATAGACAAGCTCTGACTTCAGATGGCTCACAATCCTGATGCGCAAAGCAGCTTCTAGGGCAGATGCATGAGATTTAGGGTCTGCGGTAGCATCTTCTTAGACTTTATTAGCAGCTTCTGGAGCCGGATCACATTCAGTCACATCCATAATATGTTTCCCTTTGAATAGCTTGTGATCCACCAAGAATACCTGGGGCGCCTCGGACAATCCCTTTGCTGGTATTATGAGCTTAGGTCGCTGCTTGGTTATGATTTGAAATATGAGGGAGGGGAACACAATACCAAGATTGATCTTTGTGCAGCTAGCATGAGCTGCTGTGGGAATATAATTTGCCCCAAGTTAATCTTCTCCTTCTGTTCAATGCTGTAAAGCAGCTGACCCATAGCCTTACTCACTTTGCCTCGGTGGGAATTTGGCAACCGGTTCCTCATGGAAAAAGTGTTTAGCAGAGCATATTCGAAGTGAGGTTAGCAGCTGCAAGGCTGTGTGTGATCCAGGTGGAGCACAGTCCCCCCTGTCAGGGTGGTAGCTATTCGATCCGGACTCATCTCAGCAGGAGGCCTGACATCTCCCTCTATCCCTAGGAATTCATTTATCTCAGTGGGGGAATATTCTACACTTAACTGTCTTACACATCATTTTCCATATTTTCTACTCTTCAGCCGATCCAAACTCATTAGGCAAATTCACTAAGAATTCTTTGATTAACTAAGCATTTTGCTTCTTAGTTATGGTGAGATAGTGGAAAAGGTTTACCTCCTTCAGTAGACCTCGAGGACCTTGAATTTAGCATTCTCGGAGACAATCGTGCGTTTCAACACCACCTCCCACGAGCCAATCACTTCTTTGTTTCTGAACCAAATCCCCCTTTGAAGGAATTCGGTCAATATGCGGCTAGGCTACTGGGTTATAGGCTCTCCTTGTACATATTCTTTAATCCCTTGTCCAGCGGGGTGTGGCTCAATCTAAAGTCATCATCTTCAGATTCTTCATTGGAGGAATCGACAATTGTCGGCCTCTTTCCTTTCATGGCTTCAGTGGTAGAACACGACACCACTCCTCCTTTACTATCCTTACTGGAGTCTTCTGAACCATCTTCTTCACTTGTTAGGCTAGGAACCTTCTTCCCTTTTGTTGCTTTCAACTCAACACTCTTCTTAGACCAGATTTCATGGGAAGCTTCAGCATCCTCCACATATGGCTCGCTTTCAGCTTCATGAGTAGTTTCTTCCTCAACCACTTCAGCCGACAAGTACTCGTTGATGGGGACTATTTGCTTCTTCTTCGACAGACCTTCGTTGCCCGTCAACAGTTCTTCAGTTTGACCGGCTGGCCTCCAAGTTAGCAGCGCCAAAGCCGTTGGTTCTGCGACTTGGGGGGGGGGGGGGGACTGTTACAAAACTGGTTTTGGGGACTACTTCCTAGGACTTGTGGGGTTCTTCCTTTTCTTCGAGCTTTCACTGGCACCCGAACTAGAACTCTTACCTCTTCTTGTTCACACCATGGCTTTCTTTGGGGACAGATTTGAGAGCGTCAACGAATCGGCAGAGATGAAGTTTGAACAAGCCCTAGACCCTATTCCGTTACCGAACTTTTCTTTTCAACCGTACAGGGACACGTATCCTCCTGATAACTCGAGCTTTGGCGCCAAACTTTTTCACAATTATTAGACTCATACTGCTGGAGGTTGCTATAGCAACCTCTTCTGATAAACCACAAGCTCTCACCACCGGTCTTAATTATTCCGAATCTTGATTTCATCCAGTGGCTCAATGCATATGCCATCAAATTGAATCTCAATGGTAGTCTAATTTTCACAATGATCATCTTCTCCACTAGATCTCGACCGAGACATATCAGATCCCCATGTTGACTTTCTTTGCTCCTTCCGACTTCTTTTGCAAATCATTGATACAGGAATAGTGACTGTAGATCTCACCTCTAGTGTGCTTTTTCTTACCACATCTATCCACATCTCCTGATCCCTTTTGCTCAGTCTGTAAGCTTTACTCATCTATACTGGTTATCAGGCTTGTGGATCCAGTGGTTGCTACAGCATCCTCTAGTAGGTAGCAGTTGTTTTCGGATCTCGTTCCCTTCATCAGGCATCTCCCATCTGCACCCAATACTTGACATGTCTTTTGTTCAAAATTTATGAAGTGCGTACCATCACATAGCTGGCTAATGCTGATGAGGTTTTCTTTCAGCCCATCCACAAGCATCACATTCTGTAGCTTGGGCAACCCATGTACGTCTAGAGTCCCTTTGCCAAGAACTTTCCCCTTTAGTCCATTCCCAAACATTATGTTATGTTCTTTGCAGGGTTGAAGATTGATTAAGAAGGTTTTATTTCCTATCATGTGTCCCAAGTACCCACTGTCGAAGTACCAGCTACTTCCCTTCATTTACTTTGATGGTAGAATACATATGCAAACTGTCTTCGGCTTGTCTTGTATCTTCGATGGCTGTCCTAGGATTATCTTTGTGGTCTTCAGTACTTGTTCGGAATAGGACAGACATGTTGTAGGTGCCTAACTTGATCATAGAAGTAACACCTGCTTTTGTTCTGTGGAGTTTTACCTGAGGGCTATAGAGGTTGCTGTAGCATCCCCTGTCCCTTTCTTCTGGCAGTTTTTTTTTTGTGTTGGATCATTGTTGTGTGGCTGGCATCTCCTTCCTCTGCACTACAAGTTCGGAGTCTTTTGACTTCTGAGCTTTGACAAACCTTGTCACTCCAGTGCCTTCTTCGCGGGTATATCCCAGTCCTGAGATTTCACTTACATATCTTTGGTAGGACAAGAGGTCATTGAGGTTGTTTGATCCATCATTGAGCATCTTGGCAGTCTTTCTGTGCAGACTGACTTCCTCCATTATAGAAGCATATTTTGACTCACGTTCGACTGCTTGGTCATCCATGGTTTTGATGGTCTCTAGCAATTCTTCTCGTTTGTTTTTCAGTCCGGATATATTTCCAAACAATCCTTTGTTGATATATTTCCAAACAATCCTAAGTGATTTTATAAATAACTCTTTTTATTTTTATCAAAATGCATGTTCATTGGGGTTTTTGTAGGCCCATGCCGTGCTTTTTCTCAGTGGGAGGGCACCTCTTTGTTTTGCTCCACTTCTTATGAGTGCTCTTATGATTCCTCTGGTAAAACCTGGAGGAGGAGTTCAATTGGTAGCAGTGAGAGAGGTTTTGGCGTCGTCTTACGTGAAGAGTAGCTCTAAGCGCATTAGAGCATCAGCAGTAGCTCATTTGTTGCCTTTTCAGGTTGGTGTGGGAGTGCGAGGGCAGTAGAGGCTGCTACACATTAGTTGAACCACTTGGTGGCGAAACACTCAGACAATGGAGGGAATGTGGTGTCATTTTTCATCTCTTAGTGCTTGGGTTGAGTATTGTTATGGTTCTCAGGCGTTGCTCTTTACGAGACAGTCAACCATTCGTAGTTGTTGCGGGGTGCAAAAAGGCGATCCTTTGGGGCCCTTGCTTTGCAGCCTTTGTTGTGTCCGATTAGAGAGTTATGTCATCGTTTGCTGCTCAACGCTTGGTATCTAGATGATGTCATTTTCATGGGGCAAAGAGAGGATTTACTGACAGCTTTTGGGTCATTTGAAAGTCAGGCCCGCAACTAGGGTTAGTAGTGACATAGCAAGTCCTTGTCGTGGTGGCCGCATGGGGACCTGGGGCGGCCGTCGGAGGTGCCAGACGGCTTTATTTTCTCTGATTTTTCGGTATTATCTGTCTTGGATAATCCTATTTTGGCGGATGACAGAGGGACCAATGAAGTTGTAGGACAGAGAGTTCTTGAGAGTCAAGTCATCCTTACTGAGGTGTCTAAGTTGGATAATCTACTGTTGAAGTTGTTACTTTTGCGGGCTTGCGTTCGCATGATGAAGATGATGTATAATTTGAGGAGTTCACCATCGGGCTGGATCGATGGGTCGATTTGTTCTTTTGATGCAGTGGTGGCGGAGGTTGGTGGGGTTGCCTCTTAAGTTTGGTGGGCTAGGTGTTCCAGTGGGGAACGACGTAGCCCTCTCGGCTATTGTTGCTTCCTTGTTGCAGGCAGAAGCGTTGTGGGAGATGCTTACGAGGGACTCATTCTCTTCATCAAGGTGTGGAGCCTTGCTTGAAGAATGGAATTTGAGGTTTCGATCTACCTCCCCAGTTGGTTTGGTAGAGCTAATATAGAAGGCTAAACCACCATAGTGGCTTACCGGATTGGCCACATAAGTCATTAGGGAAGAGATCAAGGGGTGAGGAGGTGCCCGGGTAAAGACCCTAGTAAATGCGATTTCTATGTTCGGCAACGGTATTTGGACCACAGAGATACCTACGCTTTTCTCTGGGCTTCGTATGAACCAGATACCTATGCTTTTCTCTGGGCTTCGTCTGAACTTGGTGGCATATCGTTTGGCCTTCAAGTACCGTACCGGTCATAATGTGTTCACCGTTTCTCTTGATTGTGCGGCCTGTAGAGGTTTGCACACTTTTGATGCGGCCGGTGATCACGACTCTCATTGCCCGAGGGGAGGGAGGAAGATTCGGAGGCATATCGCAGTGAGAGACGCCTTGTTCAACTATTTTAGGGAGGCTAATTTAGGGCCTGGGCTGGAGGTAGCTTGTCTTTTGGCTAGGGGAGAGAAGCTAGCTGACATTTTGATGCCGGCGTGGGATCGAGGTAGAGAACTTTGAGTGGATGTGTCCATTGTCTCTCCCTTTGTGGGGGGAGGGGTATGGCTAAAGTCAGGGGAAGTAGTTAGGAGGGCAGAGGAGAAGAAGATCTCTAAGTACGGTGGTGGTGGTTCAGCCAGTGGGCTTATGTTCGTTCCTTTTATCATGAAATCAGTAGGAGGTTTTGGAGTGCGAGCAGATCAATTGATCAGGACCGTGGCATCGAGATGGGCTGAGGCCAGCGATATGGAGCCACCGGTAGCTCTCTCTATCTTGAGGCAGAAGTTGCCATTTGTCTCCCAGAAGGCTTTGGCGGACGAATTTCTATTAATGGATGATTACATTTAGCCTCTGCGGCAGAGTAGATATATACCAGCTTTATGAAAACCATTTGTAATTGTCTCATATTGAGCTGTAAGAAGTTATTTATTTGAATGAACTATATGATCTTATTAAACCTATTGTTTATTCATTTCCGAATGACTAATACACAGTTACCTGAGTTTCAATAATGTCAACTCAAAACTTTTTATTCAAACTAAATATCAAAGTTCATCGGAATTATAATTATGTGCATAAATTTGCTTATGATGTGTTACAAGCAAAACATTATCAAAAAGCTTTACCATGTAATTAACTCGGACAAAAATAATAGTTGAAACAACCATAAGGCATGAATACAAATCATTACATTGCCTTGCTATATTCATCTAACTTGATTTGAATGGTAGGGTCAAATATTAAAGTTCTGCCTATTTCACCAGTTTGCTAGTTATATTTATCCGTTTGATAGCTATATTCACGAATCTTAGAATCGTGTTCATCAATCTCGGTATCATATTCACCAAATATATTAGTGGATATATCAGTGGCGGAGCCATGCCTTAGGGTGGGGGGCGGCCGCTCCCGGTCAATTTTCAAATTTTACTATATATTACGTATGATTAGCTTGAATTTTCTTAGTTTTATAATAAATTGCCTCCGGTAATTTTAAATCTATGCCCCCGGTAACAAATTTCCGGCTTGAGAAAAAAATTTGCCCCCGATCAAAATAAATCCTGGCTTCGCCACTGGAACATATGCACATGATTAGATAAAATATAATACATGACAAAGTTTATCAGTTTGGATAACATATTCATTAGTTTTAATGAAATATTTTCATCAGTTTCGTATTTATATCATCGATTTGATAGCATTTGTTTGATGAATATGTTCATTGACTTGATCACGTCACTATATAACATATATGATTGAATTTGAATGCTAAATAGATAATTCATCGATTTGAATTCGTTATAGCAATATTCATCAGTTTGATTCAGGTATAAGTCGACATGCATCAAAACATTAACTAATGAATGTAATCCGAAAAAAATCAAAGTTCTCAATTATTTATCTATGTTCATCAAAATAATCGTTTTATTTCATTGAAACGGATTAATGTATTGATTAAATCGAACCATTAATATTATAAATCAAAGAATTAACTAACTCTGTGGTGACCAGGTTACGGCTACGGACGACCAACCATGAGTGAATTTGAATTGGGCGATGGCGATGATAAAGTTTCAAGCGAGTCGGCAATCAGAGTCAAGATAAATGCACGAGTGAAATTCACTAGACAATCAAGAAATCGGCAAATGAACGGACAAGATGAGCCGAAAGTTTAACTTTTTATGACATATTTGCCCTTGATCGGGCTCTTGCTTGTTAGTTTACATTCAACAGGTTAAATCACATTCAATTAGAACCAATCAACCGGTTCTAATTTTGTATCATAAAATATGCATAATTAAATGCTACGATCTACATATTAGTTTGCTTATCAACATAAGAAAATCCTATTTTTCAGCTTAGGACCGACGTTAGAGATGATACACGTACACACTGCAGCTGCTCCGATTCGAACCTTTCAGGGTCTCGTCCCGACACCATGTGGGCCGCTCTTGTGCTGTGCCTTGCCTAGCAAACAAGCAACAAACCCCAAGGCGTGGAGGATTGCTACTCCCAGCTCCGCATTTGATCCAACGGTTGGTGGGCAGTTGTTGGAAGAGCGTCGAACGGGCGAGACAATCAGTGATAAGAGACCAACTAAGAGAAGGGTTTTCTTTTTGGATGTTAATCCGCTGTGCTATGAAGGAAGAAAGCCAAGTTTGCGATCCTTCGCTCATTGGATTTCTCTCTTCTTCTCGGAAGTCAGCCATGACGACCCCGTGATAGCTGTAATTCAATTTCCTTCCCTTTGCGTGTTTCACTATGCTAGACTGTTCTTTTCCGAGCACTCTTCAGTCCGCATCAAACCTAGGACTGCTAGAAAGATGATAATTTTAATGCAGATGTAGACATTTTTTGTTGCTCCCAGCATACTTCATTGCACTTGGACCTCTTGTTGATCTTCTCATTTCCAGTATTTCTCCATGTTCTTAAGTTACTGTTTTATGTATGATGTTCTTTAACACGGCAATGCAACTTATTGGATAGGTTTTAGACGGAGAAAGAGGTAATGAATATCGAAGGCAACTGCTGCCTTCATATAAAGCACATCGGATGGGTGTTTCAAGGAGAGTTTACACTAAACAGAGATCTCAAAGGGTTTCGGTTGAAAGGTCGCATGAAGCAGTTATAAATGTTCTTCGACAATGCAATGTTACTGTGGGTGAATTTTCACTTATACTTATCTATTTCACGTCTTAGTAAGTCCTAGTGTATGGAAATCTTTCTTCTTTGGTATTGGCATGTATTAGAATTATTTGAAAGTGCTTCATTTCATGTAAGATGGTATAACATTAAGCTTAGAGTTGATAAATGTAGCAGGTAGCCGGTGATCCATATAACTCAATGGGGGAAAAAGCTCAAATGGTTTAATCAGTTTACTGCCATGGCTTCATTTGTTCACTCGTTAAATTGATTAATTAGTTTGTGTTATTTTCTTCTGTGTCTGAATGCCTGCTGGGTCATGCTCAATGGCAAACACCAAATAGACTTACAGCATTGTAAATTTGTAGTCTACTGACTGGTTTTCTGTTTGTTAATGTATTTGGACGGAAGAACTCTGGTTATCCATAACTCTATATAAAAACAATGACTAAAATCTAATAAATAATTAATACTGAGATAGTTTTTTTATTTTTCTGATTTATTTCATGTATCATATTATTAATGCAAATGAAATGCAGGTCTTAAAGTTAGAGGACCATGAAGCGGATGATGTTGTAGCCACACTTGTGGAACAAGTTCGACAACAAGGATACAAGGTGGTTATCGCGTCGCCTGATAAAGATTTCAAGCAACTGATTTCAGAAGATGTCCAGATTGTGATGCCCCTGCCTGAGTTAAATAGATGGTCATTTTATACCCTTACGCACTACCAAGCTCAATACAGTTGTGATCCAGGATGTGATTTGAGTCTAAGTGAGTTGTAATCTCTCTCTGTTGACATTTTATTTGAGTAGTATTGTCTTATGTGCAACTTTGTGCTGCTGAATCATGGGATTATTCAGAATTGTTGCAAATTATAGTTTCCATAAACCAGTATATTAATGTTAATTTTAATTCAGGGTGCATCATGGGTGATGAAGCTGATGGTATCCCTGGGATTCAACATGTAGCTCCTGGATTTGGTAAAAAGACGGCATTAAAGCTTTTAATGAAACATGGATCGTTGGAGAACTTATTGAATGCTGCATCAGTTAGAACCATTGGGAGACAGTACGCACAAGATGCACTTACAAAACATGCTGACCATCTGCGAAGGAATTATGAAGTTCTTGCATTGAGAAGGTGAGTGATGTTGATATCTAAGCGAGTCAACAAATCTGTATAACAGCTTATTCTGATAAGGTTGAATGCAGGAATCTTGAGGTTCATGTTCAAAAAAATTGGCTATATCAGAGGGACACTCTCAATGACTCGGTAGTTCTATCCAGCTTCCTTGAAGGTTTGGGGGAGACACAATAGTTCAATTAGCAATCAGAGTCTGATTCAACTGGCCAAACTTCAAGTTGTAAGTAGTGTCACTCGTTAAACTGTGACTCCTGCATGTCATCACACAATTTGTAGGCATCTGTGAATGCATGTATTAGGAAAGCTATTTTAATTAGCAATTAAATATGGGTTAAGCATATGCCAATACAAAAATTTACAGCTTGGATAATATGTGTACTTATATATATGTATCTATTATTGGATTTGTGCTGCAGTCTGTTCCCTTCTCGAAAAAGAGGGTAATTAGTGTTTGGGTCCCATAGAGTTGAGCAAAAGTCCAGCAATGTATATCAATTTTGACGGAGCTGAGGTCCCTTAACATGTCAGACTATGAAGGAGTGAGTGACCAGAAAGTTGATACAGTAAGTAAAATATGCTCCCTTTTCCTACATAAAAGATTCCTCCACTGTCCTCTTCCTTTCAGTAATGGTTTTGTATAGATGTATGTGTTTCATCTCATAAAACCTTTTTGATTAACGGGCCTCTCAAAAAGAATAAAACTTGACTTTAACAGCTTGTGATATTAGAATACTACCACTGGGCACTGGCTCATCTTTACATAGATAATGCCCAACAAGCTTAGCGACCAAATGTAGCCTCAATTGATGAAGCTGAACGATCTAATTCGGACATACTCCAGCTTAAGCTGCAGGCGAACTTGTCATTGATCTACAGTATTAGCTGTGTCATATTGGCAAACCTATCATTTTGTAAGGAACTCAAAATAATAATAAGTGCAACTTTATCTCTAACTGATAATGAAATTGGGATACTCTATAAGCATTTTTGGCAGTATTCCCGTATGTATTCTTTTAGATAGGTTACATACAGCACACAGTGACATTCCTTCTTGACCTCTAACTTCAAGTAGGCAGGCAATACGTAGCAGTGGATATTCACAACATTTTCTAACCTGGCTAATTTTGTTTCTACTTTTTCGACTACTCTGATTTACAAATGGATAAAGAGAAGCAGGTTATAACTTAGATGGAATTTGTAATTTGTAATTTTCTTATTTGGAGAACAGTTGCCTACAATGCCCGTTGCACCTGGTTCTTGGACTTTCAGCTGCATCGCTTATGATTTCACTGATTAAGTCTTTGAAATTCAGACGTTCCACATCTAAAACTATTAGCGAAATCTCACTGTCAAATTCATTTCCATTTGGTCCATATCGCTGCATATCTTCCAACAGAATGGTCCGCAAGTGTTCATCGTACTCTTCATCATAGTTGCACTTAGACTGGGTGACTTGTAGTTGATTTATCTCTGAGCATAGGTCTTTCAGAAGCTTCTGCTTGGCCTGGCTTTTATCTACGACCTTAGAAGACAATAGAGAGAGCTCATTGCAGCTCGACTGTTCTGACTTGCGGCCTAAAATCTCATTCACAATAGCAAATATTAGCTTCCTCTGGGTTTTGTCTAACGACTGCTTTGAAACTGTGTTGCTGTTAAGCTTATTTACTGCGAAATTCCTTTTTGCATTTTTCAACTCCATAGCTCAAAATTTTCAAGCTTGATTGCATGTCCTAATAGTAATAGGTGGGGCTGTACGGTTTTCACGCCATATCTGGGCTCCTGAAGAAGACCTGATGCTAACAGGATCTCAAATATGTACTCATGGTCCTGATCTTTGCCTTCACAGTGAGGTAAGCTGTAGTCTGCCGAGTTTCCAAAGGTTGTGGAGTATAAGTCCACTTGTTCTTTAAACAAATGTTCACCATTATATACTCTCTCTGGACCATAGTCGGTGCTGGCTAAAGATCTTGTGCTATTAGAAGTGCCATGCTTTATGCTCCACCCTTGTTCTTCTGGATACTCATCATCTGTTGCACGGACATTCATCATCACTTAACTAGGAAGTTATGCAGCAATTTCTCATACTTCTTTATTGTGTATTTTCTTGTGGAATCATTTAATAGGAACGACTATTACTTTTATTTCTTTGCAGGACCCGCTAGGAATTATATCAAAATGTAAAATGACTGTTATGGTTTTTTTCCGCTTGAGAATTTGAGAGTTATAGTTCCAGGCCCTGTGATTATAGTGAAAAATTTTTTAAACTGCCATTTTTGGACAAGTTTATTCCCAATCTGCCACACTTCTGAAGTTTGTTCCGGAAATGCCATCTTTTTCACAAACCGCTACTAGCAGTAGTGGTTTGTCGAATTTTTTAAATCGAAATCATGACTGGACGATGAGTTGGCGCTGAGGTGTACCAAACATGACAAACCGCTACTGGGAGTAGCGGTTTGACCGAATATTCTGTGTTTTAAAACTCAGAGCCTCTGAGTTTGAGACTACATCAAACCGCTACTCCCAGTAGCGGTTTGTGTATTATTAAGGTCATGCCGCACTATAATTTTAATCTGACTTTTATATAAATGATTCTTGAATGTTTACTGTTAAGATTTAGATTACTGTAATTAGAAAATTATCTGGAAAAATTCTGAAATAATTCTGAAAGTGTAATGCAGTTTGATGATGTCAATCTAAGGAATAACCGGTCCTATCGACCTTCGTACTGGTTTTTTTATCCTTTGGCTCCTCCTAAGTCGTAGCTGATCATCCTCTTGAATTTGTGCTTGAGTAATTTGAGAAGGGCCTTGGTCAGCTAAAGTTGGATCTCCGGATACCGGTCCGTGAGATGGGCCCGCAGCAGTATCTGCAAAAAAATGCATCTTCAGTATTAGCTAACAGTACTAGAAATGTGGAAAAAGAACAAAAAAATTGCTCCTACCATGATGAAATTGAACACGGTCCGGTGTAATTCCCATTGCTCCCTCCTCTCCAAGCTCCGCTAGATCAGCGTAGCTAGCGTGGAATAAATCGTATGCTAGCTTTTTAGATTTCTCGGGAACATGATCTGCAAATATCTCAGCGGCCATACGACCAGATCTGACCAACGAACGTACCTACAAGCGACAGAAAAGTATGTGAGTCAAAAAAATATGTGAATCATAGAATGGTATTTTGGAGGTTAAGTAAAAGTTACATGTGACGTCTTCTCGTGTGAAGTCGGTCGGTATGGAATTGGCTTATCCTTGGGCTTGGGTGGCTGAATAAATCTAATGGTAACCGAGTTGTACCATGCATAGTACTCCTCCAAATACCCGCCGTCCTCACCAATGTCAAATTCCCCGGTGACGGCCCTCCGGATCCTATCATCCCACATCGTCACATAAGCTTGCAACTCTCTACTCCAATCTTTCTTTGCCTTCTTCCTTGTTATTAAATGCAACTCTCTGTGACTGGGATGTGGCATATGCGGGATAGGTTGACGGAACCCGAATTGTCGTAGCACTCTGGAAGGATAATGTCATGCTGCAATATTAAAACATATTAATGATACCTCAGCCATCCAAATATGTTGTCCCTGAAGACACATCGGATCCAGGGATGCAAGAATATCATCAGTATATGGCATCCATTCCACGTCAATAATCTGTTGCCGATCGAGCTGGTCGCGGTACAACAGGAGCACGTGCTGTGGAGTCTCGCGATATGTCTTGGGGCCGTCCCATTTGCTATATCCCAAAGCCGCAATACCCACTACCGGAGGTCGCCTGATCTGTCTCGGTCGTCCTATAGACATATGCTCCCACGCCCATAGCTGAAGCAGTATGGTGCAACCAGTCAAATGTCTGTGCCCTATCCTGCACGCAACAGACAGCTGCCTATACAGGAAAGCCAAAACCGCACTACCTCAACTATAACTGCGGACGACGTCCAGATCAGCTAAACACTGTAAGTAGTGTAGCGAGACATCACTGCCCGAGCCGTCTGGCATGAGTGACGTACCAATCATGCATAAAATGTATGCCCGAGCGTATCTCTGTAAATCCTCCTCAGCCGCTCCCGGTGGCACAACACTCATATTATTCTTGAACCAAGTACGATGGACACTCGTGCGTGACTTCCCACGTGGTGGAATTGTGCCAAGCGTGGTCATGCATAACTGATCCCAGTTGACCACGTCCTCACTACCGGTCACAGGCCTACCATCCAGGGGTAACGCAGTTATCACACCGACGTCCTGCAAGGTCACAGTCATCTCCCCAGGTCTCAAATGGAACGTATGCGTCTCAGGTCTCCATCTTTCTACCAATGCAGTTAGGAACCCATGATCAACTTTCATGTTCTGCACTAGTGTCCATGGGTAGAACCCCGCCCGGGTAACTATCTCTAGAATCCTGGGATCCAAGTCCCACATATTATGTCGGCGCACTTCTAACACAATGGAATCCTGCATGCGCGTAAATAAAAGACATGTCAGAAGAAGATTAGTAATAAACATAATATGCATGTAATTCATATACATTTCGTACCCCACTATGCCAACAGTCCCTAGATATATGGTTATCTTGCCAAGTCAACAGCGAACCATCTATGGGGCCTGGGCTGACGAGATCAGATAAATCGTCATACTGGGAATCCATACCTGTCATAAAAATGCAAAATTACACTTATAACATCAAGTAGTCTATGAAATGCAAATGTTCATGTGTCCCAAATTACAAGCTTCAAAATAAATTACAAACATCAAGTAGTCTATGAAATGCAAATGTTCATGTGTCCCAAATTACAAGCTTCAAAATAAATTACAAGCATCAAGTAGTCTATGAAATGCAAATGTTCATGTGTCCCAAATTACAAGCTTCAAAATAAATTACAAGCATCAAGTTTCATTGCTCAAATGACAACTACTGCGTTGGCGCGTCACAGGACTTCTTGTTATGCCCAACCACACCGCACTTTGAACACCGCATTGATCTCCTTGCTTTGGATGCTCCCGAAGAGCTCGCTCCACCGGCTGATCCCGAGTCCATTTCATTGCGCCTTCTTCTTGTTGGTTCACGACCTCTCTTAGTTCGTTTGAAGTGCATATTCGGCAGATGCTCTGGCCCATCAAATGGTTGCCAATATGCCTGATCTGGAATGGGATTGAACTTCGGATACCATGTTCTATTATATGCGTCCATGAAAAATTCTGGTGCGACACATACACTTACACTCAAATGCTCTTTCATGCATACTGCCAACACATGGCTGCATGGATAGTGAAAAGCCTCCCATTTCCCACAAGTACAAGTACCGGCTTTCATATTGACAACCTGAACATTCTGTTTACTGGCAGTCGTGACAGAAGCTACCCCATCCGTTCGATCATACATTTCCACTCCATGTCCTGTGCACTTCCACCTGAGATGGGCAATTTTTCTCTCAATAGCTGGAGCATAAATGGTCTTCGTTCGTTGGTATTGGTTCCGTCTCCTCGAAAAATATTCATTTGCTTGTTTGAAGGTGTAATGTACAAGCGCCGTAATTGGCAAGTCGCGCCCTCCTTTTAAAATGTTGTTGAAACATTCTGATGCATTTGTAGTCATGGACCCCCACCTCCTCCCTTTTTCATCATATGCCAATGCCCACTTTTCGGTTACCAAATCATCGAGCCATCTCAATGATTCAACATTGTCTCTCAATTTTTCCCTTAAATCCGAGAAAAGCTTAATGAATTGTTTCTTCTGATTTTGATGTGCTATACGTGCGAGAAAATCTTTTAATTGTTTGTTCTTCACCCGCATATTGAAATTACTTACAAGATGTCTTGAACACACACGATGATATGCCCTTGGAGGCGTCCAATCCGGATCCTTCATTGCATTTATGATTCCAATATGCCGATCTGAAATAACACAAAGCTCGTGCCGTTTTGTTACTCCAGCCCTTATACAAGCCATGAACCAACCCCAGCTATCAATATTTTCACTTTCAACCAAAGCGTAAGCAAGTGGAAGAATATGGTTGTTTGCATTTAAGCCCACAGCCACTAATAGCACCCCTTTGTATTTGCCGTAGAGATGAGTCCCATCAATACAAAGAACGGGTCGACAATGTACAAAGGCTTCAATAGCGGGGGAAAATGCCCAGAACACCCTATCCACACTAACGTTACCACCTGGTAATGGGCTAGTTTTCCAAAATACAGCACTGCCGGGATTTGTATGTTGCAATATATTCATAAATTTAGGCAATTGTGCAAATGAGGTCTTCCAATCCCCGAATAAATATTCAAGATCCTTCTGTCGTGCTTTCCACGCCTTCACATATGGGATGTCGTACCCAAACTTCTTGAACATCAATTGCTTTATTGCTCTAGGGGTAAGCCTTAATTTTTCTCAAATAATCCCATTTATTTCACTAGCAATGAATGACTTGTTGAAATGTGTGTTGTCCTTAGGAATGATGTCCTTCTCGCACGAGTGTGCTTCTCCGTATCTCGTAATCTCCCACATAGCGGCTTTGGATTTTTTAACTGCTCGAACGTGCCACGCACATTTACTTGCTCCCTCTCTACAATAAAGTATAAGTCTGGACGCATCTGACTTGTACGTGTAATATTCAACCCTATTCAAGATTGAATATTTCTGACATCCATATATGACATCCTCCTTTGATGCAAACAACATACCCTTACATAGTGAGTTCATAGAAAATTCGCTATTCCCCATCATATGCTCGTCGACGTCCATATTATCCACCCAATGTGATACATCATTAAACGCAGGAAAATCTCACAAGGTATTGTTAAACACTCTATTATCATCCTCAACTTCAGCCGATGTCCATGATTGTGTAATATCTTCTCCCACCGCATCTAACAATTCAAGATTTTCTCTATTGTATTCCTCGGACATAGGTACGTCAAAACGTCTCCAAAGTCGACATAACCATTCCATCAATTTCTTCATTGTCCATTTTACCAAAACTTGCTCGTATTTTACCTTCGTCCACAATCAACGTAAATGATCATCAACTAATATTATTGCACACCAAATTATTCACAATAAAATTAATCTCATAAATACACCTAACACAACTACTAATATGCATATGTAACCAAACCATGAACCCTAATCAACATTGTCTTTCAATCAAAGCAATTCAACACATAGGGATTGTAATGCAACCAAAATTTAACAACAACAACCAATCATGATGAAATTCGAATCCCAAATTCAGATCCACGGACCAAATTTTCAAACCCTAATCCTAACCTCAACCCAAATTCATCACAAATTCGAAGCATATAACCCAACATACCTTCAAATCGAAGTGTGGGGACGAAAGCAACGACACTTGGGACGGCTGGACGACGGCGCGACTGCTGGGCGACGGAGAAGGGAGAAGAAGCTCGCTGCGATTCTGAGGAGAAAGGTCGCTGCGGGATTTTAAAACACAGACAAACCGCTACTCGCAGTAGCGGTTTGTGTGTGTTTTAAAACTCAGACCCTCTGAGTTTGAGACAACATCAAACCGCTACTCCCAGTAGCGGTTTGTCATGTTTGGTACACCTCAGCGCCAACTCATCGTCCAGTCATGATTTCGATTTAAAAAATTCGACAAACCGCTACTGCTAATAGCGGTTTGTGAAAAAGATGACATTTCCGGAACAAACTTCAGAAGTGTGGCAGATTGGGAATAAACTTGTCCAAAAATGGCAGTTTAAAAAATTTTTCGATTATAGTTTACTAGGAAATAAATAGAGCATTCCTCAAATACTGTTGCATTTGTTTAGTGAGTATTCACAAATTTTGAATGTTATCATATCAGATATGGATGTTAAGGCGCTCGCTTATAAAAGCTTTTGATATTTTCTTCACCGGGGATGGCGACTCATCTCTGTAGAACATATCATCAAGGACAGAAACAGGACTCGGTTGCTCCGTTGCACTAATGTTGAGCTATACCGTTGCTCTGCATTTGCTCGACCTTGCTGTTTTGTTCTGAACAATAAAAGGAAACATATTAGCTTACAAACCCCTGAGAGAAAAATCCAGAAAACAAAATAGTAGGGTAGAGTCTCACCCTCTTGTTTTGTTTCATCTCTCCAGAAGAAAGCGCCATTCATCTCATCCAAATCAGTCATGCTAGAAACAAATTCCGATGACTGGCTTATGTTCGAGTATTCTAATTGAATACTCGAACATGAATTGTCGGGCGCCTCATCGCCATGCTTCTGCAAGCTGGAAGCTTTAAGTTGGATTCTTTTTAAGTGCAAACCTGCTTCAGTTGGTTGCCTGTTTGCTCTGATTGGCTCTGCTGACGGGCTTGTTTGTTGAACCATTTTATCAATCCTTAGTTGCCTTTGCTGTAATCTTGGGCTCACAGCTCCAGAGGTTCGTCCTGAATTGTTGTTCTCTGCTGTCAGAGGTTGGGTTAGCCTGGAGGTTTTTATTCTGGAGCCCTCGGACTGGCAATGCTGTTTTTATTTGTATGGAGAGTCGGACTTGAGGAGTCTCTAAGATGACTTGTTAGAGTTCTGCCGCTGGAGATATGCTTGTCTATCAAATCCATACTGTACATTAGGCGTCCTAAGCTTGTGAAGGCCTAAGAAGCCTTGTGTTGTACTGTCTGCTGAAGTTTTGATTTGCTGGCTCCTCACTGAATTAGCTGGTTTCATCACCACAATTGGAGAAGCCCTCTTCTTTTTGATGACTTTCCCTCCCATTGGTAATGCAATTTCCTGATAGGTCAGATGATTTCAATTCCTGGCGATGGCTGCGCAAGTTGTGCTGTTGTTACTTGAATCCGAAGCATGTTCCCATTTTACCTGAAGATTCTCTTTGCTTTTCTGCATAGCTCCCAGAATCTGCTTAAGGTCTCTACTGGATTTCTTGAACTCCATTTCTGTTACCCGTTTCTCCATTTCACCGTAAACAGAAGGCATCGAGTTAGGGACATTCTTGATAGCTTCTCCAAAGCCTGGTTTTTGCAAGCCGCGGCTTGTATCCTTCCATGTAGCGGGTTCCACCAATATTCTCGAGGATGAGATGGGCTTCATGTTTGTTTCGCGGTTTCTTGACTGAAAAGAGGTTTTGCTAGGAAACCAGAAGCTACAGTCTATTGCGAAGCATTCTTATCTGCATTTGATGGCTCGTTGGACTCGGTAGTATTTAGCCCCATCAACTTTGCAACAATACTGGTATATTTACGGCTGTCCGGTTCATGCTCAACTTTCAGAGACATATAATTATCGGTTTCAGACCTCCTCCGCGTGGAACCAGCTCTACTATCCAGAGACAGTCTTGGCTGCTCTTTTAGCTTAAGGGCCGTCTTCAAAGTATCTCGCGAGTTTGTTACTCTTCCATCACAAGAGAACCTGTGGCGGGCTTCCTTTCGGATCATCAGCAGACTCCTATCTTTTCCCTTCATTGAGGAATTCTTGAAACGTGCCAAGCTTCTTCTTCTTCTTCATTGATTCGCCTAGACCCGAAAATTTAGGCTTCATAGGGCCAGAAGGTAGTAATGTCACTCAGGGTAGCTCTCCCTACAGGTGTTTTCACTGATATTCCAGGAACTTGTCTGTTGATATTTACTTCGACAATATCTTGGAGATATTTTGTTCGACTGGATTCAGCATGAAGCAATACTAGGAGATGCGCGAGGCGAGACATCTTTGGGGTCTTGCCTTGGATTATCTCCCTGCAATGGTGAGTGTATCCTTCTGATAGGATCGTGATTAGTAATAACACCCTAGGTATAGGAACTGTTAAGAACCTAAACTTAGTTGGCAGGTACCTGTACCTCAGAGTATCAATGCACAGCGGAATTCGTCTAAAGATTATTTTATTAATCTATAGACTGTACAAATACCTACACTATTCGTACACAAGTAATAGTATCGCTAACTATCACAAAATCAAGTCACCTAAGCCTGATGATCCCGGATCACCAATCGCGACTTCCAGAGACAAGTCCCTCCAACGATTCCTCGAATCGTCCACTCGTCTCCCACACTCCAAAGGCTAGCTCTTGATGCACGGATGGCTTACTCAAGCTTCTGCTATCCTTCTGTTCGTTCGTCCGTGTGTTTGTGTGTATTTTTGGTTGCTTCATTCATCTCCTTCTAATATGCAACCAAAATATACATCAGGATTACGACCTTCGAGATTTTCGGATCTACTTCCTTAAATCTCTCCAACAATCTCTGTGACTTAGAGATTTTCGATCCTCCAAGAATCTCTCCGAAATTCTCTTATCACGTTGTCCGTGATTCTCTCAACTGATCGGTTGACTCGGTTCTGACTTCTTTTCCTTTAAGTCCCTCTGTGTCCAACACAGGTTCTTGTCCCTCACTCAACTCTCAGACTTAGAGTCCTTTTGTCCATCCGATGATCCCATCCTGGTACAGGTTCCTACACACTCAACTTAAAGTGTTAGTCGAGTGTTGTCATCATCAAAATCACACAGGGTACATGATCCTCAGGATCCAACAATTTCCCCCTTTTTGATGATGACAAACACTCAGAGACAAGACAAGATAATCAACCGACAAGCAATACTAGTCATCTACTAGTCATCTACCCACTGAATCATAAATGGGAACAATTCCCCCTAAGCCCAAGCAAGGACTTGCAAGTAGTATCAAGAACAGATACCTGACATGATTCCCCCTGGATAGATATCCCACTAACTCTTCCCCCTTTTGGCATCATCAAATAAGGGTTAGATAGTTAAAACACATTAGCCATCAATAGAGTTAGTCAAAACATGCAATAAAATTGAAATCATGCAAACTTCAAAATTAAATGCAAAATGTCAAGAGTGCAAAGTTCAGGGGAAAACGAAAAGATTAATGCGGTGGGGAGCAAGGAATGGGTGAGTCTATGACGGCGAAAGGTATTGGCATTCTCTGATTCAGGTTCTTGAACCTGACCCGGATACTAGGTTCCCAACCCTGACAATCTCTATCACCGCCTTAACGACTGCTTTTCCACAGCACCAAACTCTGAGTTTAGCCGTGCCATTCCTTCCTTCAATTCCAAGATCCCATTCTCGATCTTCTGAAGTCTTTGCTCCACACAAACCTTTTCTTCATCATGAGGTTCCTGAACCTCAGCTTCATTTCCCTCATTTGAACAGTCCGCCATCTAACTTTACAGTGTCCCGAACCCATCTTTTTAAAGGCTGGACTCGTTTTGCAGTGGGCTTGACTTTCGCCGCCCTCCTCTTTGACTGAACAGTGGTCTCGAGGATCTTGACCTCCTCACTGTCCTCCGAGGCGACATCCTTCTCGGATTCTCCCATCATGGTCTGAGGTGTTGCCTTGGTCCTCATCTCTTCCAGCTCCTCCAGAGCTCTTTGAATGAGGGCCTCTGAAGCATCCACTCCCTTGGTGCTTTCTTCAGGATTCAGTTGCTTCTCCGAACCACCCTGGTTCACAACCTCCACCTCATCAGGCGGACTGCTGACCACCTCAGCAACATCAACCTCCTGGTTCGTTCCTGAACCTCCTGCAACCACTGGCATCTCCGCATCATGGGTGCCTTCGACGGTCGGTCCCTTGACCGTCGGCTGGTCCGCAATATCCTTTGCGTTCCCATTGCATCTGGACAGGTATCTGACTGGTACGCATACCTCAGTGTTCACTCAAGTACCTGGATCTGATCTCTGACCTGAACAAGTGAATGCCATACTCATACCTTTTCATAGACTCCTCAAGGGGCATTGTGATGGATCGGCTTAACCGTAAGGGTTATAAAATGTAAAACATCACAACTGAAATCACTCATTTAAATCACACAAGATTTACCTCGAGTAGATTTTTCAAGTCTCAAATAGGCATGTGGCTAGGGTGGCTGGGTACACTTCCTTCATGCGGTTTGTGAGGTTCAAGATCCGGAAGGCACATAGGCTAGAAATAAAATATTTCGGGCACAAACATGACAATTTCACATTTAATCAAGAAGTGAGACATGCAATCAATCTATCACATGTTGACAGGATCACATACCTCAGGCTAATATGCATAACTACTCTACCCCTACTCTAACCAATCATTGGGGGTTAAGTTAGAGGTACCTCACTGAGTAGATATCATGCCAAGCGCCATCCTGAACTTCTCGAAAGACTCCCGGCCTAGAGCCTTGGTGAAAATGTCCGCCACTTGTTCCTCAGTCCTACAGGTCTCCATAGAAACAAATCCCTTTTCTACACAATCCCTAATAAAGTGATGTTTAATTTCTATGTGCTTCATCCTACTATGATGTACTGGATTCTTTGCAACACAGATAGCACTAGTATTATCATAATAAATAGGGATTTGATCAAAGAAAAGATTGAAATCACTTAGCTGGTTCCTCAACCTGAGGAGCTGCGCACAACATGAACCTGCAGCAACATACTCGGCCTCCGTTGTGGACAAAGCTACTGAGTTCTGTTTCTTGGACCCCCATGAGACTAGACAAGACCCAAAGTACTGAGCCATGCCAGATGTGGACTTCCTGTCAGCTCGATCACCAGCGTAGTCCGCGTCGGTGTATCCTTCCAGAGTCAGGGACTTGTACCTCGGATACCACAGAACCAGTTTCTTGGTTCCCTTCAAGTACCTCAGAATCCTCTTCACAGCCTTCACGTGTGATTCCCTTGGATCTGCTTGGTACCTGGCACAAACACAGACAATAAACATTATATCGGGACGACTTGCAGTTAGGTAAAGAAGTGAACCTATCATCCCCCTGTAAAGTGTTGGATCTGTCCTTGGTGAGTTCTCGTCCCTGGACACAGAGATACTGGTAGAACTCGGAGTAGTCGAGGGCTTTGACTGATCAAGTCCATACTTCTTGACTACCTCCGACAGATACCTCTCCTGATGTATCCGAGTCCCATTTGACTCTTGCTGGATCTGAAGCCCCAAGAAATAAGTAAGTTCTCCAACCATACTCATTTCAAATTCACTCTCCATAAGCTCAGTGAATTTCTTGACCAACTCGTCGCTGGTTGACCCGAAGACTATGTCGTCTACATAGACCTGCACCACCAAGAGATGCTTCTTCGTCCTTAGAAGAAACAACTTCTTATCCACGGCTCCCCGCTCATATCCATGAGCTATGAGAAAGTCTGATAACCTCTCATACCACGCTCTAGGTGCCTGCTTTAATCCATAAAGCGCCTTGTCAAGGACATATACCTGGTCTGGATGCTCTGGGTCTTCGAACCCTGGGGTTTGCTTCACGTACACCTCCTCCTTGAGGTTACCGTTTAGGAACGCCGTCTTCACGTCCATCTGATGGAGCTTAAATCCATGCTGGACAGAATAAGCAATGAGCAATCTGATAGCCTCCAATCTTGCTACCGGTGCGAAGGTCTCATCGTAATCGATGCCTTCCTATTGATTGTACCCCTGTACTACTGATAGAGCCTAGTTATACACATTATTTAGGTCATAACCCTATGCTTGTTTGCAATATTTCATGAGCAAGATTACTCGTTTCCAATGTTTTTTGTATATCAGGTCAGAACGAGTCCTTGAGTCGGATACGCGCTAACAGGCAGCGTTCTAGGAGTGAAAGATCAGCCTGCGGAGCTAGCGGCGCAAACAGAAGAAGAAATGGCGAAAGACAGCAGAGGTGCGCTACCCGATTGCGCCAATCAATGCTGTGCGCCAGGCGCAAAGTCCCAGTGACCAGATTTGGAAGTTGCCAAAAGATGAACTTCCTGGGGCACTATTTAAACAAAGAAAGTCTAGGGTTTCAAGAGAGCGGAACATCATCACTCAGTGGCACTCCAGAGGCACTGCGCGGCAGAACTGGAAAACACACGGACCTGTCAAGGAGAGTTGCGCCAGCCGACTGCGCCAGCCAAGAGAAGACACTGCACGCACTATTTGCTACCGTTTTCTCTGATACAGTAGTTGTTATTTACTATTTTATGATGTTTACCACTAGCATGTCTAGCTAAACACTTAGTGTTGGTCGGGCATGAACCTATGATGTATTACTTTTGAGACTTGAGCTTAATGCATAGTTTATTTACTTGTATTAATTCTGTGCGTACTGAGACAGTTAGTTGCATGAGTAGGGGAAGCCTTGAACCGCAATCTTACTTGTGTTGCTTGCTTGTCACCTGTTAAACTAGTTGCATGCGTAGGGGAAGCCTTGAACCGCAAACTTACCGTGACAATTAGGAGTAACGAGTTAGGGTAGGCAGTTGCTACTGTGACAGGATTCGCAGCTGTTTAGTCTAGTTCTAGGATTAATAGCACATGAACTTTGAACGGAACATGCGCGTGTGTTAGGAAGCCTTTACCGGACACTAACCCAAGTAGGACACAAACTATAGACATTTAGAGTCGATGATAAGGAATGCATTCATAGAGGATTGTCTGCCCAGCACTTCTCATAAACATAGTATCTCATCTATACTGCTTGCGCACGTCTAGTGCAATTTCCTGCGTTACGATATTCACTGCTACTCGCGCATCGCGCAAAACCCCCAATCACTCACGCAACCCCCGTTTTCTTAAGTGTAGGTTACTGGCTAAGACTCACTGCTTGCTCCCTGTGGAGATCGACCCTTACTTAACCGCTGTACTAGTGGGAGAGGAAGGATTATATTTGACGCGCACGACGACGCGCGATCAACTACCAACCGAGCCTTGTTCCGAACAATAGCTCCCTTCTCATCTCGCTTATTCCTGAAGACCCAACGAGTACCTATCACCTTCCTCTTGTCCGGTCTAGGTACAAGTCTCCACACCTTGTTCCTCTCGAACTGATGCAACTCCTCATGCATCGCCTGAACCCAGTCGGGATCCTTGAGTGCATCCTGGACTGTCTTGGGTTCCATCAGGGACACGAACGCAGTCTGAACTTGTTCCCCCTGAAATGCAGAATAACAATGAAAATCTTGAAGTCTAGTATTAGGTTGACTAACCTGAGTACTACTTCTCAGTGGAATCACATCTCCTATGGCTTCCACATCATTGTTATCGCCCTCGGATACTTGATCTGGTTCAAGTACCTGACTCTGATCCTCATGCTGTTCATCCGGTACCTGTACCTCGGCTGGATCTTCATCAGCAACACCTGGATCCTAATCAGCTTCCTCCTGATCCCCATCAGCACCCTCTTGTGCTGGAACATCAACACCTCCTTGTGTTGAAACACCTTCTGTGTTATCCGCATCTGGCCGTGCTAACACAAATATTTCCTCAGCAGGTTCCTGTCTGACCCGAACCTCCACAGGTTCCTGAACCTCTGCAAGATTTCCTGGCATGACACTCTCGTCAAAGACCACGTGTACACTTTCTTCGACTCTCCTAGTCTTCTTGTTGTACACCTTGTAGGCTTTACTATGTGCTGAATACCCCACGAACACCCCTTCATCGCTCCTCGGATCTAACTTCCCAAGTTGATCTTTCCCATTGTTGTGAATGAAGCACCTGCACCCAAATACTCTCAAGTGAAATATGTTAGGTTTGCGTACCTTCAACAACTCATATGGAGTTTTATTCAGAAGCGGCCTTAAGTAGGCTCGGTTCAGCACATAACACGCCGTGTTCATTGCCTCTCCCCAAAATCTCTTAGGTAGTCCACTTTCCAGCAACATAGTCCTGGTCATATCTTCCAGGGTCCTGTTCTTCCGCTCAACTACCCCATTCTGCTGTGGAGTCCTCCGGGCTGAAAAGTTGTGTTGAACACCTTGACACGCACACCAGCTTATGAACTTTGCGTTGTCAAACTCAGTACCATGATCTGATCTGATACTCTTGAGTTTCTGAACGAGGGACGTCTCAACTGTCTTGGCCCAAGCTTCGAACTTCTCAAATACCTGAGTTTTAGAAGACAGAAAAATGGTCCACGTGAACCTGGAATAATCATCAACCAGTACGAACACATACTTGTTCCCTCCTATGGACTGAGTCCTCATTGGCCCGCATAAATCCATGTGCACCAACTCCAAAGGTCTACTGGTACTCACGACCTTCTTTGGTTTAAATGAGGTTCTCGTCTGCTTACCCCTGGTACAAGCAACACATACCTGATCGGGTACATGTCCCACCTCTGGTAAACCGCGAACAAGTTCCAGTCTCTGGAGTTTCCTCATTAACTTCAGATTAACATGTCCAAGACGCCTGTGCCATAAGCTGGAGTCATCAGTCCTAGATGACAGGCAGAGGTACTCATCCGGATCCCATTCCGGATCAGTCTTGTATACTCCATTTTCAACCGTGCCTTTGAGAAGAATCTTACCTGTACTCAGAGACTTCACATAGCACCCATTAGTGGTGAAAACAACCTTGTTGTTCCCCCCTTGACAAAGTTGAAATACACTAAGTAAATCAAACTTTAAATTGTGAACTAAATTCACACCATCAATACTAACCTTCTTATTTAAACTAACCATACCTGTTCCGAAGATCTCACCTTTACTTCTATTTCCAAAAGTAATGGAACCTCCAGAATGCTGCTGCAGAGAAGAGAAATGGTCCATCCTTCCAGTCATGTGATTTGAGCACCCGCTGTCTACATACCAGGGACCTGTTCCTCTCTCCACCTGCACACAAACAATCAGTTCTTAGGAACCCAAATTGGCTTAGCCTTTTTGGGTTTCCTATCTGAATTAGAATCAACACAGGTGATGAGTTTTGAAGAATTAGTATTTGATTTGACAGTAGGATCTCTCCGGGTACTTGTTCCTCGCATGGAACCCCCAGGTCTCTGAACCTTGTCTTTGGAGGTTTGCCTCGCAGAACACTTTGCCCAAAAGTGTCCCTCCTTCCCACAGTGGAAACAGATCTTCTTCCTTCTGAAATTTTCCTTATCAGAGATTTTTTTCTTTTGTTTGCTGAAATTTATGCCGGCTGGTCTCTGTCCCTGAGCGAACTCTGTCCAAATATGGTAACCCTTACCATATGTCTTAGCCTCATCTCCGAGATCCACCTTTACCCGTGGAGTACTCCTGGGCTCTCCAGCTTTCTGAGCTCTCCTTGCGATGGTAACATCACCATAACCCAGACCTGGTTTGGGCTTCTTTGTTCTGTGAACATTTTCCTTCGCCTTGACACCGGGTTCATGTACCTGCAGTCTGGAAACACCCCTTTGTTTCCCGACAAGTTCCCTCTGAAGTTGCCGAATCTTGGCAGACTTCTCAACAATTTGAACATCTTTTTCAGCAATAATATCAGTTAACTCATCATATTTATCACAAAGACCTTGAATGATAAGCAATAAATCATCAAGTGATTTAAAATCTGAAGACTTAGAGGAATGTTTTACCTCTGATATGGATGACCCCCCCTTTGCCATGAGACACAAGTTCCTTCGTGAGGACTTGTTCCTGCACTGACTCTCCGAGTCACTGTCCTCTTCCGAGTCACCCCATGCAGCGATCATTGCCCTCTTATCTTTTGATTTTTCATCAGTTGATTTCTCCTTGTTGGACTTGTCCTTCTGTTTCTTCCAACAATCTTTGGCAAAATGACCCTTTTTGCCACAATAAAAACACTCGTCATCCTTCTTTGCAGTGCGCTTTGAAGATGAATTCTTCGAATTGAGTTTCTGGTTCGCGACCCTCAATGCCTTTGTCAGAAGCACCAAATCAGATTTGTCTTCTGCTTTTGTGTCAGACTCAATCTCTTTTCCTTTGGACTTCCGGGACTTCTCTTTCTCAGTAACCAGTGCAATCTGCTTGGCTCCTTTCTGAGGTTCACGTCCCTCGAGCTTACATTTTTCAATGAGCATGTTGCTTTCCAGTGTGGAGACCAGCTCTTCCAATGTGATTCTCTTTGTATCAGGAAGAGCAGCCAATGTCCTTGAAATATCATCCCATTCTGGAGTAAGTCCTTGTAGGAAATGATGAGTAACTTCCCATTGCTCATACTCCTTTCCCAGTCTTGACAGAGTTGATAGACATCCTTGAACCCTTGAGTGATAGCCATGTATCGACTCGTCCTTAGCTTGACGAAGACTGTTGTACTTCATCTGTGCAGTGAGGATCCTGTTCCTCCTAACATCTGCAGAACCATCATAGATTCTCCTGAGAGCATCCCAGACCTCTGACGGGTCTGTGTAGATCAGGACCTTGGCAAGATCACCTGGTTCCAGTGCTGAATGAAGTACCTTCATGGCTTGAGCATTCTTTTGAAGCTTCTTAAAGTCCGCGGTAGTGTAAAGCGCTCGTGCTTTCTCTTTAGTTTTGTCTACATCATCCATGATGAGTTGTCTACCTTGCTCAATTATCTGCCAGACCTCGCCATCCAGTGAGAGGACATGTTCCTCAAATCTGATAGCCCACGAGTCATATTCGCCTGCCTTCAATTTTGGAGGGGTTGCAAACGAATCACCTGACATACCTGCAATGCTAATCAAAATCTAGAACCAGCGGCTCTGATACCAATTGATAGGATCATGATTAGTAATAACACCCTAGGTATATGAACTGTTAAGAACCTAAACTTAGTTGGCAGGTACCTGTACCTCAGAGTATCAATGCACAGCGGAATTCATCTAAAGATTATTTTATTAATCTATAGACTGTACAAATACCTACACTATTCGTACACAAGTAATAGTATCGCTAACTATCACAAAATCAAGTCACCTAAGCCTGATGATCCCGGATCACCAATCGCGACTTCCAGAGACAAGTCCCTCCAACGATTCCTCGAATCGTCCACTCGTCTCCCACACTCCAAAGGCTAGCTCTTGATGCACGAATGGCTTACTCAAGCTTTTGCTATCCTTCTGTTCGTTCGTCCGTGTGTTTGTGTGTATTTTTGGTTGCTTCATTCATCTCCTTCTAATATGCAACCAAAATATACATCAGGATTATGACCTTCGAGATTTTCGGATCTACTTCCTTAAATCTCTCTAACAATCTCTGTGACTTAGAGATTTTCGATCCTCCAAGAATCTCTCCGAGATTCTCTTATCACGTTGTCCGTGATTCTCTCAACTGATCGGTTGACTCGGTTCTGACTTCTTTTCCTTTAAGTCCCTCTGTGTCCAACACAGGTTCTTGTCCCTCGCTCAACTCTTTGACTTAGAGTCCTTCTGTCCATCCGATGATCCCATCTTGGTACAGGTTCCTACACATTCAACTTAAAGTGTTAGTCGAGTGTTGTCATCATCAAAATCACACGGAGTACATGATCCTCAGGATCCAACACCTTCAATTGCAGGGAAGAGTTTATTGGTAGCATTGTGATGAAATATAGGTTTGAAATTTGGTACCTTAGCTTTGTATGATGCCTTCTCCACTTGTGTTGGTTGGTAATCATCACCTTCACATAATCAAATGCACAGTTAAGAATGCAATGCGGTGTTTGATAGAGAGTAGTGTAATCCTAATTGTCGCAGTAAAAGTGGTGTAGGTGGTGAAATGACTCTTTCTCACTCTAACATGCAGATGAGAGTTGAGCGTTACCTGGGGGTGGGAGGGTTTTGGGATTGATTCGGGGGACGCCCATGAAATGGTGGCGATCAAAAAGCTGAAATAGGCCATTTATACAACTCATCTGCCTCTTCAAATCCTTCTTGTCCTCTGTTAAGGAGTATAGAAGCTTTGCTGACATTCTCCTGTTTTTGTCTCTTTATTCGAATCCTAAAGAGGAGGAGGAAGAGAAGAAGAAGATTGCTGCTGCAGACCCAGAAAGAGGTTTTATTGGGTTTCCTCCAAAAAGAAAACAGGTGAGTTTAGAGGGTGCGTTTCTCTAGGAAGAGCATATGCATGTGTGCTATTGCTATATGAAGTTGGGCAGAGTGAAATTCAAAATAGATGGAGCAAAGAATTTCTTCTTCTTCTTCCTACATGTAAAAAAGAAAGAGATAGTGGGTCAGATCCTTTATTTCTCATAGTCATAGACAAGTAATGTGGGTGTGGGTCTGGACCTCTTTCACTTCTCAAATAATATACCAAACCATGTGGCTATGTCAGATTGTATGTAGAACAAGGAAGAGCTCTTCTTACACGCATAACATTACCTCTCTGCATCCCTAGAGGTGTGCTAACTCTTGATTATTGTTCACACAGCCACAGCCATTCTCTTCTATCTTGCCAGCTACCACAATACTTGAAACTGATTTTTCTGACACAAAATTATTATTAGATTCAGAATTTGCCAATAGAGTTGAGTGGAGTGAATGAGATGAGATGAGAGAGTGTTTCCATCCTTATTTTCCACATCTTCATCTACTCTACTCTACTCCAGCTTGGGGTAACTCAACCTCAAGTCCATTGCTGTTTTTGTTACCTCTCCATTACATGTCTTCCTTCTATATCGGATCATAGAGCTCATTTCAGAAATACAAGGAAAATGTTTTGTCATAAAATGCGCAATACGCGATCAATCTTCTAGGTTTTTGTTGTAAACTTGAAGCACAAAATGGCTCAGAAGAAGAAGAAACTGGAAATAGACAACCCACCATTAACAAACTAACTGATCCTACTGACATAGATAATGGCTAAGGAAAAGATCAAACCTAAACTGTATATCCTGAATAATAGGACTTATTCAACAACCCAACAATTTCTCCCCTAAACTAATTGCAGTAAAGCTTTCAGTTGACGCGTGGTACCTCACACATGCCCAATGCCTTGCGCAGCTTCAAGAATGCATCCAGTTTTAATGGTTTCGTCATGATGTCAGCAACTTGTTCTTGTGTGGCACAATGCTTCAGCTCAATAACGCCATCCCTAGTTAAATCACGCAAAAAATAAAATCTTACATCGATGTGTTTGCTACGTCCATGCATGATCGGATTCTTGGATAGCTTGATGGTAGAACTATTGTCACATAACACAGTTGTGCATTTGTCTTGAAAATGACCCAGCTTCTCCAACACTCTCCTCATCCACACTCCTTGACAAGCACAGGAAGCAGCTGCCAAGAACTCTGCTTCAGTAGTGGATAGAGCAACCACAGGTTGTTTTTTCGAAGACCAGGCCACAGTTCCTTCACCAAGTAAAAAACACATAACCAGAAGTCCTTTTCCTATCGTCTATATCTCCTGCATAATCACTGTCTGTGTATGCCAATAATTCACAATTACCTTTCTTTCGATACAAAATTCTCAGATCCACAGTGCCTCTCAAGTACCTTAATATCCTTTACGCGACTTGCAAATGTAGCTCAGTTGGACTTGCCATGAATCTGCTAATAAGGGATACCGCGCATACATCAAGTCTGGCCTTGTTGTGGTTAGGTACATAAGACTTCCTGTCAACTATTTATACATGATAGCATTTACCTTAGCTCCTTTCTCATCCTTCATCAGTTTCATCCCAGGAACAATGGGATCTGTACAATATTGCACTTCTTCATCCCAAACCTCTCTATAACTTCATTTGCATACTTTCTTTGACTAATATAAATACCTTCTGAATTTTGCAAAACCTCTACTCCAAGAAAGTATTTCATCCTCCCCAAATCAGTCATATCAAATTCAAGTTTCATAAAATTCTTAAACTTAATAAACATACTCTCATTATTACCTGTAAAAATGAGATCATCAACATATAAGCTAACAATCAAAATTGTACCTTCATCTCCTGCTTTTATGAATAAGGTGTGTTCACAGTTGCACCTTTCAAACCCTTCTTTAACAAAGTATGCTTCAATTCGATTATACCACGCACCAGGAGCTTGCTTAAAACCGTACAAATGCTTTCTTCAATTTGTACACCTTATGCTCTTCACCTTTCTTCTCATATCCTTGTGGTTGTTCGTTAAACACTGATTCTTTTAACTCACCGTGCAAGAAAGCGCTTTTAACATCGAGTTTATACACAATCCAACTATTTCGAGCTGCTAAAGCAAGTATCATTCGAATTGTATCCTATCTAGCCACGGGTGCAAATACTTCAATATAATCTATGCCATGCTGCTGTGAATAACCTTTCGCCACTAGTCGGGCCTTAAACTTGTCGACTTCACCATTTTCATTGAGCTTAGTTTTGAAAACCCACTTTACTCCAATCTTCTTCATCCCTTGAGGTAAGTTTGTCAACTCCCAAGTCCCATTTCTTTCGATTGCCTCTATCTCCAAATCCATTGCATCTTTCCATTTGGAATTCTGAGCAGCTTCCTCAAATGTAGTTGGTTCTATTGCTGATGTGAACAAAACAATGTCACTATGCTCAGTTGCTTCTTCTGAAAATTCTCCCCCACTCACATAATCTTCCATCCAAAATGGTAATCTTCTATTCCTTTCTTCTGATGAGGTGTCTTCAGATGATGGAGAATTCTCCACTGGTGACTCACACGAAGAAATTGAAGAAGTCTCAGTTGGTGACTCACTTAAAGTGTTAATCACTCCTCTTTCTTCCCCTGCTGCCACCACTGCTTCAGATTCTTGTTCACTTTGATTATAATCACTTCCATTTTAATTACTATATTCCCACTCAAGGATGTCAAGACTAGTGACACGCATCGTTGTGTGCGCCAAACTTGTATTTATATCTCCAAGCTTTTAGCTAGTGTAGCGGCAAGCAAGGGTCGAACCCAAGAAAACTGACTGTGAAGCGATTTCCTGTAAATACTGTACTAAAGGGGGTTCAAGTAAATGGTCGCAAAAACGAATGTAAGAAAAGTGTGAATGTCAATCGAGAGAAATATTCAGCTGAGGGAATTCAATAGTGACTGTTATCATCGACTTCTAAAGATACGATCCTATTCAAACGTTTGGTCACTCCGACAAAGGTAATAACCTAAAGTATCCTGACAAAGGTGATACTAGACCTGGATTTTACTACTTGCTTCCACGATAAAGTTTCGACAAGAGTTAATAATTAGAATTGATGAGCGGATAGTTTCACGACAAAGTATACGCTAACCACAAAATATAATTCATGCGATTCAAGATCCAGAGGTACGATTAAATAAAAAAATGCATTAAATCCAAGTCTCAAACGTGTATGTCACCAATTGAAAACCCTAAACTGAAACAGAAATTTAGCTACTCATAGTCAATACTGAAAAATACATTAAATTGAAAAGAATAATAAAACCGTTCGAAATCACTGTTCACGCCGGAATGCACTGTTCACGCCGGAACACTATTCACGCAGGAAACACTATTCACACAGAAACTCCAAAATTTCGTCCGTCCGTCTTTGTTCCAAATCTCTGTCGTCTCAGCTACTGTCTCACTCTCGCCGAAACCCTAATTGAGATCGGGTTTTAAAAATTGATTTCGGACTGCGAGCCCAATTGCTGACGTCATCAATTGCATTCCGCTCTGGATGAAGACATTAGTTGCGCGCCTCATGAAGACATTACAAAGCCCTCGAAGAAGACATTGACTCTGCTAAAGTGTGCTGCGGGCGCGGTATTGTCCGCAGTGTCAGAAACTTGCTTATTTGACCCTTTAGACCTCCGAATCTCGTCTGGACATAGAGAATTGTAGCCCCTTGAGTTAGCTTTCCAACAAGGTATAAGACGCCTCAATCGGATTAGAATCATGCGCTCGGAGTGCCTTCGACTAGGGATGGGTCAATCTGCCTAGATTTGCTGTATATCCATCCAAATGCGCAATAAAGTTCTAAGCGGTTTTGATATACCTACGATGCGTAATACTACAAAGAAGTAATCTATCACACACAAAATGTAACTAAACAATGGGAATAAATAACTCGATGGATCGTATAAATACACTCCATCAACTAGCATCTTCAGTAGTCCTTTTCCAATCCCAGCACTCATTTTCTTCAAAAACTACGTCTCTACTTACCACTATTTTTCTAGAAACTGGATCATATAATCTGTAAGCTTTAGATTCTTCGCTTACTCCCAAAAGAAACATCGAAAACTCTTATCATCCAATTTCTTTCGGTTACTATCTGGCACATGAACATGACCAACACATCCAAAGACTCGAAAATAATCAACATTCGGCTTCACACCACTCCAAACCTCTTCAGGAGTCATATCTTGACTGCAAGTGTAGGGCTTCTGTTGAGCACATGTGCTGTCCAGTTTACTGCTTCAGGCCAAAAACACTTCGGTACTTGTTTCTCTGATAACATACGTCTAACCATATTCATGATTCTCCTGTTCTTGCGTTCGGCTACCCCATTTTGTTGAGGTGTGTATGCTGTAGTGAGTTGCCTTTGAATAGCATCAACTTTGCAGAACATATTAAACTCATGTGAGGTAAACTCTCCACCCCTGTCTGTACGCAAACAGTGAATAAAAGCACCGGTCTCCTTTTCAATAAGATTCTTATAATTCTTCAAAGCAGTAAAGGCTTCTGACTTTTCAGCAAGAAAGTATATCCACACTTTACGACTATAATCATCAATAAAGCTTATCAAATACCTCTTCATACTGTTGGAGATAGGTCTGATGGGTCCACAAATATCTGCATGTACCAACTGTAATTTTTGTGAAGCTCTCCACAAACTCCTTTTTGAAATTGTATCTCTATGTTGCTTTCCCACCATGCAATCAGTACATATTTTAGAAGGTGCCTTCAACTGTGGTAGACCTCTCATCATTTGTTTATATTGCAATGTTTTCAGACCTTTGAAGCTTAAATGCCCATATCTCCAATGCCAAAGATGAGTATTGTCTTCAAGCATTGTTTGGAAGCAAGTGGGAGCTCTTTGCGCAACTGTTGCTGGCAATTTGAACATTCGGTTTGGAGACATTGCTATTTGTATGATAAGCCCTTTCTTTGGATGATAGACTCTGCAAACTCCAATTTATATCAAAATAGTTGCACCTCGTTCTTGTAACAGGCCAACACTTAACAAGTTATTTTGCAACTCAGGTATATAGAAAACATTAATGATTATCTGAGTAATTCCAGCAATTTGCAATGTTATGTTGCCCTTTCCTAACAAAGCCATTTTGGAATTATTCCCAAGCTTTACAGATTGTCGAAACTCCTCATCAAGACAGAAAAACCACTCAGTTGCACACATATGATTGCTACACCCCTAATCAAGGAACCATACTTCTTCTTTACTTGCTTGATTACACCCCGTCTCCACATATGACATGAGTAACATTTCTTCTTTGTCCTCCAGCTCAACAAAATTAGCTTCTTTCTCCGACTTAGGACAATCATTTTGAATGTGTCCTAATTGATGACACTTATAACATTCAATCATGCTCCTATTGTATGTTTGTCTGCCTCTTCCTCGACCTCTGCCTCGTTGGGCTCCATGAGTTCGACCTTCTCCCCTTTCTCTAGCATCATAGGTCATCTTCAATGCTTGTTCATCTCTGCTATGCCCATTCATCCGCTGCTCATGTACCAACAAACTACTCTGCAACTCATCGATGGTTAATATGTCTAAATTATTAGACTCCTCAACAGAACACACTACATAATCAAATCTTGAGGTCATTGATCTCAATATCTTTTCAATGATCACCACTTGCTACATGTTTTCACCATGGATTTTCATCTTATTGGCTACGGTGAGTGTTCAGGCAAAGTATGCACCAACACTTTCACCCTCTTTCATTTGTAGAATTTCAAACTCTTTTCGTAGAGCTTGAAGTTGTGCTCTTTTCACTCTCGTTGAGCCCTGGTACTTTTGTTTCATAGAGTCCCAGATGTGCATGGCTGTGCCTTTGTTGAGGATCGTCTCCATAATGGTTCGATCAATTGCTTGAAACAGATAATTCTTGACCTTTAAATCCTTCAGTTTCTGTTCAGCAATTGATTTCTGTTGTTGTTTAGTAAGCTCCACTCCTTCTGCTGCAGCAGGGATTCCAGTTTCCACCAAACTCCAATACTCCTTTGATCTAAGAAAATTTTCTATAAGCATGGACCAATGATCGTAATGGCCTTTGAACAAAATTGTTCTCAGCTGCCATACTTCTCCTTCTCTCTACTCACTCTTTCTCTTCTTTACAGAAATTGTGGTTTCTTTTCACTCCCAATCAGGCTCGTAATTGAGCTCTGATACCAGATTGTTGTAAACTTGAAGCACAAAATGGCTCAGAAGAATGTCCGAATCAATGTCTTATTCAATTTAAAGCAAACTTATAGCTTATATAAGCCCTTACAAAGAGATGAAATTGGAAATAGACAACCCACGATTAACAAACTAACTGATCCTACTGACATAGATAATGGCTAAGGAAAAGATCAAACCTAAATTGCATATCCTGAATAATAGGACTTATTCAACAACCCAAAAGTTTTTTTCAATTAGCAAGATAGTTGCTGAAAACTCAGGTGTGAAAATGAGGCTAATAACTTGCTGAAAATCAGGACTCGGCACAAACCAACTTCTATTAGGTTCTTTTGCTCATCATGTGACAAATTACCATTTGGTAATATTGAATGCAGTGCAAGAACAGAAGTTCATGTCCAACACAAATCAATGATGTGGTTGACTGTTGGTGAATTCTTTATGTATATTCGTAAGTCCGAGCAAACCCGGAAGACCTATGTATCTACTAATTAAGAATATGCTTGTTGTTTAGATATCGTAACAAAAATGGATTGTTGGCTAAGCGATTCAAAAGAGTATTCTCTAGTTACTACTTCATCTAAATTGTAGATTGAATTAGATAACAAATAATCCATATATGCATTGTCCAGTAAAAATAGGAATGAGTCGCATGTTTACATAGCAAAGATTAATTATCGTTGCACCTTTACCCTTCAAAGATACATCTTAACTATGAGTCCCATCAGTCAAATGTCAACTCGGCTATTTCTAACTCGATCAATCACCAGTGGCATTGTCGTAGTCACTGTGTACTTAAAGTTAATATCTTATCTATTTTCTTACCTCATCATGTCCGCTAATTGGTGTTATGTTGGTCGTGGCTGCACAAAATTATTAATAATAATGTGCAAGTTGCGGGAATATGAGCATAAACAGATTGCACAAACAAATAAGAACTTATAATTGTTATGCATAAATAACTGATTTGTAATATGAAATGATCAAACCAGAATGGGTACAATTGAGGCTCGCAAGACGATTTCCTTAAAGCAATATTGCTTTCCCACGGATGCTTTGATGAGCAATTGCTTCCCAGGATACAACAACTGTTGAATTGAAATTTTACACCTCAAATTTCAACTCTAACAAACTTACTTGTGTTTTCTACTATCACCGTTAAATACAATAAACTAACTCAAAAGAAAGAGAAATCATGCCGGCATAAGGTTTCAAGAGAGGAATATTGGAGTTGTAGTTTTGGTTTTTCTCTTCCTCACCCATACTTCAAATTAGGGGCATGCACGGGACGAGTTAGGACGGATTTGGTCCGACCCGTACCCAACTCAAAAAATTAACGGGTCATCTTTTTATATCCCGACCCGTCCCGAAAAAAATATGGTTGACTCAAACCCGTCCCGAAAATATTTGACGAAAATATTTTAAATAAAATAAGAAAAATATTATAAAATATGATTATATTCAAATAGACTTGTATTTATAAAAAGTTTGGGGAATGAGAGTGAAGCTTTCACATGCAACTGTCAATGTCTAGAAAGGTTTTTTAGTTTGAGTGAGTTAATCTTCAAAAAAATGAATGCATATTTTGGAATACAAAGTTTGAAGCACCAATTGCTCTCCAGTCTTCATCATCAAACTGCAAGACAAATTAGAACAAAAAGAAAGCAAGTTAAATAAGGGATACAACTCGGTTGAAAAGGTGTGCGTCAATAGACCGAAAGGTCTAGGTTCGAATCCCTGCTAGGTTTGAATTAATTTTTTAAATATCATGAGTGTGCATGGGTCGGGTTGGATAACCCGAGGGTTAACCCAAACCCGTCCCAAAGTATGCGGATTACATTAACTTGAACCCAAACCCGACCCGAACTCCTCGGGTTGGGACGGATCAACGGGACGGGTCCTGCACATCCCTACTTCAAATGAGCAAGAATGTCTCTTCTTTTATAGGAGAGCATTGTCATCTCAAAGAAGCTAAAAGTCATAGCCTTTAACATGTCTTCTACCAAGGACAAACCTTTGGTGTTTCCACATGTCATGGAAAAATACCCAAAGTTTTTAAATTAGTCGTCTCCTACGAGACGGCCACTTGGTATATCCAATGCGCTAATGAAGTCTCAAATATTGTAGTCCATTATGTTTACGCTTTACAATGCTCATTATATTGAGGTCTTTAGCACCCTCAAATTGATATCAAAAAATGAGGGTTCACCATCATTTCTTCACCAATTAAAACACATTTTCCAACAATCTCCCATGAAGAAAATTGAGCAGTGAAAACAAAATTAAGACTCGACTCAACTAGATGATAGTTTCTACGATCAATATCTGCATAGGATAGGTGGGAAAAGCCTTTGAACCTTCCCTCAAGAAGACATGTCTTCTTTACTGACTATTCAGTAGATGCGATGTCCTTGAACTATTAGTCGTTTTGTGTAAATGAAACCCATATCTCCCATAGATACATTTCTGACAGAAGCTCAGTTCTCATGGTTGGTTCTTTTCTGGCCCTGAAACCCCTGCCTAGTTCTGTGAGAGTTTTGAAAGAATTTTGAGCCCCATTAATTCTTTTTGAAAGCAGCCTCACTTCTTTCTCACATAGGTGATTCTTTATTTCAAGTAATTCCTCATTACTTGTCGGAATCTCAACATTCAAAATCAAAAAATCATTAAAAGATTCAAGTTTAACCTCGTGCGGGAGTCACTAATTTAAACAAAGAATGGGAATGGGGGTTAACCCTTCAGCGACCACACATAGTCTCAGCAGTTAGGTTGTCCCTTTGAACCAAGATCTTGGGATCTCCAATCAACATGGTTGGGTTTCCTTTTCAGTGACTTTATTTGTCCAAGGGCTTGAGTCCCATTCCTCTAGACGTCTTCTCTACTTGGTCCTATTTAACCCTTTGGTTAATGGATCCGCAATATTATCTTTGGACCTTGCATACCCAATACTAATGACTCTCGACAAGAGAAGTTGTCTAATGGAATTATTTCGTCGACGTATATGTCGTGACTTACCATTATACATTACATTTTGTGCCCTTCCAGTTGCAGATTGGTTGTCACAATATAAACATATTGTTGGCACAGGTGTTGTCCATTTTGGAATATCCTCTACAAAGTTTCTTAGCCACTCAGCTTCTTTGCCACATTTATCTAATGCAACGAATTCTACTTCCATAGTGTATCTAGTTATCACATTCTGTTTAGATGACTTCCAAGACACTGTAGCACCTCCCAGAGTGAATACATATCCACTTGTCGCTTTTGAATCTTGTATCTCAGATATCCAACTTGCATAAGTGAAACCTTCAATGACTTCTAGATATCTGGCATAATGTAGACCATAGTCACGAGTAAATCGTAAGTACCTCAGTACTCTCACGATTGCTTTCCAATGTTCTGATTCGAATTACTCGTATCTCTAGCAAGTCCACTTACAGTATAGGCAATGTCAGGTCTAGTACAATTCATTAAGTACATTAGACTACCTATGACTCTCGCATATTCCACTTAGGAGATACTTTCTCCTTTGTGTTTGGACAAGTGTTGACTGATGTCTATTAGAGTTCTGTATATTCCTAAACTATCCTTTTCAAACTTGTCTAAGATCTTTTAGACGTAATGTGACTGACTTAAGACAAGTCCATCATTAGTTCGTGTAATCTTGATACCTAGAATTACATCAGTCCGTCCCAAATCTTTCATATCAAACTTAGAGTTCAGTATAGCCTTAGTGCACTTAATCATGCCATCATTGCTTCCCAAAATGAGCATGTCGTCAACATATAAACATAGAATCACAGAACCGTGTTCCGTGTTTTTAATATAGACACATTTATCACACTCAGTGATTTTAAACCCATTTGACATCATCACGGCGTCAAATTTCTCATGCCACTGCTTTGGGGCTTGTTTTAAGCCATAAAGTGATTTTCCAAGTCTACATACTTTTCTCTCTTAATCGGGCTCTATACAACCCTTGGGTTGTTCCATATAGATTTCTTCCTCAAGATCACCATTGAGTAAAGCTGTTTTCACATCCATTCGATGTATTTCTAAATTACGCAAAGCCGTAATTGCTAATTTCATCCTTATGGAAGTGATTCTCGTTATAGGTTACTGCAACAACCCCTTTCGCACCCAAGTAGAACATCTCTGAGCAAACACGGGTGTTACTTCTGCAATCAACAGGGGCATATTCAATGGGATTGCTTTGTTTTAGAAAAGTTCTGGAGGCACAGAGGAGGTAACAAAACTTATCGAACTAACAATCTTCCCTACATAGAACTAAACGTGACCTTCGGGAATGAGGAAGATTAATCGGAAAGGGAAATGCTGATGTTCAACCAACAAGCACTCTCTGCTCTGAATTGGCTTCCAGATCAAGCTTGGATCAGACTACGCAAGTCCAGATCACCCTCTGCTTCAATCACCACAGCTCTGCGCTCACGCTCTGCTCTCGGTGATGATCGAAGATCTCGTTCGCACACCAATAATATTCTCTCGGAATTCTGTGCGTGTTCTCGCTTTCTGCACTCTTCTTCGATCAATCTTCATTGCTCTGAAGGGTCTTCTTTTTATATAGGAGCACCCACTTCCATCATTATCAGATTATAGCTCCAAAAGCCAAAACCCCTAATTTCTAGGAGATCAGATTTGATTGGCAAATATAATCTTCTACAATCAAATCTTCTTTTTCAGCTGGGAATCTCTAGTGGAATATTCTCTGCAGCAACTCAGAAACTCCTCTGATGCTCTTCGAAGGACTGCCAAGCCCTCTTTCCAAAGACCCAGGTTGCTGCTACTCGGTCAGATGCTACAGCTCTTCCGAACAAGCTTCTGCTATAGCTTTCTCCTTGTTCAATGGTCTTGTTGGACTCCGGCTATAGCAGCATCTTGTTCACTTGCATGTTCACTTGTGCTGGTTTTGTCAAACATTGCCATACTGCATCATCAAAAAGCTTCGGAAAACAGCTGCGAACAAACCTGTCGCCGACTGTTGAAGACCTGATCGTCTCGTCTTGATATTGTCAGGTGGGCATCGATTAAGGGGGAGCAGATTCAGAGTTAGAAAAACTTAGAGAGAGACGGACTGATTGGCAGAGTGTGTTGGAGAAGTTTTCTACAGAAGTTATAGCTACTTTGAGATAGAGTGTGCTGAAGCATTCCGTGTACTACACATCGTAATAGGGTAGGCTAAGTCTGAGTGTTAGGTCTGTAGCTATTCTTTATCGGAAGTGTGTAGGTAGCACGAAGAGAGTCTATGTGATCAGACTGCTAGCTAGTCTTGGGGGTTAGACTGAGAAAAGATTTCGACTATGTGAGAAGTAGAGGTGAGAGTATTTTGTACTTTGAAATGTGATAGTAAAGTCTTGAGGTTCGGAGAATGATCCTCCCTAGACGTAGGCAAGTTTTCGAACTGAGTAATTAAATTATCTGTGTCTTCCTTATTCGTCAGAAGAATAATTTCTGCAGGAAGATACAAAGACTGCTTCAGTAGAAGCTGTAACTCCAGAAGCTGTAACTCGAGATCAACAACACAATCAAATTTTAGGAGTTGTATTTGAGACAGTTGATTTGATTTTTATCTTATGTAAATATTCAAATGTGTGATTTAGTGTGTATGAGTTTCGTAGGAATGGATCGTAACCCAAGTCACTCTCCAATTAGAGGAAGAGGAAATGGCAAAGAACGTAGTCGAGGGCGCAATACTGGGATCACGGTCTGTTAGCCATCACGTGAGTCAGCATCATTAGTTAGAAGCACTAATCCACACGTAGACACGGAGTATGATGTGGGTCACACGTCCCAGGACACCCGCTCTCAGAGCAATACCATCCCTTTCTGTTCAGGGGATCTACACCTGACTCGGGAGCGCGTCTCTCTGATTACTACTCCCCAGAGTTAATTAGGGGCGGTCATCTTCCTGAGTTAATAACCTCCATGGGGATAAAAATATGTGTCATATGCTGTACGCTACTACATAGGAGCCAAGTGAGGACCAGAGAGTCCTGATTGTTCCAATCAGATTGGGTCAATTAATATTGTATTAACTTGATTATTATTATTTTCAGCGCCACTACTTTGATTGTGCGTCAGATTGCCAATAGTTGCATCAGTGCTGAAAACCCTTTCGTTTGGACTAGTTTACGCGACCTTGAGGCGGTTACATTGTAACGTTGGTTTGACCGCTTCCGAGTAAGTGTACTAATTATTTATTTATAACTACTACTATTATAAAGAGTTCTATATTATTTAAATGGAATTTTTATGTTCATGCACCAAATAGCTAGATGGGCTCCCGAGCACACATAGACGGTTCATCATAACTTCGGCAAAAAGTGCGCGAAAAGTCATTGTACTCGTACCGCACGGGGCACTCAAAAAAAGGTCTCGCCTTCTGTACTCCTCATGTTCTAAAGAAGAGCCAGGAGAAGTGGGAGTCGGACCCTACATTCGCAAGCTTATCTTCGCAAAACAAGTGCAAAAGGGAGGTGTCCGGTAGAGGACCTAGCAGGCAGGCCTCATCCTTCTCAACGGCATCGAGAGCAAATGGTGAACCTTAATTGTATATTTTATATTCAGTAAATATAAATTTATTGACTTTAATTTGTAATTAATCTTGTAAAAGAAAGAGTTGAGGAGTCCAAACTACAGGGAGTTGTATAACAGCCTCAAGCGAAAGACGAACTCTACTTGGATCCACAAAGCCAGTAGACTGTGTGTGACATTTTATTTAGTATTTACTAAATTTGTACATTTAAATTAAAATGTCTAGTTTCTAGTATCATACAAAATCGACATGAGGAAAGCACAAGGCGCGCATGGAGGCCAGCGCTACATCCAAACTTATTGGGTGAGTCTACTTTGATTCGGGAGCCGATTCAAGGGAGAGGACAAGTAACCAAGTGTGATATCTCCACTTGTTGATATGCAGATCGAGCAGTCACTTGAAGCGAAGATGGCTGCGATGTTCGACAATTTCACAGCCAACCTAGCAGAGGTGGTAAAGCAGCAGGTTTAGGATGCCTTGCATGGGGCTGGGAGCCCCCTTTTCTAGGCCTTCACCATTCGGTGGAATAGATGAAGATGACAACGACGCCTAAGACTAGACGACTGATCATGATGTAGATTCGATGACGCTTGATCTTATTTTGTAATGACATTTGTATTCGTAAACATTTGAATTTGGTTTCACTCTATTTGTTTTGGTTTTTATTTAAGTTTTATTAATATCCAATTTCCAGTATTTTACAATTTAAAAAATTACAAAAACTAATTATAAATTAAATCTTTTTACTAATTTTGCGAATATTACAAAATCGTCAAATATGCATCGTATAACCATCGCATTTTATTACTAAGAAACCATCGTAAAACCATTGAATAAATATTTTCTTAAGTCGTCGTATAACCGCGGTAATATATTTCGTGATATTCCAATGGGGTTATTATCGTCGGAAAATAAATCTGGATTTCGTCGGAGAATCGTTGTGCAATCATCGAATGTTTTTTCATGAAATATGCGACAAGTATATGACGGTTTTCACGTAAATTTACACCCTCGTATTTCCATCATATCATCGTCGTATGATATCATCAAAAATGTATGCGACGGTTCTTTATACGATGGTTTTTGCGTCTAAAAATCGTCGTATTTGTTAGATTTTTGACGAATTTATAACGGCTATGAGAGCATATTAATTCTAAAATTGTACGGACTCAACGTGTCTTTTTTATGCGTGATCATTGCTAGGTACGTGGCCTATGGAGAAGGGTTATTATGAGAGGGTCGTTGATGGTGATAGTTAGGATAGGAATGAATCACATCGGCTTTACATATATGCAAATGAAAAACCAAGAGAGAGATCAGATGAAGAAAATATGCAGTGATGTGTTCAGGCTGAACATTGAACCATCCCTATTCCCTAGCATGTCATGTTGTAGACTACGTTACAAAAGACCTTAACCCCATCAAACCCACATGATTGGCGCGTGGTGTTCCCTCCCAACTCATCAACACCCGATTCTCTCCATGTGAGGTTAATTGATTAAAAACACCATTTCATTGATTAAAACCCCGATTCTCACCCAAGTAGGGTTGCTAGCATAATGTTATTATTAAAACTCTTCTGAAATAAGTACATGTCGTCTACGAATAAACATATATGTATGTAGTCACATCATACTGTTAGTATCTATCATTTATTTAATAGGCACATGATATGATATGATATGATATGATAAACATGATGTTATTTCCATTGTGCTTATGTTTTTCTTCTCAACTCTATGATGATATGATAAACATGGATCCCATCAAAACTGCTTCAAACTGTATGGCTTATCACTTACCATATGATTCAGGCATGGTTCACATTTTTGTATGTAATGTAAGAAGAGGATCTCCGTGTGGGAACTTATGAATAATCCAAAACTGAATTATTCAAGAAGAAACGCTAATTAACCGACCCAACAACTACGAGAACTAATTAAGGATCAGGTGAAAGGATCCATGATTGCCTTATCCCTGCTAGCTATTTCACATGCATATTTAGATCCCAATGGAAATCTCATCTTGCGGATTAAGAAAAATTAATAGGAAGCGTGCAGCTCAACACTTGGAGGAGAATACTGTGGGGGCACTTAATTCACCATATGCTGCTTCATGTTTGTCCTCATAAATGTGAAGTTTGTTCGAGCGCCAACTAATATGAAAATCAACAACATGTCACATCTCGCAGGTCTAAATAGAGCCTTGATTACTGAGCAAATTCTCAGAAGATTATTTTAATGCATGGTTGTTGTTTCTTTAGTATAAAGATGATAGATTAAAGAGAAATGAATAATTTAGAACTAGAAAAAGAAATCAAGTCGGATGGGTAGAGTAGAGAGAGAGAGAGTTTTGAGAATCATTAACAACTGATCACATGCCAACTTGGTCCTCCTACGTGTACTTGAGAAATTGTTGGATCGTTAGTTAGCTGTCCCTCTGAAGTAATAAAGTTATGTATTACCCGGTAGGTATAGTAGCTTTGAAATACTAAATACAGAAAAATTAAAACGATTTACTTGGTGATTTAGAGTGGAAACTTCAGTACCAATCAAGTAACTAAATAAAACCACTACCTTCCTGTGTCCCCCTGGAAGGATTTGTGAAATGGTCTGCTTCTCTATTTAGGATTTACTTGTCGAATACAAACCACTAAGTTACTCACTATACAGTCTAACTTATCTTTGATACTATCGGCTCAACCCAACCCTCGAACATATTTTTTTCACTCTCGAACTTGGCCGTCCATGCTTTTGGAGTTCACAAAAGGCTTTTCTTTTCTTTACACCCTCTTTTTTTTTCCCTCTCAAAGTCGTGCTTGATTCGATGCTTTACCTCGCCTTTTATAGCCCACGGATATCTTGGCTTGATTGCGAATATATTTGGTTAAGATTTTTCAATCATAATCAAATATCTTCAACAGCCGAATATCTAGTTTTCTTTTGTTTAAATTGGGAAACTTATCTAATTAGATTAAATTTGTTTCCAAATTCATAAAAGAGATATTTTAGTTGTTATCCAAAATATATCCCATAATATATTCTGGATTCGATAACAACTTCCCATAAAGTTACTATCAATGTCTTTCGGATCTTCTTTAAATATTCTTGATGGTGCCCGAATATCTGCTAGTGAATTTATCCTTCTTTGCTCTCTTGCATTCAATGCAATTTAAAGCCTTATCCGAGTTTTCCTGCACACTTGTTGAATTTATTAGTTGAGTGTTTGTTATCATCAAAAACATAAAAATCCAGCAAATTCCCCCTTTTTGATGATAGCAAACACTCCTTCGATAAACAGGAAAAACACACAATAAAAAAGAATATGATCATGAAATGTTAGTGTTTCATCAATGTCGTATTCAATTCCTTTTAGGTATAGCATGTCTCTTCATCCCCTATCATATGTAACTCCAGTCAGTTCCCCATCAGAAAAACATATGTATAGATTAGGATATTTCACTTCCTTCTTAGACTATGCATTCCTTGTATTACTTTCCTCTTTTGGTAACATCAAAAATGAATCATGAGTAACAAGTTAAAGACCACATCAAATTAGAAACTTTGTTTTCAATTATCCGGATACCGTACGAAGTGTTACCTCGAGTCAATTCCTCACTGGGTACTGGTGCTTCTGTTTCCTCCTCATGGGTCAAGTTTCGTTTCTTCCTCCGGAGTGAAATTTGACTGCGCTACTGATCTCGAGTTACAGCTTCTGGAGTTCCAGCTTCTGCTGTAGCACTCTATGTATCTTCCTACGGAAATTATTCATCTGACGAATAAGAAAGACACAGATAATTTGTTTATCCAGTTCGGCAACTCATCTACGTCTGGGGAGGATCACTCTCTGATCCTCAAGACTTCACTATCCCGGTTCAAAGTACAAACGACTCTCACCTCTACTTCTCACCCAGTCAAAATATTTTACTCAATCTAACACCCTAGACTAGATAAGAATGATCACACAGACTCTCTTCGTGCTATCTACACACTTCCAGTAAGGAATAGCTACAGACCTGACACTCAGACTTGCCTACCCTATTATAATGTGTAGTACACGGAATGCATCAACACAATCTATCTCAGAGTAACTGTAACTTCTATAGACGACTTCTCCAGCACACTCTGCCAATCAGTCCATCTCTCTCAGAGTTCCTTCAACTCAGAATCTGCTCCCCCTTGATCAATGCCCACCTGACACTATCAAGACGAGATGCTCGGGTCTTCTACAGCCTTCGACAGATTTGTCCGCAGTTGCTTTCCGAAGTTTTTGTGTGATCCTTCAACGAGCCATGCTTCAGTTGAATTCTGTGGATCAAATCTTCATCGAACTTAGTGAGTTCTGATCTCTTTTGCGCACCTCACAATACTGTCAGTCTTCTGCTTTAAACTCTAGTTGTGAGTATTCTCTGCTTCGGTTTATTGTTCGATGCATATGGCCTACTTATGTTGTCTTCTCATATCTTCGTGGATCGCCAGCGATGGAAACCTTGTTGCCTTTTGATTCATAAAGCAGCACATCATTATCTGAATCTCTTCCTAGATTCTTGCAAGGTTGTTGAAGATTCTGTTTGCTGAATCGGACTTCAGGATCCTTATTGTTTAAGCTTTTCTTCCAACCGAGAGATGACATCTGCAGGCCACTTGTTGACGTTTGCGGCGCATCCTGAACTTTCGTGACTCATGTAGCACCTTGCCAGGAACACTCCGTGAATCTTTAGGATACTTGCCCAATCTGCTTTAGCTTCAGATTAACACGGGTTGCTGTAGCAGAATCTGTCTTTTGCCTTTTCCCTAGTTGTCCTCAGCTTTTGTGGTCCACAGAGTGCTGTAACAGATCCTTGGGCTTGGTTGTTGTATCTCGCCCATTCTTCCGATTGTGCTCCAGCTTCAAATCTTCAGGGATTGCTGAAGCAGAATCTTGTGCAGTTTTGTCAAGGGATGCGACACCTCAACAATCTCCCCCTAGGCATTTTGACAAAACTACAACTACAACAACACTACTAACGTTAACCTGGCATAAATCTAACTATACTAGATAGCTGCTCTAATTATTACATTCTTCTCCCCATTTTTGCCACAAATGACAAGGGTAGTTGTGAAACAAATCATTCAGGAACTAGGCACAATCGCGGGCCAGCTCTGAGTTCCTCGAACCAAGCTCCATCCAAAGGTTTTATGAAGATGTCAGCCAGCTCATGTTGTCACAGTAAATGGTCGTAATACCTTGTTGAACACCATATTCACCCAACATTTGCTTCATCCATATCAGTTGCGCGCAATAGCAATATACTCAGGTTCGGTAGTGGATAGAGAGATACTATTTTGCTTTTTGCTGAACCAGGACACCAGGTTATTTCAAAGAAAGAAACATCCTCTAGATGTAGTCTTTCTTTCTTCTGCACAGCCTGCCCAGTCAGCATCACAATTTCCTACCAGTTCTGCACTTGTGTCCCTTGTATACCACAATCCATAGTTGGGTGTGCCTCCAACAAATCTGATGATTAGCTTCACAAGGTGCAAGTGACTCTCCTTTGGGCAGGATTGATATCTGGTGAACACCCCTACTGCGAAGGATATATATGGTCGGCTAGTAGTAAGGTAAAGGAGACCTCCAATCATGCTTCTATACAATGTCTGATCAACTGCAATTCCAATAACGTCCTTGGTAGCTTTTTCATAGGTTGTTGTCGGAGTACATTTGTGACTAGCCGTGATCATGCCAAAATTCTTGAATAGGTTTCTTGTTTACTTACTTTGAGAGATGAAGATACCATCTTTCTTTTGGGAGATTTGTAAGCCAAGAAAGTAAGTTAATTCTCTCACCATACTCATTTGGAACTCTTTTTTCATATGCTCTACAAACACTTCACCATTCTCTGTGAACTTGAGCCAAAAAATATCATCCACATAAATCTGTGAAATTTGACTATGCTGCTGATCTCGAGTTATAGCTCCTAGAGTTACAGCTTCTACTGTAGCACGCTCTGTATCTTTCTGCGGATATTATTCTTCTGACGAATAAGAAAGACATCGACAATTTGTTCACCCAGTTCGGCAACTTGCCTATGTCCAGGGAGGATCACTCTCCGATCCTCAAGACTTCAATATCACGGTTCAAAGTACAAAGGACTCTCACCTCAACTTCTCACCTAGTTGAAATCTTACGCTTAGTCTAATCCCCTAGACTAGCTAGTAGTCTGATCAAACAGACTCTCTTTGTGCTACCTACACACTTCCAGTAAAGAATAGCTACCTACCCTATTACAATGTGCAGTACACGGAATGCTTCAGCACACTCTATCTTAGAGTTGCTGTAAACTTCTGTAGACAACTTCTCCATCACACTCTGCCAATCAGTCCGTCTCTCTTTGAGTTTCTCCAACTCAAAGTCTGCTCCCTCTTGATCAATGCCCACCTGACAATATCAAGGAGAGATGCTCGGGTCTTTAACAGCCTGCGACAGGTTCGTCCGTAGCTGTTCCCCAAAGCTTCTGTTTGATCCTTCAACGAGCCACTCTCCAATTAAAATCTGTGGATCGAATCTTGATCAATCTCAGCGAGTTCTGATCTCTTCAATGCACCTCACAACACCTTCAGCCCACTGCTTTAACCTCAGGTTGTGAGAGTTCTTTGCTTCAGTTTCTTTGTTTGATGTCTTCAAGGGACTGCCTCTGCCTTGCTCTTATAGCTTCGTGGATTGCCAACGATGGAAACCTTGTTGCCTTAGGATTTGTAGGGCAGCCCATCGTTATTAGAATTTCTTCCTAGATTCTTGCAAGGTTGTTGAAGATTCCATTTTCTAAATCGGACTTTAGGATCCTTATCGTTTAAGCTTTTCTTCCAACCGAGAGATGACATATGCAGGCCAATTAATGACGTTTGAGGCGCATCCTGAACTTTCGCGACTCATGTAACATCTTGTCAGGGACAATCCATGAAACTTCATGATACTTGCCCAGTCTGCTCTAGCTTCAGATCAACACGGGTTGCTGTAGCAGAATCTGGCTTTTGCCCAATTGTGCTCTAGCTTCGAATCTTCAGGGATTGCTGAAGCAAAATCCTGTGCAGTTTTGTCAAGGGATGCCATACCTCTAACAATCTGAGCTATAATAAAGTCTGTTAGTCTCATGGTTATGTATGGCATGTTTTTGTGCAAAGAGTTGTTCAAGTAAGTTTGTAAACCAAAGGTGTATATTCTCAGGAAGCAGCAAATTCCGAGAATCTAGGGGCGGAGCATATCTTTGGGATTACTGGGGTCTTGGCTAGATAAAGATCCAGAATATCTTCAACTATATTTTGGAAATGCAATCTCTTGGTTTGGCAACAAGATGAAGATCAACAAATATTCAAATATAATCTTTTGAATATTGGATGAGTTTTTTAAGGAGATTGTCGTTGGCCATAAAAAGCAGGCGGAACAAAGTTGAAGAGGTAGGACGTTCATGCAGCTCTCTTGCATTATAGAAATATACAAGAGAATTTGAGGTTAAGTGATTGAGTGCACCCATCAGAGATTGGAGCTAAGTTATCACTGAAGCACAAGAACCAGGAATATCTGCTAAAGCTATACGTTTCACAAATCCTGTTGCAAAACAGATCTGTCTAGATATTCGGGTAGAAGCCAGCGATCCGGGAGGACGTGGAGTGGACGAGCAGTGTTCGGGAGAACCAAGCTGTTGTAACAAGCCATAGAGAGAAATCTCTACACTTAGGGGAGCTCAGTGCGCATCCAGACGAGTCGGTGGTAGAAGGACTTGAAGAGGGAGTCTTGTAAGTTTGTATTTCGTTGTTTGGTCGTTAATAATGGATTGTTGCTTGTTGGGGTTAGGAGAACCCCCCCCCCCCCCCCACCCCACATTACAGACACATTGTCCCGAAGTGGGCTACCAAATCTATGCGTCTCGTATTTACTTTGCAGTATTTACTTTCATTCGAAACATTCCTTACACTATTTCTTAGAAGTTGTCATAACTGACCTTGATATTTGTGAATAAAGAGCGTCTTGTCCACCCCTCCTCATTCATATCGTTGCTTGGTCAGGAATTTAGTCAGCCTTTCGTACCAGGCTCTGGGGGCTTGCTTAAAACCGTTGAGGGCCTTCCTTAGTTTGTAGATGTGGCTCGGATAATGAGGATCCTCGAATCCCTTGGGCTGGGAAACATAAACTTCTTTAGTCAATATTCCATTTAGGAATGCAGTCTTGAAATTCATTTGATATAGCTTGAACTTCAGGTGACATGCCAAAGCAAGGAGAAGTCTGATAGCTTCTATGCGTGTAACTAGAGCGAAGGTTTCATCAAATTCTACTCCCTCAATCTGTGTATACCCTTGAGCTACTAATATGGGTTTATTCCTTGTGATATTACCTTTTTCATCAGACTTGTTATTGTATATCCATTTTGTTCTAATGATATTCACATTTTCTGGACGAGTGACCAATTCCCATACCTCGTTCCTTTCAAATTCACAAAGTTCTTCTTGCATTGCAGCTATCCAGAATTCATCTCCTAGAGCTTCTTTAATGTTCTTTGGCTCTGTACTAGACAGAAAACACGAGTTATTGATCATATCACAAAGGTTAATATGGTGGTACCTCGAGTTCGCCTTCCTTTGGTCAAGGTGCCAATAATGTTTGTTGTTGGGTGATCTTTCTGGATTTTTCTTGGGGGAAGTCTAGCTGTGCCTGGTGTGGTTGGAGGATTCTCAGCTGGTATTACAGAAACTAGTTCAAACTCTTCGTCTGAATTTTTGTGATCATTAGGTTCTGATGAAGCATTCTCTGGTGCTTCCTTTTGGTCATTTTCATTACTGGTTTGTGGCAGAGACTAGTTTTCATCTTCTGTATCAGAATCCTCTTTATTGTCAGAGTGTTGCCACTTCTCTTATGGGTCATTCACAATTACATTGATAGATTTGATCACAGTTCCGAGTCTATTGTTGAAGACCCGGTATGCTCTGCTGTTTGTTGAGTATCCCAGAAATATTCCCGAATCACTCTTTGGATCAAGCTTTGTTCTGTACCCCCGATCTCTCAAAATGTAACATTCACTCCCAAAGATGTGGAAGTACCTTATAGTGGGCTTCTTCTCCTTCCAGAGTTCATAACAAGTTTTATCTGTCTCTCTTCTTATTGACACGCGATTAATGATATAACATGAGGTGTTCATAGCTTCAGCCTAGAACTTCAAAGGGACTTTCCTTGCGTGGATCATCACTCGAGCAATTTCCTGTATTGTTCTGTTCTCTTGCTTGACTATCCCATTTTGTTGTGGAGTAATGGGTGAGTACTGATGGGTGATTCCTCGGTTTGTGCAGAATTCATTCTTGGCTTTGTTTTTGAACTCTTTCCCATGATAACTTCTTAAGGCCGCTACTCTCAAACCTTTTTCCCGCTCTAGCTGAAAAGGAAAGCCACCACCACCTTCACTATATCTGATTTTTCATGCAGAAACTTGACCCATGAGTAGCGAGAGTAGTCATCCACATAAGCAAAGGGATACCTTTTTCGCCATGACTCTCTACCTCCATTGGTTCCATCAAATCCATATGTGGTAATTGGAGAGGTCTGGTGGAGCTCATCTCAATGGCCTTTGGGTGAGATACTCTTGTTTGTTTTCCTATTTGGCATTCCCCACACAATGTGTTAATCTCTCCCTTGATCTCAGGAATACCTCGGACTAGTTTATCAGCTGCAAGTCTTTTTAATGTCGTTAGATTGAGATGTCCCATTGATAGAGCCTATTTCTACGCATTATTTAGATCATAACCCTATGCTTGTTTGCATTATTTTATGTACAAGATTACTGGTTTCCAGTGTTTTTGTATTTCAGGGCAAAACGAGGGCCTAAGTCGGATACGCGCTAACAGGCAGCGTTTAGGACGCGCATCACACAGCCTGCGGAGCTAGCGGCGCAAACAGAAGAATTGGCAGAGTTGACCACGGTGCGCTAACCGATTGCGCTAACCAAGATGCCGTGCGCCATGCGCAGATGATGGTGTTTCCAAATCCTGACACAACCAGATTTGGAAGTTGCCAAGGTTGAGCCTCTTGAGCAGTATATAAAGAAGAAGAAGTCTAGGGTTTGCGGACGACACAGTTCAGAGGAACATCACATCATAATTCAGAGAGAGAGCAGCAAAACTGGAAAACACACGAGCTTGCTGAGAGGACCTGCGCTAGCCGACTGCGCCAGCCAAGACTGCAATCTGCACGCACTGTTTGCTATTGTTCTCTTGGATACTTTAGTTATTATTTACTGTTTCTATGATGTTTACTACTAGCATGTCTAGCTAAACGCTTAGTATCGGTTGGGCATGAATCTATGAGTATTTCCTTTGAGACTTGTGCTTAATGCATAGCTTGCTTGCTTATATTAATTCTGTGCACATTGTTGGCAGCTTGTTACATGAGTAGGGGAAGCCTTGAACCGCAATCTTACTCTTGTTGCTTGCTGTTGTATGTTAAACTAGTTGAATAGCCTGACGGTGCCAGCTAGGAGTAACGCGCTAGGATAGGCAATTACTACTTTGATCGGATTCATAGTTGTTTAGTCTAGTTCAAGAATTAATACCACATGAACTTTGATCGGAACATGCGCACATGTTAGGAAGCCTTGACCGGACACTAACTTAAGTAAAACCAAGCTATAGACGTTTAGAGTCAATGATAAGGGATACACTCATAGAGGATTGTCTGCGCCGATACTTCTCATAGTCATAGTACTTAATCTCTACTGCCTGCGCACGTCTAGTGCAATTCCTGCGTTTACGACTGTTTACTCGCGCATTGCGCAACCCCAATTGCTCACACCCCCAGCTTTCGTAAGTGTAGGTCACTGGTTAAAACTGAACTGCTTGCTCCCTGTGGAGATCGACCCCTTACTTAACCGCTGTATTAGTGGAAGAGGAAGCATTAATTTGACGCGTACAACGACGCGCGATCAAATTTTGGCGCCGTTGCCGGGGAGCAACACAGCTAAGTTTTAGCTAATTTACGTTTTTCCTTTTTAGTAACTAGTTATTTTCAGTTTGTTTTGTTTTTCGTTGTTGTTTCTGACAGCGCGCAATCACCATTAGCCTGCGCAACCTTGAAACAGTTGCGCTGCGCAGATTCTAGTTGCGCACTGACAGACGCAACAACTTTGTTATCTTTTAATTTCGTTTTCTTTGAGATTTAGAACAGGTTATGTAGGATAACAGTGTCGTTGGGGACAACTTAGGGGACAGAACCCCGGAAGAAGCAAGAGCACATAACCGCGCAGCCCTGTTCAGAGAGGAAGTGCAACGCGAGGTTGAAGCACGGATGGCCGCTGAATTGTATAATGCGCCACCCGCGCGACAAGCTGCGCGACGCAGAAAAGTGCGCGAGATGTCAGCCCCAATCACAGTTAACCAGCCATGGTGCATCGTGCTTCCGCCAGACGGACATTTTGAACTAAGGAGCTCGCTCATTCATCACATGCCCAAGTTCCACGGGATGAACAACGAAAATCCAGTCAAGCATGTGCGAGAGTTCCTAGTCATTTGCGAGAACATGAAGACCGAAGGGGAGAGCAATGAGGCGCTGAAAATTAAGGCATTCCCATTTTCACTGTGTGATACAGCCAGACATTGGTTGATGAACTTACCAGCCGGATCAATTCACACATGGGAGCAGCTGCAGAAGAAGTTCCTGGACAAATTCTATCCCGCAGCAAAGATCGCGCTACTCAGGAGGGAACTGGCCGCACCTAGGCAGAGCGCAGGAGAGTCGCTGTCAGAGTATTACGAGCGTTTCAGGGAGCTAGAGGCCAATTGCTACAATCATGGCCTACCCCAGAATGTGCTGATAGAGAACTTCCTGAATGGACTGCTACCCATGGAGCTGAGGCTATTGAACGCATGCGCAGGAGGCGACATTTGCAACATGTATCCAGAAGACGCGTGGCAGCTGATAGAAGACTCTGCTGGGCAGGTAAGACATCAGCTAACACTTGAAAATAGTCGTGCTCGTCCTGTGCATCAGGTAGAAACAAGCGCTGAGATCAAGGAAATGAAGGCCATGCTGCAGAAGTTGATGAGTGCGCAAAGCGCACAACCAGTTGCGCCAAAGGTATGTGAATTCTGCAGGTCCACCGAGCACAAGACTGATGAATGTCCCATGCTATTTGAAGAATTAGGAGATGTCAATGCTCTTGGAGGATGGGATAATCGAGGGCCACAGAGGCAGGATCAGCCGCGCTTTGGACTAGCCGCAAATGGATTCAGATGGAAGGAGGAAAATAATTTCCAGAGGCAGTCCACAGATCAGCGGGCGCCACAGCAGACGCAACAAGCTGCGCCCTACAATCCACCGCATCGCCGCACTGACGCACCAGCGCATAACAACCAGCAACCGAGGCGATCTTTGGAAGATATCGTGGGGCAGCTAGCGGACACAGTGCGCAAAAATGACGAGAAGTATGACAAGAGGTTCGAGTCCATTGAAAAACAGCTATCACAGATCGCTACCACGGTGTATGAGCTAAAGAAGAGCGATGGCAACCTGCCTTCGCAAGTGTTTAGAACCCCAAAGGAGGAGTCAATGCAGTGACACTGAGGATTGGGCGCACAATAGGAACAGAGCAGACTGCGAAGGCGCCCACGTAACTAGCTGCGCAAGTCCCGGATCCAGCAGAACAGAATGCGCAACCAGAGATAGCTGCGCAACCAGAAGTGCCAGCCACAAGCCAGCAGGGCGAAGCGCCAGGTATAACACAATTAAAAGACAAGGGCACGAATCGTACTAACATACCTGCGCCTTTCCCTGTGCAGGCACCCTTGGCTAGGAAGGAAGCGCTGGATAAGGAGCTATACAAGTTATTCAGTAAGGTGGAAATAAACATTCCCCTTATTGAAGCAGTTCGGTAGATCCCTAGGTATGCGAAGTTTTTGAAGGAGCTGTGCACAAACAAGAGGAGGAAAGGCGAGTGCGCACAGGTAATGCTAAATGCGGAGGCCTCAGCAATCGTGCAACATAAGGTACCACCTAAGTGCCGAGACCCAGGTACGTTCACTATCCCATGCACTTTAGGTAAAACCACAGTAAGCAATTGCATGATTGATTTAGGCGCATCCATCAATTTGTTACCCTATTCCCTATATGCGACATTGCGCCTTGGACCACTAAAGCCTGCAGGTCTCACCATTCAGCTAGCAGATCGGTCTTGCAAACAACCTGCAGGCATGATAGAGGATGTTCTTGTGCGAGTAGGAGAGCTGGTGTTCCCAGCAGATTTTTATGTGCTAGAAATGGAGGGTGAATCAAGCACCAGCAGTGCGCAGATCCTACTGGGCAGACCTTTTCTGATGACCGCGCGCATGAAGATAGACGTGTGGAGGGGCACACTCTCCATGGAAGTTGATGGCGAAGAAATCCATTTCAATATATTCAAGGGGATGCAGCACCCACATGAGGACGCCACAGTGCACGCGATGGACAGCATTGATGATTTAGTCACAGATGCGCAATGTGCAAGCGCAACGGTAGGACTAGAGCCACTGGCACAGGCAGAGTTGGAGGAGCAGGAAGCCGAGCTGAGCAGTGCTGAACCAGAATCCAAGCAGGTACACGATATAGTTCATATTTGCACTGCTACTAAAATCTTGCCCTCTATTGAACAGGCACCCAAGATCGAGCTGAAGCAACTTCCAGAGCACCTCAAAAACATTTTCTTAGGAAATGAGGACACCCTGCCAGTGATCATAAAGAAAGGATTAGAAGAGGAGCAGGAAGCGCTTACAGCAGGTGCTGCGCAAGAACCAGCGCGCCATAGGATGGACACTTGCTGATCTGCGTGGAGTGAGCCCAGACGTATGCATGCATAGAATTCTCTTGGAAGAGGGTGCCAAACCATCCAGGGAGGCTCAGCGCAGATTGAACCCGAATATGATGGAGGTGGTGCAGAAGGAGATCCTGAAGTTGCTTGACGCAGGAGTCATTTACCCTATTTCGGACAGCAAATGGGTAAGTCCAGTGCACGTTGTGCCGAAGAAAGGAGGAATCACAGTAGAAGAGAATGCGCAGGGCGAGCTAGTTCCCAAGCGCATACAAACTGGATGGCGCATGTGCATCGACTACAGGAAGCTTAACGCAGTCACGCGCAAGGACCATTTCCCGCTACCCTTCATGGACCAAATGCTGGACAGATTAGCAGGAAAGCCCTATTTTTGCTTCTTGGACGGATACTCAGGGTACAACCAGATACCCATAGCTGCGGAGGATCAGGAGAAGACCACGTTCACCTGCCCGTTCGGTACGTTTGCGTTTCGGCGCATGTCATTTGGGCTGTGTAACGCGCCAGGTACGTTCCAACGTCTTGTCATGAGCATTTTTTCTGATATGATTGGTATATGCATATAAGTGTTCATGGATGATTTTACCGTATATGGAGGTACCTTTGATGCTTGCCTAACTCATCTTGATAAGGTCTTAGCGCGCTGCATTTCAAAGAACCTAGTACTCAATTATGAAAAATGTCATTTCATGGTAACGCATGGTGTAGTACTAGGACATATCATCTCAGAGGAGGGAATCAAGGTAGATAAAGCTAAAATTGATCTTATTTCTAATCTACCTTATGCCACTAACGTGCGCGATGTGAAGTCATTCCTTGGGCATGCTGGGTTTTACAGGCGTTTTATAAAGGACTTCTCTAAAATTTGTATACCCCTGTCTAACCTCTTGCAAAAGGATGTGTGCTTCGACTTTACTGATGAGTGCAGGGCTGCATTTGATGGCGCTGACCAGTGCGCCAATGATGCGCGCGCCAGACTGGAACCTGCCATTTGAACTGATGTGCGACACAAGCGATTACGCAGTAGGTGCAGTCCTGGGGCAGCGAGTGGACAAGAAACCGCACGCCATTTATTATGCGTCGCGCACACTGGACGCTGCGCAGAGGAACTACACCACCACGGAGAAGGAGCTTCTGGCAATTGTGTTTGCGCTGGAGAAGTTCCGTGCATATGTTCTAGGTGCCAGGGTCATCATATACACAGACCACGCAGCCATCCGCTACCTAATGTCCAAGAAAGAAACTAAGCCGCGCCTGATGCGCTGGGTGCTCCTACTTCAGGAATTTGACTTGGAGATCAAAGACAAGAAGGGCACGGAGAACACAGTTGCGGACCACCTGAGCAGGATCGTGAAGGAGGAGGAGCCAGGGCAGATCACGGAGACATTTCCTGATGGGCATCTGATGGCGCTGACAGGTAAGGTACCATGGTATGCGCACATTGCGAATTACCTGGTCACAGGTACGTTTCCTCCTCATTTCAATAAAACCTAGTGCATGAGATTGAAACATGAGTCCAAGCATTACCTTTGGGATGATCCATATATGCTCAGAATAGGACCAGATCAGATATTGAGGCGCTGCGTGCCTGACCATGAAACTAACTCTGTTTTGATGTTTTGTCATGCGCACGCATGTGGAGGACACTTTGGTCCAAAGCGCACGAGCAGAAAGATCCTGGATTGCGGATTCTATTGGCCGCACCTGTTTAGTGACTCGTATAACTACTGCAGGAATTGTGACAGGTGTTAGCGCACAGGAGGCATATCAGCGCGCAATGAGATGCCGCAGACGCCGATTCTAGTGGATGAAGTGTTTGATATATGGGGGATTGACTTCATGGGGCCATTTCCTCTATCTGCAGGATACGAGTACATATTGGTCGCAGTGGATTATGTCTCCAAATGGGTCGAAGCTAAGGCCACACGGAAGGATGATGGTAAGACGGTCGCTGAGTTTCTGAAAACTAACATCTTTTGCAGGTACGGGGTGCCTAAGGCAATCATCAGCGACCAGGGGACGCACTTTTGCAACAGGATCGTGGCGCAAGTTTTCAAGCATTATGGAGTGCGCCACAAGACGTCCACTGCTTATCATCCTCAGACAAATGGACAGGCCGAGGTTTCCAACAGAGAGATCAAGCGCATCCTGGAGAAGACTGTGAGACCATCGCGCAAAGATTGGAGCCAGCGCCTGGACGACGCGCTGTGGGCATACCGCACTGCGCATAAGACGCCCATCGGGACTTCACCGTTTCGGTTGGTCTATGGAAAAGCATGCCACCTGCCAGTAGAGTTAGAGCACAAAGCATACTGGGCCTTACGCATTTGCAACCTGAACTTAGATGAGGCCGGAAAGGAGCGCGCATTTGAGCTCAGCGAATTAGAAGAGCTGCGCCTGGATGCCTATGAGGGACTGCGCGATTACAAGGAGCGGGCAAAGGCGTTTCATGACAAGCATATCCTCAGACGCACTTTTGAGCCAAGAGACCAGGTATTATTATTCTCCTCTCGCCTGAAGCTCATGCCTGGAAAGCTGCGCAGCAAATGGACAAGACCGTACACAGTCACCAAGGTTTTCCCCTATGGAACAATCGAGTTAGAAAACGAGCACCGACATCGTTTTCAGGTCAATGGGCAGAAAGTCAAACGGTATCTAGGAGAACCTTGGGACGACACAGTACGCGATATTGAATTGGCAGAACCTGAGATAGCAGATGCACAGGTTGCTGCGCCAGAGGCACCACCAGATGCACCGGAGGGAGAACTGGAAACTATTGCTCACATTTCTTCTTCCTCTTCATCTACCCTCGTTACTGCAGACTTCTCGCATCTTATTAACCATGCTGACTACCCTTTTGATCCTTTGCGCAGGAACACAGAATGCGCCGCACACGCACAAACGCGGGATCACTCAGGAGCAAGAGTGGGGGAGGTCGCTGGCACACATTCGGGCACGTAACGAGGTACAGTCAAGCCAACGACGTTAAACAAAGGCACTTGTCGGGAGGTAACCCGACTCGTTTTACTTTTACATGTCTTTCTTTTAGTTGTTCTAGTATCTTTTAATTTGTTTAGGACTTGTAGTTTTTTAGTCGAGCAGCAGTGCGCAGGTCCGTGCGCCAGTCAGGGGGTATATAAGGGCAGGACTTGGAAAGTTTCAGCACTTTTTCACACTCGACCGTTGCAAGCAGCTCCCGCCTTCGCACCTCCGCCCACTGTCCGGCGCTCAACCCAGCTTCAGTTTAGAGAGATTTGACGAGCACACAGCCGCACTCCACCCAGGTCACCTTTCCCCCAGATTCGAGCAGATTCCAGTAGGGTTTGTACGGTGGAGGAGTGTTCTAGGGTTTTGAAATCGCACCAGGTTAGAGTGCGCCGATTGGAGTGTTGTTTAGAGGGTTTTGAAGGCGGGCAGTAGGAGCCCCTTTGGTGAAAATTTAAGGGCATTCGGAGGAGTTTGGATTTTTTTGGAGTGTTTGAGGAGTGTTGACCAGCGTTGACCAGAGAGACCCAGCCACAATGCAGCCTGCCGAGGACCAAGAAACCCCAGCTGTTTTCGCCAGCAAGTATGCCGCATTTCTGAGGCTTGAGATGTACGGGACTCCGAACATCAGCAGGGACTTCCTGCGCGAGGTCGGACTGGAGGACCTCGTTGTGGAGAGGCTGGCGTTAGCAGGTTGGGAGGCGCTGTTGGAATTTTTGGCGTCGCTGGAGACGGGCGACCAGGAGATCAGGTACCGCCATAGGGGCGTCTGGTACATTGCCTCAGCTAAGAGGCTGAAGCGCGCGCTGAGGTGCGCCAAGGTGCGAGAAGCTGACATGGACACGCACACTAACCAAGAGGCGTGGCGCGAGATGGCGACTGGGCCAGTGTTTGCCTCGGGGCGCAGCAGGGGACGAGAGCTGCGTGACCCGTGGATGTTCTACTTGTGGCGCTTGGTCGCCTATGCGATCATTGGGCGTTTTAATGGTGCGCCCAAGATCAGCCTCCTGGACTTGGACATCTTGAAGGGGCTATACTATGGGAGGAAGGTGCTATTTGTCTCAGACATGGTGGTCCATTGGAGCCGGGTCACCACGAGGGGACCGCTGACCTGCGGAGGGATAATTACGCACCTGCTGCGGGCGTTACACGGAGAGCCTGAGGTGCCAGAGCACACTGTGGTGCCGGCTGTCCCTCTGGACCGCGCCCACATGCTGCAGATTAGGGCGGTAGCCGTACGGGAAGATGGCACATTGGAGTGGTGCTACCGCCTGCAGCCGGCCAGAGTGCCTCGGCCAAGAGCAGAGAGCAGTGCGCAAGCAGCAGAGGCCGCGCAGGAGATGGAGGAGGATGAGGCCCAAGAGCCAGTTGTGCCTCCAGTCAGGCGCGCGAGGACCCGCGCGCAGACTGGAGCCCACCGGAGGGCCCGTGCACCACAGGGGGAGCCAGTTACCATTTCCATCGAGGATTCTCCCTCGCGTGCACGCGGAAAGCGCCCGAGGACCGAGGCTGAGGAGGCGCCTGAGGAAGCATCAGTAGAGCAGCGCATGATGTTCAACGTCATGCGTGTGCTCGAGTATTTAGCGCTAGAGGGGGCGGACTTAAGCATGAGCCCACCATCAGGGTGGAGATTTGGAGACGCAATTCCCCCTCTCCTCAGCCTGCACCGGCCACCTCCAGGTTCCCCCAGCGAGCCGCACCAGCCAGCCAGTCCTCTTACTCAGCCCCCAGTGCATCCAGCAGAGCCCTCTCCAGTCCCAGCACCAGCAACCGAGTCAGCCCCTGCACCAGAGCCAGCACCAGCAGCTCCAGAAACAGAACCCACCCCCGACCCAGAACAAGTACCAGCACCTGCACCATCCCCTGCCCAGCCGTCCATTCCGAGGTCCCTTGTAGCCGAACCCATTATTAGCACTAGCTCAGACTCGCTATGGGACCCCGTCTCAGAGGACGACTATGTGGCGCAGCCTGTCGCCCTTTCAGTTGTACCGCCTTCCTCCAGCACCTATGTGACGGATTCTTCAGAGGAGGAGGCGCATAGTTCAGCGGCTGCGTCCAGCTCGGAGGACATATAGAGCTGTAGGGGGGGGGGGCGCATTATTCCTTTCGGGTGGTGTCTTTTTCTTTTATATGCTGAACTTTATTTGATATTCTGTTGCTATATTTGTGTGCTGAACTTCTGTGCTACATATTTTGTGTCCCTATGCTTTATTGCGCTGCGTTGACTATATGTTCTTAGTTTTTATGTTCTTTATTTTGCTTGCATACATGTGCGCGTTCTCCGTGCGCTTGAGCTTGAGTCGTGGGGACACGTCTCTGTTTAAGTGTGGGGGGGGGGGGAGCATTACACTTACATTTCACGTTTTTTAGCATTTATAGTGTAGCTTAGTTTAATTGAAAGAAACAGTAGCAGTAGTGCGCTTGTGTGCGGGTTGCGCGCACTGTTCAGCTTGTTTGCGCTACCCATACTGCGTGCGCTGCTATCAACTGTTTTAGTATTTTTTTTTTTGTTTTTTCTGCTCCTGTTAGTTGGGATATACAGGGGATGTGGAGTTGACAGAAATGCTCTGGAGAGGCGGTTAGTCGTTCGAGCTTCGGAGGAGAGGTATATGGTCGAGAGTGCGAGTGGAGGCCTGTGCTTCGCGACCTTCGGAACACAAGAGAGTGCGCTCAGTCATGCAGATGCCAAAGGCGAATACCCCAAAGCGTGGCGAGGTGGGAAAACAGACCACCTTTCCTCTGGAAGTCGAGCTAAGGAAGGCGGGCGCGGGTGTAAATGCGTGCGCCGACCTGCGCAGATAGACCAAGGAGGGAGAGCGGGGCGGTGTTCCATAGCTGTTATCCGGAGGCCAAGACTGGAACCGTTCTGGGAAAGATAGGAACCGTAGACAAAGCTGTACAAAAGAAAAACACCAGTAGATGATATGCGCTACAAAAGAATCAGCATGCGCACAAATAAGTACCAGCGTGCGCAAAGTCCACAGAAAATCATCAAAAGGCTTGAGTTCCCAGGAAGTGCGCGGAAGAATCACGCACCGGAAGAAGCTTGCGCTGTTAACCATATACCCATCCTCGGAGTGAGAGCTGACAACCTGGCGCCTAAAAAGAGCTATCTCCCAGCCATCCGAAATGATCTTCATCCCAGCTGAGAGGTAATGAATTGCGAAATCACTATACTTAAAACTGTTGAGAGCAGATGTGCGCAGGTGGTAGAGCAGCACAAGGTGTTCAGTAGTGCAGATCGCGCCAGAGTGTAAGACTTTGCGCTAGACTCCAGAGAGGTAATAGTATCCGTGCTTGAGTGCTTGTTCGAGGACGAACAAGGGGCAAGTGTGGGGGGTTTGATAGAGCCTATTTATACGCATTATTTAGATCATAACCCTATGCTTGTTTGCATTATTTTATGTACGAGGGCCTAAGTCGGATACGCGCTAACAGGCAGCGTTTAGGACGCGCATCACACAGCCTGCGGAGCTAGCGGCGCAAACAAAAGAATTGGCAGAGTCGACCACGGTGCACTAACCGATTGCGCTAACCAAGATGCCGTGCGCCATGCGCAGATGATGGTGTTTCCAAATCCTGACACAACCAGATTTGGAAGTTGCCAAGGTTGAGCCTCTTGAGCAGTATATAAAGAAGAAGAAGTCTAGGGTTTGCGGACGACACATTTCAGAGGAACATCACATCATAATTCAGAGAGAGAGCAGCAAAACTGGAAAACACACGAGCTTGCTGAGAGGACCTGCGCTAGCCGATTGCGCCAGCATGTTTCTATGAGAGGACACACGAGCTTGGATACTTTAGTTATTATTTACTGTTTCTATGATGTTTACTACTAGCATGTCTAGCTAAACGCTTAGTATCGGTTGGGCATGAATCTATGAGTATTTCCTTTGAGACTTGTGCTTAATGCATAGCTTGCTTGCTTATATTAATTCTGTGCACATTGTTGGCAGCTTGTTACATGAGTAGGGGAAGCCTTGAACCGCAATCTTACTCTTGTTGCTTGCTGTTGTATGTTAAACTAGTTGAATAGCCTGACGGTGCCAACTAGGAGTAACGCGCTAGGATAGGCAATTACTACTTTGGTCGGATTCGTAGTTGTTTAGTCTAGTTCAAGAATTAATACCACATGAACTTTGATCGGAACATGCGCACATGTTAGGAAGCCTTGACCGGACACTAACTTAAGTAAAACCAAGCTATAGACGTTTAGAGTCAATGATAAGGGATACACTCATAGAGGATTGTCTGCGCCGATACTTCTCATAGTCATAGTACTTAATCTCTACTGCCTCCAAACGTCTAGTGCAATTCCTGCGTTTACGACTATTTACTCGCGCATTGCGCAACCCCAATCGCTCACACCCCCAGCTTTCGTAAGTGTAGGTCACTGGTTAAAACTGAACTGCTTGCTACCTGTGGAGATCGACCCTTACTTAACCGCTGTACTAGTGGAAGAGGAAGGATTAATTTGACGCGTACAACGACGCGCGATCACCCATCCTTTTATGTCACAGGTGCATTTCTTCTATTTTTGTCAATAGGCAGGTTAATTCAGAGGTTGCTGCAGAATTCTCTAGCAGATAGCAGTTGTTGGCAGACCTTGTACCCTTCATTATGCATCTTCCCTCTGCATGAAACACTTGCCAAGTCTTTTGAGCAAAGTTTACAAAGTGCGTACCGTCACACAGCTGGCTGATGCTGATGAGATTTGCAGTCAGTTCTTCGATGAGCATCACATTTTTTAGCTTTGGTAGTCCGTGTACTTCCAGCTTTCCTTTCCCAAGAATTCTCCCTGTCAGTCCATTTCCAAATGTCATGTCTTGTTCCTTGCAGGGTTGAATGTTAGTCAGGCAGGATCTATTGCCAGCCATATGTCCAGAGCAACCACAGTTAAAATACCAATTCCTCATTTTCTAAGATTTTATTGAGTTATAGCACACATGAGTATGATAATACATTCTCCATATGTGCTTCGTATAATTGTTTGCGCATTGTTTCTGTGGCCTCAAGTGGTTGTTGAGTATAGGATAGGACCTTTGGATGTAACCAGCTTTGATGATGCAGTATGGCAGTGTTTGACAAAACCAGCACAAGTGAACAAGGAGCAGCTACAGCAGGGGATGCTATAGCAAAAGCTTGTTCAAGTTGCTGCAGCATCTGTCCGAGTAGCAGCAGCAACCTGGGCGATTGGCTAGAAGGCCTGGCAGCTCTGCGGAGAGCATCAGAAGAATTTTTTAAAGTGCTGCGGAGAATATTCCAGTGGGGAATTCCTAGCTAGAGAAGGAGATTTGTTTTGGAGTTCAAAACAAATCTAATCTCCTAAAAATTAAGAGATAATTGTTTTCTTTTTGGGACATTGCTAAATTCTGTTCTTGATTGAAGCGGGCGTTGCTACTTAAGGGAGAACAGGTCAGAGCAGAAAGTTGGATCGAAGCTGAGGGATACACGAGTGCATACGAGCAGAGCATGAGCGCAGAGCTGTGGTGACAGAAGCAGAAGGAGATCAGGACTTGCGTAGTCTGATCCGAGCTTCATCTGGAAGCCAATTCAGAGTAGTGGTGCTTGTTGGTTGATCAAGAAAGGCCGCGGAAGAACTGACGGGTGTGTGACTCAATCGACTGTCTAAGCGGCAGTTCTCGCTAGTGGCAGGAGGTCACTGAGCAAGGGGGAGTATTCCAGAGTGTGCAGCGCTCGTGGAATCGTTCGATCGGCTCGGCAGAAGGCCTTGGAGCGACGCGGACAATTGTGCATCAGCTGTGTGCTACAGCAGATGCTGCAGCAACCCTGCAGAGTTGAGTGTAGTTTAGAATAGGCTGAGTTTCGAGGAGACAGTAGCTATTCTAGATTGACATTTGTAGAAGCTGTGCAGACACAAGTCAGAGCCTGTTCTGATTGTGTCCAGTGATCCACACAAGGTTGAGTAGCATAGGTTGCGTGGAGTTGTAACCGAGTGTACTTGGAGACCTCTGTGATTAGTGGATTGAGGACTGGAGAATAGTCCTCCCCAGACGTAGGCAGTTGGCCGAACTGGGTGAACAAACTTCTGTCTTGTTCATTGTTTGCTGAGACAATTTCCGAGTGAACAAGAGCGTGCTGCAGCAACTGCTTGTTCACAAATCTGTCTGTCAGAGACGCTGCGAATTTCAATTGGTATCAGAGCGGGAGCTCAACACATAGAGTAAAAGATCCTATAGTGTCTCTGAAGAAACCAAGACAATGAAGGAAGGACAGAGCACAAGCAGACCTCCATTGTTGGAAGAAAGCAACTATGGATATTGGAAGGCTAGGATGAAAGCCTTTCTCAAGGCCATTGATGAGAAGACCTGGAGAGCTATCGTGGTCCAGTGGTCTCCCCCAATCACCCTGGATGAACAGGGAGTCGCACGGATAAAGCCTGAAGAATAATGGACTGCTGAAGAGGGAGCTGCAGCAACTGGTAATTCAAAGGCTATGAATGCGATTTTTGCTGCAGTTGATGCTAACAATTTCAGGTTGATATCAAATTGTGATATGGCCAAACAAGCTTGGGAAATTCTGCAAATTGCACATGAAAGAACTGATAGAGTAAAGCTGTCAAGATTACAGATTATTGCCACACAGTTTGAGAATCTGAGAATGCTGGAAGAGGAGACTGTCACTGAATTTAATGCAAAAATCTGTGATCTGCCAAATGAAGCCCATGCGCTTGGTGAACCTATCCCTGAAGAGAAGCTGATCAGGAAGGTCCTCAGATCGTTGCCCACAAGATTTGACATGAAAGTGACGGCCATTGAAGAAGCCCAAAATGTCAGACTCATGAGACTGGAAGAGTTGATGGGTTCCCTCAAACAATTTGAGATTAAACTGGTTAAAGAATATCTCACTCCTAAGGATAAGAATATTGGACTGAAGGCTGAAACGGAAGCTAAGAAGCCAGCTCCAGATGATCAGCTGAGTATGCTAGTCAAGAACCTTGGGAAGCTCCTGAAGAACATGGACTCATGAACTGGGCAAAGCTCATCCTCACGAAAACAATTCAGAAGAGGTGGAGAAAATAAAAGGAGAGGGAAGGAACCTGCTCAGAATGAAGATGAGAAGAAAGAAATGAGAAAGAACGTGCAATGTTGGAACTGTGCAGGGTATGGCCATCGACAAATCAACTGCACCAGCAAACTGATGAAAAAGAGGGCTCTCTCCGCCTGCGGAAGTGAAGACGAGACAGATCTGAGTGAGGATGAATGCAACTTGGCCAGATACAGATCAGCTAGGAGAGGCAAAAAAACACAAGGAAGAGTTAACCAGCTCCTGCTACAGCAACCTCTGTATCACCGTGACAAGAAAGTCTCTAAGTATAAAAGATGTTATAGTTGCGGGCACAAAGGTCACATAAAGAGGAACTGTTCTTCAGCATACACAGGAAAAGGTTCACCTAGGAAACCAATCAAGCAGAAATATGCGCGGACTCAGCTTCTCGCGTTTGTCAGCACAGCAAGCACCTCGGATAAGATAAGCTGGTATTTTGACAGTGGTTGTTCAGGGCACATGATAGGAGAAAGATCCTTCTTGAAAAACATAACACCCTGCCTGGAACAACGGGTGAAGTTTGGAAACGGCTTGAGAGGAAGAGTTCTAGGAAAGGGAACTTTAGCAGTTGAAGGAATGCCCAACCTGAGCAATGTCTTGCTAGTGGAAGGACTAAAGGCGAACCTCATAAGCATCAGTCAAAATGTATAATGGAAGGAGCCAGATCAAAAAGCAACTGTTATCTTCTCAACGTGAGTTCAAACTCACCGGTCCCGAAATGTATGCTGACAAAGGCTGAGGAAATGATTCTATGGCACAGAAGGATGGGGCATGTTAACCTGAGGACTCTGAAGAGAATTGCTACAGAAGGGCTAGTCAGAGGAATACCGCTGATAAAGGGGGAGACAAACTCTATCTGTGGAGATTGTCAGATTGGGAAACAAAAGAAGGCTTCACACCCAAGAGTCAAAGATGTAGGTACTACCAGACCTCTATAGTTGATTCACATGGACCTGATGGGTCCGATGGAAGTTGAGAGTCTGGGCAGAAAAAGGTTTGCTTTCGTCTGTGTTGATGACTACTCCAGATTCACCTGGATTGATTTTATCAGAGAAAAATCAGATACTGTGAAAGTTATAGTGGCACTGGTGTCCCGTCTAGAGCAAGAGAAAAATCTCAGAATCACCAGCATTCGCAGTGATCATGGTAGGGAATTTGAAAACGAAGCTGTGGATGATTTCTGTCGTCAAAGGGGTATCTCACATCAATATTCTTCTCCCATCACCCCTCAGCAGAATGGAGTAGTGGAACGAAAGAATCGGACAATTCAAGAAATGGCCAGAGTCATGATTCATGCTAAGAGGGTTCCCCTGAGATTTTGGGCAGAGGCCATGAACACCGCATGTTACATCATTAACAGAGTCACCTTACGGAGAGGAACCAACCAGACCTGCTATGAGCTCTGGAATCAGAAGAAGCCCACAGTTAAATATTTCCACATCTTTGGAAGTGACTGCTTCATTCTGAGAGATCGGGAGTATAGGAAGAAGCTTGACCCAAAGAGTGATCCTGGAGTGTTCTTGGGTTATTCGATGAACAGCACGGCTTGTCGAGTCTTTAACCAGCGGACAAATACAGTAATGGAATCCATAAATGTAGTAGTCAATGATGCTGAAGAAGTCCCTGCACTGATACTGATGATGAAGACTCTGACTCTGAAGAGGTGCCTGCCAGTCAGAACAGAAGTGAACAAGCTGTGGCTCCAGAAGATGCTACAGCAAGTGCTGAAGCAGAAAATCCAGATGAACTATTAGAAAGCCTGTCTGAAGATCTGAATAATGAGGCTCTTGATCCACCATCAAGGCAGCCTCCGAAGAAGATTCATAAGAATCATCCCCTGACCAATGTGATCGGAGACCCGACAGGAAGAAGAAGAAGAACCAGAAGCAATGCTTATCTCAATACCTGCTTTCTGCCCAGTATGGAACCTAAGAGCTTCAAGGAAGCCATGAGTGATGAATTCTGGATGATAGCTATGCAGGAAGAACTTGCAGAGTTCGAAAGACACGATGTTTGGGACCAGGTGGACAGACCCAATGGAGTGAATATTATAGGCACCAAGTGGATCTTCAAAAACAAAACTGATGAAAAGGGAAACATCACAAGAAATAAGGCCAGACTGGTTGCTCAAGGATACTCTCAAATTGAGGGCCTAGATTTCGACGAAACGTTTGCTCCAGTTGCTCGTCTGGAGGCTATCAGACTCCTTCTAGCTATGTCTTGTTTCCTAGGGTTTAAACTGTATCAAATGGATGTCAAAAGTGCGTTACTGGACGGAGAACTCTCTGAAGAAGTATATGTTACTCAGCCAAAAGGTTTTGAAGATCCTCATCACCCAGAGCATGTATACAAGTTGAAGAAAGCCCTATACGGACTTAAACAGGCTCCTCGGGCATGGTATGAGAGGCTGACAGTATTTCTGGAAAAACTTGGCTACAAACTAGGGCGAGAGTAAGATGCTGCCACTGATGAACTTTGTTTTTTTTGGGCCCTGCGTGGTCGTGCTAAGGCCGAGTGTGGCCACCTCTCATTCTTATGTTGAATTTTTTTGTTTGGTGCATTTACTGGTTCATGGAAGTGTGCATCAGTGTCCTAGGGTTTTGTCAAAATGCCAAGGGGGAGATTGATGATGCAGTATGGCAGTGTTTGACAAAACCAACACAAGTGAACAAGGAGCAGCTACAGCAGGGGATGCTATAGCAGGAGCTTGTTCAAGTTGCTGCAGCATTTGTCCGAGTAGCAGCAGCAACCTGGGTGATTGGCTAGAAGGCCTGGCAGCTCTGCGGAGAGCATCAGAAGAATTTTTTAAAGTGCTGTGGAGAATATTCCAGTGGGGAATTCCTAGCTAGAGAAGGAGATTTGTTTTGGAGTTCAAAACAAATCTAATCTCCTAAAAATTAGGAGATAATTGTTTTCTTTTTGGGACATTCCTAAATTCTGTTCTTGATTGAAGCGGGCGTTGTTACTTAAGGGAGAACAGGTCAGAGCAGAAAGTTGGATGGAAGCTAAGGGATATATGAGTGCATGCGTAGAATTCAGAGAGAGTAATTTTTGTGTGCGACGAGTTCTTCGATCATCATTCGAAAGCAGAGCGTGAGCGCAGAGCTGTGGTGACAAAAGCAGAAGGAGATCAGGACTTGCGTAATCTGATCCGAGCTTGATCTGGAAGCCAATTCAGAGCAGTGGTTCTTGTTGGTTGATCAAGGAAGGCCGCGGAAGAACTGACGGGTGTGTGGCTCGGTCCAGTGTCTAAGCGGCAGTTCTCGCTAGTGGCAGGAGGTCACTGAGCAAGGGGGAGTATTCCGAGTGTGCAGCGCTCGTGGAATCGTTCGATCGGCTCGGCAGAAGGCCTTGGAGCGACGCGGACAATTGTGCATCACCATCAGCAGATGCTGCAGCAACCCTGCAGAGTTGAGTGTAGTTTAGAATAGGCTGAGTTTCGAGGAGATAGTAGCTATTCTAGATTGACATTTGTAGAGGGTGTGCAGACACAAGTCAGAGCCTGTTCTGATTGTGTCCAGTGATCCACACAAGGTTGAGTAGCATAGGTTGCGTGGAGTTGTAATCGAGTGTACTTGGAGACTTCTGTGATTAGTGGATTGAGGACTGGAGAATAGTCCTCCCCAGACGTAGGCAGTTGGCCGAACTGGGTGAACAAACTTCTATCTTGTTCATTGTTTGCTGAGACAATTTCCGAGTGAACAAGAGCGTGCTGCAGCAACTGCTTGTTCACAAATCTGTCTGACAGAGACGCTGCGAATTTCAAGCTTGATTGCAGAAATAGCAACAAGGTCTGTCCCATTGAGTTTCAGCTACGTGTTGCACAGGTTGCTAAAGCATCTTCTTGCTTTTTCTTTAGGGCTTTTTCTTCGGACCCTTTTTTTGTTGTTCAGCTGGAGTTATCTTGCTATGTACCTCAGGCCCACTTCTTTCTATGATCAATGTTTTGAAAATGTGGTTACTTCAGTGCTATCCTCTCCAGTGTAGCCTAGTCCTATCCTGCTTCCTCCATACTTTTGAGACGCTAGCACCCTATCCAAGTTGTTCGATCCTGTGTTGAGCATCTTTGCTGTCTTTTTGTACAGGTGCACTTCTTCCATTACTTCATTGTATTTTTTTCTCTTGTTGATCAGCCTTCTCTCCCATACTTGAGATAGCCCTCGGGAGTTCCTCCTTTTCATTATACACTCTCGACACTTTGGCGATCAAAACCTCATTCACTTTCACTACTTCCAAACGTTTGTCAATCATTTGGGTGTAGTGTTGGGCTAGGTACTCCCTTGTGATTTGATCATAGTTGTCCATAGTAATCAGCAACGCACTCCTGGATCACACTCTGTATGTGAATTGATCGGCTCTGATACCAATGAAAATTTGACTGCGCTGCTGATCTCGAGTTACAGCTTCTGCTGTAGCACTCTCTGTATCTTCCTGAGGAAATTATTCTTTTGACGAATAAGAAAGACACCGAAATTTTTTTTTACCCAGTTTGGCAACTCGCCTACGTTTGGGGAGGATCACTCTCCGATCCTCAAGACTTCACTATCATGGTTCAAAGTACAAAGGACTCTCTCCCCTACTTCTCACCTAGTCGAAATCTTTTGCTCAGTCTAACCCTCTAGACTAGCAAGCAGTTTAATCACCTAGACTCTCTTCGTGCTACCTAGACACTTCCAGTAAAGAATAGCTACAGACCTGACACTCAGACTTACCCTACTTTATTACAATGTGTAGTACACGAAATGCTTTAACACACTCTATCTCAGAGTAACTGTAACTATTCTCCAAAGCTTTTGTTTGATCCTTCAACGAGCCACGCTTCAGTTGAATTCGGTGGATCAAATCTTGATCACACTTAGCAAGTTTTGATCTCTTCTACGCACCTCACAACACTGTCAGCCTTCTACTTTAAACTCTAGTTGTGAGTATTCTCTGCTTCGGTTTCTTCGTTCGATGCATATGGCACTGCCTCTGCTATCTTCTTATATCTTCGTGGATCGCCGGCGATGGAAATCTTGTTGCCTTTGATTGGTAGGGCAGCACATCATTATCTGAATCTCTTCCTAGATTCTTGCAAAATTGTTGAAGATTCTGTTTGCTAAATCAGACTTCAGGATCCTTATTGTTTAAGCTTTTCTTCCAACCGAGAGATGACATCTGCAGGCCACATGATGGCGTTTGCGGCGCATTCTGAACTTTCGCGACTCATGTAGCACCTTGCCAGGGACACTCCGTGAATCTTTAGGATACTTGCCCTGTCTGCTCTAGCTTCAGATCAACACGGGTTGTTGTAGCAGAATCTGCTAGCTATCTTTATTTAAAGTAGGGTACTCTGTGTAGCTAGTCTGTGTTGACAGATTGAGCGAAGATTTGACTAGGTTAGGAGTAGTGGTGTACTCTAACTGAGATAGTAAAATCTTGAGGATCAAGAGTAGTCCTCCCCAAACGTAGGTTGTTGACAAACTGGGTGAACAAATATGTTTGTGTTCTTCAGTTTTTTGTCGAACCAAATTGTCAGCAACTTAGCAAAAGAAGTTGCTGAAGCAACTTATGGTATCTCGTCAACAGTAATGCAATGCCAATTTCAATAGGTATCAGAGCCGGTCGCTCGACACACTAAGTGAGGTCCGAGAAGGCACTTAGATTGTCACGGCCAAGATGAAAGAGGGTCAGAGTACCAGCAGACCACAACTGCTCAAGGGAACCAACTATGGCTATTGGTATGCACGAATTAAAACCTTTCTGAAAGCAATAAATGAAAAGGTATGGAGAGTGGTGCTTGCAGAATGGTTGTCTCCATTTACCATTGACACCCAGGGAGTTACTTACAAGAAGTCAGAGGACAAATGGGCAACGGAAGAGGAAACTACAAGCCTTGAATGATATATTTGTTGCTGTCGATGCAAACAATTTCAGGTTAATTTCCAACTGCGATGGTGCAAAGCAGGATGGGATATTCTCTGGACAGCCCACGAGGGAACTGACAAAGTGAAAAGCTAAAGAATTCAGATGATCACCTTGAGGTTTGAGAACCTGAAGATGCTGCAGGAAGAGACCATCAGAGAATTCAATGCTCGTCTATGTGACCTGTCCAACGAAGTATATGCCCTTGGAGAACCAAAGCCAGAAGAGAAGCTGGTCAGGAAAGTTCTTAGATCATTGACATCAAAATTTGATATGAAGGTCACAGCTATAGAGGAAGCTCTGAACATTAAAAATATGAGGCTAGAGGCTCTGATAAGGTCATTAAGGCAATTCGAGATGAAGAGGGAAGAAGATGCTACACCATCCTTTAGGATGATTATTGGGCTGAAGGCTGAGACCATGGAGAAGGTAGAATCAACAGAAGATTTGGGACATAAACTAGGTCTTCTGGAAAAGAACTTCAGCAAAACTCTTCGTCTGACAAAGATCTGGTGGAAGAAACCAATCCAGAAGAGGAGGAAATTCCTAGAGAAGGAACCGAAATGCAGATCAAAGTGAAGAAGACAAGAAGAACATGTCAAAGGGAATCTAATGCTGGGAATGTGAAGGATATGGTCCCAGGAGTCAGAGTGCCCCAGCTATCAAAATAAGAACGACAAGTCTTTACTATCAACTTGAGTGATGAGGACAATTGAGAAGAAACTGAAGAGAAAAGCAACATTGCCCTTACTACTATTAATGAAATTGAAACTTCAGATATAATTAATTCTTAGATTGTCTACGGGATTGTTGAGTTCTCAGAGAATTCACTAGAATGAGACTTTGCCTTGCTGCAGAAAGAATGGCTGAAAGTTGTTGAGATCAACAAGGAGCTGCTGGCAAAGATAGTCTCTGTCGAGAAAGAAAGAGATGAACTCTAGAAGATCATTACCTTTTCAGATCAGACCAAGGAACTGGAAACAGAAGATAAGAAAATTAAAAAGTTCAGTCTGCACAATGATACAGTGAAGAGAGACAAGTGCAGATCAGCAATCCTAGATGAGTTCTTATCCTACCAGAGGCATGGGGGTGGAACTGCCAGAATTGGATACACGAGAGAAGGGGGCTTTGGAGTAACAAACTTTGTCAAAGATATGGATACAAAAGTGGCTGATCCAAAATTACAGAGGAAGGAGGCTCACACCAAGCAAAAAAAGCAATGTTGGCTGAAAAGGTCTAGAAGAAAGAACCAGAGGTTGTTGCAACAACCTCCTCCGCTCCCGAGTAGAACTTCACTGAACAAAAGCAGGTTTATTTCTGTGGTCAACAGGGGCACATTCAGCGGGATTACTTTGTTCTAAACAAGTACTGTAAGCCACATAGAAAATGACATTGGAGGCACAGAGGGGAACACGAACATATTTGACTAACATTCTACCTTGTAGAGAACTGAACTTGACCTTCTGTAATGGACAAAGAGGAAGAGTGCTCGGTAAGGGAACTACTGATGTTCACAGATTGCCCAAGATAAAGTCAGCAATGCTCGTGGATGAGCTGAAGAAAAGACCTAGAAAGCCCAGAGCACGAATGTGTAGTGACCAAGGTTGGTGGTGGAGAAAGTCAGATCGGAAGACAAATGTCAGAAGCAGTAGAGAATTCCATCGCAAAGCTCATGTTGTTACACAAACCCAATGGAGACTGTTGAGGATATGACATCCTTGAAAAAACTGCTCAAGAGACTGCTGAAGCACTCCTTGGATATTGAAGGCTGGAGCACAATCTGAAGACTGACAAAACAACAACAACAAAGGGTCAAAGTCTGCTTTAGCAATCCCTAAAGATCTGAAGCTGAGACACTAGTTGAAGACCAGGAGAGAGACAGAGTCTGCTTCAGCATTCTGTGATGATTCAAAGCTAGAGCAGAATCCTGATATTGCACGGTGAGGCTCCGACTTGATCCGGTTGGCATCGATCTCAGAATCACCAACATCTGCAGTGATCATGGCAGAGAGTTTGAAAACGAAGCAGTGGATGAGTTCTGTCGCCAAAAGGGTATCTCACATCAGTTTTCTTCTCCAATCACTCCTCAGCAGAATGGTGTAGTGGAACGAAAGAATCGGACAATTCAAGAAATGGCCAGAGTTATGATTCATGCCAAGAGGATCCCCCTGAGATTCTGGGCTGAGGCAATGAACACCGCATGCTACATCATCAACAGAGTCACCATGCGAAAAGGAACCAATCAGACTTGCTATGAGCTCTGGAATCAGAAGAAGCCCACAGTAAATTACTTTCACATCTTTGGAAGTGACTGCTACATTCTGAGAGATCGGGAGTACAGGAAGAAGCTTGAACCAAAGAGCGATGCTGGTTTCTTCCTAGGATATTCAATGAACAGTAGGGCATATCGAGTGTACAATCAGAGAACAAGAACAGTAATGGAATCCATAAATGTAGTAGTCAAAGATGTTGAAGAAGAATCTTCCACTGGTCTTGACGACGAAGACTCTGACATTGAAGATGCCCCTGCCAATCAGAGGAGAAGTGAACAAACTTTAGCTCCAGATGATGCTATAGCAAGTGCTGAAGCAGAAAATACAGACGAACTCCAAGAGAGCCTGCATGAAGAACAGAATGATGAGACTCTCATGATCCACCACCAAGGCAGCCTCCAAAGAAGATTCAGAAGAACCATCCACTGACCAATGTGATTAGAGATCTGACAGAAAGAAGGAGAATCGGAAGCAATACTTACCTCAATACCTGCTTCCTATCCAGTATAGAACCGAAGACTTTCAAGGAAGCCTTGAATGATGAATTCTGGATGATAGCTATGCAGGAAGAACTAGCAGAATTCGAAAGACACGATGTTTGGGACTTGGTGGACAGACCTAAAGGAGTAAACATTATAGGTACCAAATGGATCTTCAAAAACAAAACTGATGAAAAGGGGAGCATCACAAGAAACAAAGCCAGGCTTGTTGCTCAAGGATACACTCAAATTGAGGGGATAGACTTCGAAGAAACTTTTGCTCCAGTCGCTCGTCTGGAGGCCATCAGACTGCTTCTAGCTATGTCATGTTTAAACTATATCAAATGGATGTCAAAAGTGCATTTCTAAACAGAGACCTCACTGAAGAAGTATATGTTTCCCAGCCAAAAGGTTTTGAAGATCCTCATCATCCGGAGCACGTGTACAACTAAAGAGAGCTCTGTACGGGCTTAAACAGGCCCCTCGAGCATGGTACGAGCGGCTGACAGTTTTTCTTGAAAAACATGGCTACAAAAGAGGGGAAGCTGACAAAACTCTATTTGTGAAAAACACTAAGGCCCTGTTCTTTAGCCATTAAATTTTCAGCACTTAAGTTAAGTTAAGCTAAGTTCAGTTAAGTTAAGTTAAGTTAAGTTAAGTTAGGGTAAGTTAAGTTAAGTTAAGTTAAGTTAAGGTAAGTTAAGTTAAGTTAAGTTAAGTTAAGTACTACCCATCACCCCAACCCACCATCACACCCCACCACCACCACTCCAACCTACCACCACCCAAACCCACCACCCCAACCACATCACCACCACCCCCACCACCCCAACCACACCACCACCAACCCACCACCCCAACCACACCACCACCATCACCACCACCCCAACGACCCCAATCACACCACTCCCACACCACCACCCCAACCACACCACCACCACCACCCCAACAACACCACCACACTACCACCACCTCAACCCACCACCACCACCACCAACACCCCCCACCACCACAACCCCAACCCAGCACCACCAACACCCCCACCACCACAACCCCAACCCACCACCCCAACTATACCACCACCACCATAAAAATATGTTTGTAAAAGTACTTAAGTTAAGTTAAGTAAAGTAAAGTTAAGGTAAGTTAAGTTAAGTTAAGTTAAATTCAGTTAAGTTAAGATAAGTTAAGTTAAGTTAAGGTAAGTTAAGTTAAGTTAAGTTAAGCATAAGTTAAGGTCTAAAGAACAGACCCTAAGTCGGATATGATCATTGCGCAGATATATGTGGATGACATTGTCTTTGGATCGAAGTCTGGTGAAGCAGTTTGTGGATCACATGCAGAAGGAATTCCAAATGAGCATGGTCGTAGAATTATCGTATTTCTTGGGTCTGGAGATCACCCAGAAAACAGATGACATATTTATTGCACAAAGCAAATACAGCAAGAATCTTGTGAAGAAATTTCAACTAGATAAAGCCAGTCATAAACGAACACCCGCTGCCACTCATGTCAAAGCTATCAAAGATGAACATGGAATGGAAGTGAGTCAGACCACCTACAGAAGTATGATTGGGAGCTTATTGTACCTAACCACCAGCCGCCCTGACATCTCCTTTGCTGTAGGAGTTTGTGCTAGATTTCAAGCCTGCCCCAAAGACAGTCACTTGCAGCTGGTCAAGCGAATCATTCGGTATGTTGGAGGTACTGTGCACTATGGCTTATGGTATACTAAGGATACAAATGCAAATCTAGTGGGTTATAGTGATGCAGACTGGGCAGGATGTGCTGAGGATAGGAAGAGCACTTCTGGAGGCTGCTTCTTTCTGGTGAACAACCTGGTGTCATGGTCCTAGCTGCTATGCACAGATGATGTGGATGAAGCAAATGCTGGGCGAGTATGGACTCGATCAAGGTGAAATGACTCTCTACTGTGATAACATGAGTGCAATCAGCATCTCCAAGGATCCTGTTCAGCACAGCAGAACCAAACACATTGACATTCGGCATCACTTCATCCGAGATCTAGTGGAAAAGAGAATTATTGCTCTCCAGCATGTTGTGTCGGCCAAACAGCTTGCTGATATCTTCACTAAACCTCTGGACAGAGTACGGTTCGAAAACCTGAGATCTTCTCTGGATCTCTGTGTCTTGCCCTCTGCCCTCTTGAGACAAGAAGGAACTTCCCCTTGTCAATTGTGCCAAAAAGGGGGAGAAAAAGGGAGGGGGAGTTAGTTCCGGAGAATTTAGATTGATGCTTTCAAAGGGGTTTTGTCAAAATACCAACGGGGAGATTGATGATGCAGTATGGCAGTGTTTGACAAAACCAGTACAAGTGAACAAGCAAGTGAACAAGGAGCAGCTATAGCAGGAAGAAGCTTTAACAGGAGCTTGTTCAGAAGAGCTGTAGCGTCTGTCCGTGCAGCAGCAATCTGTTTTTGGAAAGGTGTGGCAGTCCTTCGAAGAGCATCAGAGGAGGTTCAGAGTTGCTGCAGAGAATATTCCAGAGTGGAGATTCCTAGCTGAAGTAAGAGTCTTGGTTTGAATCTCAAATCAAATCTAATCTCTTAGAAATTAAGAGATATTGATGTTACTAGGGGAACTGCTATAATCTGATAATGATAGCAGTGGACGCGCCTATATAATAGAGACCCTTCAGAGAGATGAGGGGTGATCGAAGAAGAGAGCTGAAAGCGAGAACACACAGATTTTTGAGAGAGCAATTTTGGTGTGCGAACGAAGTCTTCGATTATCACCGAGAGCAGAGCGTGAGCGCAGAGCTGAGGGGACAGAAGCAGAGGGTGATCAGGACTTGTGTAGTCTGATCCAAGCTTGATCTGGAAGCCAATTCAGAGCAGTGTGTTTGTTGGTTGATCAAGGGCAGCCGCGGACGAACTGACGGGTGAGTGACTCAGTCAAGTGTCTGGACGGCAGTGCTTGCTAGTGACAGGAGGTCACTGAGTGAGGGGGAGTATTCCGGAGTGTGCAGCACTCGTGGAATCGTTCGAACGGCTCAGCGAAAGGCTTTGAAGCGACGCGGACAATTTGTGCATCAGCTGTGTGCTACAGCAAATGCTATAGCAACCCTGCAGAACTTGAGTATTGTTTAGAATAGGCTGAGTTTCGAGGAGAGTAGCTATTCTAGATAGATATCAGTAGAGGTGTGCAGACACAAGTAAGAGCCTGTTCTGATTGTGTGCAAGAATCCACCTAAGGTTGAGTAGCATAGGTTGCGTGGGTTGTAACCGCGGGTACTTGGAAACCTTGAGTATAGTGGATTGAGGATTGAGAAGAGTCCTCCCCAGACGTAGGCAATTTGGCTGAACTGAGTGAACAAACTTGCGTCCTTGATCTTTCCTGCTGAAACAGTTTCCGAGTGAACAAGAGTGTGTTGTAGCAACTGGTTGTTCACCAATCTGTGTATCAGAGGCGCTGTGAATTTCAATATAAAAAATGCGGTCTAGAATTAAAATATATAGCACATGATATATCAGAAAAGATGGATGTTTACTTACAAATCTCAAAAAAAATAAAAATAATACACCATATTTTCCACAGTATCTTTAATCGATGCATTTGTATAACAACTGAACAATACAAGGATATATAAGGACGAGAGTGTACTTTATTTATGGTTCTGACATTGTGGGTCTTCTTTAGGCACAATCGAAAACATGGCTTGTCATAAGTTCAAGATCCAGTGTTGACAAAGTTCCATGAAGAAAAAAGCAGGACGACATGAATGGTAAATGTAACTTCATATTTGTAATTGTATCATATTAAATTATAAAAATTAATTCATGATAAATGTTCAGATCAAGTCAATACTCGAGTCTCAATACCATACCTACTCTCTCAAAGACACAAGAGAAGGCATGATGATGAGATTAATGGAAGTAGAATTGAACGTCTGCAGTGCACTAGTGCATCATCATCTGATTCTAGTTGTGAACCATGCATTAATTATATGAGTGATAATCATCATGTTGCAATGTCAGAAACATCTTATTTATCTCATCATCTGCAGAAAAGATGATATCAGTCGGCACATATACAACGAAGTGCAACTATTTTCTATAGTAAAATAAAACCAGCAAATGAACTTAATGAAGGTAAAAAGCAAGGGGCAGGCAAGTCTGGAGACCTGGTTAACATTACACAATTGAGACGCTGTAATTTAAAATGACTCTACACTGTGAACTACATTGTGCAGTCCGAATTTTTGTAACACTTCCGATCATGCTTGCCCTTGAAGTTAGCTTCGATGAAAACGAAAAAAGGAAGTTCATGCGTCTCAAATATCTTGAAGGATTGTCTGAGAAGAGGATTGCCTACTGCTTTGAAGGTGATTCATCGTATACTTATCTTCAATGGAGGGTCGGGATAAAGAGGAAGTTTGGGTGTCTCAAATACGTTGAAGGACATTCTTCCACGATGATGACGGGCCTACAGCTTTTAAGGCATTTCATCCTGTACCCACAGCTGAAACTGAAGCATGCTTTCCTCACATGTCAGATACAGACCATAAGTATGCTTCCCTTTCCGTGGCTTGTTTCTCATTCATTGTTTTGAATAGATCCTTCTCATATCCTACACCAAGACATTAATCAGATACAGTATCAACTGGTTGCACTAGTAAATGCATACACAACAGTGTTAATGATTTGCTAAAGTCATGTACCAGTACTGCGATCAACACCATCCCAATGTCTCCCAGGTCTTATGCCATAGCGATTTGGTGCAGCATCTAAACCTCGTTTCAGCCAACTATGCTTAGGAACCTCTTGGGGGACAATAAACCCCGACTCTTTCATCTTGTCATTTTCACCCAGATCAAGGAGATTGACCTCAGGATTATTTTTCTGTACCACAATAAGAAAAAGAAGTCAACATCGTGGTCTTGTGTAGAAGTATTAATTGATAGGTTGAATAAGCAAATATAAAAGCCATCACCTTAACCAAATGTGCCATGGGATCTCCCCATCTTACTTTATCCTTGAGAAATGTGTCAAGTTCATGATCATCTCTGCGAAATAAGTGATTCAAAGATCAAATCAATTAAATAAGGAGTTACATAGCTGTCTTGATCAAAGACACACCACAATCATACAAAAAAAGCAGGCAGACAGAGAAGGCCTTAAGTTCCTTAGGTACAGTTAGAGACGCAGATGAAGAAGCGCTGTGCCTCCTTCCATTAGGGGAAAGCCTGAGGCTGTTTAGGTACACTCATTTGCCTTACAAACTATTTAACAAATCATTTCTAAGTAATGTAACAGCTGAAACATTATTTTACTCCAGATTTTCAAACATATAGAGGAGACAGTTGCAGGAAAAAAACTCGGATAATGATGCAGAAATCTTACAACTCCAAGCTTAGATATAAAGTGGAAAAAAAAGGTAAAGAGTAGCCATAGCCATAGGCCCACAATGTACTCCCGGAGTCAATTTTTTTTAACAAATTCATATACTCAAAGAATAGAGCTGAATGTACCTGGTCCTCGCAAAGGGTTTCCCTTTCTCTAATTCCAATTCGTTCGACATCTGTTCAGCTTCCCGCTTTTGAGCTAGCCCCTTTCCCCATTCCAGCTTCTTTTCCTAAAAAAACAGATTCAGGTTTTCTTTACAACTATGCTCGGCAGTTTGAAAAAAGAACAAGCCCATTGCCACATTTCAGTAGTTAACTATAAGAACTAAATTACTACTATAGTAGCTCTCATAAAAGATTTTTCTTGATATCATAACCAAACAAACTTCATACCAAAAATATAGGCACTTATCTAAATTACGAGACACCAGGGTAGTTTTAATCTTCTTACACGCTTGTGTATTATCGATAATCTATTAAATATAACATACAGTGGAAACATAATATTCAGTCTTAATTACCTTTGGTTTTTCTGCTCCTTTTTTTGACTTCAGGTATTCTTCTTTTGTTATACGTTTTACTGCAGAGATTTATATTAACAGTGAGAAAAACTGTTTGCGTGCGAAAATGGGGGAACCAATACAATATTGTTTAGATAATTACTCTAATATCTGACCTGTTGTATCACGATATACTGCTTCAGCACCCTGTCCACTGGCAGAGGGATCCATCTCCTGAAATCTTAAAAAAAAAAAAAGGAATATAAGGATTTACAATAGTAACAGCACCACCTAGATAGGCTAAAATTACATTAACTGAAATTGTAAGAAATTTCACCCTAAAACTCAATAGCAGTTATATGAAAGATTTCGTTACCCAGACTTTGTTCACCAACTTACCTCAACCAATCGCTCTTTTTTACTTTGGATATCTCATCTTTTATATCCTTTCCTGTGACTAAACCAGTTTTTGGCCCATCTTTCAATGAAAGTGCATCATTCCGACTGTGCCTTTCGGGAGATGTATCAAAAACCAGTTTAGTTGGATGCTGACGAGAAAAAATTGCTGATGATTCAGGAGAAGGAACACTTCCAGAAGCCTTCCTAATTTTTCTCGGTGGAGATAGATCTGTTGGTAGGCTACGCTGCTGAGAACTTTTCCATCTGGTGTCTTCTTTTGTTATTGGGCGAGAACGACGCGGAGGTGAAATATCAGTAGTAAGAGCTTCAGGTTCAGGGGATGGACTATAGTGCCGTTTCTTTCTAGGAGGAGATAAATCAGGAACATGAGAGCTTTGACGAACTTGTCGAGGAGGAGAAATATCACCTCTATTTGGTCTTCCAAATCCATTTTTGTTGCTGGCTACTACAGCCTGAGGGCGACGTCGGCGCGGAGGAGAAATATCTCGATCCATTCTAGGGGACGCTGAATGTTCCCTGTCATGTCCTGGTGACGAATCATGGTCTTGCGTTCTACGATGCCTACGAGGTGATGCCAATTCGGGTTCTGGTGAAGGTGTATCAAAACGAGCCCCACCTTTACGAGGCAGAGACATGTCATTGTTTGGCATAGAAGAAGCTGGGTGTACAGGAGTATCAGACACAGAAACCCAACCGCTTCCATCTTCAGAAAGGGTATGATAAGGACGTCTAAACCTGAGTTGTTCGAGTCGCTTCATTCTCTTAACTTCAATATCTTCATCAACTTGCGGTTTCTCCTCTGCAGTAAAAGGAAAGCAAATTAGCAGTTCAGTTACTTGTGATAATGATAACTTCAATAGCAGCAATGATCAAAGGTAATATCATTCTCACCGGCAGAGTCATCACCATCTTCTTCTTCATTAGGGTTTACAGGCTTCTGCCAGACAGGATCTTCGTCAACGAGAAGAACCTTGGATGTAGCCTGTTTGGTTTTCTTCTTTTTCTTCATTTTTTTCTCCCTCATTATTGTTAACGTACTTCTTTAAGTATTCTTTCAAAGAGGATGATGTAGTGGTTTTACCATCCATATCCGTTGGCCCTGAAAAGAAGAAAAATCTGTAAGGCTTCATATTTACACTCTGCTAAGGTTGAAACCTTTAAGATCTAAAATACAAAAAGCACAGATATTTCTTTCAATTGCACACAACTCTCCGGATGTGTGCCGCCAAGAAAAATGCTCAAACGATGGCATACAGAACTCACCGGGCTAAATTGAAGAATGTTAATATGAATATTAAATTGTACTTAAAATAATCAACCACTCTTTAAACCATTAAATTGACCACTCTGTAAACCATTCGGCACTAATCTTCGATTTTGAACTTAGATGGATAACAAATCAGTAAACCTCTGAGGCTCACATTGGCCATCGATTGAGCATCATTTTTAAATCATGATAATAAATTCATTAAATGTTAGGGATTTCTAATATCTGTCGTTGTATATAATAAACCTACAATATGATTTGTTAATTAAACATAACATATACATTGTCATATATATTCATACTAAAATTAAATTAATTAAATCACAGAAACCAGGAAAATCAGTCAACCATACCTATACTGATAAATCAATTCATCACTAACTTTTTCTTTCATTTTTAAGGAATTTCATTTTTCTCTTTCATTAATCTTAACATATATATTGACAACCAGAGTAAAGTTTAGACAAATATATTGAGGCAGGGCATAATCACATTTAGATGTTTAGAGCACAACTAAAGGATCATATAAACTGAAAAACTCATAATACAAATATACAATCCTAACCTGAGCAACAGAATCAGATAATTGGTGATGATTCAGGAAACAGAACACTTCCAGAAGCCTTCCTAATTTTTCTTGGAGGAGATAGATCTATTGGTAGGCTACGCTGCTTGAGAACTTTTCCAACTGGTGTCTTCTTTTGTTATTGGGCGAGAACGACGCGGAGGTGAAATATCAGTAGTAAGAGCTTCAGGTCAGGGGATGGACTGTGGTGCCGTTTCTTTCTAGGAGGAGATAAATCACGGACATGAAAGCTTTGACGAACTTATCGAGGAGGAGAAATATCACCTCTATTTGGTCTTTTCAAATCCATTTAGGTTGCCCTAGAAGTTGATCTATCTACAGATCGGGTCGGAAAGTTTATTTTAATTGGTTTATTTTTATCGGGTCGGGAAGTTTATTTTAATTGGTTGTAGAAAATTTGGGGTGAAATTTTAAACCAGGCTGCAGCCCGGTCCAGCTGGCACGCAGTTGCCACTCGATGTATAGCTGTTATTATGGCATCCGCATCCGCATTCGTATTCGCATCCGCATCCGCATCCGTTCAGAAATTTTTATCTATCTGAGAAATTTCTTACTACTCATCAAACAGTAATAACAATTTGCATAATTTATGCACCCATTTCATTCTTCAACAACAATTCATATTATTATTCACAATTAAAAAATTAATATTTTTTGAAATTCTGAATTGTTGATCTCAATTATTGATCTGAATTATTGATCTGAATTATTGATCTGAATTATTGATCTCAATTATTAAGTTGCGATAAAATTTTTGACCAATCATGACGAAACACGTATACCTAAGGATACCTTGTAAATTTGTATAAAAGGAGATCCATACCTGTTATATATTCACATCTTCATCAATCTTCCTAATTTTTATAATTGCATTGCTCCACTCTCATAGATAAATGATGGATCCTTTTAATTTCGATGAGAGCTTTCAATTGTTTCAAAAAAGAATGAATGAAATGAATGAGACTGGTAACTCATTTGTAATGGATGCGGTAGTGATAGCTACAATGAGTGTTCAGGAGACCGAAACACGGTCTCGTTGACAACAAAATCGACCCAGACAAAGAGTGACAAGGGGGCAGAATTTGTTAGAAGACTACTTCATCGAGCGTCCAATTTTCGGAGACGGAGACTTTCGCCGAAGGTATCGTATCAATAGAAGTCTTTTTAATCGTATAAAAACTAAACTCTGTAACGATGATGCATATTGGAATCAACGAAGTCTTTTTTGAATTTTGATTTTCTTACAAAAATTTCCATTGTAATTTAATTTGAACCGTTGAATCAGCAGATCTGATCCAACGGTTCAGATTAAATTTCAACGGAATTATTATTAAAAATTCCGTAAAAATTCGAAAAAATACAAAAAAAGTGACACAATATGTATGTATATTTCTTTTGAAATGTACTTTTTTCCATAATTTTTCGTTATTATTTTGAATTTTTAAAAATTTATGATTTTTTTACCATAAATTTCCGTTGTAATTTAATCTGAACCGTTGGATCAGCAATTCTCCAACGGTTCAAATTAAATTTCAACGGAATTATTATTAAAAATTCGAAAAAATACGAAAATAAAGTATATTTCTTTTGAAATGTACATTTTTTTCCAGATTTTTCGTTATTTTTTTTGAATTTTTTAGAAATATTACGATGAAATTCAATCTGAACCGTTGGATCAGATCAGTGATCTGATTTGACGGTTCAGATTAACTTCCGTTATTTTATATTTATTAGGCTGAATTTTTTTACCAAAATTATATTATTCCATTAATGGGCCAAATTTATTCTGGCCCAAACGACGACACGTGCATGTCACGTGCCAATTGAATTTGTTTTTAGGGTTTACGCCATGGAGAATGATCCTCGCCGAGAAATTTCTGTAGCTCGTTCTTCCTCGCCATCCGCCACTGCATGTCGACTTCGTTCGATCTCGCTTGGAATCTCGCACGAACATCCTCAAATTGAAGTCCGTTGCATATGCTCTTAGATAAATTCAAAAGGTATTCTTCACCCATAACAAACTTTTATCCCACCCTCACATTCGATCGGACAAAGTCCTCTAATTTGTTAAACTTGTAAGCTCACCTCTTACGGCCTGTTCTTTAGAACTTAAATTTCAGTACTTAAGTTAAATTAAATTAAATTAAATTATGTTAAGTTAAAATAAATGAAGGTGCTTTAAAAAAAATTGCAGTTTCTTTTCGTTTCTCAATACAATGTGCCATGAAATGGTATTTGCTTTATGAGAAAGTGGTGTAAAACTAAAACTTTCTAGTATATAAAAAATGATAAACAAACTAGTATGATATTGAAAGATTTATCATTTTATTGACGAAGTCCGTCCATTCTACACAAAAATTATACATAAATTTTTGTTTCAAGTACACTCAACAACACAAACATCAACATGATAATGTTAAACAACAACAACAAATGTCACACAACATCATTAAGCAGCTCCCATCTTTCTTCTTCATTATCCATATACAAAATATCTTATCAAGCTTTTCACGATAAAGATATTTCACACATCGCGCAGCAAATGCTCGTCCACGCGCCTTAATTGTTTCATACCATGAATGGCAGCCAACAGTCCAATGTCATGACCATACGGTTCTGACTCTACTCCCAACATCTCAAAAGCTTTATCAAAGTCCGTCTTTTCTGCTTTTCTTTTGACACAGATGACTCTCCAAATTTTCTTTTCTTTGAGCTCCCAGTTCTCGGTGGAGACCTACTCCAACCATCCTCATCTGATAACATTGCCCCTCAACGCGAAAAAGGAACATCGTCACTATCCCCTGACCATTCTTTAAAGAGATCCGGTTCCATATCGAACTGCTCAGCTTTCCCTCTTTGAACCTTGGCTAGTGCTGGGGAAATACTTTGTTATCGGTGGCCATCTTCCACCACAAAATCGGCTTCCATAGATCCAAGTAACAACCGAGCCGAAGACGAAAACGCTCGATCGAGGAAATGAGTTTCCGAGTACGAGACGGAACCGGTCGCTAGGGTTTCAGAGTGATGCTTTCGGCTGGTTTAGGGTAGGAGTGTTGGCTGGTGAAGGAGCTTGGAGTGAAGAGTGTCGGTGGATTATTGAATGGTTAAATTGAAGATGAAGGAAAGTGAAGAGTGTCGGCGAAGGAATTGGTTTAGGGTAGGAGTGTCGGTAGCCAATTATTGAAGATGATGGATTATTTTATGGTTCAATTGAAATGGAACGAATTAGACCAACCTTGTTCAATCAAATGAATCAAAAATAATGACATCGGTCCGAACCAAAATACAATCCTTCTTCAATCAATGTTTTGTGTTGCAAATTCATTTATTTGAACACCCACAAAATTACAGTATTTTTAACTTAAGTACTTAAGTTTAGTTAAATTAATTCAGTTAAGTTCGGTTAGGTTCAGTTAAGTTAAGTATATAAGTTCAGTTATAAAGAATAGACCCTTTGACCTTAAATTATTTACTTAAGTACTTAATTTTACTTACTTAAGTACTTAAATTAACCACGACAACACCATCACCAAACCACCACTACCACAACACATTCACACCACCACCACCACCAATAGCACCACCACTCCACTACCACCACTACCACACTACCTTAACATAACAATCACAATATCACCACCACCACCACAAAAATACTACCATCACCACAACATGACAATAACCCACCACCACAACACAACAACAACCCACCACCACCACAATACCACCACTCCACTACCACCACCACTCCACTACAACCACCACTACCACCCACTACCTTAACATCACAACCACCACACAACCACATTATCACCACCACCATCACAACACTACCACCACCCCCATAACAACACATCCACCGTCACCACCACAAAAATCAACCATCACATAAATACCACCACCACAACCCAATAACAACCCACCACCCCCACAACAATACACCACCACAACCCACCAACACCACAACATCACAACTCCACTACCACTACCACCACCACCACCACCCCACTACCTTAAGTGGAATGATGATGTTGTGGTGGTGTGTTGTTGTGGGGGTGGTGGGTTGTTGTTGGATTGTGGTGGTGTTTTTGTGATGATGGGTTGTTGTTGGTGGTGGTGGATGTGTTGTTACGGGGTGGTAGTAGTATTGTGGTGGTGGTGGTGATAATGTGGTTGTGTGGTGGTTGTGATGTTAAGGTAGTGGGGTGGTGGTGGTGGTGGCAGTGATAGTGGAGTGGTGACGTGTGGTGGTGTGTTGTTGTGGGTTTGGTGGGTTGTGATGGTGGTGGTGTATTTGTGATGGTGGTGGATGTGTTGTTACGGGGGTGGTGGTAGTGTTGTGGTGGTGGTGGGGAGAATGTGGTTGTGATGTTAAGTTAGTGGGGTGGTGGTAGTGGTAATGTAGAATGGTGATGTTGTGGTTGTGGGGTTGGTGGGTTGTTGTTGAGTTGTGGGGTTGGTGGGTTGTGGTGGTGGTGGTATTTTTGTGATATGGTGTGTTGTTGTGGTGGTGCTGGATGTGTTGTTGTGGTGGTGTTATGGTGGTGGTGGTGATAATTTGGTTGTGTGGTGGTTGTGATGTTAAGGTAGTGGGTGGTGGTGGTGGTGGTAGTTGTGATTTGCTTGTGATGTTAAGGTAATGTTGTGGTGATGGTGGTGTGGTGATGAATAGTAATTTAAATACTTAATTATTTAACTTAAATGTATTTAATTTAAGTACTTAAAATTTAAGTGTAAAAGAACTGGGGCGAGGCTGAAACTCCGTACGTTTAAGTTTTGATTTCTTATGCTCGAATTTTACAAAAACAATATTCAAGTAGAATATAGATATTTAGTTCCAAATTGTTATAACACAACTTTCTAGTCCGTAGGAAATGAAGATGAAAATAAAATGAATTTCACAAATTTAAAGATTTGGTACTTGCTGTATGAGAAAAGTTGAATATGTATTTAAAATGTATAAGTTATGACAGAGGGAGAATTAGTTTTTAATTATTCCAAAAGATTTTATTTACCAACTTAAACAAGGACAACCAACCAAAACGAGCCTACAAGTTTGAATGGGCAACAACAGGAACAGTTAATGTACGTTGTTTCACAAATGATTTATGTAGGAAGATCGAGTGCTCAGAGCTGGGAAGCGGGAAATTGCTCAAGTGATCAAATCTGGAACAAAGAACAAAGCTGATGGAGAAACGCTGTCGTTTCAGAAGGGCACGAACAAGAGTATTGGGAGAGCACAAGAAACGACGTCGTTTTGAAGGATGTGGATTAACGGTCTGTTCTTTAGAGCTAAACTTATACTTAATTTAATTTAATTGAACTTAAACTGAATTACTCAAGTTAAATACCGTAATTTTGTGGTAGTGTAGTAGTGGTATGGTTGGGGTGGTGGTGTTGTGGTGGTGGTGGTGTGATGGTATAGTGGTGGGGGTGGTTTGAGTGGTGGTGTTGTGGTAGTGGTGTGGTGTGGTGGTGTTGTGGTGATGTAGTAGTGTGGTGGTTTAGTAGTGTTATGGTTGAGGTTGTGGTGGTGTGTGGATGAAAGAGATTATGAATAGTGCTGGTGGTGTTGTTATGGTGATGATGAATAGTGGTGGTACTTAACTTAATTTAAGTTAGTTTAAGTACTAAAAATTTAAGTTGTAAAGAATAAGGCTTAAGTCAAGTTAAGTTAGACGATGTCATTTGGAAGTGAAGAGAAATATGCACGTGATTCTAACGGCTATTCAGAGGAGCGCGCCTGTTCCTTTTTTCTTGCTTGTTTTTCAAGAATTGAGATTAGGGTTCTCGAAGTGTTCTTGATCGATTCGATTTGTGTTTTCGAAATTGAGGTCAGAGAGTGCTAGGTAGGTTCTGGTGAGAGTAGTGAAGCTTTTGTTCATTGATTGGTTCAATAAAGCTCGTCTTTGTACTGGATGTAGGTCCCCACAACAATGAGTGAAGTTGGATAAATCTGCATCGTCTCTTGGATGTTTTCGTTCTATTTCTTATAAGTTTAGCTTTTGCAGCTCTACGAATATTATCCATCACCTCCTAAGTGGATTACTCATCTCAGAAAACACACTCCCACTCTTAATCCCTTTATCCCCTAATTTAATTGCACTTCTTCTTAATGTCACTGTGTCTTGACTTGAAAATGGATCACTCCACTGCTCATCATCTTCATCTTCATTATCGATGGTGGTCGGATCTCCCTTCATGCTACTCATAACATTTGACTCCCTTCATGTCCTCACCTGCAGCTCCGATGCCAATTTCAGTGCCCAAACCACATCTCCCATACTCGGCCAATCATTCCCTTCCTCTTACAAGCACCCAATGGCCACGCCACAAACTTCCTCAGGCACTCTTCTACAAACTGACCCCTTAAATTTGGTCCACAATGCTCTTTTTATGAGCCCATCGACCCCACTCCATCAGGCTAGCTTGTTCTTTTGGAAACCTCGCTACAACATGTTTGTCACTCAGAATCTCTTGCAGAACCACTCAGGCCCGTGTCTTTGTGTGCTTTGAGGTGTCTTTAATGTTCTTATTTAGCCTTTGTATTTGCCTAGCTCGCATGTTACTCTCCATTATTATCACTTAGTTGTCAATTATTAAATGTGAGATTGAATAAAAGGTTTGTTTAGATTAAAAAAAGTATTATGTATGAAAAGTTTTACAACTGCCGGGTTAGGAAGGTAAGTTCCCCTTGAAAGCATTTGTATATATAAAAAAAAAAAACCTCACTTAATGCTTGACTTTATGCCTTTCGTAATTTCCCTCGCGTGCGTGCGAGCGAGGCATTTACATCTCGCTTTAGGAAAATCCTAAGGTATGACCCTCGTAATTATAGTACGTAAGCATTATTGATTCGTATGAGTAGGTTTTAAAATCTAAAACGTCAAAACTCCTCTTCTCTTATGAGTTACGACGCATAGTCTAACACTTGAGAACGAGTTTGTTATCATGAGCCAATGGACTTTCCCTTAGCAATGATTGACTTGACATATTTTGGGCGTGTTTGCGACACTTTTCTTCATACTACTTGCATAGGAAATTGAGCGATAATTTGAATTTGACGAATGCTAGTTTTTGCTATTGATCGCATGAATATTTGCTGTCAAAATGAATTGAATGAATCTTACAGTTTGCATGAAGTGAATGATTTGCATAACTCTTATGTTATATGAACTTATAGAGAAGTACTTGCTTAGCGAACTATATTTGAACCTTGAACTCTTAAGGATGATTGGGAAAGGGATTTGTGAGTATTCGTTTTCTGAAACTCTCACGAGACTAAACTCATCCTATAGGGAAACCTATAGGTTTAAAGGCTTGATGCATATGCTAAACGCATCCGTGATTCCTACGAAAGTGAGTTAGGAGTATGTGTAATTTTAGTTAACTTATTTTCATGCTAGAAAAAGGTAGTAGAATTGAATGGATCTTCATGATAGTAAGTATTGCTATGCGCCATTACATTGTTTCATAATTTATAGCATCTTACTCCTCTCATGACTTATGCATTTACTTATTTGAGACGAACAATAATTAAGTGTGGGGTATTTTGATGTGCGCGCAAAGTACATAGTATTTGCGCGCAATATCCCTTTAATTCTTGTTCATCCTTTTATATAAGTCTTTTGATGCTTTTCGCGTGCGTTTCAGGTTTATATCGAGTAGTTGGAGTCACGCAACAGCTTAGGAGTGTTTCGCACAGAATCCAGTCGATTACGGGCAAAAGCACAAAAGAATCATGGTAACGTTGACTCACCCGAGTCAACGTGACTCGGCCAGGACTTCGACTCGACCAGATCAAAGCTCGGCCGAATGACTCGACCGAGTCAACCAGTGACTCGCCCGAGTCAAAGATTCAGGAGGTCCGAATATTGTCGAAGGTGGTTGACTCGCTCGTGTCACGAGTTGACTCGCCCGTGTCAAATGCTTAGAGACTCAAGCTCATTTTGGTTGAAATGACTCGCCCCAGTCAACTATGTGCCCTGCCCGTGTCCAAGTGACTCGCCCAAGTCAGATCAACTCGGTCAAACCTCCTAGGTATAAATGAAAAGCTTTTAAGAGAGAGAAAGGCATCTCTTAATTTTCAAGAAAACTCACCAACTCTAGCAAACCCTAAAGAGCAAAGATCAAACATTTGGAGAAGATCAAGCTTGGTTGAAGATTGGAGCTTGCCTTGAAGATCATTCAAGACCCTTAACTCTGTATTTACATTCATGTGTCACTTATTTATCATGTATTTGTGCACACTCATTATGAGTGAGTAGATGTTTATGTGATTGGGGATCAAATGGATCCCCTAGGATTGGATATGATATAGAACATCATTTTATTGTATTGAATGAAGTTTGGTTTGATTATTTGTGCGCTAGCTATGTATTCATTGTATGCACACCAAGTGTTTGATGAAATGCCTAAGTGAGTATGCATGAGTAAACCCCCTAAGGATGGAATGAGAATTAAACTTAGGATGTTTAGTAGCTATTGTATGATCATATGTGAAGTGTTTGTGTGCGAGAGCGATATACACTCTTGACATTAGGCTAAGTTTTAAGCGGACTTGGGTAACCGGCCAATAGACCGAGAGGGTGCGGTTATGGGACTCAAGTTCTACACGGTTCAATAGAGCGAGAGTTTCAGAACCGTGTTCTTTTTGTATCCTCTCCACTCTAGGGAAAGAGCGAGTTGAACTTAGAGCGGATGATGCATTAGCTTTGCTTTTATCAACCAAACGTAGTTCATGCATATATTAGTGAGTTATTTTATTTTCCGCATATCTTAGGGGAGAAGTTGAATCCCTAGTCACTTTTTATTCATTAAGCAAACCAAATTATCATTTGTCTTTAGGACTTACTGGACATGCCTCTATAGGAGGACAAACCCCTCCCCCCCCCCCCCCCCGTAAACCGTAGACTTTCAATAGTAGCATTAATTAGTTATCAATTAGTCTAGGCTTTTCTCTTGGGATCGACTCGAGTTCACTCGATTATAAATATTATTTGATATTTGCGTGACTAGAATATCACTTCATTTTTCTTGCCTAAAACGCCAACGTCACCTTGGCTTCCGCTTTTTTCTTTAAAAGCCCGTTCCTTATCTACTTCAACCGCCATTCTCTTAGACGACTGCTCTTTTGTTGTCACAGCCGGTTGTTCGGACGGCCTCCACGGGCTCCCTTATTTGGATGAAGGACGGTTGTTGCAATCCATTAAACCGCTTTTCCTCATTAAACTTTTCTGGGACACGTATCAGCCATTTATTGTCGAGTCCAGTCCCTTTATACATCGTCAGCTTCGAGCGATAGAGGTTGCTGCAGCAACTTCAGTCTGTTTTCACTGGGACCTTTTCTTCTGAGTTTTGTTGCATGACTTGAATTTCCTCCAATTCTGATGCACCCTCTTCTATCTGTGACACCTCAGTTTTGTCATGTTCCATCACCCCAATCTTTCGTTTCCATTGGGTCTGTCTAACAGCATGAGCGTTGTGACGGAATTATTTGCCGCTTCTGACATTTGTCTTCCGTTCTTTCTTTCTCCACCAACTTTGGTCACTTTTGCTTTGTGCTCTGGGATTCCAGGGGTTTTTCTTCAACTCATCCACGAGCTACTGTCTTTATTTTGGGCAATCTGTGAACATCAGCACTTCCCTTGTCGAACACTCTTCCTCTTTGTCCATTCCATAAGGCTACGTTCAGTTCTCTACAGGGAAGACTGTTAGTTTATAAGTTCTATTACCTCCTCTATGCCTCCAGTGAGTTTGTCTGTGTGGCTTCCAGAACTTTTCTAAAATAGAGCAATCACGTTGAATATGCCCCTGTTGACCGTAGAAGTAACATCTACGTTTGTTCAGAGATCTTCTACTAGGGAGCGGAAGGGGTTGCTGCAGCAACCTCTGGTTCTTTCTTCTGGACTTTTTCTTCCGAACCTATTTTCTTGCTCGGTGGGAGCCTTCTTCCTCTATAATTCTAGATCAACCGCTTCTATATCCATGGCTTTGACAAAGGTTGGTATTCTAGAGCCACTTTCTCCAGTGTATCTAAGACCGACTTTTCCACCCCCATACCTCTTGTAGAATAAGATTTCATCTAGGATTGTTGATCTGCATTTGTTTGTCTTCTCTGTATCACTGTGCAGACTAACCTTTTCGATCTTCTCATCTTTTATTTTCAGTTCCTTGGTCTGAAAAGAGGTAATGGTCTTTTGGAGTTCATCTCTCTTTCTTAACAAAGACTATCTTGGCCTGCAGCTTCTTGTTGATCTCAACAACTTTCAGTCATTCTTCGTGCAGCAGGGCAAAGTCTCTTTCCAGTGATTTCTCTGTGAACTCTTCATCATCACTGCTATCTGACTCAATAATCCCATAGACAATCTCGGAATTTATTAAATCTGAATGTTCAATAGCAGATACAATGGTAAAATTAACATTGCGTTTCTTCTCAGCTGTCCTCATCAATCTATTTGACAGCCAGAGACTTGCTATTCTTCTTTTGATAGCTGGGGCATTCTAACTGCATGTGACAATATCCTTCACATTCCCAGCATTGAATTCCTTTTGACTTGTCCTTCTTGTCTTCTTCACCCTACTCTATATTTCGGTTCCTTCTCTGGGAATTTTCTCCTCTCCCGAACTGATTTCTTCCACCAGATTTTTGTCCCGCAGGCGAGGAGGTTTGCACTATCTTCTTGAAGACTTTGCTGAAGCTCTTTGTTAGAAGGCCCAGTTGCTATCCCAACTCTTCTGTTGAGTCTACCTTCTCCTTGGTCTCAGCCTTCAGCCCAACATTCTTCCCAGAGGTTGGTGTAGCATCTTCTGCCCTCTTCATCTCGAATTGCCTTAAAGACCCTATCAGAGCCTCCAACCTCATATTTTTGATGTTCTGTGCTTCCTCAATGGCTGTGACTTTTATGTCAAACTTTGAGGTCATTGATCTGAGAACTTTCCTGAGGTATTGGTTCTCCAAGGACATTGGGCATTGAATTCTGTGATGGACTCTTCCTCCAGCATCTTCAGGTTCTCAAACCTCGAGGTGATCATTTGAATTATTGAACTTTTCACTTTGTCAGTCCCCTCGTGAGCTGTCTCGAGAATATCCCACGCCTGCTTAGCTCCGTCGCAATTGGAGATCAACATGAAATTGTTTGCATCGACAACATCAAATATAGCATTCGGGGCTTTAGAGTTACCAGATGCAGCAGCTTCCTCTTCCGTTGTCCATTTGTCCTCTGATTTTTTGTGGGTAACTCCCTAGGTATCAATGGATAAAGGGGGCGCCCAGTCAACAATCACTGTTCGAAAACAGCCTACGTCCTGGGAGGACTACTCTCAGTCCTCAAGACTTCACTATCTCAGTTAAAGTACATTGGTTTCCAACAACTCAGCCACCGCTAGTCTAACCACTACTCCTGACCTAGTCGAAGTCTCCGCTCATCTATCAACACAGACTGGCTACACAAGGTAAACTACTTTCAACAAATAGTTAGCAGTTCTACAACTCTCACTGTAGTTGGACACTCTACACTAGTCTGTGCTGCTCCCCCTCAATCAATGATCTTCCATCACTACCTAAGAGCACGCTGGGACAGTTCGCGCAAGCTGCACTCCACGACTGTCAATCGTTCAGTCTGTCAATGAAACTACGCTCCAGTCGACTCCCTCGAATCAAATATAGTAATCAAACTACTCCAGTTCAAACTACTCCTCAGCTCTCACATAACTTAAGGCTCCAGCACTCTCTACTTTCCCAGACTCTGACCACTGTTCAGTGTCTGTGTGTTCTTTGATATCGGGTGTTTTTTGTTGCTTCGGTCTCTGCCTGCTCATATAGCTTTAGCACCTAGCAACTTTAGTCCCAAGCGATAATACCATCTTCCGAATCTTCCCCTAGATTCCTGGAAGTTGTTGAGATTAGGTTTCATAAATTGGAATTTAGAAACCTTATCTTGATCGCCTTCATCCGCACCCTTGCTGAAGATTCTCTGGTCATCTGGGCCTTCCTCTGCTTGTTTCCACGCAGCCGTAATCACATGAACAACCTACGTGCACCTCCAGATTGATCTGCTACAAAGATAATCTCTTTAGCTTTAGCCTTGAATTTTAAGGAGATGCTATAGCCTCTTCTGGTTCTTGTGTTGATCCCTCCTGATCATCTGTACCAGCTCCAATCATCAGGTGATGCTATAGCTTCTTCTGCCTTTTCTATTTTGTCAGTGTTCATTTGCAAGTACCATCTCTTGGTACCACATTTTTCTGTAGCCTCTTCTTCCGCTCGGGTTCTTCCTCATTGTAACAAATGTCATATCCGTACCTAATATGATTTCAATATTTCTTTTTCGCAAACACTTTCATAATTTAAACATTAATTTTAAAAGGAAAATATAATATTTACATATATCTTGTATCCAACAAACTTCCAATGAATGTTTTTTGTAGGGATGGTTGCACCACGAACCACAATTGCTTTGAGAGGAATTCCCTTTGGAGAGCATCATCATTAATCAACCTCCAAAAAAATCTGCAATAGAAACCCAAAACTATCATAGAAAGTGACTTCTTCGAGCATTTTTAGATGTAAAATCATTAATAATGATATCATAATCAATATTTTCCAGCATATCTTTTTCAATGCATAAAATAACAAGATCATTCAATCTTTCTTGAGACATTGAAGATCTCATGTAATTTTCTTAACAATTTTAACTTTGAAAAGCTTCTTTCCGCTGATGCTACAGTTACCAAAAATGTTAATAAAATCCGATAAGCAATTGAAACATTGGGATAACAATCTATCGATCTAATAAACTCAAGTATCTCACCTGCCGACATAAACTCACCTGGTAAGGTCACTTGAAGTATTTTTAGTTCAGAATAAAGATCTTTCAAGTCAAAATGTGATGCATCATCATGAGAAAAAGCATATGAAAGCTTCTCACAACATTCTTTCAACGTGTTACATCTAACGCCTTCAACCTCTCGGAATTAAATAGAAAACCAAATATGCTATCAAACATGCTTAGCTGTTCAAATCCAATTTTCAAAGATGCAACAACAATATAAACAATAACCAAAAAATAATTATTTCTGAAAGACTCTGTGATTGCACTTCAACATTAGAATCATTATCATCAAAATGTTTTCTAGGAATCTTAATACGTTTTTCAGAAAACTTTGGCTCTACACCCAATGTCATTTACTATGCTTAAACTAGAGGCAAATCCTTCAATTCTAAACTTTTCAAAATACAACATAATGCTTTCTAATTGTTTAATTGCAACACTAACGCACATATCAGAACATTGCAATTTCTTACTCGCCATATTAATTGCAAATAAAATTTCATACAAAATACCCATGCCAAGTAAGAATTCAAAATTTTCAATCGCAGATGCCAAACTTTTAGCTTAACTTTTGGACTTCGCATCATCACAAACATCATACAAACTGAGCAAAGCATTTCTTATTTGTGGAGCTCGAAACCTTATAGCTTTTAGACTTTTATCGCGGCTCTCCCAACGAGTATTAGATACAGATTTCACAGTCAAAACAAAAATATTATCAAGTAAGACATTCCACCGTTTTGTAGAACTAGAAAATAATACGAATATGCGTTGCACAATTCCTGAAAATGAAACACACTTTTACACATGAATTAGCCATACCACATAAAGAAAGATTGAGACTATGGCAAGCGCAAGGCATATACAAAGCTCTTGGATTTATTTCAAGTAATCATTTTTGAACTCCTTGGTGTTTCCCCTTCATATTAGAACCGTTGTCATACACTTGACTGCTAACATCATTGATATCTAATCCAAGGATTTGAGGGCAGTAACTAATTTGTTAAAAATCCCCAACCCTGAGGTGTCATAAAAATTTAAAAATTCTAAAAAAAAAATCTTCTATTTTAATTTTGGTGCTTGTCATATTTACACACCTTACCAACAATGTCATTTGCTCTTGATGACTAGCATCCGGAGTACAATCAAGAATTACAAAAAAATATTTCGCCTCTTTAATAATTTTTACCATTGAGTCTCGTACACTCTTACCCAACCTAGAAACCAACTCATTTTGAATCTTATGACCAAGATAAAGATAATGTATTTCATTATTGAAATTTCTATTGCGTTGTTGAAGCGGAGATATAGCTTCTTCTTAAGCACTCTCTGTATCTTTCTGCGGAACTACTCTACTGAAGAATAAGAAAGACACAATACGTTTGTTCACCCAGTTCGGCAACTTGCCTACTTCTTGGGAGGATGCTCTGATCCTCAAGATTCGATTATTACAGTTCGAAGCACAAGGACTCACACCACTACTTCTCACCCAGCTAAAATATAAATCTATTCTAATCGCCTAGACTAGCAAGCAGTCTGATCTCACAGACTCTCTTCGTGCACTCTACATACTCTCAGTAGTAAATAGCTACAGTTTTACCTCTTAAAATCAGCCTATTCCATTACAGTGTATAGCTCACGGAATGCTTAAGCACACTCTTCACCAGAGTTGCTATATCTTCAGTCCACGATACTCCAAGCTCTCCCGCCAAGTAGTCGGACCCTCTGAGTTCTTCAAACTCAGCCTTAGCTCCCCCTAAATCAATGACACACTCTGTCAATATTGGGTAGCTTCGATCACTACTCCTCAGCCCGCAACATTGCCTGTCCGCGGCTGATCACCGAGCTCCTGACTATTCCTCAAAAGAGTAGTGCTCCAGTTGAACTCAGAATGAGTCCAGAATCAAACTCCATGAGTTCTGTTTGTCTACGCAACACAAGCCTTTAACTCAGTGTATAAAACCCTGCTACCATGAGTTAATCTCTCCGTGTGCTCTTCTTTTGCGCTTTGTGTTTTCTCTCTAATTGTGTGTATCTGTTCTACCTCTTTTCCACCATTTTCAAGCTTTCCACCACATCAAAAACCGCCAAGGATCATTATCAGAATCTTCTCCTAGATTCTAGCAAGTTTGTTGAAGATTTCTTTGCCAAATTTGGACTCTTGGATCTTTATTTTTTTTAGAGCACGTGCTAGCGATTGCTGAGCTCTTGATGACATCTGCATACCTCGCTGAGCTTCCCCTATGCCAGCTGGATCAAGCCGGAGCCTCACCGTTCAACGCCGGCTTATTTTGTTGTAGCTCTGGATTATCACAGAGTGCTGAAGCAGACTCTGTCTCTTCATACCTATCTTTTTCCCATTCTTTAAATAGTGTCTCAGCTTCAGATCTTAAAGGATTGCAGAGGCATACTGACGGGACGTCGTTGTGGGTGCCAAATTTATATTTATAATCTCCTGTTAACACTTAGCAAGCGGTAAGCAGGGTCGAACCCACGAGAGAGCAATAAGTGATAAAGTTCTACTAATAATTGTCACACTAAAAAGGGGGGTTGCAGGGAATGTTTGTTTTTGTCAGATATAAGTCAATTCAGAGATATGTAGTGCAACGAGTAATCATCGATTGTAACATGCATCAACTAGTAAACCACTGTTCTTAGTCTAACAATTTTGCTAAGGTAATGTTAACTCTAGTGTTCTACCTACTCTCAACCGCTAAGTTCTCGAATAGGTTTAACAATTACTCGATTAACAACACCGATTAGGTTATATCGCTAGGCTTAGCTAAGAGGGAAGTCAATCTAGTATAACGCAAAAGATATCAACTCAGTTTCACCGCTAGGCTATGCTAACTTGATAATTAGAACATGCAATTCAAACGAAGAATAATAAATTACTAATCGAATTATGAAACAAAAGTATCTCAAACTCTGTGTCGCAATACAAAATCCCCAAACTGAAAGTTAGGTTTAGCTACTATGATCCATCTAAAGCAATAATGAAAATAAACTGATTTTAGAAATAATACTGAAATCGTGAACAGTAACTCGATGATGAATGGTAACTCCGGTGATGAACAGTGTCTCCGCCTCAATTTCCCCGCGTTGCTGCAGCTGTAGCCTCTCCTTTCTCTTGCTAAAGTTGTTATTCTTTTCGAAATAACAGGTCTGTATTTATAGGTAAATCACGCAAACTAAATCATGCAGACTTCTAAATTTAATCTTGGGCCGCGGGCCCAATGCTGACGTCATTAATGTTGTCCGCTGTGGAAGAAGACATTAAGGCACACTAAAACGTTCTTCCGGCGCGGGATTTACTGAGATGCACACTTACTTCCTTCAACGCGATTTCTGCATCGACTCTCTAAAAATTCCATAAATCTCAAAAGCGGTCTTCATACACCAGCGATGCGAAACACAACAAAGAAGTAATCTATCACACGCAAAATGTAATTAAATAATGAGAATAAAAAACTCGATGGATCGTATAAATACGCTCCATCAAACTACCCCACCCTTAAACTTCTTCATCCTGAACAAGAACAAAAACAATACTCGCAATACTCAATGCATTTCTAATACGCCAACGACTTAACACTAAATATTACTTGAGATGTCCTCACTAATCAGTTCGTCAACATATGCTCATACTCATTCTTCAATAATGATTAGTAAGAAACTACAATGATACATGTTACCTGCGATGGCGAGATGGATTCAATGGATGACTAGGAGATAGTGCTCTTTAGACTTCTTGAGACAGCTCACGACAGAACTGACAAAATAAAAAGTTCAAGAATGCAGATGATCACCTCGAGGTTTGAGAACCTGAAGATGCTGGATGAAGAGTCCATCACTGAATTCAATGCATGCCTGTGTGACTTGTCCAACGAAGCATATGCCCTTGGAGATCCTAAACCAGAAGAGAAGCTGGTCAGAAAATTTCTCAGATCACTGATCTCAAACTTTGATATGAAGGTCACAGCCATTGAGGAAGCACATGACATCAAAAACATGAGGTTAAAGGCTCTGATAGGGTCGTTGAAGTAGTTGGAGATGAAGAGGTCTGAAGATGCTACACCAATCTCTGGGAAGAATGTTGAACTGAAGGCTGAGACCAAAGAAAAAGTGGACTCAACAGAAGAGTTGGGACAACAACTGAGCCTTCTTGAAAAAAACTTCGGCAAGATGTTCAAAAAGATTGAACAAAGCTCCTTTCCTGCGGGACAGAGACCTGGTGGAAGAAATCAATCTAGGAGAGGAAGAAATTCTCAGAGGAGGAACCGAAACACTAACAAGAGCAATGTTGCCTTCACTACTGTATCTGCCAATGAACATTCTAATTTAATAAATTCTGAAGTTGTTGATGGGATTGTTGAGTCAGATAGCGGTGATGATGAGGAGTTCTCAGAGAATTCACCGAAAGAAGACCTTGCCTTACGGCACAAAGATTGGCTGAAAGTTGTAGAGATCAACAAGGAACTGCAGGTTAAGATAGTCGTTGTTGATAAAGAAAGAGATGAACTTAGAAGACCATTGCCTCTCTTTCAGATGAGACCAAGAAACTGGAGATAGAAGATGAGGAGATTAGGCTGCACAATCCTGGATGAGATCTTATCCTACCAAAGGTATGGGTGTGGAAAAGCCGGTATGGGTTACACGGGAGAAGGTGGATCGAGGGTAACCACCTTTGTGAAACCCATGGATACAGAAGGGGCTGATCCAGAATTACTGAGGAAGAAGGCTCCCACCGAACAAGAAAAATAGGTTTGGAAGAAAAAAACTAGAAGACTCCCAGGTAGAACTTCTTTGAATAAACGCAGGTGTTACTTCTGCAATCAACGGGGGCATATTGAACGGAATTGCCATTTTTTTAAACACTATCTCACTAGAGGCACAGAAGAGGTAACAGAACTTGTCAATATAACCGTCTTTCCTGCAGAAAACTGACCGTGACCTTGAGGAATAATCAAAGAGGAAGAACGCTCCACAAGGAATCCACTGATGTTCGCAGATTACCTTGGACAAAGACTGTTGTGCTCATGGATAAGATGAAGAAAAGACCCTGGAAGGCCACAACACAAAGTAAAAGTGACCAAGGTTGGTGGAGGAAGAAAGAACGAAAGACAAATGTCAAAAGCTGCAAAGATCTCCATCACAAAGTTCATGCTATCACACAAACTCAATGGAGACAAAAGATTGGGATGTTGGATCGTATTGAGGTATCATTGCCAGAAGAGGGTGAATCAGACTTGAAGGAAAGTTAGTTCGTGCAATAACACTCAGAAGAAAAGGTCCTAGAGAAACAGACTGAAAGTGTTGCAGCAACTTTTGTCGCTCGGAGCTGACAATGTGCAAAGGGGCAGTGCTCGACAAATTTAAAGCTGACACGTGTCCTAGAAATTCAAAAAGAAAAGAAAAAGGGGATAACATTTTTTTAGGGCTTGTATTCGACTACTCAAAATCAATGACGATCTCCGATGACATTCTCAACTGACGAATAACAACAATGGTGCGCACCAAAGGAGGAAAGACCACCAAGGCAAGCTCCAGCACTGGATCGAGGAAGAGAAAAGGTGTCAATGCTCAGAAATCCGTTTCCGAAGAGAAGGCTGTGGGGGTTCCGCTGCTCGTGGAAGCCGTCTGTGCTGGAGGAAGGACCGGCCACAAAGAGAAGGGCGGTTGAAGTAGGTGAGCACCCCTCTATGGAGACTGAACTGGCTTCAGAAGTTGTAAGTGAAAGTGATGATGCAGTATGGCATTCAATTGACAAAACCAGCACACGTGAACAAGCCGCTGCTATAGCAGATCCTAGAGCGTGGAGCTGTAGCAGAAGATCAGCGCCCATTCGGAGTTTGCTTTCAACGGTCCATCATGAAGAGAATAGCATACGAGGGGCTTCCAAATATTCAGCAGAGAATATCCTAGGGTAGATTCCGTCCCAGGGTGAAGATTTGTTTGTGAAAGATTAGATTTTCAAATCAAATCTAATCTTCTACAAATTAGAAGATATTAATGATTGGGGGAATTTCTAAAAAACTGATATTGATGAAACTTGGGGTTCCTATTTAAGGGAGGCCGTGCAGAGGTTCAAGGGGATCAAAAATAAAGAGTGCAAACACAGAAAGATACACAGAATATCACGGAGGGAGATTGTGTGTGAGCCGTGCTTCGATCATCACCAAGAGCAGAGCGTGAGCGCAGAGCTGAGGTGATTAAAGCTAAGTGTGATCAAGACTTGCAGAGTCTGATCAGTGCTTGATCTGGGAAGCCAATTCAGAGCAGCCATTGCTTGGTTGTTGATCAAGGGAGGCCGCGGAGCAATTGTCGAGTGGAGGTACTCGGGCAATTGGCAGGACGCCAGGTCTCGCTAGTGACAGGTGGTCACTGAGTGAGGGGGACCATTCCAGAGTGTGCAGCACTCGTGGAAGAGTTTGATTGGCTCAGCAGAAGGCTTGGAGCAACGCGGACAGATTCGGCACAAGCTAGTGGCACAAGGGTGTGCTCTAGCAACCTACGGTAACGTTGCTTTAATTAGAATAGGCTGAGTCTGTGAAAAACAGTGGTGTAGGTATTCTGAATTAAATCAAGTGGTGCAGGTATTCCAGAGCTTGTTCTGACTGTGGTACTAGTAAAGGACGAGTAGCATAGGCTGTGTGCGTTGTACCGTGTTGTACTCGGGACCTTGAGACTAGTGGATTAAGGGCTGAAGTTCAGTCCTTCCCTGGCCGAACTGGGTGAACAACTTGTTTGTTCATTGTTCTTGCTGCACAAGGTTCATTGGTACAAGAGTGTGCTGTAGCAACTGCTTGTACACAATCTGTATCTCAGCAGCGCTGCGAAATTTCAGAAAGCCAGGAGGAAGAAGAAGTTGGTGCACTTCCCTTGAAGCTCAGTCCAAGAAGGCTGCTAACAAGCAACTTACTAAGCTGTCCAGCTTTTCCACTGAAGAGTATGAGTCTGAGGAAGAAAGAAGCAATGAAGGAGAAGAGACTACAGAAGTCAGTGCCTCTGAGGAGGCCATGACCAAAGGCAAGGAAACCATCGAGATTGATTCAACCTCTGAAGAGTCTGAATCAGAATCAACCGACTCTAATTACCCCCTCCTACTCGGATCAGAGAATCATCCAAGGGACCTCATGTGCCCCCAAAGAAGTCAACCGGATTTGTGCTCAAGGGGATTTGGTTAAGGAGCAAGACTATGTCCAGAAGGTGGGAGGCGGTGGCGGGGCGCACCATTATTCACGAAAGCTCTTGGAGGCAGAAACATACAAAGTGCCTAAAACGCTGTGGTTATTGTGGTAGTAAAAATACTAGTCAAATCACGGTGTTCAAACAATATTTATAATCCAAGTGACCTCGAGTCGAACCCAAGAGAAAAGACTAGATTAGTCTAAAGCTAGCTAGTAATGCCTAGTGCGAGTCTACTAAATAAAAAGGGAGTTTTTCCTCTAAGTGAGGTATCTCTAGTGAATACTAAAGATAAGTTCAAATTTATGAAGAAGTAAAGTAAGAGAGAAAGCGGAGTCGGAATCCTACTTCAGCCCTAGGTCATGCGATTAGCAATACAAATCTTGTCTAAAACATGAGTAAATTCGAGTGATGGTTCTAGGCTAAGGTATCACACATTCTAAATTCAAGTCTCGCTCCTTCTCTAGAATGGGAATAATACCTAAATAGTACGGTTCTCAAACTCTCGCTCTATTGAACCGCGTAGAACAAAAGTCTCCTAATCTCAACCTCTCGGTCTATTGATAGTTAACTGAAGTCGCTCAATACTTAGCCTAGTGGAATGCGTATGTCACTCTCACACACAAACGCAACCTCAAATAATCATGCTTGATCTCCAAAACAACCTAAGTTCAACTCTCATTCCATCCCTAGGTGTTTTATCAATTCATACTCACTTAGGTATTTCGTCAAATACTTGGTGTGTACAAAATTGATATGAAGAACGAGCATAAGAATTTTCAACCAAACTTCACTCATATAGATAAGAAGACACGTCTTGTATTACAATCAAACCTAAGGGATCCATAAGAATCCCAATTACTAAACAACTACTCACTCATGTTGAGTTTGAAACAAAACTTAATGAAATAGTTCAATAAGGGAAAGTAAAGAAGTAGGCAAGTAGGGTTTAGAGAATGAGTAAAGGGTTGATGTAGAGTCTTCAATTGATGATGTCTTCTCCGAATTCTTGACAATTCTTCATGTTCTCCAATTAGGGTTTCGTCCCATGAGAGGAACCCTAGGCACTCCAAGGCACACCTTGATTTTTCTCCTCTTCTTCTATTTATACTGTTTCTAGAAATTACCAAATTACCTGCAGTGCCCGAATCAACTTTGCAGTGCTAAATTCTTGCCTTTTTGACCCTTTAAACATTCGAGTTACGTCTTGATGTAAACTACAAAGTTGTATCCCTTTGAATTATCTTTTCAACAAGCTATAGCACGCCACAATCGGATAGGAATCATGTGCTCGACAAGCCTTTGAAGGTGAACAGGTCACTCCGCAAGTAATTCGGGCAAATCACTATTTTAGTGCTGTTTCGGGCTGGCCGAATCACTTTTTCTTGGCCGAATCACTTTTTGATTGGTCAACCCTTATTTGATTCGGTCAAACCTTAGTCCATGAGATGACATCCTTCTCCATGGCCAAATCACTTTTGATTCACCTACTGCTTGGGCGAATCACTTCTGCAGCGTTAGAAACTCGCTTTTTTTGACCCCTTAAAACTTCGAATCACCTCTTAACTTAAACTACAAAGTTGTAGATATTTGAATTAGCTTTCCAACAAGCTATAGAACGCATCAAACGGATAAGAATCGCTTGCTCGGAAAGCCTTCAATGATGAACAGGTCAGTTTGCCTAGATTTGATCTACAAGCGAATTCTCCCCGAATCAAGTGATTCGTGCAGCCCCATAATTTGATTAGGCCGAATCATAATGTCAGTGCTGTAATCTTCTTGGGCGAATCACTTTTCTTTGGCTGAATCAAAAGTGATTCGGCCTAGCCTGAATTCCTCTTTGGGCCAATCAACCTTGCAGTGCTAGAATCTCGCCTGTTTTGACCCCATAAGCCTTTGAATCACGTCTTGATATAAACTACAAAGTTGTAGCCCTTTGAGTTAGCGTTCCAACAAGATATGGCACGCCCCAATCGAATAAGAATCATGCGCTCGGCGAGCCTTTGAAGATGAATAGGTCAATCAACCTGGACGAATCAAACTAGCCTGGGAGAATCAAATCTGCCTTTTGCTTGATTTTGCTCTCTTTTGCTCTCGATCGACTAGAATTCACCTGAAACTTCTTCGGACCACTTCATATCATATAGTACGCATTTTCAACCTGAAATGGACAAAGAAAACATCAAATGACTTTATAAAATAATGGAACAAACAAGAAGTAAAGTGAAAATACGGACATAAGGTTATTTGTCTGCTCATCAAAACACCCCACACTTAAGTCTTGTTCGTCCCGAACAAGTATATGCACAAGTCAAGCGGAGAGTAAGATGCTAAATCATATATGACAATATCAAAGCATGTAGCAAAATTTACGCACATATAACTCATCCACCTCCTACTCATGTAACATAACCTAAAAGTAACTAAACGAATAAAATTAATCTACTCCTAACTCACTGTCGTAGGAATCACGGATGCATTTAGCGTATGCATCAAGCCTTTAAACCCCTAGGCTACCCTAGTGGACGAGTTATAGTCTCGTGAGAGTTTTCAGAATAGGAATACTCACAAATCCCACTTGCAATCATCCATAAGAGTTCAAAATCCAAATATAGTTTGCTAAGCAAGTAGTTCTTTATCAGCCCTCATAATAGAGTTGTGCAAATCATTCACATCACGCAAACTCTAAGGATCATTCACTTCATTGTGACAACAAATATTCATAGAATCGATATCAATACTAGCATTCGTCAAATTCAAATTGTCGCTCAATTTTCTATGCAAGTAGTATGAAGAAAAGCGTCGCTTACACAAAAAATATGTCGAGTCAATCACACATGCTTGCTAAGGGCAAGTCCATAAGCTCGTGACAACAAACTCATTCCCAAGTATTAGACTATACGTCATAATCCGTAAGATAAGAGGAGTTTCGACATTGAAAATTTGAAAATTCACTCATACAAATTGATGTTTAAGTAATAAATTACGAGGGTCATACCTTAGACACTTCCTAAAAGCGAAATGCAAATGCCTTACTCACACACATGAGAAAGAATTTGCGGAATAGGCACAAAGTCAAGAATTAAGTGTGTTTAATATTTTTCTTGCGTTTATACAAATGCTTTCAAGGGGGAACTTACCTTCCTAACCCTCGGCATTTGTAGAATTTTTTTTTGACCCAAAAACAAAAAATAATATTTTTGTGTTTATACAAATGCTTTCAAGGGGGAAGTTACCTTCCTAACCCTCGACATTTGTAAAACCTTAAAAATATAACTTTTTTCTTTCTTGTGCCTTTTTCGCAAACACTTTATTTGACCCCACACTTAATACTTGACAATGTGCCTAACTGAGATATAATGGTGAGCTAAACAAATGTAAAGGCTAAATAGGAATGCTAAAGTCACCTAAAAGCATACAAGAACAAGTATGAGGTTTTTATATGAAAACTATTTTTATTTTATTTTTGTGCTCGCTAGACTTAACTTCATTCTTCATGCACGGAAAGAGCTCAAAAATAAATCGAACTAAGCTAGTCAAAAACACCGATTAATGTGAATAAAATCATCACAAAGAATGTCAATCAACTTAAAGATACGATTCATGAATTCAAAGCACAACTCATTCCAAAAGAATTTTAAATGATACTACTTAATTGTTTAACAAACATTACTTCATTTTTGACCCTTTAAACCTTCGAATCACCTCTTAACGTAAACTACAAAATTGTAGATCTTTGAATTAGCTTTCCAACAAGCTATGGAACGCATCAAACGGATAAGAATCACACGCTCGGCAACCCTTCGATGATGAACAGGTCAGTCTGCCCAAATTTGATCTACAAGCGAATTCTCCCCGAATCAAGTGATTCGTGCAGCCCCATAATTTGATTCGGCCGAATCATAATGCCAGTGCTGTAATCTTCTTGGGCGAATCACTTCTCTTTGGCCGAATCAAAAGTGATTTGGACTGGCCTGAATTCCTCTTTGGGCGAATCAACCTTGTTGTGATAGAGTCTCGCCTGTTTTGACCCTATAAACCTTTGAATCACGTCTTACTATACCTAAAAAATTGTAGCCCTTTGAGTTAGCTTTTCAACAAGATATGGCACGCCCCAATCGGATAAGAATCGTGCGCTCGGCGAGCCTTCGAATATGAATAGGTCAATCAGCCTGGACGAATCAAACTAGCCTAGGAGAATAAAATCTGCCTTTTGCTCTCTTTTGCTCTCTTTTGTTCTCGATCGACTAGAATTCACCCAAAACTTCTTCGGACCACTTCAAATCATATAGTACGCATTTTCAACCTGAAATGGACAAAGAAAACATCAAATGACTTTATAAAATAACGGAACAAACAAGAAGTAAAGTGAAAATACGGATAAATATAAGGTTATTTGTCCGCTCATTAGTGCCGGGGATCATTAAGCTGCTAAAGAGGTAAATCTATTAACATAAGTTTCTATGTCAAAGAAGTATTCTGGTCAGCTTGTCAGAGAGGTGATAGCTAATCTTCCTGAGTACTTTCGGGGAAGAGGGGAAGGTTGACTACGTAAGATGTTATGTGAGGGGTTTGGAAGCTGTGATCACTCCTACTATGATCAATGATTATTTTGGGATTGGGAAAGGTGCAGGGGTTCCTGCCGAAGTGAGTCCTAATGAGCTGACAGCCGCTCTCACCGGTGGGCTGTGCAAAGGATGGGCAGGACACAACCTTGCTGCTGCGGACCTCACTTCCAAGTAAGCCTTGCTATACAACGTCTTTGTGAGGAATTGGACTCTCAACACGCACAAAGTGAAGGTGAAAAGAGATGGCTCAGCTCTTGTATAGTATTGGGCAGAAGAGGAAGGTGGACTTGGGGCAACTCATATTCAGATTGCTGAACACGCCTCCTCCACCAGATCAAGGCAGAGCATTGCCTTCCCTTCTGACATTAGAGAAATGGTGGTCGTAAAATTACTAATCCAATCACGCTACGCAAATAATATTTTTATGTTCCGAGTGACCTCGGGTCGAACCCAAGAGAAAAGCCTAGATTACTTTAAATTTATCTAGTATCAAACTGGGGTTTTGTCCTCTAGACGAGGTATCTCTATGAAGTACTAAAAACATGTTTGAATTTTGTTTGAAATAAAGCAATTAAAAAGGGTATTCGGAATCCTATTTCACCCCTAGGTCATGCCATTGGCAACACAAAATAGCAATACATGCATAAAGTAATTTGATTGATAGTTCAAAGGCTAAAGTATCATGCACTCTAGATTCAACTCTCGCTCCTTCTCTAAAGTGGGAATGATACCTAAGGGACACAATTCTCAAACCCTAGCTCTGTTGAACCATGTAGAAAAAAAGTCTCCTAATCTCACCCTCTCTGTCTATTTATAGGTAACTCAAGCTCACTCTATGCTTAGCCTAATAGAGTGCGAGTGTCACTCTAGCGCACAAACGCTATCTATGATAAACATGCTCGGTCTTCTAAACATTCTAAGTTCAATTCTCATTCATCCTTAGGTGTTTTGTTAATCCATACACGTGCATGCTTTTTGTCAAACCCTTGTTGCGCATAAAATTAACATGAAGATAAAGCATGCAAATTTCAATGAAAACTTATTTATAATGATAACATGCATGTTTTGCGTTACAATCAAGCTAAGGGATCCATCCCTACTACTAACCGACTACTCACTTATGGTGAGTTTGATACAAAACATGGATTGTAAAGGAAATTGTTTAACAATTAAAACTGAAGTAGTTTAGGAGACTTGCATGTTAGTCTCTCTCCTGATTGACACCTGATTAATGACTCGAGCCATATCCTGTATAATTCTGTTATTTCATTCAATTATCCCATTTTGCTAAGGAGTTATAAGTGAGGAGTATTGATGGGTGATCCCTCGATTTCTGCAAAATTCATTCATGGCTTCATTCTCGAACTCTTTCCCATGATCACTTCTAATGGCTGCTACTTTCATACCTTTTTCTTTCTCTAGCCGAGATATTAAAGTCATAACCACCTTCGCTGTTTCTAATTTTTCACACAGAAACTCGATCCTTGAGTAGCAAGAGTGATATCCACACATACAAAGGCATACATTTTTCTTCCACAGCTTTCTACCTCCATTGGTCCCATAAGATCCATTTGTAGCGGTTGGAGTGGTCTAGTGGAGCTCATCTCTGTGACCCTTAGGTGAGGAACTCTCGTTTTTTTTCCGACTTGTCATTCACCACACACGGTGTTCATCTCTCCATTGATCTTTGGAATGCCACGAACTAATTGTTCAGCTCCAAGTCTTCTTAATGTCCTCAGATTGAGATGTCCCAGCCTTTTATGTCACATGTTCATTTCTTCAGTTTTAGTCAACAGGCGGGATGATGCAGAGGTTGCTTCAGCATTCTCTAGTAAATAGCAGTTGTTGGCTGACCTTGCACCCTTCATAATTCATCTTCCCTCTAAATTTTTGTGAGAAATTTACAAAATGAGTACCGTCACATAGCTGACTGATGCTGATGAGATTCGCAGTTAGTCCTTCCACAGCATCACGTTTTTGAGTTTGGGCAGCCCGTGAACTTTTAGTGTTCCCTTCCCAAGGACTCTTCTTTTTAACCCATTTCCAAATGTCACGTCTTGTTCTTTGCATGGTTATTAGATATGATCTGTTTCCTATCATTTGTCTTGAAGATCCACTGTCGAAATACCAATTTTCTTTCTTCAATGATTTTGTAGAGTTGAAGCACACATGATTGAGATGATCCATTTCTGATCTGTAGTTCTTGTTGAGTACGGGATAGTACCTTCGGATATGACCAAATTGATTGCAATGATAGCAGCATTGTTTGTCCTGTCGAATTCTGGTTAAGTGCTGTACAGTTTGCTGAAGCATTTTCTTCCAGGTTTTTTCTTTAGAACCAGTTTTTCCTGTTCATCCGGTGTCTGCTTCCATTGCAACATTGATCCTGTATTGAGCTTCTTTGTTGTCTTCGGGACAGGAGCACTTATTTCATTGCTTCAGTGTATTTTATTTCTTGTTGATCAGCCTGTTCCTTCATACTTGAGATAATACTCAGAAGTTTATTTTTCTCGTCATTTAGCTAAGACACTCTGGCAATCAACCCCTCATTCACCTTCACTACTTTCAGACACTTGTCGATCCTTTGTCTATAGTGTTGAGCCAAATACTCCTTGGTGACTTCTTTGTTATTGTTATACCCTTCCTGGGACTCGTTTGAACTCCATCTGTTGGCCATAATACTCTGCAACGCTTTCCAGGATCACACTCTTTATGTTGAGTGAATGGCTTTGATACCAATTGAAATTCTGTTGTGTTGCTGATGCGGGGTTACAGCTTCTGCTTAAGCACTCTCTGTATCTTTCTGTGGAAGTATTCTACTGGCAGAATAAGAAAGACACAATGATTTGTTCTTAGATGATTCTATTGCGGATTATGCTGAAGCAGACTCTGTCTCTTCTTAGATGTCTCTCGCCCATTCGTCAGATAGTGTCTCAGCATCAAATCTCCAGGGATTGCTAGAGCAGACTCTGGTTTTTTGTTTGTTGCTTCAAATCTTCATGGATTGCTGAAGTAGACTCTGATTCTTTATTTGTTGTTGTTGTTTTGTCAGTCTTCAAATTGTGCTCCAGCCACCAATCTTAAGGGAATGCTTCAGCAGTCTCTTGGGCAGTTTTGTCAAGGATGTCATATCCTCAACAATCTCCCCCTAGGCATTTTGACAAAACTAACACACAACTATAAATGCTAATAATGATAAGCTGGCACAATTCTAACTATACTAGTTAACTGCTCTACTTACATTCCTCTCCCCCTTTTGTCACAAATGATAAGGGCTGCAGCCAGCTCATTCAGGAACTATGCAAAAACCCAGGGCAGCTGTGAGTTCCTTGAACCGAGCTAAATCCAACGGTTTGGTGAAGATGTCAGCCAGCAGCTTCTCCGTAGCCACATGTTTTAGCACAATAGTTTGATTCTCTACCAAGTACCTGATGAAGTGGTGTCTGATGTCAATGTGCTTTGTTCGGGAGTGCTGCACCGGATTCTTGCTAGTGTTGATGACACTCATGTTGTCATAGTAAATAATTATGGTGCCCAGTTGAATCCCATATTCACCCAGCATTTGTTTCATCCATAATAGTTGTGCACAGCAGCTTCCAGCAGCAATATACTCAGCTTCAGCAGTAGATGAGAAATATTGTTCTGCTTCTTGCAGAACCAGGATACCAGATTGTTTCAAAGGAAGAAACATCCTCCAGATATACTCCTCCTGTTTTCTACATCGTAGTACCCAATCAGCATCGTAGTATCCAACAAGTTCTGCACTTGTGTCCCTTGCATACCACAGTCCATAGTTGGTTTCCCTCTAACATATCTAATAATTCTCTTCACAAGCTGCATGTGGCTCTCCTTTGGGCAGGATTGAAATCTGAAGCAAAATCCAACTGAGAAGGATATATCTGGCTAGCTAGCAGTAAGATGTCGAAGGCTTCCAATCATGCTTCTATATAATGTCTGATCCACAACAATTCTAGCTTCATCTTTGATGGCTTTAGTATCGGTTGGTGCAGCAGAACGTTTGTGACGGCCATGTCCATCCCAAACTTCTTTACTAAATTTTTTCGATACATGCTTGGTGAGGTAAAAATGCCATCTTCTTTTTGTGAAGTTTGCAGTCCAAGAAAATAGGTTAATTCTCCTACCATGCTCATTTGAAACTCTATTTGCATTTGCTCCAGAAATTGCTTCACCATTCTCTGTGAACCGACCCAAACACAATTTCATCCACATATATTTGAGCAATAATAAAATCTGACCTTGTTCTACGTACAAAAAGAGTCTTGTCCACCCCTCCTCGATCATATCCTTACTTAATCGATCCAGAACTCAGTCAATCTTTCATACCAAGCCCTGGGTGTCTGCTTCAATTCGAAGAGAGAGCCTTCTTTAGCTTGTAGACATGGTTTGGAGGATGACGATTGACATTGTTGAAATTGTGGTACTAAAGTTACTAGTCCACTCACGATACGCAAATAATATTTATAATCCGAGTGACCTCGGGTCGAACCCAAGAGAAAAGCCTAGATTACTTTAAAACTATTTGGTAATGTTTAATGCGAGTCTACTAAAGAAAAGCTGGGGGTTTTGTACTCTAGGCAAGGTATCTCTAGTGAATACGAAAGACAAGGTTGAATTTGTTTCGAAAGAAAGTAATTAAAAAAATGTAGTCGGAATCCTATTTCACCCCTAGGTCATGCGATTGGCAACACAAAATAGGAATACATGCATAAGGTAATTTGATTGATAGTTCTAGGCTAAAGAATCACACACTCTAGATTCAATTCTCGCTCCTTCTTTGGAGTGGGAATGATACTTAAAGAACACGGCTCTCAAACCCTCGCTCAATTGAACCGCGCAGAACAAAAGTCTCCTAATCTCACCCTCTCAGTCTATTGATCGATAACTCAAGTCCGCTATATGCTTAGCCTAATAGAATGCGAATGTGACTCTCACGAACAAACCCTATCTAAAATAAACATGCTCGGTCTTCTAAACATCCTAAGTTCAATTCTCATTCCATCCTTGGGTGTTTTATTAATGCATACTCATTCATGCGTTTCATCAAACACTTGGTGTGTATAAAATTAACATGAACATAAAGCATGGAAATTTTCAATCAAAAACCTCATTCATAATGATAGCATGCATATTTTGTGTTACAATCTAACCTAAGGGATCCAAAAGGATCCCTAGTACTTAAAGACTACTCACTCATGGTGAGTTTGATGCAAGACATGATTTTTAAAGGAAATTGTGCAACAGTGAACAATAAACCAAAGTAGTTGACTAGTAGGAATTGAGGAGAGGAGTGTTGTGAAATCTCAAATTGTTGATGTCTTCTCCGAATTCTCGCTGATCGCGCGTCGTTGTGCACGTCAAATTTATTCCTTCCTCTTCCACTTAGTACAGCGGTTAAGTCGGGGTCGAATCCACAGGGAGGCAGTAGATTAGCTTTAACTAGTAACTTGCACTTACGAAAACTGGGGGTGCGAGTGATTGGGGTTGCGCAATGCGCGAGTAAACAGTAGTAAACGCAGGAATTGCACTAGACGTGCGCAGGCAGTAGAGATTAAGTGCTATGACTATGAGAAGTATCGGCGCAGACAATCCTCTATGAGTGTATTCCTTATCATCGACTCTAAACGTCTACAGTTTGGTTTGCTAATGTTAGTGTCCGATCAAGGCTTCCTAACATGTGCGCATGTTCCGATCAAAGTTCATGAGCTATTAATTCTTAAGACTAGTCTAAGCAGCTGCGAATCCTGTCACAGTAGCAACTGATTATCCTAGCGCGTTACTCCTAGTCGGCACCGTCAGGCTATTCAACTAGTTTAACATACAACAACAAGCAACAAGAGTAAGATTGCGGTTCAAGGCTTCCCCTACTCATGCAACTAGCTGCCAACAACGTGCACAGAATTAATATAAGCAAACAAGCTATGCATTAAGCGCAAGTCTCAAAGGAAATACTCATAGATTCATGCCCAACCGATACCAAGCGTTTAGCTAGACATGCTAGTAGTAAACATCATGAAACAGTAAATAATATCTAAAGTATCAAAGAAACAGCAACTAGCAGGTGCGTGCAGGTTGTAGTGTCTCGGCTGGCGCAGTCGGCTAGCGCAGGTCCTCGCAGCAAGCTCGTGTGTTTTTGAATCTGGCTCTCTCTCTCTGATATCTTGTGTCTCTGATGCTTTGATCTGATACTCTCAAACCCTAGCCTTCCTCTCTTTATATACTGCTCAAGAGGCTCAACCTTGGCAACTTCCAAATCTGGTGGTGTCAAGATTTGGAAACACCACTATCTGCGCATGGCGCACGGCATCTTGGTTAGCGCAATCGGTTAGCGCACCGTGGTCGACTCTGCCAACTTCTCTGTTTGACCCGCTAGCTCCGCAGGCTGTGTGATGCGCGTCCTAAACGTTGCCTGTTAGCGCGTATCCGACTTAGGCCCTTGCTTTGCCCTGAAATACAGAAACACTGGAAACCAGTAATCTTGTACACAAAATAATGCAAACAAGCATAGGGTTAGGATCTAAATAATGTGTATAAATAGGCTCTATCAAACCCCCCCACACTTGCCCCTTGTTCGTCCCGAACAAGCACTCAAGCACGGATTTCATTACCTCTCTGGAGTCTAGCGCACAGTCTTGCACTTTGGCGCGATCTGCACTACTGATCACCTTGCGCTGCTCTACCACCTGCGCGCAACTGCCTTCAACAGTTCTAATATAATAATTTCGCAATTCATTACCTCTCAGCTGGGATGAAGATCATTTTGGATGGCTGGGAGATAGCTCTTCATAGGCTCCGGGTTTTCAACTCTCACTCCGAGGATGGGTATATGGTTAACAGCGCAAGCTTCTTCCGGTGCGTGATTCTTCCGCGCACTTTCTGGGAACTCAAGCCTTTGATGATTTTCTTTGTGGACTTCCGCGCGCGCTGGTACGTATTTGTGCGCATGCTGATTCTTTTGTAGCGCATATCATCTGCTGGTATTTTTTCCTTTTGTACAGCTTTGTCTACGGTTCCTATGTTTCCCAGAACGGTTCCAGTCTCGGCCTCCGGATAACAGCTATGGAACAACGCCCCGCTCTCCCTCCTTGGTCTATCTGCGCAGGTCAGCGCACGCGTTTACACCCGCGCCCGCCTTCCTTCGCTCAACTAGCAGAGGAAAGGTGGTATGTTTTCCCACCTCGCCACGCTATGGGTATTTCGCCTTCAGCATCTGCGTGACTGAGCGCACTCTCTTGTTCCGAAGGTCGCGAAGCACCGGCCTCCACTAGCGCTCTCGACCATATACCTCACCTCCGAAGCTAGAACGACTAACCGCCTCTCTAGAGCGTTTCTGTCAACTCCACATCCCCTGTATATCCCAACTAATAGGAGCAGAAAAAATGAAAAAATATACTAAAACAGTTGATAGCAGCGCACGCAATATGGATAGCGCAAAACAAGCTGAATAGTGTGCGCAACACGCACACAAGCGCACTACTGCTACTGTTTCCTTCAACTACACTAAGCTACACTATAAAATTCAAAAAACGTGAAATGTAAATGCTACGCTCCCCCCCCCCCCCACACTTAAACAGAGACGTGTCCCCACGACTCAAGCTCAAGCGCACGGAGAGCGCACACATGTATGCAAGCAAAAGAAAGAACATAAAAACATATAGTCAACGCAGCGCACAATATAGCATGGGGGTCACAAAATATTCAGCACAATAGTCAGCAAAATATAGCAACATATAGCAGCAGTTTTTCAAAAAGATAAAAAAAGAAAAACCACCCGAAAGAAATGCGCGCCCTCCCTGCAGCCCTAGATGTCCTCGGAGCTGGACTCAGCCTCTGATCAGTGCGCCTCCTCCTCTAAAGAGTCTGTCACGTACTCGGTGCTGGAGGCTGGCGGCACGACAGAAATGGCGGCGGGCTGAGCCACGAGGTCGTCCTCTGAGACAGGATCCCATAGCAAATCTGAGCTGCTACTAAGGACGGGATCTGCTTCAGGGGACCTCGAAATGGGAGGCTGTGCAGGGGGTGGTGCAGGTGCTGGTGCTGGGGTGGGTACTGGTACTGGAGCTGGCTCTAGTGCTGGAACTGGGGCTGGAGAGGGCTCTGCTGGATGCACTGGGGGCTGGGTAAGAGGGCTGGCTGGCTGGTGCGGCTCGCTGGGGGATCCTGGAGGTGGCCGGCGCAGGCTGAGGAGAGGGGGAATAGCATCTCCAAATCTCCACCCTGATGGTGGGCTCAAGCTCAAATCTGCCCCCTCGGGCGCTAAATATTCGAGCACGCGCATGACGTTGAACATCATGCGCCGCTCCTCCGGTACCTCCTCTGGCGCCTCCTCTGACTCCATCCTGGGGTGCTTCCCTTGTGCACGCGGGGGAGAATCCTCAATGGAAATGGTAACTGGCTCCCCCTGCGGTGCACTGGCCCTCCGGCGCGCTCCAGTCTGCGCGCGAGTCCTCGCGCGCCTGACTGGAGGCACAACTGGCTCTGGGGCCTCGTCCTCCTCCATCTCCTGCGCAGCCTCTGCTGCTTGCGCGCTGCTCTCCGCCCTTGGCCGCGGCGCTCTGGCCGGCTGCAGGCGGTAGCACCACTCCAATGTGCCATCCTCTCTCATGGCTACCGCCCTTATCTGCAGCATGTGGGCGCGGTCCAGGGGAATAGCAGGCACCACTGTGTGCTCTGGCACCTCAGGCTCTCCATGCAACGCACGCAGCAGGTGCGTTATTATCCCTCCGCAAGTCAGCGGCCCCTTGGTGCTGATCCGGCTCCAGTGGATCACCATGTTCAGGACAAAAAGCACCCTCTTCCCATAATAAAAGCCCTTCAAAATCTTCATATCCAGCAAGCTAATCTTCGGTGCACCATTAAAACGCCCAATGAACGCATAGGCGACCAAGCGCCACAAGTAAAACATCCATGGGTCGCGTAGCTCGCGTCCTCGGCTGCACCCCGCGGAAAAAACTGGGCCGGTCGCCATCTCGCGCCACGCCTCCTAATTCGTGTGCGCGTCCATGTCAGCTTCTCGCACCTTAGCGCACCTCAGTGTGCGCTTCAGCCTCTTAGCCGAGGCAATGTACCACACCCCTCGGTGCCAGTACCTTATCTCCATATCACTCGTTTCTAGCGACGCCAGAAACTCGCAAGTGTCCTCCTTGTCTGCTGCGCTGTTGATCTCCAACAGCGCCTCCCAGCCCGCCAGTGCGAGCTTCTCCAAGATGAGGTCCTCCATACCGACCTCCCGCAGGAACTCCCTGCTGATGTACGGAGTCCCGTACATCTCAAGCCTCAGGAAGGCCGCGTACTTGCTGGCGAAGTGAGCTGGGGTCGCTTGGTCCTCGGCAGGCTGCATCGTGCGCTGGGTCTCTTTGGTCAACTACGGTCAACACTCTCTAAAGCTCAGAAAATCCAAACTCCTCCAAATGCCCTGAAACTTTCACCAATTGGGCGCCTACTCCCCGCCTACAAAACCCACTAACCAAACCTCCAATCGGTGCACGCTAGCTTGGTGCGATTTCAGACCTAGGTCACCCCTCTTCTCGCACAAACCCTAATGCAATCGGCTCAAATCGGGGGAAAAGGTTACCTGAAGGGAGTGCGACGGAGTGCTCCTCAAATCTCTCTAAACAGAAGCTGGGTTAAGCGCCGGACGGTGAGCCAATTCAATTTCGCGCGCTGTGCTATCCCAAGGTTCTCCTAAATACCATTTGATTCTCTGCCCATTGACCTGAAAACGATGTCGGTGCTCGTTTTCTAACTCGATTGTTCCGTAGGGGAAAACCTTGGTGACTGTGTACGGTCCCGTCCATTTGCTGTGCAGCTTTCCAGGCATGAGCTTTAGGCGTGATGAGAATAATAATACCTGGTCTCCTGGCTCAAAAGTGCGTCTGAGGATATACTTGTCATGAAATGCCTTAGTACGCGCCTTGTAATCTCGCAGTCCCTCATAGGCATCCAGGCGCAGCTCTTCTAATTCGCTTAGCTCAAATGCGCGCTCCTTTCCGGCCTCGTCTAGGTTCAGGTTGCAAATGCGTAATGCCCAATATGCTTTGTGCTCTAACTCCACTGGTAGGTGGCATGCTTTTCCGTAAACCAACCGGAACGGTGAAGTCCTAATTGGCGTCTTATGCGCAGTGCGGTATGCCCACAGCGCATCATCAAGACGCTGGCTCCAATCTTTGCACGACGGTCTCACGGTCTTCTCTAGGATGCGCTTGATCTCTCTGTTGGAAACCTCGGCCTGTCCATTTGTCTGAGGATGATAAGCAGTGGACGTTTTGTGGCGCACTCCATAATGCTTGAAAACCTGCGCCACAATCCTGTTGCAAAAGTGCGTCCCCTGGTCACTAATGATTGCCTTAGGCACTCCGTACCTGCAAAATATGTTAGTTCTCAAAAAGTCAGCGACCGTCTTACCATCGTCTTTCCGTGTAGCCTTGGCCTCAACCCATTTGGAGACATAATCTACCGCGACCAAAATATACTCATATCCGGAAGATGGGGGAAATGGCCCCATGAAGTCAATCCCCCAAATGTCGAATACTTCATCCACTATAATTGGCGTCTGCGGCATCTCATTGCGCGCTGATATGCCTCCTGTGCGCTGGCACCTGTCACAGTTTCTGTAGTAGTTATATGAGTCACTAAACAGGCGCGGCCAATAAAATCCACAGTCCAGGATCTTTTTGCTCGTGCGCTTCGGACCAAAGTGTCCTCCACATGCGTGCGCATGACAAAACATCAAAACAGAGTTAATTTCATGGTCAGGCACGCAGCGCCTTAAAATCTGATCAGGTCATATTCTGAGCATATACGGATCATCCCAAATGTAATGCTTGGACTCATGTTTTAATCTCATGCATTGGGTTTTAGTGAAATGAGGAGGAAACGTACCTGTGACCAGGTAATTTGTAGTGTGCGCATACCATGGTACCTTACCTGTCAGCGCCATCAGATGCTCGTCAGGGAACGTCTCTGTGATTTGCCCTGGCTCCTCCGCCTTCACGATCCTGCTCAAGTGGTCTGCGACTGTGTTCTCCGTGCCCTTCTTATCTTTGATCTCCAAGTCAAATTCCTGAAGTAGGAGTACCCAGCGCATCAGGCGCGGCTTAGTTTCCTTCTTGGACATTAGGTAGCAGATTGCTGCGTGGTCTGTGTAAATGATGACCCTAGCGCCTAGAACATATGCGCGGAACTTCTCCAGCGCAAACACAATTGCCAGAAGCTCCTTCTCCGTGGTGGTGTAGTTCCTCTGCGCAGCGTCCAGTGTGCGCGATGCATAATAAATGGCGTGCGGCTTCTTGTCCACTCGCTGCCCCAGGACTGCACCTACTGCATAATCGCTTGCGTCGCACATCAGTTCAAATGGCAGGTTCCAGTCTGGCGCGCGCATCACTGGCGCACTGGTCAGCGCCTCCTTTAGCTTATCAAATGCGGCCCTGCACTCATCAGTAAATTCGAAACACACATCCTTTTGCAAGAGGTTAGACAGGGGTATACAAATCTTAGAAAAATCTTTTATGAAGCGCCTGTAAAACCCGGCATGCCCAAGGAATGATTTCACATCGCGCACGCTAGTGGCATAAGGCAGATTGGAAATAAGATCAATTTTAGCTTTATCTACCTTGATCCCCTCCTGCGAGATAATATGTCCTAGTATTACACCATGCGTTACCATGAAATGACATTTTTCATAATTGAGCACTAGGTTCTTTGAAATGCAGCGCGCTAAGACCTTATCAAGATGAGTTAAGCATGCGTCAAAGGTACTTCCGTATACAGTAAAATCATCCATGAACACTTCTATGCATATACCAATCATATCAGAAAAAATGCTCATGACTAGGGGTTGGAACGTACCTGGCGCGTTACACAGCCCAAATGACATGCGCCGAAACGCAAACGTACCGAATGGGCAGGTAAATGTGGTCTTCTCTTGATCTTCCGCAGCTATGGGTATCTGATTGTACCCTGAGTATTCGTCCAAGAAACAAAAGTAGGGCTTCCCCGCTAATCGATCTAGTATCTGATCCATGAAGGGTAGCGGGAAATGGTCCTTGCGCGCGACTGCGTTAAGCTTCCTGTAGTCGATGCACATGCGCCATCTAGTCTGAATGCGCTTGGGAACTAGCTCGCCCTGCGCATTCTCTTCTACTGTGATTCCTCCCTTCTTTGGCTCAACGTGTACTGGACTTACCCATTTGCTGTCCGAAATAGGGTAAATGACTCCTGCGTCAAGCAACTTCAGAATTTCCTTCTGCACTACCTCCATCATATTCGGGTTCAATCTGTGCTGGGGCTCCCTGGATGGTTTGGCTCCATCTTCCAATAGAATCCTGTGCATGCATACGTCGGGGCTCACTCCGCGCAGATCAGCAAGTGTTCATCATATAGCGCGCTGGTTCTTGCGCAGCACCTGCTGTAATTGCGCCTCCTGCTCCTCTTCTAATCCTTTCTTTATGATCACTGGCAGGGTGTCTTCATTTCCCAAGAATATGTACTTGAGGTGCTCTGGGAGTTGCTTCAGCTCGACCTTGGGCGCCTGTTCAATAGAGGGCAAGATTTTAGTAGCATTGCAGACTTTAACTATGGCTTGCACCTGTCTGGGTTCTGGTTCAGCACTACTCAGCTCCTCTTCCTGCGCCTCCAACTCTGCCTGTGCCAGTGTTATAGGTTCTTCTGCTGCGCTCGCACATTACGCATCTGCGACCAAGTCATCTAAGCTTTCCATTGCGTGTACTGTGGCGTCTTCATGAGGATGCTGCATCCCCTTGAATATGTTGAAATGAATTTCCTCGCCATCAACCTCCATGGAGAGCGTGCCCCTCCACACGTCTATCTTTGTGCGCGCGGTCATCAGAAATGGTCTGCCTAGTGGGATCTGCGCACTGCTGGTGCTTGATTCACCCTCCATTTCTAGGACATAGAAGTCTGCTGGGAACACCAGCTCTCCTACTCGCACAAGAACGTCCTCGATCATGCCCGTAGGTTGCTTGCACGACCGATCTGCTAGCTGAATGGTGAGACCTGCAGGCTTTAGTGGTCCAAGGCGCAATGACGCATATAGGGAATAGGGTAGCACATTTATAGACGCGCCTTAGTCAATCATGCAATTGCTCACTGTGGTCTTACCTAAGGTGCATGGAATGGTAAATGTACCTTGGTCTTGGCATTTAGGTGGTACCTTATGTTGCACGATCGCTGAGGCCTGCGCATTTAGCATTACCTGTGCGCACTCGCCTTTCCTTCTCTTGTTTGTGCACAGCTCCTTTAGAAATTTGGCGTACCTAGGGATTTGCCGAACTGCTTCAATAAGGGGAATGTTTATTTCCACCTTACTGAATAACTCGTAGAGCTCCTTGTCGAGCACTTCCTTCCTAGCCGATGGTGCCTGCACATGGTAAGGTGCAGGTATGTTAGTACGATTCGTGCTCTTGTCTTTTAATTGTGTTATACCTGGCGCTTCGCCCTGCTGGCTTGTGGCTGGCGCTTCTGGTTGCGCGTCTTGCTCCGGTTGCGCATTCTGCTCTGCTGGATCCGGGACTTGCGCAACTGGTACCTTCGTGGTCTGCTCTGTTCCTATCGTGCGCCCAGTCCTCAGTGTCACAGCGTTCACTCCTCCCTTGGGGTTTTGAATCACTTGCGAAGGCAGGTTGCCATCGCTCTTTTTTAGCTCGTACACCGTGGTCGCAATCTGTGATAGCTGCTTCTCAATGGACTCAAACCTCTTGTCGTACTTCTCATCATTCTTGCGCACTGTGTCTGCTAGCTGCCCCACGATATCTTCTAAGGATCGCCTCGGGTGCTGGTTGTTCTGCGCTGGTGCGTCAGGGCGGCGATGCGGTGGATTGTAGGGCGCAGCTTGTTGCGTCTGCTGTGGCGCGCGCTGATCCGTGGACTGCCTCTGGAAATTGTTTTCCTCCTTCCATCTGAACCCATTTGCGGCTAGTCCAAAACGCGGCTGATTCTGCCTCGGTGGCCCTCTGTTATCCCATCCTCCGAGAGCATTGACATCTCCTGATTCCTCAAAAAGCGTGGGACATGCATCGGTTTTGTGCTCAGTGAAATTGCAGAATTCGCATACCTTTGGCGCAACTGGTTGTGCGCTTTGCGCACTCATCAACTTCTGCAGCATGGCCTTCATTTCCTTTATTTCAGCGCTTGTTTCTACCTGATGCACAGAACGAGCACGACTATTTTAAAGAGTTAGCTGATGTCTTACCTGCCCAGCAGAGTCTTCTATCAGCTGCCACGCGTCCTCTGGGTACATGTTGTAAATGTCGCCTCCTGCGCATGCGTTCAATAATCTCAGCTCCATGGGCAGCAGTCCATTCAGGAAATTCTCTATCGGCACATTCTGGGGCAGGCCGTGATTGTAGCAGTTGGCCTCTAGCTCCCTGAAACGCTCGTAATACTCTGACAGCAACTCCCCTGCGCTCTGCCTAGGTGCGGCCAGCTCCCTCCTGAGTAGCGCGATCTTTGCTGCGGGATAAATTTTGTCCAGGAACTTCTTCGGTAGCTGCTCCCATGTGTGAATTGATCCTGCTGGTAAGTTCATTAGCCAATGCCTGGCTGTGTCACACAGTGAAAATGGGAATGCTTTCATCTTCAGCGCTTCATCGCTCTCCCCTTCGGCCTTCATGTTCTCGCAAATGACTAGGAACTCTGATAGAGCCTATTTATACGCATTATTTGGATCATATCCCCGTGCTTGTTTGCATTATTTTATGTACAAGATTACTGGTTTCCAGTGTTTTGTATTTCAGGGCAGAACAAGGGCCTAAGTCGGATACGCGCTAGCAGGCAGCGTTTAGGACGCGCAGCACACAGCCTACGGAGCTAGCGGCGCAAATAGAAGAAATGGCGAGAGACAGCAGAGTTGCGCCGATCAATGCGCTAAGCAGTATGCCGTGCGCCAGGCGCAGAGTCCAGTATTTCCTAATCCTGACATGACCAGATTTGGAAGTTGCCAAGGATGGACCTCTCGAGCAGTATATAAAGGGGAGGAGGTCTAGGGTTTAAGAGAGACACACAGAGAGGCAACACCCCACATCAGAGGGCCACGAGAGAGCGAGAGAGCGGCAATCTGGAAAACACACGGACTTTTTGAGAGGACTTGCGCCAGCCGACTGCGCCAGCCGAGAGATATACTGCACGCACTGTTTGCTACTTGTTTCTCAGATACATTAGACCTTATTTTACTATTCTATGATGTTTATCACTAGCATGTCTAGCTAAACGCTTAGTATCGGTTGGACATGAATCTATGAGTATTTCCTTTGAGACTTGCACTTAATGCATAACTTGCTTGCTTATATTAATTCTGTGCACATTACTGGCAGCTTGTTGCATGAGTAGGGGAAGCCTTGAACCGCAATCTTACTCTTGTTGCTTGTTGTTGTTTGTTAAACTAGTTGAATAGCCTGACGGTGCCAAGTAGGAGTAACGCGCTAGGATAGGCAATTACTACCTTGATCGGATTCGTAGTTGTTTAAGTCTAGTGTAAGAATTAATAGCACATGAACTTTGATCGGAAAATGCGCACATGTTAGGAAGCCTTGATCGAACACTAACATTAGCAACTCGAGCTATAGACATTTAGAGTCAATGATAAGGAATACACTCATAGAGGATTGTCTGCGCCGATACTTCTCATAGTCATAGTACTTAATCTCTACTGCCTGCGCACGTCTAGTGCAAGTTCCTGCGTTACGATACCACTGTTTACTCGCGCACTGCGCAACCCAATCACTCACCCCCCAATCTTCGTAAGTGTAGGTCACTAGCTAGAACTGAACTACTTGCTCCCTGTGGAGATCGACCCTTACTTAACCGCTGTACTAGTGGAAGAGGAAGGATTAAATTTGACGCGCACAACGACGCGCGATCAAACTCTCTCACATGCTTGACTGGATTCTCGTTGTTCATCCCGTGGAACTTGGGCATGTGATGAATGAGCGAGCTCCTTAGTTCAAAATGACCGTCTGGTGAAAGCACGATGCACCATGGCTGGTTAACTGTGAGTGGGGCTGACATCTCACACACTGTTCCGCGTCGCACGGCCTGTCGCGCGGGTGGCGCATTATACACTTCAGCGGCCATCCTTGCTTCAACCTCGCGCTGCACTTCCTCTCTGAACAGGGTTGCGCGGTTATGTGCTCTCGCTTCCTTTGGGGTTCTGTCCCCTAAGTTGTCCCCAACGACACTGTTATCCTCCATGACCTGTTCTAAATCTCAAAGAAAACGAAATTAAAAGATAACTAAGCTGCTGCGTCTGTCAGGGCGCAACTAGAATCTGCGCAGCGCAACTGTTTCAAGGTTGCGCAGACTAATGGTGATTGCGCACTATCAGAAACAACAACGAAAATAAAGCAAACAGAAATAACTAACTATTGAAAGAAAACCTAAGCTGGTTAAAGCTTATATGTGTTGCCTTCCCCGGCAACGAAGCCAAAATTTGATCGCGCGTCGTTGTGCACGTCAAATTTATTCTTTCCTCTTCCACTAAGTACAGCGGTTAAGTCGGGGTCGAATCCACAGGGAGGCAGTAGATTAGCTTTAACTAGTAACCTGCACTTACGAAAACTGGGGGTGTGAGTGATTGGGGTTGCGCAATGCGCGAGTAAACAGTAGTAAACGCAGGAATTGCACTAGACGTGCACAGGCAGTAGCGATTAAGTGCTATGACTATGAGAAGTATCGGCGCAGACAATCCTCTATGAGTGTATTCCTTATCATCGACTCTAAACGTCTACAGTTTGGTTTGCTAATGTTAGTGTCCGATAAAGGCTTCCTAACATGTGCGCATGTTCTGATCAAAGTTCATGAGCTATTAATTCTTAAGACTAGTCTAAGCAGCTGCGAATCCTGTCACAGTAGCAACTGATTATCCTAGCGCGTTACTTCTAGTCGGCACCGTTAGGCTATTCAACTAGTTTAACATACAACAACAAGCAACAAGAGTAAGATTGCGGTTCAAGGCTTCCCCTACTCATGCAACTAGCTGCCAACAACGTGCACAGAATTAATATAAGCAAACAAGCTATGCATTAAGCGCAAGTCTCAAAGGAAATACTCATAGATTCATGCCCAACCGATACTAAGTGTTTAGCTAGACATGCTAGTAGTAAACATCATAGAAATAGTAAATAATATCTAAAGTATCAAAGAAACAGCAACTAGCAGGTGCGTGCAGGTTGTAGTGTCTCGGCTGGCGCAGTCGGCTAGCGCAGGTCCTCGCAGCAAGCTCGTGTGTTTTTGAATCTGGCTCTCTCTCTCTGATATCTTGTGTCTCAAACCCTAGCCTTCCTCTCTTTATATACTGCTCAAGAGGCTCAACCTTGGCAACTTCCAAATCTGGTGGTGTCAAGATTTGGAAACACCACTATCTGCGCATGGCGCACGGCATTTTGGTTAGCGCAATCGGTTAGCGCACCGTGGTCGACTCTGCCAACTTCTCTGTTTGCGCCGCTAGCTCCGCAGGCTGTGTGATGCGCGTCCTAAACGCTGCCTGTTAGTGCGTATCCGACTTAGGCCCTTGCTTTGCCCTGAAATACAGAAACACTGGAAACCAGTAATCTTGTACACAAAATAATGCAAACAAGCATAGGGTTAGGATCTAAATAATGTGTATAAATAGGCTCTATCACTCACCAATTCTCCAAGTCTTCCAAAAGCTCTAGTCTAGGGTTTCGTTTTCTGGAATAGGGACACGAGGCCCCAGAAGCACACCTTGATTTTTCCCATCTTATTCTATTTATACCCTTGAATTTCGACCCCGTTTACCCGTCGTGCCCGAATCAAAGTTGATTCAGGCTAGCTCATAAGTTAATTCGACCAGGGTTGGTCGAGTCAACTTGTCCGTGGGTAATGAGGCTGAGCAAAACGAATCTTCTTGGGCGAATCACTTTCGATTTGTCCTGACCTGAATCCTCTTGGTCGAATCAACTTTTCTATGGGTAATGAGACTGGGTGAATCGAATCTTCTTGGGTGAATCACTTTTGATTCACCCTGGCCTGAATTCTTCTTGGTCGAATCTCGATCGTTTAACCCTAAAATTCGCAGCGCCTCTGACAAACAGATTCGTGAACAAGCAGTTGCTACAGCACACTCTTGTTCACCCATGAAATTCGCAGTGTCTCAGTTCGACAGATTCGTGAACAAGTAGTTGCTGCAGCACACTCTTGTTCACTCGGAAATTGTCTCAGCAAACAATGAACAAGACAAAGTTTGTTCACCCAGTTCGGCCAACTGCCTACGTCTGGGGAGGACTATTCTCCAGTCCTCAATCCACTCAAACCAAAGGTCTCCAAGTACACTCGGTTACAACTCACTCAACCTATGCTACTCAACCTTGTGTGGATCACTCAACACAATTAGAACAAGCTCTGATTTGTGTCTGCACACCCTCTAAAATATGTCAATCTAGAATAGCTACAGTCTTCTCAAAGAACTCAGCCTATTCTAAACTACACCTACTCAGCAGGGTTGCTGTAGCAACTGCTGTAACACACAGCTGAAGCACAATTTGTCCGTGTCGCTCCAAGGCCTTCTGCCGAGCCGATCGAGCGATTCCACGAGCGCTGCACACTCTGGAATACTCCCCCTCACTCAGTGACCACCTGCCACTAGTGAGTACTGCCGCTTAAACACTCGATCGAGCCACACACCCGTCAGTTCTTCCGTGGCTGCCCTTGATCAACCAACAAGCTCCGCAGCTCTGAATTGGCTTCCAGATCAAGCTTGAATCAGACTCTGCAAGTCCTGATTCCCTTCTGCTACAATCACCACAGCTCTGCGCTCACGCTCTGCTCTCGGGTGATGATCGAAGAATTCGTCCGTCGCACACCAAAGATTGCTTTCTCTGAAATCTGTGTGTGCACTCGTGTATGCCTCAGCTTCGATCAACCCTTCTGCTCTAAAACCCTTCTTCTTAAATAACATCACCAGCTTTTAGCACTGTCCAGGTTTAGGCAATGTCCAACAAGAACAATTATCTCCTAAAATCTAGGAGATTAGATTTGATATTTATCTTCAATATAAATCTCCTTCTCTGATTAGTAAACCTCACTGGAATAAACTCTTCAGTAGTTTAGAAATTCTTCAGATGCTCTCCATAGAGTTTCCAGCCCTTCAGGACAAGCCCAGGTTGCTGCTGCTTCTTGGACGGTTGATACAGCCAGTTGAACAAACTCTTGCTGTAGCATCCCCTGCTGCAACTGCTGCTAGTTCACTTCTGCTGGCCTGCTTGATAACTTGAGCTGCAGCAACTCCTTGTTCACTTGTGCTGGTTTTGTCAAACACTGCCATACTTACATCATCAATCTCCCCCTTGGCATTTTGACAAAACCTTAGAACACTGGAGCAAACTAACGTGAACCAGAAAGGTTCTAAAAAAAAATTCAACAAGAGAACAAGAGAGAAAAATATTCAGAGGGTGGCCACACACAGCCATAGCATGACCACGCAGGGTCAAAAGAAAAAAAAAACACCAGTTCATTAATAGCAGTTCAGCAATATAAATCTTCTCTCCCCTTTTTTGTCACAGATGCTCAAGGGGCCTGCTCCTCATCCTCAGGGAACTCCAAGTCTCTGAGTAGACTCCTAATCTGGCCACGCCTGGCATCCCTTCGTTTGGCTTCAGCTTCAAGAATGAGCAGCTCAGACCTGAGATGGCTCATAATTCTGGCACGAAGAGTTGACTGAATTGTTGCAGCAGGGGGAAGAGATTCCTCCAGAGGGGCTGATGCTGAAGAACCAACCAGAAGAGAATCCTCATATGCAATATCCACTGCATGCTTTCCTTTGAATAACTTGTGGTCTACTGTGAAGACCTGCAGCTCCTCAGATAAGCCTTCAGAAATCTCACCCAGCTCCGGATGCTGAGAGACCATTATCCCATAGATGAGAGAGGGTAGCACTATGGGCTTGCTGGAGGAGGCACTCCCGGCATGAGTAGCCAGCTGAGGAAACATAACACTGCCCAGGCTGATTCTCCTCTTCTTCCCAATAGAGTAGAGAAGGTTAGCAAAGTCTCTGCTAACCTTCCCCCTGTGAGAGCTAGGGATCCAGTTTCTGATGCCAAAATGATACAGCAGGGCATTCTTGGAGGTTAGCTCAGCAGCACTGAGGTTTGGACCGCCCCAAGATAGGCACACTCCCCCTGTCAGAACTTTAGCCAATATCTCTGGCTGAACAATAGTGGGAGCTCTGGCATTCTCATGGATCCCAAGAAATTCATCAATTTTTTCAGGGGTAATAATCACTGTCTTACCCCTTACCCAACTTTTCCCAATCTCATCCGCTCCTTCTTCTCCAAATTTCTCTTCCATATTCACAATAAATTCCCTAACCAGAGCTATGTTGAATCTGAATGGAAAGGTTAGGGACTTGAGAAGGTTTACCTCTGTGAGAAGCTGGATCATAGCTGCTGATTTGTACTTGTCCTGAACCAGTCTCTTTTTGGCCACAATGTGCTTCCTCTCAACAGCACTCCAAGATTGAGACGCACTCCTATTTCTGAACCAAATACCTTCAACTGTGAGAGCAGATAAGTCTGCCACTGAATGTCCTCTCATTGACGGTTCACCAAAAGCACCTGCATTTTCTTCACTTGATTCTTCTTCTTCACTGCTGGAGACTGGGATTAGGATAGGAGCTTTTCCTTTGTCTGAAGGTGGAGGAGGATGTGCTGCAGCAGGTTCTTGTTCAGGAGACTCGGCTCCTGTTTCCTCCCCTTCACCCACAATGCCAGGGACATAACAAGTGTTCTGCAACTTTCTTCTGCAGAACCTGCTACAGCATCTTCTGTAGCTTGTTCTTCTCCAGAGTCTTCCTCAGCCACAGCTTCTTCAGATAGCACAGCTGAACTGGATACAGGTTCTCCATCACGTACCAGGCGCCTCCTTTTCTGTGAGGTTCCTTCTTGTGAGGTAGGATCGCTGTGCGACACGGGAATAGGAGCTGGTTCCCACACTACCACATCCAGTCGCTGAGCAGGGGCTTCATTGCGAGACTTGGTCCTTCTTTCAGGCCTGTTTTGTCGGTCTGCTGCCAGATTCTTCTTCAAACCGCGCGTCTTCACCATTGTAGCTAGATTGCAGAAGGTTTAAGGAGCGTTCAGAGGCTAATCGGCAGCGATTTTTGGGAAGCGCCTTGCACCTTGTCTTTGCCCTAGAAAATGATTTACCCGTTATTTTCTTTTCCATTTTGAAGTTGTTAGATCACGTGCCTCACATGTGCCTTCTCCCATCATTAGCAACCAAAACATGTGAACAAGCTTATTCTTGGCCAGGTTGCTATAGCACATGCGAGCTAGTTCACCTGCTTAGTTCAGACAACAGCTTTGCTCGGAGGATCCTTAAGAGATTCTGATGGAGATTTCTTTACCCACACCTGAGATACGCCATAGTTTCTCCTTTTCTGACCCTCCAGCCTTCTATCTCTTCGTTTGTCATGTTTGGGTTTCCATACTTGTAAAGTCTGTGGTTTTCCCTTGTCTTTAGCGATCCAGTGCCCTTGTGCAGCAGTCTTAGCAATCATCCTCTGCGATTCTTTCCAGCAAGGAGCTTTTCTTGAAGCTACATGATACGCAGTCTTTCTGCAGCATGTGTTGGTTCTGGATTTTGCTCCCCCTTTTTCAACTGAGGAGGTTTTGTGCAGCTGCTTCAGATTGGAGGTAATCTTTTGATTCCCAACACTTGTACAAGAGCCCCTTCTATTCTGAGCCTTTAGCTTTGTTAGAGAAAAATGATGTGCCCGGTGCTGCAGCATCCTCTTGTTCACATGCCTAGTTCCATCTTTCTCTGCAGGTTTTGAAGAGTCATCTGAATTATTCTTTTCATCTATCTCAGCATTTGAGGCTTTAATGAAAACTGTCCCTCTAGAGCTTTCTTCACCAGTATATCCAAGCCCTGTTCTCCCTTTTCCAAGTCTTTGGTAAGACAGTATTTCGTCCAAGATATTATTCTGCGGATCAGCTGTCTTGGCTGTTGCTGGAGAGGATCCAACAGAGATCTGTCTTCCAGAGTCTTCCCTTTTCAGAATGGTGACTTGATTATTGGATGAGAAGAGACTTTTCCTTCGATCTTCTTCCAAGAGATTGACTCTGTCAGTCAATGCTTGATTGGTCTGAAGAACTGCCTCACACTGCTCGAGTATCTTCCTCAGATAGTCAACAAGGCTGTCAGATGGGTCCTCTTCATCTTCACTTTCAGATACTTCAATCCCATAGTGAAATTCTTCCTTCTTAAGCTCTTTGAGGTTGAAATCTGATACACTGGTCAGCACAACACAGTTTTCTTCATCACTTTCATCAGAGTCACTCCATTTTGCTATCATGGACTTACTGTTCTTTTTCTCTGAGTTTTTGAGGGGTTTGCTTGGACAGTCAGCCTTAATGTGTCCATACCCTTCACAGTTCCAGCATTGAACTCCCTTTTTCATTTCTTTCTTCTCATCTTCATCCTGAGCTGGTTCCTTCCCTTTCCTTTTATTTTCACCACCTCTTCTGAATTGTTTTCGTGAGGAGGAGCTTTTCCCATTTCTTGAGTCCATGTTCTTCAGGAGCTTTCCAAGATTCTTGACAAGCATACTCAGCTGATCATCTGGAACTGTCTTCTTGGCTTCTGTTTCAGCTTTCAGTCCAACATTCTTGTCCTTGGGAGTGGTGTCCTCTTTAACCAGTTTCATCTCAAATTGTTTGAGAGACCCCATCAATTCTTCCAACCTCATGAATTTGACATTTTGAGCTTCTTCAATGGCCGTCACTTTCATGTCAAATTTTGTGGGCAGCGATCTGAGAACCTTCCTGATCAGCTTCTCTTCAGGGATAGGTTCACCAAGGGCATGGGCTTCATTTGCAAGATCACAGAGTTTGGCATTAAACTCAGTGACAGTCTCCTCTTCCAGCATTCTCAGATTCTCAAACTGAGTGGAAATGATCTGGAGTCTTGACAGCTTCACTCTATCAGTTCCTTCATGTGCAGTTTGTAGAATTTCCCATGCTTGTTTGGCCATGTCACAATTTGAAATCAGCCTGAAGTTGTTGGCATCAACTGCAGCAAAAATTGCATTCAGGGCCTTTGAATTTCCAGTTGCTGCAGCACCCTCTTCAGCAGTCCATGGTTCTTCAGGTTTTATCCTTGTGACTCCTTGTTCATCCATGGTGATTGGGGGAGACCACTGGATTACGATAGCTCTCCATGTCTTCTCATCAATAGCCTTGAGAAAGGCTTTCATTCTAACTTTCCAATATCCATAGTTGCTCTCTTCCAACAATGGAGGTCTGCTTGTGCTCTGTCCTTCCTTCATTGTCTTGGCTTCTTCAGAGACACTGTAGGATCTTTTACTCTGTGTGTTGAGCTCCCGCTCTGATACCAATTGAAATTCGCAGTGTCTCAGTTCGACAGATTCGTGAACAAGCAGTTGCTGCAGCACACTCTTGTTCACTCGGAAATTGTCTCAGCAAACAATGAACAAGACAAAGTTTGTTCACCCAGTTCGGCCAACTGCCTACGTCTGGGAAGGACTATTCTCCAGTCCTCAATCCACTCAAACCAAAGGTCTCCAAGTACACGCGGTTACAACTCACGCAACCTATGCTACTCAACCTTGTGTGGATCACTCAACACAATCAGAACAAGCTCTGATTTGTGTCTGCACACCCTCTAAAATATGTCAATCTAGAATAGCTACAGTCTTCTCAAAGAACTCAGCCTATTCTAAACTACACCTACTCAGTAGGGTTGCTGTAGCAACTGCTGTAACACACAGCTGAAGCACAATTTGTCCGTGTCGCTCCAAGGCCTTCTGCCGAGCCGATCGAACGATTCCACGAGCGCTGCACACTCTGGAATACTCCCCCTCACTCAGTGACCACCTGCCACTAGTGAGTACTGCCGCTTAGACACTCGACCGAGCCACACACCCAACAGTTCTTCCGCGGCTGCCCTTGATCAACCAACAAGCTCCGCAGCTCTGAATTGGCTTCCAGATCAAGCTTGAATCAGACTCTGCAAGTCCTGATTCCCTTCTGCTACAATCACCACAGCTCTGCGCACGCTCTGCTCTCGAGTGATGATCGAAGAATTCGCCCGTCGCACACCAAAGATTGCTTTCTCTGAAATCTGTGTATGCACTCGTGTATCCCTCAGCTTCGATCAACCCTTCTGCTCTAAACCCCTTCTGCTTAAATAGCATCACCAGCTTTTAGCAATGTCCAGGTTTAGGCAATGTCCAACAAGAACAATTATCTCCTAAAATCTAGGAGATTAGATTTGATATTTATCTTCAATATAAATCTCCTTCTCTGATTAGTAAACCTCACTGGAATAAACTCTTCAGCAGTTTAGAAATTCTTCAGATGCTCTCCATAGAGTTTCCAGCCCTTCTGGACAAGCCCAGGTTGCTGCTGCTTCTTGGACGGTTGATACAGCCAGTTGAACAAGCTCCTGCTGTAGCATCCCCTGCTGCAGCTGCTGCTAGTTCACTTCTTCTGGCCTGCTTGATAACTTGAGCTGCAGCAACTCCTTGTTCACTTGTGCTGGTTTTGTCAAACACTGCCATACTTACATCATCAACCCAGAAACTATTTCAGCAAGAATGAACAAGGACAAATGTTTGTTCACCCAGTTCGGCCAATTGCCTACGTCTGGGGAGGACTATTCTCAGTCCTCAATCCACTAATCTCAAAGGTCTCCAAGTACACACGGTTACAACTCCACGCAACCTAAGCTAATCAACCTTAAGTGGATCCACGAACACAATCAGAACAGGCTCTGACTTGTGTCTACAACCTCTACTGATATCTATCTAGAATAGCTGTTGTCTCCTCGATACTTAGCCTATTCTAAACAGTACTCAGATTCTGCAAGGTTGCTATAGCATCTACTGTAGCACACAGCTGATGCACAAACTGTCCGCGTCGCTCCGAAGCCTTCCGCTGAGCCGTTCGAAAGATTCCACGAGTGCTGGACACTCTGGAATACTCCCCCTCACTTAGTGACCTCCTGCCACTAGCGAGAGCTGGCCTTCTACCGATTGCCCGAGTCCCTCCACTCGACAATTCCTCCGCGGCCTTCCTTGATCAACCAACAAGCACCACTGCTCTGAATTGGTTTCCCAATCAAGCTTGGATCAGACACCGCAAGTTCTGATCGCCCTCTGCTTCTGTCACCTCAACTCTGCGCTCACGCTCTGCTCTCGGTGAAGATCAAAGATTTCCTCGCACACTAAAAAAATACTCTCTCAGAATTCTGTGTGTGTACTCGTTCACGCTCTCTCCTTTGATCGCCTTCATTGCACTGAAGGGCCTTCTTTATATAGGAGCACCCACTTCCATCATTAACAGGATTTAGCAATTTCCCTAGTAATATCAATCTCCTAATTTTTAGGAGATTAGATTTGATTTGAGATTCAAATCTCCCACAGTCAAATCTCCTTTTTCCGCTAGGAATCTCCACCGGAATATTCTCTGCAGCAACTTAGAAACTCCTCTGATGCTCTTAGAAGGACTACCAAGCCTTCTTTCCAAAGATCCAGGCTGCTGCTGCTCGGACAGACACTACAGCTCTTCTGAACAAGCTCCCGCTACAGCTTCCTCCAGCTATAGCTGCTCCTTGTTCACTGATCTTGTTCACGAAAGCTGGACTTCTGCTATAGCAACATCTTGTTCACGTGTGCTGGTTTTGTCAAACACTGCCATACTGCATCATCAATCTCCCCCTTGGCATTTTGACAAAACCTCTTTGAAAATTTCAATGCAAATCTTCCGGTATCCCCCTACCCTTCTTCTTCCCCTTTTTGGAATAAGTGACAAGGGGGTGTTCCTGGCTGCCTTAGGGAGGCAAGACACAGAGCCCTAGAGAGATCTCAGGTCTGTGAAGATATCAGCAAGCTGTTTGTCTGACATAACGTGCTGAAGAGCAATGATTCTTTTCTACCAGATCGCGAATGAAGTGATGTCGAATATCAATGAGTTTGGTTCTGCTGTGCTGAACAGGGTTCTTGGAGATGCTGATAGCACTCATGTTGTCACAGTAGAGAATCATTTGTGCACAGCAGCTCCCAGCAGCTATGTACTCTGCCTCAGCTGTAGATAACGAGATGCTGTTTTGTTTTCTACTAAACCAGGATACCAGGTTGTTTCCCAGGAAGAAGCAGCCTCCAGAAGTGCTCTTCCTATCCTCAGAGCATCCTACCCAGTCCGCATCACTATATCCCACCAGGTTTCCATTCGTATCCTTAGTATTCCATAAACCATAGTGCACAGTACCTCCAACATATCGAATGATTCGCTTGACCAACTGCAAGTGACTATCTTTGGGGCAGGCTTGAAATCTAGCACATACTCCTACTGCAAAGGAGATGTTAGGACGACTGGCCGTCAGGTACAGTAAGCTCCCAATCATACTTCTGTAGATAGTCTGACTCACTTCCATTCCAAGTTCATCTTTGCTGGCTTTGACATGAGCGGCAGCGGGTGGTCGCTTATGACTGGCTTTATCTAGCTGAAATTTCTGTACAAGATTCTTGCTGTATTTTCTTTATGTAATAAAGATTCCATCTTCTTTCTGTTTGATCTCCAGGCCAAGGAAATAAGACAGCTCTCCGACCATGCTCATTTTGAATTCCTTCTGCATGTGGTTCACATACTGCTTCACCAGGTGATGAGACTTCGATCCAAACACAATATCATCCACATATATCTGTGCAATGATCCAACCTGACTTCTTTTCACAAATAAGGTTTTGTCAGCTACCCCTCTTTTGTAACCATGGTTTTCGAGAAAAACTGGCGGCCGCTCATACCAAGCTCGAGGAGCCTGTTTAAGCCTATACAGAGCTTTCTTCAGTTTGTACACATGCTCCGAGTGATGAGGATCTTCAAATCCCTTTGGCTGGGCAACATACACTTCTTCAGAAAGATCTCTGTTCAGAAAAGCACTTTTGACATCCATTTGATATAGTTTAAATCCTAGGAAACAAGACATAGCTAGGAGCACTCTGATGGCCTCCGGTCGAGCGACTGGAGCAAAGGTTTCTTCGAAATCCAGCCCCTCAATTTGAGTGTATCCTGGAGCAACAAGTCTGGCTTTATTTCTTGTGATGTTTCCCTATTCATCAGTTTTGTTTTTGAAGATCCACTTGGAGCCTCTAATGTTTACTCCTTTAGGTCTCTCCACCAAGTCCCAAACATCGTGTCTTCCAAACTCTGCTAGTTTTTCCTGCATAGCAATCATCCAGAATTCGTCACTCATAGCTTCTTGAAGTTCTTCGGTTCCATACTAGATAGGAAGCAGGTATTGAGGTAAGCGTTGCTTCTGGTTCTCCTTCTTTCTGTCGGGTCTCCAATCACATTGGTCAGCGGATGATTCTTCTGAATCTTCTTTGGAGGCTGCCTTGATGGTGGATCATGAGTCTCATTATTCTATTCTTCATGCAAGCTCTCTAATTGTTCGTCTGGACTTTTTGCTTCAGCATTTGCTGTAGCATCTTTTGGAGCCGAAGTTTGTTCACTTCTGCTCTGACTGGCAGAAGCATCTTCAATGTCAGAGTCTTCGTCGTCAAGGACAGTGGAAGAGACTTCTTCAGCATCGTTGACTACTACATTTATGGATTCCATTACTGTACTTGTCCGCTGGTTATACACTCGATATGCCCTGCTGTTCATTGAATATCCCAAGAACAATCCAGGATCGCTGTTTGGGTCAAGCTTCTTCCTGTACTCCCGATCTCTTAGAATGAAGCAGTCACTTACAAAGGTATGGAAATATTTAACTGTGGGCTTCTTCTGATTCCAGAGCTCATAGTAGATCTGGTTGGTTCCTTTTCGTATGGTGACTTTGTTGATGATGTAACATGTAGTGTTCATTGCCTCAGCCCAGAATCTCAGGGGAACTCTTTTGACATGAATCATGACTCTGGCCATTTCCCGTATTGTCCGATTCTTTCGTTCCACTACACCATTCTGCTGAGGAGTGATGGGAGAAGAATACTAATGTGAGATACCTCTTTGCCGGCAGAACTCATCAACTGCTTCGTTTTCAAATTCCCCTACCATGATCACTTCGGATGTTGGTGATTCTGAGGTTTTTCTCTTGCTCTAGACGAGACACCAGAGAGACTATAACTTTTACAATATTCGATTTTTCCCTGACAAAATCAATCCAAGTGAACCTGGTATAGTCATCCACACAGACGAAGGCATATCTTTTCCAACCCACACACTCGACTTCCATAGGACCCATCAGGTCCATGTGTATCAGCTGGAGAGGCCTGGTTGTATTTGTATCTTTGACTTTTGGGTGTGAAGCCTTCTTCTGTTTCCCAATCTGACAATCTCCATAGATGGAACTTGGCTCGCCTTTAATCAGTGGTATTCCTCTGACTAACCCTTCTGTTGCAATCTTCTTCAGAGTCCTCAGGTTGACATGGCCCATCCTTCTGTGCCAGAGATTCATTTCCTCAGTATTAGTCAACATGCATCTTGATGAAAGAGAATTTGTACCCACTTTGAGAAGATAGTAGTTGCTTTTTGATCTTGCCCCCTCCATTATACATTCTCCAGTTTTGTTGAAGACTTTGCATGAATCTTTGGTGAACCTTACCTGTTGTGTGCCATCACACAGCTGACTAATGCTTATGAGGTTCGCCTTTAGACCTTCCACCAGCATGAAATTGCTTAGTTCGGGCATCCCTTCAACAGCAAGTGTTCCTTTACCCAGAACTCTTCCTCTCAGGCCATTTCCGAACTTCACCCGTTGTTCCAAGCAGGGAGTTATGTTCTTCAAGAAGGATCTTTCTCCCGTCATATGCCCCGAGCAGCCACTTGCAAAGTACCAGCTTGCTTGATTCGAGGAACTAGCTGTGCTGACAAGAGCGAGATGCTGAGTTCTCTCATATTTCTACTTGGTTTGTTCCCTGGCTGAGCCCTTCCTGGTGTATGCTGAAGGGCAGTTCCTCTCAATGTGACCTTTGTGCCAGCAGTTATAGCATCTTTTATACTTTGACAGCTTCTTGACACGGTGATACAGGGGATGTTGTAGCAAGAACAGATTCACCTTTCCTTGTGCTTTTCTGCCTTTTCTGACTGATCTGTATCTGACCATGTTGCATTCATCTTCACTCAGATCTGTCTCATCTTCACTTCTGCTGGCAGAGAGGGCACTTTTCTGCTCATCCTGTTTCATTGGTTTGCTGGTACAGTCCACTTGTCGATGTCCATATCCTTCACAATTCCAACACTGCATGCCGTTTCTTCTGTCTCTCTTCTCATCATTTTGAGCAGATTCCTTTCCTCTCTTTTGATTTCCACCACCTCTTCTAGATGATCTTCGTGAGAATGAGCTTTGTCCAGATCTTGACTCCATGTTTTTTAATAGTTTCCCGAGGTTCTTTACTAGCATACTCAGCTGATCATCTGGAGCTGGCTTCTTCTCTTCTGTTTCTGCCTTCAGTCCTATATTCTTATCTTTAGGAGTGAGCTCTTCTTTAACCAGCTTCATCTCAACTTGTTTGAGGGATCCAACCAATTCTTCTAGCCTCATGTGTCTGACATTTTGAGCTTCTTCAATGGCCGTCACTTTCATGTCAAATCTTGTGGGCAACGACTTCAGGGATAGGTTCTCCAAGAGCATGGGCTTCATTTGACAGGTCACATAGTTTTGCATTGAACTCAGTGATCGTCTCCTCTTCTAGAATTCTCAGATTCTCAAACTGCGTAGCAATAATCTGTAATCTTGACAACCTTACTTTATCAGTTTCTTCATGGGCAGTTTGCAAGATTTCCCAAGCTTGCTTGGCAATATCACAGTTTGATATCAACATGAAATTGTTAGCATCAACCGCAGCAAAAATAGCAATCAGAGCCTTTAGCAGTTGCTGCAGCTCCCTCTTCAGCAGTCCATTGTTCTTCAGGTTTTACCCGTGTAACTCCCTGTTCATCCATAGTAATTGGAGGAGACCACTGGACCACGATAGCTCCCCAGGTCTTCTCATCAATGGCTTTGAGAAAGGCCTTCATCCTAGCCTTCCAATATCCATAGTTGCTTTCTTTCAACAATGGAGGTCTGCTCGTGCTCTGTCCTTCCTTCAGGGTTCCTTCTCTTCTTCAGAGGCATTGTAGGATCTTTTACTCTATGTGTCGAGCTCCCGCTCTGATACCAATTGAAATTCGCAGCGCCTCTGATAAACAGATTCGTGAACAAGCAGTTGCTACAGCACACTCTTGTTCACCCGAAAACTGTTTCAGTAAGAATGAACAAGGACAAATGTTTATTCACCCAGTTCGGCCAATTGCCTACGTCTGGGGAGGACTATTCTCAGTCCTCAATCCACTAATATCAAAGGTCTCCAAGTACACACGGTTACAACTCCACGCAACCTACGCTACTCAACCTTAAGTGGATCCACGAACACAATCAGAACAGGCTCTGACTTGTGTCTACAACCTCTACTGATATCTATCTAGAATAGCTACTGTCTCCTCGAAACTCAGCCTACTCTAAACAATTCTCAGATTCGGCAGGGTTCCTATAGCATCTATTGTAGCACACAGCTGACGCACAAACTGTCCGCGCCGCTCCGAAGCCTTCCGCTAAGCCGTTCGAACGATTCCACGAGCGCTGCACACTCTGGAATACTCCCCCTCACTTAGTGACCTTCTGCCACTAGCGAGATCTGGCCTTCTACCGATTGCTAGAGTCCCTCCACTCGACAATTCCTCCGCGGCCTTCCTTGATCAACCAACAAGCACCACTGCTCTGAATTGGTTTCAAGATCAAGCTTGGATCAGACTCCGCAAGTCCTGATCTCCCTCTGCTTCTGTCACCTCAGCTCTGCGCTCACGCTCTGCTCTCGGTGAAGATCAAAGATTTCCTCGCACACCAAAAATACTCTCTCAGAATTCTGTGTGTACTCGTTCACGCTCTCTCCTTTGATCGCCTTCATTGCTCTGAAGGGCCTTCTTTACATAGGAGCACCCACTTCCATCATTATCAGGATTTAGCAATTTCCCTAGTAATATCAATATCTCCTAATTTTTAGGAGAATAGATTTGATTTGAGATTCAAATCTCCCACAATCAAATCTCCTCTTCAGCTAGGAATCTCCATTGGAATATTCTCTGCTGCAACTTAGAAACTCCTCTGATGCTCTTACAAGGACTTCCAAGCCCTCTTTCCAAAGACCCAGGCTGCTGCTGCTCGGACAGACGCTACAGCTCTTCTGAACAAGCTCCTGCTATAGCTTCCTCCAGCTATAGTTTTCTCTAGCTATAGCTGCTCCTTGTTCACTGATCTTATTCACGAAAGCTGGACTCCTTCTATAGCAGCATCTTGTTCACGTGTGCTGGTTTTGTCAAACACTGCCATACTGCATCATCAAATCCTTTAAACAAGATATGGCACGCCTCAATATGATAAGAGTCATGTGCTCGGCAAGCCTTTGATGACGAACAGGTCAGTCTACCCAGATTTGGTCTATATTCGTCTAAATCTGTGTTTTGCCTTATTTTTCTCCAATTTAATATAATTTGATTAGAAATGAGAGTAGAGTGGTAAAAACACAATGAAAAATTTGGGATAGGAGTGAAATTCATCATCGAATGAAGCGAATAATCCGTAAGAAATTAACCAATCAAGGATCCTCGGATCCCTTGGGTTGAGTAACATAGACTTCTTCAGTCAAGATCTCATTCAAAAATGCACTTTTGACGTTCATTTTATACAGCTTGAACTTTAGGTGACAAGCCAGTGCAAGAAGAAGTCTGATTACTTCCATGCGAGCAACAGGAGCAAAGGTTTCATCAAAGTCTACTCCCTCAATATGTGTGTACCCTTGAGCTACTAATCTGGTTTTATTTCTTGTGATATTTTCCTTCTCATCATATTTATTCTTATATATCCATTTGGTGCCAATAACATTCACATTTTCTGGCCGAGTGACTAGATCCCATACCTTGTTTCTTTCGAACACTCCAAGTTCTTCTTGCGTTGCAGCTATCCAGTGTTTATCTCCCAGAGCTTCTTTGATGTTCTTTGGCTCAATGCTGGACAGAAAACACTAGTTATTAATCATATCACAAAGATTAATGTTGGATGTACCTCGAGTTCGTCTTCCTTCGATCAAGCTTCCAATGATGTTAGTTGTTGGATGATCCTTCTGGATTTTTCTAGGGGGAAGTCTAGCTGTGCTTGGTTTAGTTGGTGGGTTTTCAACTGGTGTATCAGCATCTACAATCAACAGGTTTTGCTGAAGCATTCTGCTTCTTCGTCAGCTTCTCTTCTAGTTTGAGACTGATATTGATCTTCAGTGTCAGAACCTTCTTTATCCTTGGAATGTTTGCACTCCTCTCTTGGGTCATTCACGACAACGTTGATGGATTCATTCACGGTTCCAGTTCTGTTTTTAAAGACAAGGTATGCTCTGCTGTTCGTTGAGTAGCCTAGAAATTTCCCCGAATCACTCGTTGGATCAAACTTTGTCATGTATTCTGGGTCTCTAAGAACATAGCATTCACTTCCAAAAATGTAAAAGTACTTCACGGTGGGTTTCTTTTCCTTCCATAATTCATAACATGTTTTATTCGTCTCTCTCCTGATTGACACCCGATTAATGATATAGCATGGAGTTCATAGCGTCTGCACAGAACTTCAAGGGGACTTTTCTTGCATGGATCATAACTCGAGCCATCTCTTGTATAGTTTTGTTCTTTCGTTCAACTATCCCATTTTGCTGAGGAGTTATGGGTGGTGAGTATTGATGGGTGATCCCTCGGTTTCTGCAGAATTCATTCATGGCTTTGTTCTCGAACTTTCCCATGATCACTACGAATGGCTGCTACTTTCACGCCTTTTTTTCTTGCTCTAGCTGTGATAGTAAAGCCATCACCACCTTCATTGTTTCTGATTTTTCACTCAAAAACTCGATCCATGGGTAGCGAGAGTAATCATCCACACATACAAAGGCATACCTATTTTTTCCACAGCTTTCTACCTCCATTGGTTCCATAAGATCCATATGTAGTAATTGAAGAGGTCTGGTGGAGCTCATCTCAGTGACTTTTGGATGAGGGACCCTTGTCTGTTCTCAATCTGGCATTCCATACACACTGTGTTCATCTCTCCCTTGATCTCAGGTATGCCACGTACTAATTGTTCAGCTGCGAGTCTTTTAAAGGTCCTCGGATTGAGCGTCCCAGCCTTTTATGACACAGGTTCATTTCTTCTATTTTAGTCAACAGGCAGGATGATGAAGATGTTGCTTCAGCATTCTCTAGTAAATAGCAGTTGTTGGCTGACCTTGCACCCTTCATAATGCATCTTTCTTCTGTATCAAACACTTGACATATTTTTGTGAGAAATTTACAAAGTGAGTACCGTCACATAGCTGACTGATGCTGCTGAGACTTATCGTTAGTCCTTCCACGAACATCACGGTTTTGAGTTGACCTTGCACCCTTCATAAAGCATCTTCCTTCTGCATCAAACACTTGACATAATTTTTGTGAGAAATTTACAAAGTGAGTACCGTCACATAGCTTACTGATGCTGCTGAGATTTATCGTTAGTCCTTCCACGAGCATCACGGTTTTGAGTTTGGGCAGCCCATGAACTCTCAGTGTTCCCTTCCTAAGGACTCTTCTTTCAACCCATTTACAAATGTAACGTCTTGTTCTTTGCATGGTTGAATATCTGTTAGATGGATCTGTTTCCTGTCATGTGTCCAAAAGATCCACTGCCGAAATACTAATTTCCTTTCTTCAAGGATTTTGTGGAGTTGAAGCACACATGATTTAGATGATCCATTCCTGAATTCCAGTTCTTGTTGAGTGCGGGACAGTGCCTTCGGATGTGACCAGATTGATTGCAATGATAACAGCATCGTTTGTCCTATCGAATTCTAGGTAAGTGTTGTACAGTTTGCTGAAGCATCTTCTTGCTCTTTGTTCTAGGCTTTTTCTTTATAACCATTTTAACAGCATCTTTTGTTCTGTCGAATTCTGGGTAACTGATCTGAGGAAGGCATTCAAGTAGATAAGGCAAAAAATTAATTTAATTCGTGGATTGCCTTTTCCTATTGACTAACATGGTATAAAGTCTTTCCTAGGACATGTTGGATTTTATCACAGGTTTGTTAAAGACTTTTTGAAGAAAGCATTGTCCCTGTCTCGATTGCTACAAAAAGATGTGCCTTTTGATTATAATGATGAGTGCAAGGCAGCTTTTGAAGAGTGTTGAGGTATGGCATACCTTTACAAAACTTCACGAAGATTCTGCTTCAGCAATCCCTGAAAATTTGAAGCTGAAGCTCAATCTGAAGAATGGACGAGATACAGCAACCAAGCAACAGAGTATGCTTCAGCATTCCGTGATGACCCAGAGCTAGAGCAGAATACCCGATCGATGGTGCACGAAGAGGCTCCAGGAAGTTGCGGCAGGCATTGCGGAAATTTAGGGGTGTCGTGCAAACGTCATCTAGTGTCCAGCAAATGACAGCACAAGGACAAAAAATGATAAAGATCCGAGAGTTCAAATTAGGCAACAGAATCTTCAACAACCTTGCTAGAATCTAGGAGAAGATTCTAATAATGATGGCAATGGGCTTTCCGTCTCTACTGATCTGAAGAGCTTCAAAAGAAAGGCTGGATGGATCTACTAAAAGACACGAACAAAGAGAGCAGAAATAGAGAGCACACTGTTAATGTATATGGCATCATTGACAAACTCCTACAAGGTGTACAAGAGTCTGCTACAGCAAGCGTGTGAAGACAGCAGCTAGTGCAGGCCATTCCAGAGGGAATAAGCAGAATGCACAAGAGGTTGCTACAGAAACATGTGTAGCAGAGAGCTGTAGCGTCCTAAATAGCAGATTTTCTTGTGTAGAACAAGCTGCCCTGAATTGAAGAGAAGAGCAACAGAAGCTGAAGATTCCCTAAGTCAATAGCATGCCGATCAACTTGGAGCAGCCCAAAGAACGTATGGAGGGTTGCTGCCAGCTCGCAGCAGTTCGGTAGAGTTTTGTGAAGATTGAAAGCAAGATGATACAGCTGCCCGTGTGAAGACAACTGCTGATGCAAAACCAGCCAGAGTGAACAAGCTTAGTGAACAAGCAGTTGCTATAGCAGAAGCTGTAGCAGGGAGCATAGCAGCACTATTGGTGCGAAGAACAATCTGGCCAGAAATGTAGAACTGAGCAACGAGATGATTCCAGAGCATCTGTCAGAATATTCTCAGTGGAGATTGCGGTCTACAAGTCAGCTTGAAGATATGGATCTTTTGGAAGGAGAATATTTGTTTGTAGAAGATTAGATTTGCAAATCAAATCTAATCTCCTACAAATTAGGAGATAAGATCTTGTCGAGATCTTTAAGGAATTTCCAAATGCTGAATTTGATGGAACTTGGAGTTCCTATATAAAGGAAGCTGAGCAGAGAGTGAATACACAGAGCATACGCAGAAGATCAAGTGAGAGATTCGAGTGCGTGCGAAGATTCGATCACCACCGAGAGCAGAGCGTGAGCGCAGAGCTGAGTGGTTATTGCAGTGTCTGATCAGGATGATAGAGCCTAGTTATACACATTATTTAGGTCATAACCCTGTGCTTGTTTGCAATATTTCATGAGCAAGATTACTCGTTTCCAATGTTTTTGTATATCAGGTCAGAACGAGTCCTTGAGTCGGATACGCGCTAACAGGCAGCATTCTAGGAGTGAAAGATCAGCCTGCGGAGCTAGCGGTGCAAACAGAAGAAGAAATGGCGAAAGACAGCAGAGGTGCGCTACCCGATTGCGCCAATCAATGCTGTGCGCCAGGCGCAAAGTCCCAGTGACCAGATTTGGAAGTTGCCAAAAGATGAACTTCCTGGGGCACTATTTAAACAAAGAAAGTCTAGGGTTTCAGGAGATCGGAACATCATCACTCAGCGGCATTCCAGAGGCACTGCGCGGCAGAACTGGAAAACACACGAACCTGTCAAGGAGAGTTGCGCGAGCCGACTGCGCCAGCCAAGAGAAGACACTGCACGCACTATTTGCTACCGTTTTCTCTGATACAGTAGTTGTTATTTACTATTTTATGATGTTTACCACTAGCATGTCTAGCTAAACACTTAGTGTTGGTCGGGCATGAACCTATGATGTATTACCATTGAGACTTGAGCTTAATGCATAGTTTATTTACTTGTATTAATTCTGTGCGTACTGAGACAGTTAGTTGCATGAGTAGGGGAAGCCTTGAACCGCAATCTTACTTGTGTTGCTTGCTTGTCACCTGTTAAACTAGTTGCATGCGTAGGGGAAGCCTTGAACCGCAAACTTACCGTGACAATTAGGAGTAACGAGTTAGGGTAGGCAGTTGCTACTGTGACAGGATTCGCAGCTGTTTAGTCTAGTTCTAGGATTAATAGCACATGAACTTTGAACGGAACATGCGCGTGTGTTAGGAACCCTTTACCGGACACTAACCCAAGTAGGACACAGACTATAGACATTTAGAGTCGATGATAAGGAATGCATTCATAGAGGATTGTCTGCCCAGCACTTCTCATAAACATAGTATCTCATCTATACTGCCTGCGCACGCCTAGTGCAATTCCCCGCGTTACGATATTCACTGCTACTCGCGCATCGCGCAAAACCCCCAATCACTCACGCAACCCCCGTTTTCTTAAGTGTAGGTTACTGGCTAAGACTCACTGCTTGCTCCCTGTGGAGATCGACCCTTACTTAACCGCTGTACTAGTGGGAGAGGAAGGATTATATTTGACGCGCACGACGACGCGCGATCAAATTTTGGCGCCGTTGCCGGGGAGCAACACAGCTAAGTTTTAGCTAGCTTACATTTCTCATTTTAGTAACTAGTTATTTCATTTTGTTTTGTTTTCTCGTTGTTGTTTCTGACAGCGCACAATCACATCAGCCTGCGCAACCTTGAAACAGTTGCGCTGCGCAGATTCTAGTTGCGCACTGACAGACGCAACAACTTCGTTGCCATTTAATTCGTTTCTTGAGTTTGGATCAGGACATGGAGGATAACAGTGTGGTTGGAGATAACCTGGGAGACAGAACCCCAGAGGAAGCAAGGGCACATAACCGCGCAGCCCTATTCAGAGAGGAAGTGCAGCGTGAGGTCGACGCACGGATGGCCGCTGAACCATACATTGCGCCACCCGTTCGTCCAGTCGCGAGGCGCAGGACAGTGCGCGAAATGTCAGCCCCACTCACTGTTAACCAGCCATGGTGCATAGTGCTTCCGCCCAACGGACAGTTCGAACTGAGGAGCTCACTCATCCATCACATGCCCAAGTTTCACGGAATGAACAACGAAAATCCAGTCAAGCATGTGCGGGAGTTCCTAATCATTTGCGAGAACATGAAGACCTTGGGGGAGAACGAAGAAGCGCTGAAGATGAAGGCATTCCCATTTTCATTGAGCGATGCAGCCAAACACTGGCTGATGAGCCTACCCGCAGGATCAATCCACACATGGGAGCAGCTGCAGAAGAAATTCTTAGACAAATTTTATCCAGCAGCGAAGATTGCGCTGCTCAGAAGGGAATTGGCCGCGCCAAGGCAGAGCGCAGGGGAGTCTCTGTCAGAATACTACGAGCGTTTCAGGGAGCTAGAAGCCAACTGCTACAATCACGGGCTTCCTCAGAATGTGCTGATAGAGAACTTTCTGAATGGACTGGTGCCCATGGAGCTTCGACTACTGAATGCATGCGCAGGAGGGGACATTTGCAACATGTACCCGGAGGATGCATGGCAGCTGATAGAAGATTCTGCTGGGCAGGAAAGACATCAATTGACACTTGAAAGTAGTCGTAATCGTTCTGTGCATCAGGTAGAGGCAAGCGCTGAGATCCAAGAAATGAAGGCCATGCTACAGAAGCTGATGAGTGCGCAGAGCGCACAACCAGTTGCGCCAAAGGTATGTGAATTCTGCAGGTCCACTGAGCACAAGACAGATGAATGCCCAACACTTTTTGAAGAAACTGGAGATGTAAATGCCCTTGGAGGATGGGACAACAGAGGACCGCAGAGGCAGAATCAGCCGCGCTTTGGGCTTGCTGTAAATGGATTCAGATGGAGAGAAGAGAACAATTTCCAGAGGCAGCCCACTGATCAGCGCGCGCCACAGCAGACGCAACAAGCTGCACCCTACAATCCACCGCATCGCCGCACAGACGCACCAGCGCAGAACAATCAGCAACCAAAGCGATCCTTGGAAGATATCATGGGGCAGCTAGCAGACACAGTGCGCAAGAATGACGAAAAGTATGACAAGAGGTTCGAATCCATAGAGAAGCATCTATCACAAATTGCAACCACGGTGTATGAGCTGAAAAAGAGCGATGGCAACCTGCCTTCGCAAGTGATTCAGAACCCTAAAGGAGGAGTTAATGCAGTAACACTGAGGACTGGGCGCACAGTGGGAACAGAGCAGACCGCGCAGGCGCCCACGCAACCAGTTGCGCAAGTCCCAGATCCAGCAGCTCAGAGTGCGCAACCAGAGCCAGAGGCGCAATCAGAAGCGCCAACCACGAACCAGCAGGGCAAGGCGCCAGGTATGTCTCACTCGACAAACAAGGACAAAAATTGTACTAACATACCTGCTCCTTTCCCTGTGCAGGCACCACTGGCGAGAAAAGAAGCACTGGACAAGGAACTATATGAGCTGTTCAGCAAGGTGGAAATCAACATACCTCTCATAGAAGCTATTCGACAGATTCCCAGGTATGCGAAGTTTTTAAAAGAGCTGTGCACAAATAAAAGGAGGACAGGCGAATGCGCACAGGTAATGCTAAATGCGCAGGCCTCAGCAATCGTGCAACAAAAGGTACCACCTAAGTGCCGAGATCCAGGTACATTCACTATCCCTTGCACCTTAGGTAAAACCACGGTAAGCAATTGCATGATCGATTTAGGCGCATCAATCAATTTATTACCATATTCTCTCTATGTGACTTTGCGCCTTGGACCACTAAAACCTGCAGGTCTCACAATTCAGCTAGCAGATAGATCGTGCAAACAACCTGCAGGCATGATAGAAGATGTCCTAGTTCGAGTGGGAGAGCTGGTGTTCCCAGCAGACTTTTATGTGCTCGAAATGGAGGGTGAATCAAGCGCCAGCGGTGCGCAGATCCTCCTAGGCAGACCGTTTCTGATGACTGCGCACACGAAGATAGACGTGTGGAGGGGCACGCTCTCCATGGAGGTAGATGGCGAAGAAATCCATTTCAACATCTTCGAAGGGATGCAGCACCCACATGAGGACGCTACTGTGCACGCAATGGACAGCTTTGACGATTTAGTCACAGAAGCGCAGTGTGCGAGCGCAACCATAGGACCAGAGCTACTGACACAGGCAGAGCTGGAGGAGCAAGAGGAGGAGCTAAGCAGTGCTGAACCAGCACCCACACAGGTACTTGATATAGTTCATATTTGCACCGCTAACAAAATCTTGCCCTCTATTGAACAGGCACCCAAGATCGAACTGAAGCAACTCCCGGAGCACCTCAAGTACATTTTCTTGGGAGATGAGGACACCCTACCAGTGATCATCAAGAAGGGATTGGAAAAAGAGCAGGAGGCGCGCTTACAACAGGTGCTGCGCAGGAACCAGCGCGCTATTGGATGGACTCTTGCTGATCTGCGCGGAGTGAGCCCAGACGTGTGCATGCACCGAATTCTGTTGGAAGATGGTGCCAAACCATCCAGGGAGGCTCAGCGCAGGTTAAACCCAAATATGATGGAGGTAGTGCAAAAGGAAGTTCTGAAGTTGCTTGACGCAGGGGTCATATACCCAATCTCAGACAGCAAATGGGTCAGCCCGGTGCACGTTGTGCCAAAGAAAGGAGGAATCACGGTGGAGGAGAATGCGCAGGGCGAGCTAGTTCCCAAGCGCATACAAACTGGCTGGCGCATGTGCATCGACTACAGGAAGCTGAACGCTGTAACGCGCAAGGACCACTTCCCGCTACCCTTCATGGACCAGATGCTGGATCGCTTGGCAGGTAAGCCTTACTTTTGTTTTTTGGACGGATATTCAGGTTACAATCAGATACCCATAGCTGCGGAGGATCAAGAGAAGACCACGTTCACATGCCCCTTCGGAACATTTGCGTTTCGGCGTATGTCTTTTGGGCTGTGCAACGCGCCAGGTACGTTCCAACGCCTCGTCATGAGCATTTTCTCTGATATGATTGGTATATGCATAGAAGTGTTCATGGATGATTTCACTGTATATGGGAGTACCTTTGATGCATGCTTAACACATCTAGATAAAGTCTTAGCGCGCTGCATCTCTAAGAACTTAGTGCTAAATTACGAAAAATGTCATTTCATGGTAACGCACGGAGTAGTACTAGGTCATATCATTTCAGAGGAGGGTATTAAGGTAGACAAAGCTAAGATAGATATTATTTCTAATCTGCCTTATGCCACCAACGTGCGCGACGTGAAATCGTTCTTAGGGCATGCTGGGTTTTACAGGCGTTTTATTAAGGATTTCTCTAAAATTTGCATACCCCTGTCTAACCTGTTGCAAAAAGACGTGTGCTTCGATTTTACTGATGAGTGCAGGGCGGCGTTCGATAAGCTGAAAGAGGCGCTGACCAGTGCGCCAGTGATGCGCGCACCTGACTGGAACCTGCCATTCGAGCTGATGTGTGACGCAAGTGACTACGCAGTAGGAGCAGTCTTGGGGCAGCGCGAGGACAAGAAGCCGCATGCCATCTACTATGCATCGCGCACACTGGACTCCGCGCAGAAGAACTACACCACCACGGAGAAGGAGCTTCTGGCAATTGTATTTGCGCTGGAGAAGTTCCGAGCATATGTTCTAGGCGCCAGAGTCATCATCTACACGGACCACGCAGCTATCCGCTACCTCATGTCCAAAAAAGAGACCAAGCCGCGCCTGATGCGCTGGGTACTTCTGCTTCAGGAATTCGACTTAGAGATCAAAGATAAGAAGGGCACGGAAAATACCGTCGCTGATCACCTGAGCAGGATCGTAAAGGATGAGGAGCCAGGGCAGATCAAGGAGACATTCCCTGACGAGCATCTGATGGCGCTAACAGGTAAGGTACCATGGTATGCGCATATCGCAAATTACCTGGTCACAGGTGCGTTCCCTCCTCATTTCAATAAAACTCAGTGCATGCGATTGAAACATGAGTCCAAGCATTACCTTTGGGATGATCCTTACATGCTTAGAATAGGTCCAGATCGGATATTAAGACGTTGCGTGCCTGACCATGAGATTAACTCTGTGTTGATGTTTTGTCATGCGCACGCCTGTGGAGGACATTTCGGTCCCAAGCGCACGAGCAGGAAAATCTTGGACAGCGGATTCTACTGGCCGCACCTATTCAGAGATGCCTATGACCACTGCAAGAAGTGTGACAGGTGCCAGCGCACTGGAGGGATCTCCGCGCGCAACGAGATGCCGCAGACCCCGATTTTGGTGGATGAAGTGTTCGATGTTTGGGGAATCGACTTCATGGGTCCATTTCCCCCATCTGCCGGCTACGAGTACATACTGGTGGTCGTGGATTACGTATCCAAATGGGTCGAAGCTAAGGCCACGCGCAAGGATGATGGTAAGACTGTCGCTGATTTTCTCAGAACTAACATATTTTGCAGGTACGGAGTGCCTAAGGCAGTTATCAGCGACCAGGGGACGCACTTCTGCAACAGGGTTGTGGCGCAAGTTTTCAAGCACTATGGGGTGCGCCACAAGACGTCCACCGCTTACCATCCGCAGACAAATGGACAGGCCGAAGTTTCTAACAGAGAGATCAAGCGCATCTTGGAAAAGACTGTGAGGCCGTCGCGCAAGGATTGGAGCCAGCGCCTGGATGATGCGCTATGGGCATACCGCACTGCACACAAGACGCCCATTGGAACCTCACCATTCCGGCTGGTCTATGGGAAGGCATGCCACCTGCCAGTAGAGCTCGAGCACAAGGCATATTGGGCCTTACGTATTTGCAACTTGAACTTGGAGGAGGCAGGAAAAGAACGCGCATTTGAGCTGAGCGAACTAGAAGAACTGCGCCTGGACGCCTATGAGGGACTGCGCGATTACAAAGCGCGCACCAAAGCATTTCACGACAAGCATATCCTCCGGCGCACGTTTGAACCAGGAGATCAGGTATTATTGTTTTCATCCCGCCTGAAACTCATGCCTGGGAAGTTGCGCAGCAAGTGGACGGGACCATACACCGTCACCAAGGTTTTCCCCTACGGCACAATTGAATTAGAAGACGGGCACCAGCATCGTTTTCAGGTTAACGGGCAGAGAGTCAAACGGTACTTGGGCGAACCTTGGGATGGCGCAGCACGCAACATTGACTTGGCCGAGCCAGAGATAGTGGACGCGCAAGCTGCTGCGCCAGACGCACCACCAGATGCTTCAGAGGGAGAACTAGCACCCATCGCCTATATCTCCTCTTCCTCTGCATCTACCCTCATTGCGAATAATGTATCACATGCTGACCTTCCCTTGTACCCTTTGCGCAGGACCAATGAGATCGTAACACAAGCTCTGGCGCAAGGACACTCAGGAGCAAGAGTGGGGGAGGCTGCAGACGCACTTCTTGGCACGTAACGAGGTACCGTCGAGCCAACGACGTTAAACAAAGGCACTTGTCGGGAGGTAACCCGACACATTTTATTTTGGCACATTTTATTCTGCTTGTTTTGCTTTTTTTGAGTGTTTTTAGCTAGTTTAGGGTTTGGTAGTTTTTTAGTCACACAAGTGCGCAGGACCGTGCGCCTATCAATGCGCAGGTCAGTTGCGCTAGCCAGAGGGGGGTATATAAGGCCAGACTTAGAAAAATTCCCAGCACTTTTCACTCGACCGTTGCACACGAGCTCCCGCCTTCAGACCTCTGCCGTCGATCAGCGCCCAACCCACCGTCCGACTAGAGGGATTCAAGGACAACACGACCGCACAGCACCCAGGTAACCCCCCGATTCCGCTTTGAGCCGCTTCTGTTAGGGTTTGTGCGGAGGAGACAGTTTTTAGGGTTTTGAAATCGCACCAGGCTAGAGTGCGCGGCTTGGAGTGCTGTTTTGTGCGTTGAGTAGGCGACCAGTAGGCGCTCGTTCGGTGCAAGTTTCAGAGGATTCTGGGCAGTTTCGATTTTTAGGGTTTTGTGGAGCATTGACCGCGATTGACCGGAGCCCAGCGCAAGATGAGACCCGCCACAGACCAGGAGACCCCAGCGGCTTTCGCTAACAAGTATGCAGCGTTCATCAGCCTGGACATGTACGGGACACCATACATCTGCCGAGATTTCCTGCGCGAGGTAGGATTAGAGGCCCTCGTGGCGCAGCGGCTAGCGATTGCCGGCTGGGAGGCGCTAATGGACCTCCGCAGCGCATCAGACCAGGAAGATACGTGTGAGTTCCTGGCGTCTCTGGAGGCAGGGGACAGGGAGATCAGATATAGACACAGGGGTGTCTGGTTCATAGCCTCAGAAAGGAGGCTGAGGCGCGCATTCGGGTGCGCCAAGGTGCGTGAGGAGGAGTTAGACACGCACAATAACCAGGAGGCTTGGCGGGACATGGCAACAGGGCCAGCATTCGCCGCGGGGCGCAGCAGGGGACGAGAGCTGTGCGACCCATGGCTGTTCTACTTATGGCGCATCGTGGCCTACACAGTCATTGGCCGTTTCAACGGCGCACCAAAGATCAGCCTCCTGGATATGGAGATTTTGAAGGGGCTTTATTATGGGCAGAAGGTGCTGTTCATCCTGAACATGGTGCATCATTGGAGCCGAGTCAGCATGAGGGGGCCGCTGACGTGTGGGGGCCTTATCACGCACTTGCTGCGGGCCTTACATGGAGAGCCCGAGGTGCCAGAACACACCTTGGTGCAGGCTATACCTCTGGACCGCGCCTACATGCTGCAAATCAGGGCGGTAGCTGTTCGGGACGATGGCACACTAGAGTGGTGCTACCGTCTGCAGCCAGCCAGACCACCGCGGGCCAGAGCAGAGAGCAGTGCGCAAGGCGCAGCAGCAGCCGCTGCAGCAGATGAAGAGATGGAGGAGGCCCTAGAACCAGAGGTGCCTCTAGTCAGGCGCCCAAGGACCCGGGCGCAGACTGGAGCGCACCAGAGGGCCCGTGCACCACAGGGGGAGCCAGTGACCATTTCCATCGAGGATTCTCCCCCTCGTGCACGTGCCAAGCGCCCAAGGACTGAGACTGAGGAGGCGCCCGAGGAAGCCACTGCCGAGCAGCGCATGTTGTTCAACGTCATGCGCGTGCTCGAATACTTAGCACCAGAGGGGGCGGATTTAAGTATGAGTCCACCATCCGGGTGGAAATTTGGAGACGCGATTCCCCCTCTCCTCAGCCTCCACCATCCTCCTCCTACCAGAACCCCAGCCCAGCCAGCCAGCCCTCCTGCTCAGCCCTCAGCAGCACCCTCTCCAGCACCAGCCCCAGCACCCCCAGCAGAGTCAGCACCTGCATCAGCCCCAGCGCCAGCAGAAGAACCCACCCCTGCACCCGAACCAGTACAATCACCAGCAGCTTCCCCTGCCCGGCCTTCTGTTCCGGAGTCCCCCATTAACTTTCCCAGCGTAGACTCCGATTCCATATGGGAGTCACTTTCCGAGGATGACCTCGCAGCACAGCCTCCTCCCCTCACCATAGTACCACCAGCCTCCAGCACCGACTCCTTGCAAGATTCTTCAGAGGAGGAGGCGCATGATTCAGAGGCTGATTCTAGCTCGGAGGACTTCTAAGGCCTTGGGCAGGCGCAGTGATTTTCTTTAGGGTGGTGTCTTTTATTTTTGCTGCGTCTAGTTGACTATTATGTGTGCTGAATATTTGTGCCCTACATTCTGTGACTCCCTTGCTATATTATGTGTGACTATTTGTGTTCCCTTTTCTGTTCTTTATTTTCGTTGCATTGCATGCATGTGCGCAGCCTCCGTGCGCTTGAGCTTGAGTCGTGGGGACACGTCTCTGTTCAAGTGTGTGGGGGGGGGGGGGGGCGTTACTCTTACATTTCATGTTTTGAGCATTTTTAGTAGAGCTTAGTTTAAGTTGAAGAGAATTAGTAGCAGTAGTGCGCTAAGGTGCAGGATGCGCATGCGCTCCAGCTTGTGTTGCGCTATCCGTATTGCGTGCGCCGTTCTCTACTGTTTTAGCATAATTTTTTCGTTTTTTTTCTGCTCCTGTCAGTTGGGATATACAGGGGATGTGGAGTTGATAGAAATGCTCCAGAGAGGCGGTTAGTCGCTTGTGCTTCGAAGGCGAGGTATATGGTCGAGTGCGCTAGTGGAGGCCGGTGCTTCGCAACCTTCGGAACAAAAGAGCGCGCTCAGTCACGCAGATGCCAAAGGCGAAATACCCAAAGCGTGGCGAGGTGGGAAAACAGACCACCTTCTCTCTGGAAGCCGAGCTAAGGAAAGCGGGCGCGGTTGCAAACGCGTGCGCCGACCGGCGCAGACGGACCAAGGAGGGAGAGCGGAACGAGTTCCATAGCTGCTATCCGAAGGCTGAGATTGGAACTGTTCTGGGAATGAAACAAATTGGAAAGGAAGCTGTACAAAAGAAAAATACCAGCAGAAGCAGATGATTTGCGTTACAAAGAATCAGCACGCGCACTACTTAGTACCTGCGTGCGCAAGACCAAAAGGATATCATCAAAGGCTCAGGTTCCCAGGAAGTGTGCGAACGAATCACGCACTGGAAGAAGCTCGCGCAAGAAACCATATACCTATCTTCGGAGCGGGAGCTGACAACCAGGAGCCTAAGAAGAGCTATCTCCCAGTCATCCAAAGATCTTCATCCCGGCTGAGAGGTAATGAAATTTCGGGATTATTATACTAGAACTGTTGAGTGCAGTTGTGCGCAGGTGATAGAGCAGCACAAGTTGAGCAACTGTGCATTTTGCGCTAGAATGCAAGGCTGTGCGCTAGTCTCCAGAAAAGGTAATTGTATCCGCGTTTCAATACTTGTTCGGGACGAACAAGGGGCAAGTGTGGGGGGTTTGATAGAGCCTAGTTATACACATTATTTAGGTCATAACCCTGTGCTTGTTTGCAATATTTCATGAGCAAGATTACTCGTTTCCAATGTTTTTGTATATCAGGTCAGAACGAGTCCTTGAGTCGGATACGCGCTAACAGGCAGCATTCTAGGAGTGAAAGATCAGCTTACGGAGCTAGCGGCGCAAACAGAAGAAGAAATGGCGAAAGACAGCAGAGGTGCGCTACCCGATTGCGCCAATCAATGCTGTGCGCCAGGCGCAAAGTCCCAGTGACCAGATTTGGAAGTTGCCAAAAGATGAACTTCCTGGGGCACTATTTAAACAAAGAAAGTCTAGGGTTTCAGGAGATCGGAACATCATCACTCAGCGGCATTCCAGAGGCACTGCGCGGCAGAACTGGAAAACACACGGACCTGTCAAGGAGAGTTGCGCCAGCCGACTGCGCCAGCCAAGAGAAGACACTGCACGCACTATTTGCTACCGTTTTCTCTGATACAGTAGTTGTTATTTACTATTTTATGATGTTTACCACTAGCATGTCTAGCTAAACACTTAGTGTTGGTCGGGCATGAACCTATGATGTATTACCTTTGAGACTTGAGCTTAATGCATAGTTTATTTACTTGTATTAATTATGTGCGTACTGAGACAGTTAGTTGCATGAGTAGGGGAAGCCTTGAACCGCAATCTTACTTGTGTTGCTTGCTTGTCACCTGTTAAACTAGTTGCATGCGTAGGGGAAGCCTTGAACCGCAAACTTACCGTGACAATTAGGAGTAACGAGTTAGGGTAGGCAGTTGCTACTGTGACAGGATTCGCAGCTGTTTAGTCTAGTTCTAGGATTAATAGCACATGAACTTTGAACGGAACATGCGCGTGTGTTAGGAACCCTTTACCGGACACTAACCCAAGTAGGACACAGACTATAGACATTTAGAGTCGATGATAAGGAATGCATTCATAGAGGATTGTCTGCCCAGCACTTCTCATAAACATAGTATCTCATCTATACTGCCTGCGCACGCCTAGTGCAATTCCCCGCGTTACGATATTCACTGCTGCTCGCGCATCGCGCAAAACCCCCAATCACTCACGCAACCCCCGTTTTCTTAAGTGTAGGTTACTGGCTAAGACTCACTGCTTGCTCCCTGTGGAGATCGACCCTTACTTAACCGCTGTACTAGTGGGAGAGGAAGGATTATATTTGACTCGCACGACGACGCGCGATCACAGGACTTGCAGAGTTTGATTACAGCTTGATCTGGAGACCAATTTAGAGCAGCAGTGCTTGTTGGTGGATCAAGAAAGGCCGCGAAGGGATTGTCGAGTGGAGGGACTCGGGCAATTGATCGAAGGCCAGCTCTTGCTAGTGACAAGAGGTCACTGAGTGAGGGGGAGTATTCCAGAGTGTGCAGCGCTCGTGGAATCATTCGAACGGCTCAGCGAAAGGCTTGGAGCGACGCGGATAGTTTGTGCATCAGCTGTGTGCTACAGCAGATGCTATAGCAACCCTGCAGAATCTGAGTATTGTTTAGAATAGGCTGAGTTTCGAGGAGACAGTAGCTATTCTAGATAGATATCAGTAGAGGGTGTGCAGACACAAGTCAGAGCCTGTTCTGATTGTGTTCGTGGATCCACTTGTGGTTGAGTAGCATAGGTTGCGTGGGTTGTAACCGTGTGTACTTGGAAACCTTGAGATTAGTGGATTGAGGACTGAGAAGAGTCCTCCCCAGACGTAGGCAATTTGGCTGAACTGGGTGAGCAAACCCTTGTCCTTGTTCTTTCCTGCTGAAACAGTTTTCTGGTGAACAAGAGTGTGCTGTAGCAATAGCTTGTTCACAAATCTGTTTATCAAAGGCGCTGTGAATTTTCCCGCACATTGAGAGAGATACATCTGAAACACACGGATTAGAGAAGGCAGAGTTCATGGTGTGGTGTGCAGAGAAGAGTTACTACCCAATAGTAACAGAAAGTGTCACTGATTGAGGGGGAGCAGTGACTGAGTTTGCAGAACTCAGAGTGTCCGACTATTTGGCAGAAGAGCTAGAATAGTTGTTGACATAAGATACAACAACTTTGATAGAGAGTGTGCTGAAGCAGTCCGTGTGCCACATATTGTAATGGAATAAACTGGTCTGTAAGCCAGGTACGTAGCTATTTGTTACTGAAAGTGTGTAGGTAGCACGAAGAGAGTCTGTGTGATCAAACTGCTAGCTAGTCTAGGGAGTTAGACTGAGCGGAAGATTTCAACTAGAGGAGAAGTAGAGGTGTTGAGTCCTTTGTACTTTGAACCACGAATAGTGAAGTCTTAAGGATCGAAGAGTGATCCTCCCCAAACATAGGCAAGTTGCCAAACTGGGTGAACAAATTGACTGTGTCTTCCTTATTTGTTTGTAGAATAATTTCCGCAGGAAGAGACAGAGAGTGCTACAGCAGAAGCTGTTACTCTAGTAGCTGTAACTGACCACCTGGCAGAATAGTCAAGGAAGATGCGGTGGCACATTTTCTCATGAGCATCTCTTCGCTGTGCATATGAAGACACCAAGGTATGCCAACATAGTTAACTACCTGGTGGACCTCCATCTCTCAATAAAGCTCAAAGATTGAAACTCAAGCATGATTCTAGATATTATATTTGGGATGACCCTTATTTATAGAAGATTAGTGCTGATTAGATATGAAATTCTGCTGCGTTGCTGATGCGGAGTTATAGCTTCTGCTTAAGCACTATCTGTATCATTCTGCAGAATTACTCTACTGAAGAATAAGAAACACACAGTGCGTTTGTTCACCCATGTCAGAAACTTGCCTACGTCTAATGAGGATGCTCCGATCATCAAGATTATATTATAAAAGTTTGAAGTACAAGGGCTCACACCTCTACTTCTCACAAATTCTCTTCGTGCAACCTACACTTTCACAGTAATAAATAGCTACGGACCTCACACACAGACCTAGCCTATTTTATTACAAGATATAGCTCACGAAATGCTTTAGCACACTGTTCACCAGAGTTGCTGTATCTTCTGTCCACGACACTCTAAGCTCTGAGTTCTTTCAACTCAGTCTTAGCTCCTCCTTAATCAATGACTTCCTCCGTCACAATTGGGAAACTTCGAACACTGCCTCGCAGCCCGCGATAATCCCTGTCCATGGCTGATCACCGAGCGCTGATGTTCCTTCAACGAGCAGCGCTCCTGTTGAACTCAGAATCAGTCCTGAATCAAACTCCACGAGTTCTGATTCCTTTAGCACACCACACCAGTCTTCAACTCAAAGAATAACTCTGCAACTGTCGTTAATCTCTGTGTGTACGCTCTAGCTCTCTTCAGTTTTCTCTCGTGTGTTCTCACTCTCTTTGCTGCCCTTCGCCTAACTTACCAAGCTCTCCGACACACCAGAAACGCCAAGGATAATTATCAGAATCTTCTCCTAGATTCTAGCATGTTTGTTGAAGATTATGTTTCCAAATTTGAACTCTTGATGATGTCTTCATACCTCTTTGAGCTTCCCCGATGCCAGTTGTTTCACATCGGATCCTTACCGTGAAACGCCAGGATTCTGCTCTAGCTCTGGATCATCACGGAGTGTTGAAGAAACTATGTCTCTTCATAGCTGCCCCATGGCTTTGTTCACCTTGCCCTTGTGTGAACTAGGCATCCAGTTTTCACCACGAAGGAATAGAGAATGGCATACTTTGTGGTTAAATCTGTAGCTCCTAAATTGTGGGATACCCAGTCTTTGCATAGTCAATCCGTGAGCACCTCAGTCAACTTGTCAGAGGTCACCTCAGCCGAAGGACTGGCATTCTCATCAACCCCCAAGAATTTATTTATCACAGCCGGTGTGATCACCACCCTCAGCCGTCTAACAAAATTTGTCCCATATAATAGATTGTTTACTACTCCAAAGTCTCTATCAACTTGCTAGAAACTCCTTAACTATATGCAAGCTGTAACGCTTGGTAAAAGTCAAGGAGCTCAGCAGTTTTACCTCTCTCAGTAGTGAGATCACCTCGGGCGCACGAAACCTGCCAACCTCCAGCACTTTCTCAGCCACCACAGTTCTGCGGTTGATCACCTCCTAAGAACTGGCAACCTTTTAGGAAACAAACCAAACTCCTTGTCGGTCATGGCAGATCTCAGTTGATATTGTTGGAGAAGGTGCAGCTCTTCTAGTGGATGACTCTCGTCGGGGTCTAGGAGCTAGTCTGTAATCATCTGAGTCTGTTGATTCTGCTTCAGCAGTCTCTTCTTCACTTGAAGAGATAGCTAACATTGGCTCTTTCCCTTTGCTCACTGGTTTCCTTAAATGATGGTGTTCCAGTGCCTCAGCCCCCACTTCTTCACTGCTTGCAGCAGCAGCTGGTTCAGGCTCTGACGGAGGATTACAAACTGCAGCCACATGTCTGTCCTGAGCCATCTTCGTTCATAACTCATGGGAGGCATTATCTGAGTCAGTGCTGGACCCTGAAGATGCTGAAGTAGTCTCTTCACCACTCTAGTTGTGGCTTTTTCTTGTGGAACTCAGAGCTTCACCCTCGTCTGTGGGCATAATGTCTACTGCGGTGGACGGGCCAGCTTCTTCTTGGTCGGTGGACGGGATTCAAGTCAACCGAAGAACATTTGTTGGTTCGTTGATCTGCACCGAAGAACTTCTTTTTGCTGCTATAGGATCACTCACTGGAACATCACTACCTTTTCGCTTGGCATAACGTCCCCTGCGTTTGTATACCTTAGCACCTTTCGTTTTCACCATTGTTGATACTTATCTGAGTGCTGGACAACTTGATCGCTAAAATCATCGGATTTTCTCGGAGCCCTAGGTCTAAAACGGATAAACAGCGTTCAACCCTTTTTCTCCCTTTTTCAAAAATATTGGACACATGTTGACTTCTCCTTTCTGAAGATAACGTTCAAAAGTTACAGCTCCAATATTCCAGGGAGTGCTTTAGCACTCTCTTCACCCGCTCTGTCTGGATCCAAAATACTTTTGTTGCAAGCTTCCGTTCCTCAGTTCCTGCTTCAGTGAGGATATTTGCTGATTTTTTTTTCTCCACTCAGTGCTTTTGACACTTGTTCCTTTTGACACCCAGCGCTTTTGCTTCGTTTCTTTCTATTCCTACTTTCTAAGTGTATGCCTCTTCACCACTCCTGCAAGTTTCCGACACAGTAACACAATAACCTCAGTTTACCTGCAACTGTGTACTGTAGTATTCATACGTGCTCAGAGGATTCCTTGTGTTGACTCGTTGGTTATTTGATCTTCTTCGAGTCTCCTTGTATACGGTCAGTGTGGGACACTTTCTCTGAAGATGTCCAGTTTGATTACAAGCGTTGCATCTCTTCTACATTGATCTGTGTTTCCGATCATGTGACTGATCTAGAGAATAATGCTTCAGCACTCTCTTGTACTTCTTTTCTGGCATTCTCTCTGGATGAAATGTGAATGAACCCTTCTAAACACTTGCACTTTGATCAATCACTGAAGCTTTGATAAATGTAGTTATACCTGTTCCTACATCCCCAATGTATCCAAGACTTTCAGTCCCACCTCCATACCTTTGGTAAGCTAGAATCTCATCCAGAATGGATGACTCTCCTCTATTTGCTTTAGGTGTGATTCTCTGTTCATATACCTCACCAACTGTCTTAACATCATCTGATTGTTTCTTGGATAGAGAGTTAATGATACTTTGAAGGTTATTTCTTTCATCTTCCAGTTTTGAAACCTTTGACAAAAGTTCTTTGTTGGCTTCAACTTCCTGACACTTTTCTTGTATCAGTTTAAATTGATCAGTAATAGTTTCTACTGAATATTCTTCATCATCACTGCTGTCAGATTCAATAATCCAATAAACAAACTCTGTCTTTATTTGATCTAAATCAACATGACGAAATACAATAGTCAGGCTAGATTTCCTTTGTGACCTGTCTCCTCTTCACTATCTTCATCACTCCAATTTGCAGTGAGAAGCTTGTTGTTTTTCTTCGGATATGTAGGGCATTCAGTTTGCTTGTGACCATATCCCTCACACTCTAGCCCTAGATTCCTATATGTTTGTCTTTTCCTTTACCATTGTCTTTGTCAGCATCCATGTTCGTTCTCTGAGAATTTCCCCCTCTTCGGTTTCTCCCCCGGATGACTGACCTGAGTATGAAGGTTTCTGGTCTATTCTCTTCATGAACTTTCCAAGGGTTTTGACCAGCAGAGACAGTTGTTGGTTGACATCCTCTGGAACAGCCTCTTTCTGTTTTGTCTCAGCTTTCAACCCGAGGTCTTTCCCAGGGAGTGGTGAAGCACTCTCTATGGCTTTCATCTCAAACTGTCTCAGTGAGCCAATCAGCACCTCCAGCTTCCTATGCTTGACATCTTGAGCTTTTTCAATTGCAGTGACCTTCATATCAAACCTCGAGATGAGTGATCTGAGGACTTTCCTTACCAATTTCTCCTCCTGAATTGGTTCACTGAGAGCATGGGCCTGACTGGATATGTCACATAATCTGGCATCGAACTCATCAATTGTCTCTTCTTCCTGCATTTTCAGGCTTTCAAATCTGGAGGTGACAATCTGTATTCTGGAAGTTCTCACCTTGTCTGTTTCCACATGGGCTGTTTGAAGAATTTTTCAAGCTTGTTTGGCCGTATCACAGTTGGATATTAACCTGAAATTGTTAGCATCCACGGCAGCAAATTAGCATAAAGCTTTGGAATTTCCAGCTGCCATGGCTACCTCATTAGTAGTCCATTTCTCTTCTGCTTTATTATGTGAGACTCCTCCCTCATCAACTGTCTGAGGGTGTGCCCACTCTATGATGATTGCCTTCTAGGCTTTTTCATCAATTACTTTGATTAAAGCCTTCATTCGACCCTTCCAGAAGCCATAGTTTCCTGCCTCTAGCAGTGGCGGTCGACTGGTGCTTTGTCCTTCTTTCATGATGGTCATTGATGATAGAAATGCTTTCCCGGATCACACTCTATGTGTTGAGTGAACGGCTCTAATACCAATTGAAATTCTGCTGCACTGTTGATGCCGAGTTACAGCCTCTAAAGTTACAGCTTCTGCTAAAGCACTCTCTGTATCTTTCTGCGGAATTTACTCTACTAACAGAATAAGAAAGACATAGAAGTTTGTTCACCCAGCTCGGCAACTTGCTTTCGTTTGGGGAGGATCACACTCTGATCCTTAAGATTCCAATATCTCAGTTTGAAAATCACACCTTTACTTCTCCCCTAGTCAAAATCTTCCACTTAGTCTAACTCCTTAGATTAGCTAACGGTCTGATCACACAGACTCTCTTCGCGCTACCTACACACATCCAGTAACAAATAGCTACGGACCTGACTCACAGACCTAGCCTATTCTATTATAATGTGTGGTACACGGAATGCCTCAGCACACTCTTCACCCGAGTTGTTGTATCTCTAGTCTACAACTACTCTAGCTCTCCCGCTAAACAGTCAGACACTCTGAGTTCTTCAAACTCAGTCTCTGCTCCCCTTCAAGCGACAATACCTATCTGAGGCTGATCACCGAGCTCCGATTATTCCTTCAACGAGCAGTGCTTTAGTTGAACTTTGGATCAATCCTGAATCAAACTCCACGAGTTCTGATTCCTTCTGCACACAACACCAGTCTTCTGCTAAATGTATAAGCCCTGCTACCGTGGTTGATCTCTGTGTATTCGCTATGTGCTCTCTGTGTTTGCTCTCTTATCATATGTCTTCTGTGCTGCGTCCCCGCCTTCCTTTTTAAGCACACCAGCACACCAAAAACGCCAAGGATCATTATCAGAATCTTCTCCTATATTTTAGCAAGTTTCTTGTAGATTCTGTTGCCAAATTTGGACTCTTGGATCTTTATCTTCTTTGACCACCTGTTGGCGTTTGCTGAGCTCTTGATGACGTCTGCACAACTCCTTGAGCTTTCCCGATGCCAGACGGATCACTCTGGAGCCTCACCGTGCAACTCCAGATTGATCGGGCATTCTGCTCTGGATCATTACGGAGTGCTGAAGCAGACTCTTGAGCAATTTTGTCAAGGAATGCCATATTCTCCACAGACTCTGCCCTCACCCAACATGAGAGACAAACATCATAATCTATGCGTTTAGATGCTTAACTAATTCAATAGTTCCTTACGCATTGTTTGAGACTGATCAAGCCTTCCTGAACCTGACTGATGTGCACGCGTCGTTGTGCGTGTATCAAATTAATTCCTTCCTCTTCCACTTAGTACAGCGGTTAAGTCAGGGTCGAATCCACAGGGAGCAAGTAGATTAGCTTTAACTAGTAAACCTGCACTTACGAAAACTGGGGGTGTGAGTGGGTTGTGCAATGCGCGAGTAAACAGTAGTAAACGCAGGAATTGCACTAGACGTGCGCAGGCAGTAGAGATTAAGTACTATGACTATGAAAAGTATCGGCGCAGACAATCCTCTATGAGTGTATTCCTTATCATCGACTCTAAACGTCTATAGTTTGGTTTACTGATTAGTGTCCGGTCAAGGCTTCCTAACATGTGCACATGTTCCGATCAAAGTTCATGAGCTATTAATTCTTAAGACTAGTCTAAGCAGCTACGAATCCTGTCACAGTAGCAACTGATTATCCTAGCGCGTTACTCCTAGTTGTCACCGTCAGGCTATTCAACTAGTTTAACATATAACAAACAAGCAACAAGAGTAAGATTGCGGTTCAAGGCTTCCCCTACTCATGCAACTAGCTGCCAACAGTGTGCACAGAATTAATATAAGCAAACAAGCTATGCATTAAGCACAAGTCTCAAAGGAAATACTCATAGAATCATGCCCAACCGATACCAAGCGTTTAGCTAGACATGCTAGTAGTAAACATCATAGAAACAGTAAATAATATCTAAAGTATCACAGAAAACAGCAACAAGCAGGTGCGTGCAGGGTGCAGTGTCTCGGCTGGCGTAGTCGGCTAGCGCAGGTCCTCGCAGTAGCTCGTGTGTTTTTCTGTTCTGCCGCTCTCTCGTGTGCTGTGGTCCTCTCTTGGTGCTAGTGATGTGTCTCTCATACCCTAGCCTTCCTCTCTTTATATATACTGCTCAAGAGGCTCATCCTTGGCAACTTCCAAATCTGGTGGTGTCAGGATTTGGAAACACCACTGTCTGCGCATGGCGCACTGCTCCTTGGTTAGCGCAATCGGTCTGCGCACCGTAGTCGATTCTGCCAACTCCTCTGCTTGCGCTGCTAGCTCCGCAAGCTGTATGATGCGCTCCTAAAAAGCTGCCTGTTAGCGCGTATCCGACTTAGGCCCTCGTCTCGCCCTGAAATACAAAAATACTGGAAACCAGTAATCTTGTACACAAAATAATGCAAACAAGCATAGGGTTAGGATCTAAATAGTGTGTATAAATAGGCTCTATCAAACCCCCCACACTTGCCCCTTGTTCGTCCCGAACAAGCACTCAAGCACGGATACCATTACCTCTCTGGAGTCTAGCGCACAGTCTTGCACTCTGGCGCGTTCTGCACTAATATTCACCTTGCGCTGCTCTATCACCTGCGCGCATCTGCCTTCAACAGTTCTAATATAATAATTTTCGAATTTCGTTACCTCTCAGCTGGGATGAAGATCATTTCGGATGGCTGGGAGATAGCTCCTCATAGGCTTCTGGTTGTCAGCTTTCACTTCGAGGACGGGTATATGGTTAACAGCGCAAGCTTCTTCCGGTGCGTGATTCTTCCGCGCACTTCCTGGGAACTCAATCTTTTCTGATGATTTTCTTATGAACTTTGCGCAAGCTGGTACGTATTTGTGCGCGTGTTGATTCTTTTGTAGTGCATATCATCTGCTGGTATTTTTTCTTTTTTGTACAGCTTTGTCTACGGTTCCTATGTTTCCCAGAACGGTTCCAGTCTTGGCCTCCAGATAACAGCTATGGAACAACGCTCCGCTCTCCCTCCTTGGTCTACTTGCGCAGGTTAGCGCACGCGTTTACACCCGCGCCCACCTTCCTTAGCTCGACTTCCAGAGGAAAGGTGGTCTGTTTTCCCACCTCTCCACGCTATGGGTATTCGCCTTCGGCATCTGCGTGACTGAGCGCGCTCTCTTGTTCCGAAGGTCGCGAAGCACCGGCCTCCACTAGCGCTCTCAACCATATACCTCACCTTCGAAGCTCAAACGACTAACCGCCTCTCTAGAGTGTTTCTGTCAACTCCACATCCCCTGTATATCCCAACTAACAGGAGCAGAAAAAACGAAAAAAATATACTAAAACAGTTGATAGCAGCGCATGCAATAAGGATAGCGCAAAACAAGCTGAACAGTGTGAGCAACCCGCACACAAGCGCACCACTGCTACTATTTCCTTCAACTAAACTAAGCTACACTACAAAGCTAAAAAAAAAAATGAAATGTAAATGTAACGCTCCCCCCCCCCCACACTTAAATAGAGGACGTGTCCCCGCGACTCAAGTTCAAGCGCACGGAGAGCGCACACAAGCATGCAAGCAAAACAAAGAATATAAGAACGAAAAAAAACAAATAGTCTGCGCAACAACAATATAGCAAGGGGTCACAAAATATTCAGCACAATATTCAGCAAAACATATAGCAACAGTTTTCAAAAAGATAAGAAAAGAAAACCACCCGAAAGAAATGTGCGCCCTGCCTGCAGCCCTAGATGTCCTCGGAGCTGGACTCAGCCTCGGATCCGTGCCCTCCTCCTCTAAAGAATCTGTCTGGTACTCGGTGCTGGAGGCTGGCGGCACTACAGAAATGGGGGCGGGCTGAGTCACGAGGTCATCCTCTGAGATAGGATCCCATAGTGAATCTGAGCTGGAACTAATGATGGGATCGGCTTCAGGGGACCTCTAAATGGAAGGCTGTGCAGGGGGCGCTGCAGGTGCTAGTTCTGGGTCTGCTGCTGGGGTGGGCTCTGCTGCTGGGGCTGGCGCTGGGGCTGGAGTGGGCTCTGCTGTATGCACTGGGGATTGGGTAGGAGGGCTGGCTGGCTGGCGCGGCTCGCTGGGGGATCCTGAAGGCGGCCTACGCAGGCTGAGGAGAGGGGGAATAGCATCTCCAAATCTCCACCCTGATGGTGGGCTCATGCTCAAATCTGCCCCCTCGGGCGCTAAATATTCGAGCACGCGCATGACGTTGAACATCATGCGCTGCTCCTCGGATACCTCCTCAGGCGCCTCCTTTGCCTCAGTCCTGGGGCGCTTTCCTCGTGCACGCGGGGGAGAATCCTCAATGGAAATGGTAACTGGCTCCCCTTGCGGTGCACTGACCCTTCGGCGCGCTCCAGTCTGCGCACGAGTCCTCATGCGCCTGACTGGAGGCGCAACTGGCTCTGGGGCCTCGTCCCTCTCCATTTCCTCTGCAGCCTCTTCTGCTCGCGCGCTGCTCTCTGCTTGCTGCCTCGGCGCTCTGGCCGGCTGCAGCCGGTAGCACCACTCCAGTGTACCATCCTCTCTCACGGCTACCGCTCTTATCTACAGCATATGGGCGCGGTCCAAGGGAACAGCCGGCACCACTGTGTGCTCTAGCAGCTCAGGCTCTCCATGCATCGCACGCAGCAGGTGCGTTATCATCCCTCCACAAGTCAGTGGCCCCTTGGTGCTGACCCGACTCCAATGAATCACCATGTTCAAGACAAACAGCACCCTCTTCCCATAGTTAAAGCCCTTCAACATCTCCATGTCCAGTAAGCTGATCTTCGGCGCACCATTAAAACGCCCAATGATCGCATAGGCGACCAGGCGCCACAGGTAGAACATCCACGGGTCGCGCAGCTCGCGTCCTCGGCTGCGCCCCGCGGCAAAAACTGGGCCGGTTGCCATCTCACGCCACGCCTCCTGATTCGTGTGCGTGTCTATATCCGTCTCACGCACCTTAGCGCACCTCAGTGTGCGCTTCAGCCTCTTAGTCGAGGCAATGTACCAGACCCCTCGGTGTCGGTACCTTATCTCCATATCGGCCGTCTCCAGTGACGCGAGAAACTCACAGGTGTCCTCTTTGTCTGCTGCGCTGTTGAACTCCAACAGCGCCTCCCAGCCCGCCAGCGCGAGCTTCTCCACAATGAGGAACTCCTTGCTGATGTACGGAGTCCCGTACATCTCAAGCCTCAGGAAGGCATTGTACTTGCTGGCGAAATGAGCTGGGGTCACTTGATCCTCGGCAGGTTGCATGGTGGTTTCGCCGGTCAACTACGGTCAACACTCACAAAAGCTCAAAAAATCCAAACTCCTCCAAATGCCCTGAAACTTTTACCAAATGGGCGCCTACAGCCCGCCTACAAAACCCACTAACCAAACCACCAATCGGCGCACGCTAGCTCGGTGCGATTTCAAACCTAGGGCACCCCTCTTATCGCACAAACCCTTACTCAATCAACTCAAATCTGAGAAGAAAGGTTACCTGGTGAGCGTGCGACGGTGTGCTCCTCAAATCTCTCTAAACGGAAGCTGGGTTGAGTGCCGGACGGTGAGCGGAGGTGTGAGGGCGGGAGCTTCTTGCAACGGTCGAGTGTAAAAAGTGCTGAAATTTTTCTAAGTACTGCCCTTATATACCCCCCTGACTGGCGCAACTGTCCTGCGCACTGAAGTGCGCACGGACCTGCGCGCTGCTGCTCGACTAAAAACTACAAGTCCTAAACTAGCTAAAAGACACTAGATAAACTAAGAGAAAAACATGTAAAAGTAAAACGTGTCGGGTTACCTCCCGACAAGTGCCTTTGTTTAACGTCGTTGGCTCGACTGTACCTCGTTACTTGCGTGAAAATGTACCAGCGACCTCCCCCACACTTGCTTCTGAGTGACCCTGCGCTCGTGCATGTGTTGTGTTCTTCTTGGTCCTGCGCAAAGGATCGGAGGGGTGGTTAGCATGGTTAATAGTATGTGATAAATTATAAGTAACGAGGTTAGGTAAAGAGGGAGAAGAAATATGAGCAATAGTTCCCAGTTCTCCCTCTGGTGCGTCTGGTGGTGACTCTGGCGCAGCAACCTGCGCATCTGCTAACTCTGGCTCTGCCAATTCAACTTCGCGCGCTGTGCCATCCCAAGGTTCTCCTAAATACTTTTTGACTCTCTGCCTATTGACCTAAAAACGATGCCGGTGCTCGTTTTCTAACTCGATTGTTCCGTAGGGGAAAACCTTGGTGACTGTGTACGGTCCCGTCCATTTGCTGCGCAGCTTCCCAGGCATGAGCTTCAGGCGCGAGGAGAATAATAGTACCTGGTCTCCTGGCTCAAAAGTGCGTCTGAGGATATGTTTGTCATGAAATGCCTTTGTGCGTGCCTTGTAATCGCGCAGTCCCTCATATGCATCCAGGCGAAGCTCTTCTAATTCGCTCAGCTCAAAAGCGCGCTCCTTACCGGCCTCGTCTAGGTTCAGGTTGCAAACGCGCAATGCCCAATATGCATTGTGCTCTAACTCCATAGGCAGGTGGCACGCTTTTCCATAAACCAACCGGAACGGTGAGGTCCCAATTGGCGTCTTATGCGCTGTTCGGTATGCCCACAGCGCATCGTCCAGGCGCTGGCTCCAGTCTTTGCGCGATGGTCTCACAGTTTTCTCTAGGATGCGCTTGATCTCTCTGTTGGAAACCTCGGCCTGTCCATTTGTCTGAGGGTGATAAGCGGTGGACGTCTTGTGGCGCACTCCATAACGCTTGAATACCTGCGCCACGATCCTGTTGCAAAAATGCGTCCCCTGGTGATAGAGCCTAGTTATACACATTATTTAGGTCATAACCCTGTGCTTGTTTGCAATATTTCATGAGCAAGATTACTCGTTTCCAATGTTTTTGTATATCAGGTCAGAACGAGTCCTTGAGTCGGATACGCGCTAACAGGCAGCATTCTAGGAGTGAAAGATCAGCCTGCGGAGCTAGCGGCGCAGACAGAAGAAGAAATGGCGAAAGACAGCAGAGGTGCGCTACCCGATTGCGCCAATCAATGCTGTGCGCCAGGCGCAAAGTCCCAGTGACCAGATTTGGAAGTTGCCAAAAGATGAACTTCCTGGGGCACTATTTAAACAAAGAAAGTCTAGGGTTTCAAGAGAGCGGAACATCATCACTCAGCGGCATTCCAGAGGCACTGCGCGGCAGAACTGGAAAACACACGGACCTGTCAAGGAGATTTGCGCCAGCCGACTGCGCCAGCCGAGAGAAGACACTGCACGCACTGTTTGCTACCGTTTTCTTGGATTCAGTAGTTATTACTTACTATTTTATGATGTTTACCACTAGCATGTCTAGCTAAACACTCAGTGTTGGTCGGGCATGAATCTGTGATGTATTTCCTTTGAGACTTGAGCTTAATGCATAGTTTATTTATTTGTATTAATCCTGCGCGTACTGAGACAGTTAGTTGCATAAGTAGGGGAAGCCTTGAACCGCAAACTTACTTGTGTTGCTCACTTGTCATATGTTAAACTAGTTGCATGCGTAGGGGAAGCCTTGAACCGCAAACTTACCGTGACAATTAGGAGTAACGAGTTAGGATAGGCAGTTGCTACTGTGACAGGATTCGCAGCTGTTTAGTCTAGTTCTAGGATTAATAGCACATGAACTTTGAACGGAACATGCGCACGTGTTAGGAAGCCTTTACCGGACACTAACCCAAGTAAACCACAAGCTATAGATGTTTAGAGTCGATGATAAGGAATGCATTCATAGAGGATTGTCTGCCCAGCACTTCTCATAAAGATAGTACTTCATCTCTACTGCTTGCGCACGTCTAGTGCAATTTCCTGCGTTACGATATTCACTGCTACTCGCGCATCGCGCAAAACCCCCAATCACTCACGCAACCCCCGTTTTCTTAAGTGTAGGTTACTGGCTAAGACTCACTGCTTGCTCCCTGTGGAGATCGACCCTTACTTAACCGCTGTACTAGTGGGAGAGGAAGGATTATATTTGACGCGCACGACGACGCGCGATCAAATTTTGGCGCCGTTGCCGGGGAGCAACACAGCTAAGTTTTAGCTAGCTTACATTTCTCATTTTAGTAACTAGTTATTTCATTTTGTTTTGTTTTCTCGTTGTTGTTTCTGACAGTGCGCAACTGTCGGACGCAACAACTTCGTTGCCATTTAATTCGTTTCTTGAGTTTGGATCAGGACATGGAGGATAACAGTGTGGTTGGAGATAACCTGGGAGACAGAACCCCAGAGGAAGCAAGGGCACATAACCGCGCAGCCCTATTCAGAGAGGAAGTGCAGCGCGAGGTTGAAGCAAGGAGGGCCGCTGAGGTGTATCATGCGCCGCCCGTGCCACAAGCCGCGCGACGCAGAATAGTGCGCGAAATGTCAGCCCCACTCACTGTTAACCAGCCATGGTGCATAGTGCTTCCGCCCAACGGACAGTTCGAACTGAGGAGCTCACTCATCCATCACATGCCCAAGTTTCACGGAATGAACAACGAAAATCCAGTCAAGCATGTGCGGGAGTTCCTAATCATTTGCGAGAACATGAAGACCTTGGGGGAGAACGAAGAAGCGCTGAAGATGAAGGCATTCCCATTTTCATTGAGCGATGCAGCCAAACACTGGCTGATGAGCCTACCCGCAGGATCAATCCACACATGGGAGCAGCTGCAGAAGAAATTCTTAGACAAATTTTATCCAGCAGCGAAGATTGCGCTGCTCAGAAGGGAATTGGCCGCGCCAAGGCAGAGCGCAGGGGAGTCTCTGTCAGAATACTACGAGCGTTTCAGGGAGCTAGAAGCCAACTGCTACAATCACGGGCTTCCTCAGAATGTGCTGATAGAGAACTTTCTGAATGGACTGCTACCCATGGAGCTTCGACTACTGAATGCATGCGCAGGAGGGGACATTTGCAACATGTACCCGGAGGATGCATGGCAGCTGATAGAAGATTCTGCTGGGCAGGTAAGACATCAATTGACACTTGAAAGTAGTCGTAATCGTTCTGTGCATCAGGTAGAGGCAAGCGCTGAGATCCAAGAAATGAAGGCCATGCTACAGAAGCTGATGAGTGCGCAGAGCGCACAACCAGTTGCGCCAAAGGTATGTGAATTCTGCAGGTCCACTGAGCACAAGACAGACGAATGCCCAACACTTTTTGAAGAAACTGGAGACGTAAATGCCCTTGGAGGATGGGACAACAGAGGACCGCAGAGGCAGAATCAGCCGCGCTTTGGGCTTGCTGCAAATGGATTCAGATGGAGAGAAGAGAACAATTTCCAGAGGCAGCCCACTGATCAGCGCGCGCCACAGCAGACGCAACAAGCTGCACCCTACAATCCACCGCATCGCCGCACAGACGCACCAGCGCAGAACAATCAGCAACCAAAGCGATCCTTGGAAGATATCATGGGGCAGCTAGCAGACACAGTGCGCAAGAATGACGAAAAGTATGACAAGAGGTTCGAATCCATAGAGAAGCATCTATCACAAATTACAACCACGGTGTATGAGCTGAAAAAGAGCGATGGCAACCTGCCTTCGCAAGTGATTCAGAACCCTAAAGGAGGAGTTAATGCAGTAACACTGAGGACTGGGCGCACAGTGGGAACAGAGCAGACCGCGCAGGCGCCCGCGCAGCCAGTTGCGCAAGTCCCAGATCCAGCAGCTCAGAGTGCGCAACCAGAGCCAGAGGCGCAATCAGAAGCGTCAACCACGAACCAGCAGGGCAATGCGCCAGGTATGTCTCACTCGACAAACAAGGACAAAAATTGTACTAACATACCTGCTCCTTTCCCTGTGCAGGCACCACTGGCGAGAAAAGAAGCACTGGACAAGGAACTATATGAGCTGTTCAGCAAGGTGGAAATCAACATACCTCTCATAGAAGCTATTCGACAGATTCCCAGGTATGCGAAGTTTTTAAAAGAGCTGTGCACAAATAAAAGAAGGACAGGCGAATGCGCACAGGTAATGCTAAATGCGCAGGCCTCAGCAATCGTGCAACAAAAGGTACCACCTAAGTGCCGAGATCCAGGTACATTCACTATCCCTTGCACCTTAGGTAAAACCACGGTAAGCAACTGCATGATCGATTTAGGCGCATCAATCAATTTATTACCATATTCTCTCTATGCGACCTTGCGCCTTGGACCACTAAAACCTGCAGGTCTCACAATTCAGCTAGCAGATAGATCGTGCAAACAACCTGCAGGAATGATAGAAGATGTCCTAGTTCGAGTAGGAGAGCTGGTGTTCCCAGCAGACTTTTATGTGCTCGAAATGGAGGGTGAATCAAGCGCCAGCGGTGCGCAGATCCTCCTAGGCAGACCGTTTCTGATGACTGCGCGCACGAAGATAGACGTGTGGAGGGGCACGCTCTCCATGGAGGTAGATGGCGAAGAAATCCATTTCAACATCTTCGAAGGGATGCAGCACCCACATGAGGACGCTACCGTGCACGCAATGGACAGCTTTGACGATTTAGTCACAGAAGCGCAGTGTGCGAGCGCAACCATAGGACCAGAGCTACTGACACAGGCAGAGCTGGAGGAGCAAGAGGAGGAGCTAAGCAGTGCTGAACCAGCACCCACACAGGTACTTGATATAGTTCATATTTGCACCGCTAAAAAAATCTTGCCCTCTATTGAACAGGCACCCAAGATCGAACTGAAGCAACTCCCGGAGCACCTCAAGTACATTTTCTTGGGAGATGAGGACACCCTGCCAGTGATCATCAAGAAGGGATTGGAAAAAGAGCAGGAGGCGCGTTTACAACAGGTGCTGCGCAGGAACCAGCGCGCTATTGGATGGACTCTTGCTGATCTGCGCGGAGTGAGCCCAGACGTGTGCATGCACCGAATTCTGTTGGAAGATGGTGCCAAACCATCCAGGGAGGCTCAGCGCAGGTTAAACCCAAATATGATGGAGGTAGTGCAAAAGGAAGTCCTGAAGTTGCTTGACGCAGGGGTCATTTACCCAATCTCAGACAGCAAATGGGTCAGCCCGGTGCATGTTGTGCCAAAGAAAGGAGGAATCACGGTGGAGGAGAATGCGCAGGGCGAGCTAGTTCCCAAGCGCATACAAACTGGCTGGCGCATGTGCATCGACTACAGGAAGCTGAACGCTGTAACGCGCAAGGACCACTTCCCGCTACCCTTCATGGACCAGATGCTGGATCGCTTGGCAGGTAAGCCTTACTTTTGTTTTTTGGACGGATATTCAGGTTACAATCAGATACCCATAGCTGCGGAGGATCAAGAGAAGACCACGTTCACATGCCCCTTCGGAACATTTGCGTTTCGGCGTATGTCTTTTGGGCTGTGCAACGCGCCAGGTACGTTCCAACGCCTTGTCATGAGCATTTTCTCTGATATGATTGGTATATGCATAGAAGTGTTCATGGATGATTTCACTGTATATGGGAGTACCTTTGATGCATGCTTAACACATCTAGATAAAGTCTTAGCGCGCTGCATCTCTAAGAACTTAGTGCTAAATTACGAAAAATGTCATTTCATGGTAACGCACGGAGTAGTACTAGGTCATATCATTTCAGAGGAGGGTATTAAGGTAGACAAAGCTAAGATAGATATTATTTCTAATCTGCCTTATGCCACCAACGTGCGCGACGTGAAATCGTTCTTAGGGCATGCTGGGTTTTACAGGCGTTTTATTAAGGATTTCTCTAAAATTTGCATACCCCTGTCTAACCTGTTGCAAAAAGACGTGTGCTTCGATTTTACTGATGAGTGCAGGGCGGCGTTCGATAAGCTGAAAGAAGCGCTGACCAGTGCGCCAGTGATGCGCGCACCTGACTGGAACCTGCCATTCGAGCTGATGTGTGACGCAAGTGACTACGCAGTAGGAGCAGTCTTGGGGCAGCGCGAGGACAAGAAGCCGCATGCCATCTACTATGCATCGCGCACACTGGACTCCGCGCAGAAGAACTACACCACCACGGAGAAGGAGCTTCTGGCAATTGTATTTGCGCTGGAGAAGTTCCGAGCATATGTTCTAGGCGCCAGAGTCATCATCTACACGGACCACGCAGCTATCCGCTACCTCATGTCCAAGAAAGAGACCAAGCCGCGCCTGATGCGCTGGGTACTTCTGCTTCAGGAATTCGACTTAGAGATCAAAGATAAGAAGGGCACAGAAAATACCGTCGCTGATCACCTGAGCAGGATCGTAAAGGATGAGGAGCCAGGGCAGATCAAGGAGACATTCCCTGACGAGCATCTGATGGCGCTAACAGGTAAGGTACCATGGTATGCGCATATCGCAAATTACCTGGTCACAGGTGCGTTCCCTCCTCATTTCAATAAAACTCAGTGCATGCGATTGAAACATGAGTCCAAGCATTATCTTTGGGATGATCCTTACATGCTTAGAATAGGTCCAGATCGGATATTAAGACGTTGCGTGCCTGACCATGAGATTAACTCTGTGTTGATGTTTTGTCATGCGCACGCCTGTGGGGGACATTTCGGTCCCAAGCGCACGAGCAGGAAGATCTTGGACTGCGGATTCTACTGGCCGCACCTATTCAGAGATGCCTATGACCACTGCAGGAAGTGTGACAGGTGCCAGCGCACTGGAGCCAGCGCCTGGATGATGCGCTATGGGCATACCGCACTGCACACAAGACGCCCATTGGAACCTCACCATTCCGGCTGGTCTATGGGAAGGCATGCCACCTGCCAGTAGAGCTCGAGCACAAGGCATATTGGGCTTTACGTATTTGCAACTTGAACTTGGAGGAGGCAGGAAAAGAACGCGCATTTGAGCTGAGCGAACTCGAAGAGCTGCGCCTAGACGCCTATGAGGGACTGCGCGATTACAAAGCGCGCACCAAGGCGTTTCATGACAGGCATATCCTCCGGCGCACGTTTGAACCAGGAGACCAGGTACTGTTATTTTCATCGCGCCTGAAGCTCATGCCTGGAAAGTTGCGCAGCAAGTGGACGGGACCATACACCGTCACCAAGGTTTTCCCCTACGGCACAATTGAATTAGAAGACGGGCACCAGCATCGTTTTCAGGTTAACGGGCAGAGAGTCAAACGGTACTTGGGCGAACCTTGGGATGGCGCCACACGCAACATTGACTTGGCCGAGCCTGAGATAGTGGACGCGCAAGCTGCTGCGCCAGACGCACCACCAGATGTTTCAGAGGGAGAACTAGCACCCATCGCCTATATCTCCTCTTCCTCTGCATCTCCCCTCATTACGAATAATGTATCACATGCTGACCCTCCCTTGTATCCTTTGCGCAGGACCAATGAGATCGTAACACAAGCACTGGCGCAAGGACACTCAGGAGCAAGAGTGGGGGGGGCTGCAGACGCACTTCTTGGCACATAACGAGGTACCGTCGAGCCAACGACGTTAAACAAAGGCACTTGTCGGGAGGTAACCCGACACGTTTTAATTTGGCACATTTTATTCTGCTTGTTTTGTTTTTTTGAGTGTTTTTAGTTAGATTAGGGTTTGGTAGTTTTTAGTCACACAAGTGCGCAGGACCGTGCGCCTATCAATGCGCAGGTCCGTTGCGCTAGCCAGAGGGGGGTAGATAAGGCCAGACTTAGAAAATTCCCAGCACTTTTTCACTCGACCGTTACACACAAGCTCCCGCCTTCAGACCTCTGCCGTCGATCAGTGCCCAACCCACCGTCCGTCTAGAGGGATTCAAGGACAACACGACCGCACAGCACCCAGGTAACCCCCGATTCCGCTTTGAGCCGCTTCTGTTAGGGTTTGCGCGGAGAAGACAGTTTTTAGGGTTTTGAAATCGCACCAGGCTAGAGTGCGCGGCTTGGAGTGCTGTTTTGTGCGTTGAGTAGGCGACCAGTAGGCGCTCGTTCGGTCCAAGTTTCATAGGATTCTGGGCAGTTTCGAATTTTAGGGTTTTGGGGAGCATTGACCGCGATTGACCAGAGCCCAGCGCAAGATGAGACCCGCCACAGACCAGGAGACCCCAGCGGCTTTCGCTAACAAGTATGCAGCGTTCATCAGCCTGGACATGTACGGGACACCGTACATATGCCGAGATTTCCTGCGCGAGGTAGGATTAGAGGACCTCGTGGCGCAGAGGCTAGCGATTGCCGGCTGGGAGGCGCTTATGGACCTCCGCAGCGCATCAGACCAGGAAGATACGTGTGAGTTCCTGGCGTCTCTGGAGGCAGGGGACAGGGAGATCAGATATAGACACAGGGGTGTCTGGTTCATAGCCTCAGAAAGGAGGCTGCGGCGCGCATTCGGGTGCGCCAAGGTGCGTGAGGAGGAGTTAGACACGCACAATAACCAGGAGGCTTGGCGGGACATGGCAACAGGGCCAGCATTCGCCGCGGGGCGCAGCAGGGGCCGAGAGCTGCGCGACCCGTGGCTGTTCTACTTATGGCGCATCGTGGCCTACACAGTCATTGGCCGTTTCAACGGCGCGCCAAAGATCAGCCTCCTGGATATGGAGATTTTGACAGGGCTTTATTATGAGCGGAAGGTGCTGTTCATCCTGAACATGGTGCACCATTGGAGCCGAGTCAGCATGAGGGGGCCGCTGACGTGTGGAGGCCTTATCACGCACCTGCTGCGGGCCTTACATGGAGAGCCCGAGGTGCCAGAGCACACCTTGGTGCAGCCTATACCTCTGGACCGCGCCCACATGCTGCAAATCAGGGCGGTAGCCGTTCGGGACGATGGCACACTAGAGTGGTGCTACCGTCTGCAGCCAGCCAGACCACCGCGGGCCAGAGCAGAGAGCAGTGCGCGGGCCAGAGCAGAGAGCAGTGCACAGGGCGCAGCAGCCGCCGCAGCAGCAGCCGCAGCCGCCGCCGCAGCAGATGAAGAGATGGAGGAGGCCCTCGAACCAGAGGTGCCTCTAGTCAGGCGCCCAAGGACCCGGGCGCAGACTGGAGCGCACCAGAGGGCCCGTGCACCGCAGGGGGAGCCAGTGACCATTTCCATCGAGGATTCTCCCCCTCATGCACGTGCCAAGCGCCCAAGGACTGAGACTGAGGAGGCGCCTGAGGAAGCCACTGCCGAGCAGCGCATGTTGTTCAACGTCATGCGCGTGCTCGAATACTTAGCGCCAGAGGGGGCGGATTTAAGTATGAGTCCACCATCCGGGTGGAAATTTGGAGATGCGATTCCCCCTCTCCTCAGCCTGCACCATCCACCTCCTACCCGAACCCCAGAAGCCCCAGCAGCACCCTCTCCAGCACCAACCCCAGCCCCAACCCCAGCAGAGTCAGCACCTGCATCAGCCCCAGCAGCCCCAGCAGCAGAGCCCACCCCTGAACCCGAACCAGTACCACCACCAGTAGCTTCCCCTGCCCGGCCTTCTGTTCCGGAGTCCCCCATTAACTTTCCCAGCGTAGACTCCGATTCCATATGGGAGTCACTTTCCGAGGACGAGCAGCCTGACCCCCTCACCATAGTACCACCAGCCTCCAGCACCGATTCCTTGCAAGATTCTTCAGAGGAGGAGGCGCATGATTCAGAGGCTGATTCTAGCTCGGAGGACTTCTAAGGCCTTGGGCAGGCGCAGTGATTTTCTTTAGGGTGGTGTCTTTTATTTTTGCTGCGTCTAGTTGACTATTATGTGTGCTGAATATTTGTGCCCTACATTCTGTGACTCCCTTGCTATATTTTGTGTGACTATTTGTGTTCCCTTTTCTGTTCTTTATTTTTGTTGCATTGCATGCATGTGCGCAGCCTCCGTGCGCTTGAGCTTGAGTCGTGGGGACACGTCTCTATTCAAGTGTGGGGGGGGGGGGGGGGGGCGTTACTCTTACATTTCATGTTTTGAGCATTTTTTAGTATAGCTTAGTTTAAGTTGAAGAGAATTAGTAGCAGTAGTGCGCTAAGGTACAGGATGCGCATGCGCTCCAGCTTGTGTTGCGCTATCCGTATTGCGTGCGCTGTTCTCTACTGTTTTAGCATAATTTTTTCGTTTTTTTCTGCTCCTGTCAGTTGGGATATACAGGGGATGTGGAGTTGATAGAAATGCTCCAGAGAGGCGGTTAGTCGCTTGTGCTTCGAAGGCGAGGTATATGGTCGAGTGCGCTAGTGGAGGCCGGTGCTTCGCAACCTTCGAAACAAAAGAGCGCGCTCAGTCACGCAGATGCCAAAGGCAAAGTACCCAAAGCGTGGCTAGGTGGGAAAACAGACCACCTTCTCTCTGGAAATCAAGCTAAGGAAAGCGGGCGCGGATGTAAACGCGTGCGCTGACCGGCGCAGACAAACCAAGGAGGGAGAGCGGAACGAGTTCCATAGCTGCTATCCGAAGGCTGAGATTGGAACTGTTCTGGGAATGAAACAAATTGGAAAGGAAGCTGTACAAAAGAAAAATACCAGCAGAAGCAGATGATTTGCGTTACAAAGAATCAGCACGCGCACTACTTAGTACCTGCGTGCGCAAGACCAGAAGGATATCATCAAAGGCTCAGGTTCCCAGGAAGTGTGCGAACGAATCACGCACTGGAAGAAGCTCGCGCAAGAAACCATATACCTATCTTCGGAGCGGGAGCTGACAACCAGGAGCCTAAGAAGAGCTATCTCCCAGTCATCCAAAGATCTTCATCCCGGCTGAGAGGTAATGAAATTTCGGGATTATTATATTAGAACTATTGAGTGCAGTTGTGCGCAGGTGATAAAGCAGCACAAGTTGAGCAACTGTGCATTTTGCGCTAGAATGCAAGGCTGTGCGCTAGTCTCCAGAAAAGGTAATTGTATCCGCGTTTCAGTACTTGTTCGGGACGAACAAGGGGCAAGTGTGGGGGGTTTGATAGAGCCTAGTTATACACATTATTTAGGTCATAACCCTGTGCTTGTTTGCAATATTTCATGAGCAAGATTACTCGTTTCCAATGTTTTTGTATATCAGGCCAGAACGAGTCCTTGAGTCGGATACGCGCTAACAGGCAGCATTCTAGGAGTGAAAGATCAGCCTGCGGAGCTAGCGGCGCAGACAGAAGAAGAAATGGCGAAAGACAGTAGAGGTGCGCTACCCGATTGCGCCAATCAATGCTGTGCGCCAGGCGCAAAGTCCCAGTGACCAGATTTGGAAGTTGCCAAAAGATGAACTTCCTGGGGCACTATTTAAACAAAGAAAGTCTAGGGTTTCAAGAGAGCGGAACATCATCACTCAGCGGCATTCCAGAGGCACTGCGCGGCAGAACTGGAAAACACACGGACCTGTCAAGGAGATTTGCGCCAGCCGACTGCGCCAGCCGAGAGAAGACACTGCACGCACTGTTTGCTACCGTTTTCTTGGATTCAGTAGTTATTACTTACTATTTTATGATGTTTACCACTAGCATGTCTAGCTAAACACTCAGTGTTGATCGGGCATGAATCTGTGATGTATTTCCTTTGAGACTTGAGCTTAATGCATAGTTTATTTATTTGTATTAATCCTGCGCGTACTGAGACAGTTAGTTGCATAAGTAGGGGAAGCCTTGAACCGCAAACTTACTTGTGTTGCTCACTTGTCATATGTTAAACTAGTTGCATGCGTAGGGGAAGCCTTGAACCGCAAACTTACCGTGACAATTAGGAGTAACGAGTTAGGATAGGCAGTTGCTACTGTGACAGGATTCGCAGCTGTTTAGTCTAGTTCTAGGATTAATAGCACATGAACTTTGAACGGAACATGCGCACGTGTTAGGAAGCCTTTACCGGACACTAACCCAAGTAAACCACAAGCTATAGATGTTTAGAGTCGATGATAAGGAATGCATTCATAGAGGATTGTCTGCCCAGCACTTCTCATAAAGATAGTACTTCATCTCTACTGCTTGCGCACGTCTAGTGCAATTTCCTGCGTTACGATATTCACTGCTACTCGCGCATCGCGCAAAACCCCCAATCACTCACGCAACCCCCGTTTTCTTAAGTGTAGGTTACTGGCTAAGACTCACTGCTTGCTCCCTGTGGAGATCGACCCTTACTTAACCGCTGTACTAGTGGGAGAGGAAGGATTATATTTGACGCGCACGACGACGCGCGATCACCTGGTCGCTGATGACTGCCTTAGGCACTCCGTACCTGCAAAATATGTTAGTCCTTAAAAAGTCAGCGACCGTCTTACCATCATCCTTCCGGGTAGCCTTGGCCTCGACCCATTTGGAGACATAATCTACCGCGACCAATATATACTCATATCCGGAAGATGGAGGAAATGGCCCCATGAAGTCAATCCCCCAAATATCGAACACTTCATCCACTAGAATTGGCGTCTGTGGCATCTCATTGCGCGCTGATATGCCTCCTGTGCGCTGGCACCTGTCACAGTTCCTGCAGTAGTTATATGAGTCACTGAACAAGCGCGGCCAATAGAATCCGCAATCCAGGATCTTTCTGCTCGTGCGCTTTGGACCGAAGTGTCCTCCACATGCGTGCGTATGACAAAACATCAAAACAGAGTTAATTTTATGGTCAGGCACGCAGCGCCTTAAAATCTGATCAGGTCCTATTCTAAGCATATACGGATCATCCCAAAGGTAATGCTTGGACTCATGCTTTAATCTCATGCATTGGATTTTAGTGAAATGAGGAGGAAACGTACCTGTGACCAGATAATTCGCAATGTGCGCATACCATGGTACCTTACCTGTTAGCGCCATCAGATGCTCGTCAGGGAACGTCTCCGTGATTTGCCCTGGTTCCTCCGCTTTCACGATCCTGCTCAAGTGGTCCGCGACTGTGTTTTCCGTGCCCTTCTTATCCTTGATCTCCAAGTCAAATTCCTGAAGTAGGAGCACCCAGCGCATCAGGCGCAGCTTAGTTTTTTTCTTGGACATTAGGTAACGGATTTCTGCGTGGTCTGTGTAGACGATGACTCTGGCGCCAAGAACATATGCACGGACCTTCTCCAGTGCAAACACAATTGCCAGAAGTTCCTTCTCCGTGGTAGTGTAGTTCCTCTGCGCAGCGTCCAGTGTGCGCGATGCATAATAAATGGCGTGCGGCTTCTTGTCCACTCGCTGTCCCAGGACTGCACCTACTACATAGTCGCTCGCGTCGCACATCAGTTCAAATGGCAGGTTCCAGTCTGGCGCGCGCATCACTGGCGCACTTATCAGCGCCTCCTTCAGCTTATCAAACGCGGCCCTGCACTCATCAGTAAATTTGAAACACACATCCTTTTGCAAGAGGTTAGACAGGGGTATACAAATCGTAGAAAAATCTTTTATGAAGCGCCTGTAAAACCCGGCATGCCCAAGGAATGATTTCACATCGCGCACGCTAGTGGAATAAGGCAGATTAGAAATAAGATCAATTTTGGCCTTATCTACCTTGATCCCCTCCTGCGAGATAATATGTCCTAGCACTACACCATGCGATACCATGAAATGACATTTTTCATAATTGAGCACTAGGTTCTTTGAAATGCAGCGCGCTAAGACCTTATCAAGATGAAGTAAGCATGCGTCAAAAGTACCTCCGTACACAGTAAAATCATCCATGAACACCTCTATGCATATACCAATCATATCAGAGAAGCTGCGCATGACTAGACGTTGGAACGTACCTGGCGCGTTACACAGCCCAAATGACATGCGCCGAAACGCAAACGTACCGAATGGGCAGGTAAACGTGGTCTTCTCTTGATCTTCCGCAGCTATGGGTATCTGATTGTACCCTGAGTATCCGTCCAAGAAACAAAAGTAGGGCTTCCCAGCTAATCGATCTAGCATCTGATCCATGAAGGGTAGCGGGAAATGGTCCTTGCGCGTGACTGCGTTAAGCTTCCTGTAGTCGATGCACATGCGCCATCCAGTTTGTATGCGCTTGGGAACTAGCTCGCCCTGCGCATTCTCTTCTACTGTGATTCCTCCCTTCTTTGGCACAACGTGCACTGGACTTACCCATTTGCTGTCTGAAATAGGGTAAATGACTCCTGCGTCAAGCAACTTCAGGATCTCCTTCTGCACCACCTCCATCATGTTCGGGTTCAATCTGCGCTGAGGCTCCCTGGATGGTTTGGCACCATCTTTCAACAGAATCCTGTGCATGCATACGTCCGGGCTCACTCCGCGCAGGTCAGCAAGTGTCCATCCTATAGCGCACTGGTTCTTGCGCAGCACCTGTTGTAATCGCTCCTCCTGCTCCTCTTCTAATCCTTTCTTTATGATCACTGGCAGGGTGTCTTCATTTCCCAAGAATATGTACTTGAGGTGTTCTAGGAGTTGCTTCAGCTCGACTTTGGGTGCCTGTTCAATAGAGGGCAAGATTTTATTAGCAGTGCAGACATTAACTAAGTCTTGTACCTGTCTGGGTTCTGGTTCAGCACTGCTCAGGTCCTCCTCTTGCGCCTCCAACTCTGCCTGTGCCAGTGTTTCAGGTTCTTCTGCTGCGCTCGCACATTGTGCATCTGCAACTAAGTCGTCTATGTTGTCCATTGCGTGCACTGTGGCGTCTTCATGAGGGTGTTGCATCCCTTTGAATATGTTAAAATGAATTTCCTCGCCATCAACCTCCATAGAGAGTGTGCCCCTCCATACATCTATCTTTGTGCGCGCGGTCATCAGAAATGGTCTGCCCAGTAGGATCTGCGCACTGCCGTTGCTCGACTCACCCTCCATTTCTTGGACATAGAAATCTGCTGGGAACACCAGCTCTCCTACTCGGACAAGGACATCCTCTATCATGCCCGTAGGTTGCTTGCACGACCGATCTGCTAGCTGAATGGTGAGACCTGCAGGCTTTAGTGGTCCAAGGCGCAATGACGCATATAGGGAATAGGGTAGCACATTTATAGATGCGCCTAAGTCAATCATGCAATTGCTAACTGTGGTCTTACCTAAAGTGCAAGGGATGGTGAACGTACCTGGGTCTCGGCACTTAGGTGGTACCTTATGTTGCACGATTGCTGAGGCCTGCGCATTTAGCATTACCTGCGCGCACTCGCCTTTCCTCCTCTTGTTTGTGCACAGCTCCTTTAAAAATTTGGCGTACCTAGGGATTTGCCGAACTGCTTCAATAAGGGGAATGTTTATTTCCACCTTACTGAATAACTCGTAGAGCTCCTTATCAAGCGCTTCCTTCCTAGCCGATGGTGCCTGTACAGGGAAAGGTGCATGTATGTTAGTACGATTCGTGCCCTTGTCTTTTAATTGTGTCATACCTGGCGCTTCACCCTGCTGGCTTTTGGCTGGCGCTTCTGGTTGCGCGTCTTGCTCTGGTTGCGCATACGGCTCTGTTGGGTCTGGGACTTGCGCAACTGGTGGCGCGGGCGCCTTCGTGGTCTGCTCTGTTCCTATCGTGCGCCCAGTTCTCAGTGTCACTGCATTGACTCCTCCCTTGGGATTCTGGATCACTTGTGAAGGCAGGTTGCCATCGCTCTTTTTCAGCTCATACACCGTGGTAGCAATCTGTGATAGCTGCTTCTCAATGGACTCGAACTTCTTGTCATATTTCTCATCATTTTTGCGCACTGTGTCTGCTAGCTGCCCCACGATATCTTCTAAGGATCGCCTCGGCTGCTGGTTGTTCTGCGCTGGTGCGTTAGTGCGGCGATGCGATGGATTGTAGGGCGCAGCTTGTTGCGTCTGCTGTGGCGCACGCTGATCCGTGGACTGCCTCTGGAAATTATTTTCCTCTTTCCATCTAAACCCATTTGCGGCTAGTCCAAAACGCGGCTGATTCTGCCTCTGTGCCCCTCTGTTATCCCATCCTCCAAGAGCATTAACATCTCCTGATTCCTCGAAAAGTGTGGGACATGCGTCGGTTTTGTGCTCAGTGGACGTCCAGAACTCGCATACCTTTGGCGCAACTGGTTGTGCGCCTTGCGCACTCATCAACTTCTGCAGCATGGCCTTCATTTCCTTTATTTCAGCGCTTGTTTCTACCTGATGCACAGATCGAGCACGACTATTTTCAAGTGTTAGCTGATGTCTTACCTGCCCAGCAGAGTCTTCTATCAGCTGCCACGCGTCCTCTGGGTACATGTTGCAAATGTCGCCTCCTGCGCATGCATTCAATAATCTCAGCTCCATGGGTAGCAATCCATTCAGGAAATTCTCTATCAGCACATTCTGGGGTAGGCCGTGGTTGTAGCAGTTGGCCTCCAGCTCCCTGAAACGCTCGTAATACTCTGACAGCGACTCTCCTGCGCCCTGCCTAGGTGCGGCCAGCTCCCTCCTGAGTAGCGCGATCTTTGCTGCGGGATAAAATTTGTCCAGGAACTTCTTCTGCAGCTGCTCCCATGTGTGAATTGATCCTGCTGGTAAGTTCATCAGCCAATGCCTGGCCGTGTCACACAATGAAAATGGGAACGCTTTCATCTTCAGCGCTTCATCGGTCTCCCCTTCGGCCTTCATGTTCTCGCAAATGACTAGGAATTCTCGCACATGTTTGACCGGATTCTCGTTGCTCATCCCGTGGAACTTGGGCATGTGATGAATGAGCGAGCTCCTTAGTTCAAAATGACCGTCTGGTGGAAGCACTATGCACCATGGCTGGTTAACCGTGAGTGGGGCTGACATCTCGCGCACTGTTCTGCGTCGCGCAGCTTGTCGCGCGGGTGGCGCATTATACACTTCAGCGGCCATCCTTGCTTCAACCTCGCGCTGCACTTCCTCTCTGAACAGGGCTGCGCGGTTATGTGCCCTCGCTTCCTCTGGAGTTCTGTCCCCTAAGTTATCTCCAACGACACTGTTATCCTCCATGACCTGTTCTAAATCTCAAAGAAAATGAAATTAAAAGAAAACCAAGTTGTTGCGTCTGTCAGTGCGCAACTGGAATCTACGCAGCGCAACTCTTTCAGGGTTGCGCAGGCTGATGTTGATTGCGCGCTATCAAAAACAACAACGAAAATAAAGCAAACAGAAATAACTAACTATTATAAAAGAAAACTTAAGCTAATTAAAGCTTATCTGTGTTGCTCCCCGGCAACGGCGCCAAAATTTGATGTGCACGCGTCGTTGTGCGTGTATCAAATTAATTCCTTCCTCTTCCACTTAGTACAGCGGTTAAGTCAGGGTCGAATCCACAGGGAGCAAGTAGATTAGCTTTAACTAGTAAACCTGCACTTACGAAAAATTGGGGGTGTGAGTGGGTTGCGCAATGCGCGAGTAAATAGTAGTAAACGCAGGAATTGCACTAGACGTGCGCAGGCAGTAGAGATTAAGTATTATGACTATGAAAAGTATCGGCGCAGACAATCCTCTATGAGTGAATTCCTTATCATCGACTCTAAACGTCTATAGTTCGATTTTACTGATGTTAGTGTCCGATCAAGGCTTCCTAACATGTGCGCATGTTCCGATCAAAGTTCATGAGCTATTAATTCTTAAGACTAGTCTAAGCAGCTACGAATCCTGTCACAGTAGCAACTGATTATCCTAGTGCGTTACTCCTAATTGTCACCGTCAGGCTATTCAACTAGTTTAACATATAACAAACAAGCAACAAGAGTAAGATTGCGGTTCAAGGCTTCCCCTACTCATGCAACTAGCTGTCAACAGTGTTCACAGAATTAATATAAGCAAACAAGCTATGCATTAAGCACAAGTCTCAAAGGAAATACTCATAGAATCATGCCCAACCGATACCAAGCGTTTAGCTAGACATGCTAGTAGTAAACATCATAGAAACAATAAATAATATCTAAAGTATCACAGAAAACAGCAACAAGCAGGTGCGTGCACGGTGTAGTGTCTCGGCTAGCGCAGGTCCTCGCAGTAGCTCGTGTGTTTTTCTGTTCTGCCGCTCTCTCGTGTGCTGTGGTCCTCTCTTGGTGCTAGTGATGTGTCTCTCAAACCCTAGCCTTCCTCTCTTTATATACTGCTCAAGAGGCTCATCCTTGGCAACTTCCAAATCTAGTGGTGTCAGGATTTGGAAACACCACTGTCTGCGCATAGCGCACTGCTCCTTGGTTAGCGCAATCGGTCTGCGCACCATAGTCGATTCTGCCAACTCCTCTGCTTGCGCTGCTAGCTCTGCAAGCTGTATGATGCGCTCCTAAAAAGCTGCCTGTTAGCGTGTATCCGACTTAGGCCCTCGTCTCGCCCTGAAATACAAAAACACTGGAAACCAGTAATCTTGTACACAAAATAATGCAAACAAGCATAGGGTTAGGATCTAAATAGTGTGTATAAATAGGCTCTATCACTGACTAAGTGTCGACAACACATAAATCCAAGGCGAGTTTAAATGTTTTAAACTGAGCAATGTTCAAAGCTTTAATGAAAATGTCTGCTAATTGTTTATAGGTGGATACATGTTTCAGAATGATGATCTCCTGTTCAACCAACTCGCGAATGATTTGATGCTTGATGTCAATGTGTTTGGTCCTGGAAAGCTGAACAGGATTTTTCAAAATGTTGATTGCACTCATGTTGTCGTAGAATAGAGTCATTTCCCCCTATTTCAGACCATACACTTCTAGCATCTGTTTCATCCATATCATCTGGGCGCAACAGCTTCCCGCGGTAATGTATTCCGCCTCAGCAGTGGATAGTGAGATGCTACTTTGTTTCTTGATGAACCTTGACACCAAGTTGTTTCCTAGGAAGAAACATCCTCTTGAAGTGCTTTTTCGATCTTCTACACTACTTGCCCATCAGCATCACAATACCCAACTAAGTGAGAGTTGGCATCCTTGGTGTACCAGAGACCGTAGTTTACTGTACCACTCACATAGCTGATTATCTATTTCACATTTGCCGGGTGACTTTCTTTATGGTTTTCCTAGAACCTAGCACATACTCAAACAGCATAACAAATGTCGGGTTGACTGGCAGCAACGAACAGGTCGGTAGAGTATCGTGAAGATTGAAAGCAAGATGATACAGCTTCCCGTGTGAAGACAACAGCTGGTGCAAAACCAGCCAGAGTGAACAAGCTCAGTGTACAAACAGCTGCTACAGTAGTAGCCGTAGCAGGGTGTTGTAGCAGCAGAGCAGCAATTTTGGCGCAAAGGACAATCTGCCCAGATATGAAGTAGCAGTGCAATGGGAGGCTTCCAAATATGCTCAAAATATCCCCAGTGAAGATTTCGTGCCATAGCTTGAACATTTGATTGGAAAAGTAGGAGATAGAATCTTGTTTAGATCTTTTAGGAACTTCCTAAAGTTTATACTGATGGAGCACGGAGTTCCTATTTAGAGAAGCCTTGAGCAAAGCAGCGGTATCCATCCAATACAGAATCAAAGCATCAAGATATCGAGCAAACACTGAGAGAGATACAGAGTTCCGAGCGGAGAGATTGGATCACCACCGAGAGCAAAGCGTGAACGCAGAGCTGAGTGGTTAAAGCACAGGCTGATCGAAGACTTGTAGAGTCTGATCAGAGCTTGGCCAACAAGCAACTGCTGGTACACCCTCAGTAACTCAGAGGCGCTGCAAATTTCAGAGAGTAATCATCAACATATACAAAAGCGTACCTTTTTCTTCCACAGCTTTCTACCTCCACTGGTCCCATAAGGTCCATATGCAGTAACTGGAGCGGTTTGTTGGAGCTCATTGTAATGACTTTTGGATGAGAAACCCTTGTCTGTTTTCCAATCTGGCATTCTCAACACTGTGTTTATCTCTCCCTTGATCTCAGGTATACCTCCTACTAATTGATCAGTTGTAAGTCTTTTTAAGGTCCTCAGATTAAGATGTCCCATTTTTTGATGCCACTAATTTATTTCTTCAGTTTTGCTCAGCAGGCAGAATGATGCAGAGACTGCTTCAGCATTCACTAGTAAATAGCACTTATTGGCTGACCTCGCACCCTTCATAATGCACCTTCCCTCTACATCAAACACTTCACATAATTTTTGTGAGAAATTTACAAAATGAGCAACGTCACATAGTTGACTGATGCTGATGAGATTCGCTGTAAGTCCTTCTACGAGCAACATTGTTTTGAGATTTGGCAGTCCGTGAACTCTCTGAGTTCACTTCCCATTGACACTCCCTTTAACCCATTTCCAAATGTCACGTCTTGGTTTCTGCATGGTTGAACATCAGTGATATAGGATCTGTTTCCCGTCATGTGTCCAGAAGATCCGCTATCGAAGTACCAGTTTCCTTTCTTTGAGGACTTTGTTGAGTTTAAACATATTTCACTGATATGGTTCATTCCTAATTCCTAGTTTTTGCCAAGTGCGGGACAGTCTCTTTGAATGTGGCCAGATTGATTGCAAAAATAGCAGCGTCTTCGTGCTTTTCCTTCTAGGCTTTTGCTTCAACACCATTTTTTCTTATTTACCTTTTGTCTTAAAGCTTTGCAACTTTGGTCCTATATTGATTTATTTTTCCGTCTTCCGGAGCAGGAGCACTTCATCTATTGCTTTGTCATATTTTCTTTCTAGTTGATTAGCCTGTTCTTTCACCCTTGAGATATCACTCAGTACTTTCTTTTTCTCATCATTTAGCACAAGACATTATGGCAATCAACACTTCATTTACCTTCACCACTTTCAGACATTTGTCAATCATTTGTCTATAGTGTGGAGCAAGAAATTCCTTGGTGACTCTGTTACATCCTTTCTGTGGCTGATTTGACTTTTGACTATGTGTCATTGATGACAGGAACGCTTCCCAGAATCACGCTCTGTACGTCGAGCGAATTGCTCTGATACCAAATGAAATTTCTGCTACGTTACTGAAGCGGAGATATAGCTTCTGCTTAAGCACTCTCTGTATCTTTCTGCGGAACTACTCAACTGAAGAATAAGAAAGACATAGTACGTTTGTTCACCCAGTTCGGCAACTCGCCTACGTCTGGGGAGGATGATCCGATCCTCAAAATTCCACTATCACAGTTCGAAGTACAAAGGGCTCTAACCTCTACTTCTCACATAGCTGAAATCTCAAGCTCAGTCCAACCTCCTAGGCTAGCAAGCAGACTGATCTCACAGACTCTCTTCGTGTACTCTACACACTCTCAGTAATAAATAGCTACAGTTCTACCTCTCAAACTCAGCCTATTCAATTACACTAGAGTTTCTATATCTTCAGTCCCTTATACTCCAAGCTCTCCCACCCAGTAGTCGGACACTCTGAGTTCTTCAAACTCAGCCTTAGCTCCCCCTCAATCAATGACACACTCTGTCAATATTGGGTAGTCTCGATCACTGCTCCTCAGCCAGCGACACTGCCTGTCCACGGCTGATCACCGAGCTTCTAACTGTTCCTTCAACGAGCAGTGCTCTAGTTGAACTCAGACCCAGTTCAGAATCAAACTACACGAGTTCTGATTCCTCTGGGACACAAGCCTTTAACTTTGTGTATAAAACCCTGCTATCGTGAGTTAATCTCTCCGTGTGATCTTCTTTTGTGCTCTGTGTTTTTCTCTCTTCGATTGTCTTGTATGGTGCTGCCCTCTGCACTCTTCTTTAAGCACTCGCACCCCCCAAAAGCGTCAAGCATCAATATCAGAATCTTACTCCTAGATTCTAGCAAGTTTGTTGAAGATTCTGTTTCCAAATTTGAACCCTTTGGATCTTTCTCTTTTTGAGCACGTGCTGGCAACTAATGAGCTCTTGATGACATCTGCATACCTCGCTGAGCTTCCCCGATGCCAACTGGATCAAGCCGGAGCCTCAGCGTGCAACGCCGGCCTATTCTGCTCTAGCTCTGGATCATCACAGAGTGCTGAAGCAGACTCTGTCTCTTCATACCTGTCTCTTGCCCATTCTTCAAATAGTATATCAGCTTCAGATCTTCAGGAGAGTCTCAGTCTCTTTGTTGTTGTTGTTTTGTCAGTCTTCATATTGTGTTCCAACCACCGATCTTCAGGGAGAGATCCAGCATAGTCTTGAGTAGTTTTGTCAAGGATGCCATATCCTCAACATGTTAGATTTCGGCTAGGGGAGAAGTAGAGGTGTGATTCCTTGTACTTCGAACTGAGATAGTGAAATCTTGAGGATCATATCATCCTCCCCAGACGTAGGCAAGTTGCCAATCTGGGTGAACAAACGCACTATGTCTTTCTATTCTTCAGTAGAGTAGAAAGATACAGAGAGTGCTTAAGCAGAAGCTATATCTCTGCATCAGCAACGAAGCAGAATTTCAATGTCTTCCAAATAAAGTAACAAAAAAATATACTAATTTTGCAGTGAAATCAGGCGGCTGACTGAGCTCGAGAGCTGATTGGGCGACTTTGTGGTAGGATGGTTTAGAATTAACTCCAATTGAATTTTGATGTAAATCGGTAATTGATTGAGTTAAAATTCCTTGGTTTTAGGGTTTGCAATTCAACTTTGTGATTGATTGGTTGAAATTAAGTCAGTTAACTTAGGGTTTATTGTTGTAAACATGTTACAAATGTTATATGCATCCATATATTATTGTTTTAAACTTATAATTCTTTCTTTGTACAAATGTATATATATTAGATTGTTGAGCCCTGGCCGATAGATTTAGAATATTTACAATTTGCATTCTCTAATTAATCTGAAAACTCATTTATAATTTGCATCCTTATTATGGATTGCACGCAGGTAAAAATCTAAAGATGGTGCATCGCAGGATGAGAGAGATGGACCCTCGGATTGTGCCTAATATAAGTAGAGCAGGTTTCTATCCATGGACTCAAGTGTGTTAAGGTATGGCATCCTTGACAATACAGCACAAGAAGATGCTACAACACTCCCTAAAGATCGTAGCTAGAGCACAATCTAAAGATTGACAAAACAGCAACAAATGATTTGAAGCTAGATCGGAATGGCCGATCATCTTGAAGCTGCATGGAGAGAGTCCGGCAAGGTGCTGCAGGTGTCGCGAAAGCTCAGGGAGCTTTACAAACGTCCTCAAGTGATTAGAAAACGTCAGCATGCTGTCAGAAAAATTCAAGAAAAATAAGGTTTCTAAATTTTGATTCAGGAAATAAAATTTCAACAATTCCGCAAGAATCTAGAAGAAGGTTCAAGTGATGCTGAATTGTTCTAAGAATCCTAAGGCAATTAGGATTTAAACGCTGATCATTGATGAAGCTATAGAGCAATGCAGATGCAAATCATTGATGATCGAAGAATAGAGAATACACAACGAGAGATAAACCCATGAGCAAACAGCGAAGACTACAAGGTAGTTTTGCTAAGTTGTGTTGAGGGCAAAACAGATCAGAACTCGCTTAGTTTGATCAAGTATTAATCCACATAACTCAACTGGAGCGTGGCTCGTTGAAGGATCAATCAGTTGCTTCGGAGAATAGCTCCGGACAGGTGCTATTATAGACTGTTGGAGAGCTGAACGCTTCTACCTGATAGTGATAGGTGGTCACTGATCGACGGGGAGCAAGGTATGGGTTTTAAGAACTCAGTTGGAGTCTGACTGTTTGGCAGAGCGTGCTAGAATTTGCTATAGCATTCCGTCTACTACACATTGTCATAGGACAGGCTAAGTCTGTGCATCAGGTCTGTAGCTGTTCGTTACTAGAAGTTTGTAGGAGGTACGAAGAGAGTCTGTGGGATCAGACTGCGAGCTAATTATGTGATCAGATTGAGCTAAGGTTTGATTAGGTTAGAAGTAGTGGTTAAACTAGCGTTGGTTGAGTTTTGGAATCCATTGTACTCTAACTAATATAGTGAAACCTTGAGGACCAAGAGTTGTCCTTCCAGACGTAGGCAGTTGCTGAACTGGGTGAAAAAATTGATTGGTTTCTTTCAGATTTGGCTAGAGAAAAAAATTCCGCAAAGTGACCTAGAGAGTGCTACATCAACCGTTGTAACACGTCACCACCAGCACACAGAAAGTGCACAATTTTGAGGCGCCTGGGCTTTACTCCCCCCTCATTTGTTGACCGATGGAGGCAGGAGACTCATACCTTCCATTTGAGGACCAAAAGGTGTACTATCACTTTGCAGGATGTTGGACTTTATCAGTAAAGAGGATGAGGAATGGGAAAATATTTGTATACGAATGCTTGGCGCCTGCCCGGAGTTCTCGAGGTCGCCTACCATGCGAAGAGAAGATGATTTTATAACAAAATGAAAGTGATACCTGCTGACGCAACAGATGAAGTGCTTAAGAGATATGCGAGGGCATACATTGTATGTATGTTAGGATCTTCGTTGATGCTTGACTTGTCCTGAGATAGGATCTTACTACATTATCTGCCATTGTTGGCTGACCTTGACACGGCGAGAACATAGTTGGGGTATTGAGTTCTGGCGTGCTTATACAGCCATTTGAGCAGTGCTGAACTGGAGGGACAAAAGCAAATAAGTGGGTGCATCATTCTGTTACAACTATGGAGCTAGGAAAGATTACCAATCGGCCGTCCACAAGGCTTCAACAAGACTCTATAGCCGATTGATGCGGACTATGATCCATATTACAAAGGAGCTTGGTCTTACACGTGAGTAGTTATATGATATTTACATTAGAATTATTGTTGAGATTTATTTATCGACAATCAATCCTCTTATTGCGCTGGAAATTGTATGGACCTAAGTCTTATTTTGAGACACCACATGGTTCGTTGGTCTTCTACCGAGACCAATTAGACCGAATGAGCCATGATGAGAACCTATTTCAGCTGTTAAACCCGATTTGTACGGAGGTCGGTTAAGTTGGTGTTCGAAGGTCCCACTATTGTGTTATAATATCGTTGAATGACATCATACATCTAGAGTGATGCGACAGTTTGGTTACAAGCAGTCAATTCCCTCCGCACCGCACGCTTCTAACGACCCTACACATGGCTTCAAGAGAGAAAAAAATGATGGGTCTGTAGAATTGAGGCCATACAATGACATATGGAGAGGTAGCACTGAGCTTATTGTTGTGGATGAGGTAGAAGAGGATGTGGATGCTCCTACACCTGAGTACCTTACTTGGTAACACAACATAACTCGTTGTTTCATAGAGTCGCGGTCTGACAAGCCGCAACCATATTGCCTTAACGCACCCGAGCAACACAGTGTTGTAAGCCCATACTAAATTATTGTTACATAATTTTATTATTACACCGATTTTACTCATAACTAACTCCATTGATTAATAGTTAAGAGCATTGGTGCATCATGCTCGTACAATAGCCGACATTTTCCTCAACAGCACATGTCCTTCTATATGAATGGAAGTTCACAGCATTTTCCATTCGGCTGTAAAGGAATTACATAAGCTAGGCGAGATAGATGTCTTGGGTGTAGATCTTGCTCTGATTTAGTTTGACATTGGTCTTTTCTATTTGGGATCTTAATTTTTATTTCAATCTGTCACTTTGGATTATTAGTACGGTTTTGGACAAAGACATATGCATGGGTAATGATATGCTGGAGTCAGCGATGATGATCATAGAGAACGACAAATGCCTTTGGATGACAATGAAAACAATGATTATGGACTCACAAATCTTCAATCCCAACTCAATCAAGATCCAAAGTAATCCCGGTCCATCAGAACCACAAGAAAGGAGCCGTGTAGGAGAAAAGGCCTCAAAAACGTTTCTCATTTAGTTTATTTGGTCGTCAATGAACTTATGTGTAATTGAGAACATTGGATACTGTAACAAGTTGACAACATTAAACTTAAAATACTTCATAAAAACCGACCACTTAAATCATTTCATAACAACCGAAAACTTAAATTATTTTATAACAACAGTCCAACATACAAAGTTCGATTATTTAAAACATTCCACTCACACAACATGATTTTAAGTCTCCAATTAGTTTGTTTGTCGATTTGGACATGCTCTTCTGTTATGACCTGCACCGTGACACGTGCTGCATCTCCTGATATGTGATTGTCCCTAGCTACTTGATTCTCGCTGATCCCTCATTATGTATGCGCCATGAGGGGTGACTTCCAATGTTGGAATGCTTGAATCCAGTGTTCGGTACGTGGGTAATTCCATCGTACATCCTCCAATTTTTTTCATCTCTGATCACATTAAATGTGTAGGTCCAAGTCACAAAGTACGCTTACAACGTATAGTGATGATCTACCAATCCAATGTAGCGGATACTCTGACTTTTACAACTGTTAAAACATAACTACACGGATAATGGAAAGCTTCCCATTTACCGCATGTGCATGTGCATGTGCCTTCTTCTAGCTTCACTACATGAATATGATGCTTCCTTACAATTGTCACGACCTGAACTCTATGGTATTGTGCTTTCTCCCTAATCTCTCTCAACTCAAGATCTATCTTTTGCAACACTATTCTGGTCTTGTAGAAATTTGCATTGCACTGTGTTGAGGATATGGCATCCATGACAAAACTGCTCAAGAGACTGCCGAAGCACTCCCTGGAGTTTGGTGGCTGGAACACAATCTGAAGACTGACAAAACAACAACAACAAAGAGATAGAGACTGCTGAAGCACTCTCTTGAGATCTGAAGCTGAGATACTGTTTGAAGACTGAGCGAGAGACAGCTTTAAAGAGACTAGAGGTATGCACGGTAAGGCTCCGGTGTGGTACGGCTGGCATCGGGGAAGCTTATAGAGGTATGCAGATGTCATCAAAAGCTCAGCAAAAGCAGGCTCGTGGACTGAGAAGATAATGATCCAAGAGTTTAAATTTGGCAATGGAATCTTCAACAAACTTGCTAGAATCTAGGAGAAGATTCTGAGAATGATCCTTGGCATGCTGGAGAGCTTTAAAAGGAAGGCGGTGCAGAAGCACAACAAGAGAGAACACGATCAGAGAGAGCAACCCGAGTGCACACAGAGAGCACACAGAGATCAATTTAAGGTAGTAGGGTTCTATATACTGAGTTGAAGAGGCATGTGGTGTTGAGGGAATTAGAACTCGTGGAGTTTGATTCTGAACTGGTTTAGAGTTCAACTAAAGCGCTGCTCGTTGAAGGAACAGTCAGGAGCTCAGTGATCAATCGAGGGCTGCGAAGCAGTGATCGAGGCTACCCAATAGTGACTAAGTGAGTCACTAATTGAGGGGGGAGCAGAGGCTGATTTTGAAGAATCCAGATTGTCCGACTACTTGGCGGGAGAGCTTGGAGTGTCGTTGAAGAGACTGCATATCTGGTGAAGAGTGTGCTTAAGCATTCCATGAGTTACACATTGTAATAAAATAGGTTAAGTCTGAGAGGCAGTATTGTTGCTCTTTATTACTAAGAGTGTGTAGGCTGCACAAAGAGAATCTGTGAGTTCGGATTCCTAGCGAGTCTAGGAGATTATACTGAGTGTTAGATTTCGGCTAGGTGAGTAGTAAAGGTGTGAGTCCTTGTACTTCGAACTGAGATAGTGGAATCTTAAGGATCGGAGCATCCTCTCCAGACGTAGACAAGTTGCCGAACTGGGTGAACAAATACTGTGTCTTTCTTATTCTGTTAGTAGAGTAATTCCGCAGAAAGATACAGAGAGTGCTTAAGCAGAAGCTATAACTCCGCATCAGCAATGCAGCAAAATTTCACACTGTAAGAAAGTGAATTGAACCAGAGCACATATTGGTAAGTCTCGTCCACCCTTTAGAATATTGTTGAAACATTCACTAGCATTTGTCGTCATGGATCCCCATATTCTAACCCCCCCTCCCTCATCGTATACCAAAGACCATTTTGACAAAGGAATACTCTTCAACCATTGTACAACTTGGGGTTTATCATGTAGCAAATCAAGCAACTCTTGATATTCTCCATCAAACTTGATGTGCTATCTCTGATGCGCCACGTGACCAAGATTTTTTTTTCAAAGTAGAATCCTTCACTTTCATGTTGGAGTTGCTCTTCAAATGTCTAATACACACACGGTGATAAGCTCGAGGAGACGTCCATTCAGGTTCTTATATTATAGCAATGATTCCTTTGTGCCGATCCAAAATTACTCACAGCTCATCACGGTCTATCACACCCTCTCGTATACACTTCATTAACCATTTACAACTTGAGTTATTCTCGTTCTCCACCAAAGCAAATGCAACATGTAATATGTGGTTATTAGCGTCGAGTGCAACAGCGACAAGTAATTTTCCATATTGTGTTCCATATAAATGAGTTCAATCAATACAGAACATGGGGTAAAAGTACTTCAACGCATCAATTGTTGAACCCAGAATCTCCGGTTTATGATCATACATACATTATATTCATCTTTGTTGTGATGCCATTTGACAACAGTTCAAGGATTTGATTCTTCCACGCCTGCATAAACCAGGGAATTTTTCTGAAAGATTCATCCCAATCTCCAAAAACATTTTTCAACGCATGTTGCCTGACCTGCCATGCCTTCAAGTACCGAATTTCATAACCATAATCCTTGAAGATTTTTTCTTTTATTTCTGCAGGTGATAATCTCAATATTTCGCTAATCACATCCCCAATTTCCATGGCTATGAAGTGTCTCGTCAAGTGGACATTTTCCTTTGAGATGTAGTCATTGTTGCAGACATGATCCCCTCGATGTGACCTCTTAGTATGATGAGTTCATTTTCATCATTATGTGAATCCTCCATGGACAGTTCCCCTCTCCTCCTCGACAGTGAGGAACCAACAACTAAGAGTTGGACTCCTTCGCCAAATATTCAGCATGGTTTAATATGGACACTTTTGCACAACATAGATTGCATCAGCTTTTCTGCTCAATGTAGCTCACACCACAAGTGTCCCAAACTATCCATAATTACTACCCAAGTACTCATTAACTGAGTCATTTGCGTCTCACGCCGAGACATCATTGAATGTTGGAATGTCTCATATATGTTAAGGCATAAAAGCATCCTCCTTATCAAGTTGGTCTAGGAATTCCATTTTATCCCGGTCAAACTCATTCATTACGGGCACATCCATTGTTTTCAATGTCGACATAACAATTGACAGTGGCGGATCCAGCCAATCAACAAAAGGGGGGCAAAAAATTGCATAAAGTAGTATATATCTTTTACAAAAAGACATTTGAGAGTTTGAATCATTTTACTTCGTATAAAGTGGCAATGAAAAATAAATATTATTAAGTAGTCTTCTAAAAGATGTTATAGCTAAATAGCCACTAAGTCACTTTGCCGCCGAAGGCGATAAAGAAGGTAGAATTTGTTTGCGAGTCTTCATGTCCTGAATTTAGCGCATTATAACTTCATTGTCAATGCTCTTAAACACATACCTCTCAATGTAACACACCAAATAATCAATGGGAAATTCATCTCCAATTTTGTTATGCAAATCCGTCTTAACAATCTTTATTGCAGAAAAAGCTCTTTCAACTGTAGTTGTCGCAACCGGTAACACCAAAATCAACTCAACAATCCCAAGTTGGTTTTTAGAAAAATATGTGAATGTGTTGGCACAGACTTCGAACTACATAAGCCCTCCGGACGTTGTCTCTTACTAAATGATCGTATTCATTAATCGGTAACCTTAGTGCGGGATCACTCTTGATAGTAAAATCATCATTATCGTTTTTTGTTGTGGTGCTGGACTATCACCAATATCGGTTCGGTTGATGTTCACTACGTCCGTACCGCCTAGCCATACAAGTGATGAATTCTTTGTTTTCGGATTGCCCATGTCGTTTTTTATTAATAAGCCCGAGAGATATGGACAAGGCATGAAAAAGTCTAAATTTTACGTGTAAATAGAAGCCTTAAATATCTAAGAATGCATTCTGCATACAATCATAAATTTTTGTCCAAATTTTGGAGCTTGCAAGTAAAAGCTTTAAGAAGAGATTAGTGGAGTCAGCTACTTCGATTGTATATCAAGAAAATCGAATATTTGGGTTTGTAGTGATATTTTTTTTCTTTACTCTCTTTATTCTAGATCTTTAATTCATATGATCTATTCTTGATACTCTACCCTAAGTTGTGACTTTCGGGATCTTGTATCGTACCTAACTCCATTGATGAGATGAAATAACATTTCTTATAGTATGTGTATTTAATTCTAATACTTGAGTTCTAATTTTATGGAGGTTAACTATTCGACCTAACGTCTAATTTCATGAACATATAGGTTAAAAATATAGATAGCAGGATTTTGGACATCAAAATGTATTGACTACGGAGGTAATATATAGGTATAGGTTTAACGGAGAGTTAATAATATTTGTTTGAAAAATATGAACTTATGTGTCCCAATTTGTTAAATTGTATGATGCCGATTGGCGAATAAACGGTTAGGAATAATCGAGTTTTCATCTTGAAGAGGAAGTTGAAGCATGTTTTTATATGCACCAATAAAAATTATTGTTATAAAATTCTACTAGTAATAGCCATATAAGTCGAGATCCATCCCACCAGAAACTAAAGAGGAGTTTCTTTGTGACTTATGTTTATCTAGGACACAAAATGTATAATTAAAATATATCATAACTCAAGTATATACTGAATAAGGTAATATACATGTAATACTAATATTATTGATTGACAAAATTTAATGTAAACCTGTATAATTGTCAAGTCGGTAAAGCAAGGGTTGATCTTAAAAGTAATGTTGTATACACATTAGTTGCAAATGTATTTTTATTTATAATCACATTAAAAACTGGTGACTGATTCAAATGAAATTTATAAGAGCAAGCAAAAACGATGGAAATGAAAAAAAATAAAAATAAATCGAGGAATCTATTCCGCCATGACAAAACCCAAACTTCAGACCAGACTTCGGTTTGCCTAAAAAAAAAAAATTGGCATTCAAAAACCGCCTTTATAATAAATTGTTAAAATTGGCATTTCAGAAACTTTTTCTAATTTAAGAGTCATAGTAATGGTTGAATGACCTGAACCAAACTTGTATGCTTCTTTGACAGCTGAAAGAAGAACCTAATGCGTCTTTAAGCCAAAGGTGTTCCGATAATAATCTTCGGACTCCTCTCACATTCAATAAGGTCGAGTAAATATGGATGGATGATACAACAGTATTGAACTGCTGTTTTGCAGATGCTTTCCAGTATGCATAGAATCCAAGTACTGGAACTACTCTTATGATGCTAGACCACTATTACCCTCTCTCTCTCCCAGACTTCAACAGATTTAAAATCATAGGGCCCAAAATGGTTTGGGAGTCCCAGAGGCCGTTACCCTATTCTGAGAAGACTCTTGGATGGTCTCTACTGAATCCTCCTCCTCCTCGTCATCATCCCCATACTCCATAAGCTTGACTAAAGTATCTGCCAGACATTTTGGGATCAGAATAATCTCAAAGTAATAGGAAACAGGAGCAGTAAAAGAATATACAAGACTTGAATCAGATTTACCAGGGACAGAGTCGGGACGAGATGCACTACTCTTCTTCTCATTCACTTTTGAAGTTGTTTTAGATGAAGTGAATTTCGGTGGCGGTGGTAAAGGCATGCTCCGCGGAGGAGGTGGAGGCATTCCATTAGATGAGGGCTGAACCAACTTCTTTGAAGCTGGCATCATGGAGATGTGTTTGGCACTTATATCTGCAACTGATTCTCTTGAAATGACCTGATGGCCAGTAAAATAAACACAACGATCATCAACATTAGCTCAAGAGATAATGTAAGCCCACAATGATTCCCAAATGAGGTATTAATTGGAATCTTTGTTTAGTTAGAAATGCGTAGTAGTGAGTTTCATGCATATGGACTCCCAGGCTACAAGTTTATACAATACCTATTATGCATCATAAAGGGTACCCACTAGCCACCAGAGACAACATGATATCTAGTATACAACATTACCACCCATCCTCACTTTGAACATGAAACACCTCACCAACTACCTGCAACTTTGACGTCAAGTTCACTGTGAATAATTTATTTTTGGCGTCCTATGTGATACCGCTGATAACAAACTCTATCATGGTTTCGCTTCTTTTGTTTCAATTTAAATTGTATAACATATTATAGTATTGACATTCTACGGAAGATGAATGACAATGCATAACGGTATATGGTGACAATGCATGACGATTTAGCGGCAAGCTTATCTTTGACAATAGTGTATGTAACCTAAGATGCACCATATCACAATGATGAAGCACAAAGAACCCATCCAGCAGCAGTTCCCCAATCCCTGTGAAAAATATGGAGCAATGTCCCAACAGAGACATCCAGTATCAGCCTGTTAACTGGAAACAAGGTCAGAGAAAATACCTGGGATATCAAGTGGAAGAAGTCAGAAATAACAAAGTGAAATAGAAACATAACGTACAATGAGCTTGATATATTACTTATCCCATTTATCATCTATACTACGAAGGTTACACATGCGAAAATAATGACTGCTGCACAAGAGAAGGAATACATGGACAAAAAGACAGCTATTCCTATGAAGAAAGTGATGTAACACTTGACTTTCTATTTCTACAATTGGATCAAAAGTTCATCCATCAGGACAGGCTTCTCATTTAAAATTTGATTAAATAAAAAATGATGAGGTTTGGGATGTGAAGTCAGAAATCTTCTATCGTTCTGCGTTTCATTTAAAAAATAAAAGGAATTGCTTCAACCACTATTGATCGTATATATTTGAGAAAACACAATGAGTATTCATAAAATCTAGCTAACTTATAATTTCCAGCATTCTCTTGCACCTAGAATCCAGAGCATGGCTTACGCACTATTCCATAGTTTATTATCGAACTTAAATCTAATAAAATCCCAATTTGTTAACCTTCTCTTCACAAATTATAAGTTGGATGTTGCTTATTATTTGTATAACTTGAGAGAGGAAATACCTTGTGTTCTTCTGTAGACCCCTCTATAGCAACTGGCAACTCCTGAAACTTCCGTCTTCGTGGAAGTTCCCTCTCTTTTTGAACTGTTGACCTGGCACAAGTATCCAAGTCCTGGAGGTATGGCGAAACAACAGTTGATGTAACTGGGGTGGAAGGTTGCTTGAGGGCAAAAGCAACTTGTTGCAATGGTGTTGCTTGAGGATATATCCCACCATATCCACTGTAGCTTGTACAACTAGCTAATGAGTGTTGGACATGCTGCGCGAAATCAGGTTGGGAAACCACCGAGCAAGGAACCACAGTAGCAATCTCCGGAACGGAAAGCAATAAGGGTGATGGAGAATATAGAGATCCAACAATTGGTGTTCCTGTAAGAGTATCTGCACTGGTGTTTACTTTTCGCCCACTACTAGAACTTTGTATTGCAGGCAATAAGTGTTGAGGAGGGGAGACAGCATTATACATCTTCAGTGATGAGATCCTGTAACAAACAAATTAAATTTATGTCAACGCCTATTTGAAGACCCGATGACACAGAGGCTTGAGGTTTTAGTAATACTAAAGAAAAAGGCTTATACTAGATACTAGCGCATCGCATATTATACATTGCTGATGGAAAGACAATGCAACACAGTAGTATGAACTAAATACTTTCAAAAGTCACTATAAAACAGTCCAAGTTCACCAAAAACGGTAATAAGAATTAGCATTTCTGTCTAACTCTTGTGTGCAGTATAGAACTTGATTTTGTATTATATCCTCAGTAGAGGAACACGATGTCCAAAATCAATTTGATAACTTCAAACTAATATTTACAACTAACTTTACAATGACCAAATAAAACTCCAGAATAAGGCATCACAAATTGCGAGTAAGGCCAACACTTGTGTTACATTTGCTTGTTGAGTTGACACATAAAGATGTTGACAGCACATTAAACACAAGCAAACCAGACTAATAACTCGCATTTTTCTCAAACTACTCCAACAGAAGACAAATTTGCTCACACTACTCATGGAGTGGCATCATAGTCAATAACTCAAATAAAATCACCTGGGGACACCAAATTCCATGCTGATTGTGTCTAAGAGGTTTTCAGCCAGTAGCCTTGCATCTTCAAGACTCTTTGAGTTATTACTTGATATGAACAAGTGAAGAGGCTCTTGTTCTGCACCTATATGTATTATATAAAGGATAAAAAAATTGCTAACAGGTCTGCTAACTTGACAACTCTTCGCAATAACAATTTTTCATACCCTCGTTGTGCGCAACAACAGCATATACCGCACCTCGCCCTCTTAACAAGACAGTTGCTCCTGTTTCATTCATAATGTGATTTATATACTGGTCCTGCAAGTAAAAAAGAAACACCACCAGCAGAAAACAATCTCTCCCGGTTGTTTGGAGATGTCAAAAAAGCTTCAAACATTAGAATCCCTCGTGTTGAAATTAAGAAGAAGAAATAGAGATAGTCCACAATCGAATCTAATCATTCTACATTTAAAGTCATCCATATGCTTTTACCAATATGAAAAAAAATATCATAAAATGGTGATTCCTACTAGAATGATAGCACACAACTTTATATCGAAAAGGAATACAAGGACAACAAACAACTTACATTTGGTCCACGGATATGAGAAACAATGTTAGCAGATGGGTCGGTCTCAAAACCCAAGAACACGCATGCATTCAGAGCCTGACAAACCAGATTCAATAAATTCATCTCTACTTCGTTAATCATCAGAGAAAAGCAAATAAATAATCTGAAACTAATTACAAAATTCACGTTTACTACTCTCTCAGATGCATGAGATTTTGAAGCTGCTTGTAGAACACTACTCTGTTTCAGCATTTCTTCAACAATAGCTGCTGCTCGGTCAACTGCCATGATCTTCTCCGCCATTTCCTTTAACTAACCATGTCAATTAAAAATGTAAACAGATGCATGTCTAAGTAATATCTCCAAATTAGAATTGATTTGAAAACAAATTACATGTTTTGTATAATTATCTTCAAAAACACTACGTGCAGTATCGTGGAAGATTGAATTATAAATAGGAGTTCCACAGACCACAACCCAGTGGTCAGTTTTTGAATATTTACAATGGCATGCACATTCTTTACACGTTAAATGAAGTTAACTAGTTTTTCATGGTAGAAGTTCATTAGATATGCTTTTCTTACATGGGCTCCAGCAGAGATGTGTAAGTACAGAGGCTTGTCAGCATCCGACACGGCATTTGGAGGTCGATATTTCCCTCTAAAAGGCACAACCAAATGAAACATCTAAAAAGAAAACCTCAAAAATATCCTCTCAGCTCCTCTCATGCACAAGTAGCAAACCTAGTAATCACTATGGCACCAGTGCGTTTCTGAATCTGCATGGAAGACAAAGATATAAGATAGTCATATGCATAATTTCAGGATTACTTTCATTTTTCTTGATTCGAAATGGAATTTTTTTAATGATGCGGACAAAACACCGGGCTATTGAGATTTCTTCTTCTTCTCGGTATCATTATTCATCAATTTAACAGTCATATGAATTTGGGAGACGAGGAAGAAATAGCTACAGACCTCTTCTTGCGTCTGACGTTTGGTGAGCTTAAATCTTAAGGAGGTCTCCGCATCATTTATGACAATTTCTCGTGCAATTACTTCATCTTGGAGCTTTGGCTAAATAATGAACAGACATGAGAATCTGAAAGTAAGATTCAACCCTTTTGGCGTAGAAGATATTTATGTTGTGTGAGTGTTGATGTATACTCATATAGGTGGTTGTGAAGCAAAATTTCCGCCTTATGTTATATTTTTTATGAGTAGTAAACTTACTCGATGATTCAACCATCTCATTAAAAAACATCAACTTTAAAAATGCTTGTCATTCCTGGTGCAATAAACAAACTAAAAACAGCCTCCAAATGAGCTACACTAGCATAAGAAAAGGAAGTTATCAAAAACAGCAACAGTTAACCCAATCTTCATAAAATACAATAAAACTTTACTGAAAGTCCCCTGCTCTAGTAAAGACTAAAGACTACAGTAGAAAGCTCATTTCCAATTAAAAGAGTCGTACCTGGGAAGCATTAGTCACAGGAGGGTTGAGTAAGGTTGTAATTCCAGAATGTGAAACTCCAACAAAAGACCCCATATTATGCAAAGGAGGGATCCTAGGCACAATGACACCTGCCGGAACCAGAGATTCAGCAGGTTGATCCCACTTTCTCTTTTTCCTGGTATAAATCAACATGCTGAATCATAACGCTTAGTAAACAGTAAAATCATATATTTAGTCCAAGTTACATCATTGACCGCATGCTGTTCACTACTCAAAAGGGGTATCTAAACAACAATCAACCTGACCTCATATAGCAGTCAATAAATGTCAGGAACTATACTAAAAGACTTGGAGGGCAAACCATAACGTGATAGGTACACTGTGACCCTTGACATGGTAAAACTACAAACAACATATTACAAAAAGAAGTACCCATTGACAGTCTAACCTCAAATTTCAATCATGAAAAGGAAAAAAACCATTGAATGGCTGATGACAGAGATGACAAAAAGATGAAAATATTGGTTTTCAAAACAAATACGAGAATTAGGGCACTGAAAAGGGAAGGAGTACCTCTGCCTGGCAGCAGGGGATGCGTCGCAGGACTCATCAACAGCAGAGGCCTTTGATCCATTCTCACTCGCCATGTTTCAGTAGCGACTCCGGAACGACTGATTAAGAGGGCTCGTTACCAACGCAAAATCGAAAATTTTTTAGGACTGCCCTAATCCCATATGAGTTTCAAATTTACGTGAGGAAAAATATTTCAGTTTTATCCTTATTTACAACGACACATGGTCTTATATTTTTCAATTAGACACATCTTATTATGTTTCCGATCAGATCTATCTCATTAGAAAATAATCGATTTAAAACATTATTTTTTAAATAGGACAAATTTAAAATTGGATAGTACAGTTCTAACAAATTTCGGCAAAAATCCGATTACGTGGTCTTTGCTTGCCTCTGCTGCGTCCAACCAAACTCGTCCCGTTGTCAAAGAAACCTACAGTCACGTGACATGTCCGTGTCTCCTATGCACGTGCGTCTTACCTGGAAAAGACCAAGAGTGTGTACTTGCGGAAACAAATAGATAAGATGAAATTTGGTTTATTGAGAACGCGTCAAATGGCATAAAATTTGACATTGTGCAGTATACCGTTTGATAAAAATTAAATAAATAGCCACGTGTAAATGACTAAGAGTTTATGTCTCACAAAATTTAGCCGTCTCAACCCTTATAATTATGAGTAGACAAGGTACAACTTTTATAATTATATCAATTAAGTAATTAAAAATAATAAATATATGGACGGTTGCAATAAAATGGATAGCATGGCCCATCCGAAAAGCCTTGGCACATCACTTATATATCGTCCCTTATTTACAAATTAATTTCCATTTTGTTGATTGAATAGACATAGGAGAAAATAATGCTGAAATCTCTCAAGTATTTAGTGGGAAATGATTGCAACAAACAAATGAGCACAAGCTTCATTATTCATGAGCACAGCTTATAAAATACGTGAACAATCATCAAATCTATTCATGTTTTAGTCATTTGGACATGCACAACTGTTTTATTAGTCTGTTTGGGTAGCCTCGCCACATGTATACATCCAATCTCACGATCAAACTCAAAACTGATTTTGATAACTTCTTTTGGCCGTGCCTGCTACTGTTGTTCCGTTATGCCTAGCTCCGCCCCGCGTCGCCAAAATGATACTTCTCCATCCACATAAATACGAGAAGGGGATAGGATTCAAGATGTTCTAAATCGAAAAGTGGTATGGGAAAGAAACATTTGCTAGTCTTTCCCCACAAGGCCATGTCGTACCTTTCATGGAGTTGTCCGAGTGTTTAGCCTTGGAAGGGTTCAAGATCACCTTTGTCCATGCAGAGTTTGTAGCGGATATTGTGATGGTAGATGCAATCGGTCCACGCTTCGCCAGCAACCCTCGAGCACGAGTTCAACAAGTCTCAGTTTGATGAACTGGCCCTGACTATGCCATTCTTGTGGTCATGAGGCCTGATTTTATGGACACAGTCTGAAATTGGCAATGCGTTACTGTTGACGAGATACCACATGTTGTTACAGTAACTTCTTCTGCTAAGCTGTTGACGCTTTGGTTCGACCAAAACCTGAAGAACACAAACATATTTGCTCACCCAGTTCGGCAACAACCTACGTCTAAGGAGGACTACTTTCAGTCCTCAAGATTTACTATCACACCACTATTCCTAACCTAGTCGAAATCTCCGCTCAATCTATCAACACAAACTAGCTACACAGGGTAATCTACTTTCAATAATAGATAGCTAGCAGTTCTACAACTCTCAGCCTATCCTATTACAAAGTATACCCAGATGTTGCTGCAGCAACTTCTTCCGCCAAGTTGCTGACGCTTTAGACCACGACTTCTTCAAGCACTCCTCTGCTGATCCAGTCGGACAATCTGCGCTATTCCCCCTCGATTAATGACCTCCGTCACTATCCAGGAGCGCGCTCCGGCGGCCTGCGCGAGACACACTCCGCAACTATCAACACTTCGGTCTGTCAACGTGGCTCCGCTCCAGTCGACTCCCTCGAATCAAGATAGGATCAGACTACTCTAGTCCTGATCACTCTTTAGCTCTCACACAAGCAACGCTCCAGCACTCTCTGCTTCCGCGGACTCTGATCTCTACTCAGTGTGTGTGTGTGTGTTTGATTTGATTCAATCGATGCACTGTTGCTTCAGTCTCTGCCTGCATATATGGCTTTTGCACCTCAGCAATTTAAGTCCCAACCGATAGTACTACCTTCCAAATTCTCCCCTGGAACCTGGAAGTTTGTTGAGATTCGAATCCTCCCATGGGTTCCTGGAAGATGATGGGATCTTCTTTCCTAAAAATACAATTTAGAAACAAATCTTGCTTCCCGTCATCCGAGCCTCTACTGAAGATCATTGATCATCTGGGCCTCTCCTTGATCGTTGCTACGCCCGCAGCAATCACTCGGATATCCTCCGAGCTCCTCCGATTGATCGGCTATAAAGAAACTCTATGTATGCTTTAGCCTTGAATCTTCAGGGGATGCTATAGCCTCTTCTGGTTCTTGTCTTGATCCCTTCTGATCACCTGTACCAGCTCCAATCGTCACAGGATGCTATAGCTTATTCTGACTCTTCTGTTTTGTCAGTCTTCATTTGTAAGTACCAGCTCTTAGTACCATAGGATGATGTAGTCTCTTCTTCCGCTCGACTTCTTCTGATTTGTCACAGATGCCATATCCGTAACACAATCTACCCACGAGGGGTGTCGAGGACTGATGGTGGGATGGGCTCCTCAGTAGAAGGTTCTGGCAGTCTCATGCAGGGACGAAGCCAGGTAGTAACTCCAGATCCACCTTCTCATGTATATCCAAGACCAGCTTTGCCACCCCATATCTTTGGTAGAACAAGATCTCATCCAAGATTGTTGATCTGCAATTGTCCCTCTTCTCTGTATTACTGTGCAAACTGACCTTTTCATTCTCATCTTCTCAGAGTTGAGACAGCAAATGGATCTGACCTGCACAGCAAATGGACAATTGCTAGTCTCAATTCTGTCTCAACAGAATAGAGACTGTCGAGAGTTTGCTGTCCCATTTAGCCACTACTCCCAACCCAATTAAAGTCTTCGCTCAATCTGTCAACACAAACTAGCCACCACTATCAACACACTTCTAGTAATGGATAGCTATCGGCCTGAATCCTCAGACACAGCCAATCCTATTACAATGTGTTACAACGGCATGGTGCAGCAACTTTTGACGCCAAGTTGCTGATGCTTCTGTCAACGACTTCTCCAAGCTCTTCCTGCTGAGTAGTCGGACACACAGCACTGCGCCCCCTCAATCAATGACCTCCAGTCACTATCAAGGAGCACACTTGGTCAGTCAGCGCAAGCTCTCAGCGATTGTCTTCCGTTCAGCCTGTCAACCGAGTTTCCGCTCCAATCGACTGCCTCAAATCAATATAGTAATCTGATTGCTCCAGTCCAGATTACTCCTCTGCTCTCACATGATCTATGCTCAGTGTGTGTCTTTGTAATTTGGTCTCTTCGAGTATGCCTCTATTGCTTCGGCCTCCACCTGCTCAAATAGCTTCTGCAACTCGGCAACTTTTCCCAAATGATAATGAAATCTTTGCAGTGTCTCTGAGATGCAGATTTGTGTAAAAGCAGTTGCTATAGCACACACTTGTACATGCAGATCTTGTGCAGCAAAATAAAATAATGACCAAGAAGTTGATCACCCAGTTCGGCCAAGTGCCTACTTCTGGGAAAGACTGAACCTTAGTCTTTTAATCCACTATGCTCAAGGTCTGTTGTACAACACGGTTCGACACCACGCAACCTATGCTACTCAACCTTAGCTAATACCTCGATCACAATCAGAACAAGCTCTGACTTGTGTCTCAACCACCTACACTTGTACCAATTCAAAATAGCTACTGACCCGACTAACTCAGCCTATTCTAGTTAACACAGAGTCTCTGTAGGGTTGCTATAGCACCTGCTGTAGGACACAGCTGATGCAGGTATTGTCAGAGTAGCTCCAAAGCCTTCCGCCGAGCAGTGACAATTCTTCCATGAGCGCTGCACACTCTGGAATGCTCCCCCTCACCTAGTGACCTCATGTCATTAGGGAATTCAGGTTTCCTGCGAATTGTCCGAGTTCCTCCACTCTTCAATTTCTCTGCGGCCTGCCTTGATCAACCAACAAGAAATCTCTCCTTTCAATTGGCCTTCCAGATCAAGCACTGATCAGACTCTGCAAGTTTTGATCCCACTGAGCCTCAATCACCTCAGCTCTGCGCTCACGCTCTGCTCTTGGTGATGATCGAAGCTCTGCTCGCACATAATCTCCTTCCGTTGATACTCTGTGTATGCTCTCTATGTTTTCACTCTCTGCTTCGTTGCCTTGAACCTCTGCGCAGCTTCCTTTAAATAGGAACTACCAGTACCATCAATATCAATTTTTGGAAATTCCTCTAGGCAGCAATATCTCCTGATTTGTAGGAGATTAGATTTGATTTGAAAATCAAATCTTTCACAATCAAATCTTCACCCTGGGAACGGAATCTTCACTGGGATATTCTTTTTGAATATTTAGAAGCTCCTCGTTGCTCCTTGTTGAACTGTCAACCGCTTTCTCCGGAGAGCCAAACTTCTGCTGCAGAACAGTTGCTACAGCTTCCTGAGACAGCTCCCGCTATAGCAGCAGCTTGTTCACTGGGCTTGTTCATGAGTGCCGATTTTGTCAAATGAATGCCATTATGGATTATCAATCTCCCCATTGGCATTTTGACAAAACCCCTTGGCTACAGATAACTTTCCACAAAAAAACAAAATTTTTAAAACTACTAACATACTTGTTCGGCCACACTCGGCCTTGGGATTATCGCAGCCACGCAGGGCTACACAAATTAACAAAAGTTTCAAGGGTTTTTCAGAAGTGGCCTTTGTTCGCTCTCCCCCTTTTTGACACAAATGCTCAAGGGTTTGCTTTTGCTGGGACGTGGCCTTCTTCCTTCGGATATTCAAGGTCCCTGAGCAGACCTCTGATTTGGGCTTGTCTGGCATCCTCCTCTTCGCTTCAGCATCCAGTATGTTCAATTCTGTCTTCAGGTGGCTCACTATCCTCGCTGTGAGGGCTGCTTGAATTGCCGGGGCTGAGGGACGAGCTTCCTCCAGGATAGGTCAGATGGAGCCATCAACAACGGATCTTCTTCATAAATGTCCACAACATGCTTTCCTTTGAAGAGTTTGTGGTCTACCACAAACACTTGCAGTTCTTCGGACATCCCTTCAGTGATGATTCTTAGCTCTGGATGCTGGGAGGTAATCAGCCCATATATGAGAGATGGTAGCACAATGAATTTTACTGCGGAAGGATTCCCAACATGAGTCGCAATCTGAGGGAACATCACACTCCCCAAACTCACTCTCCTCTTCTTCCTAATGGCATGCAGCAGATTTGCAAAGGTTCTGCTGACCTTTCCCCTATGAGAGCTTGGAATCCAGTTTCGGATTCCTAAGTTGTACAGCAGTGCATTCTTGGAAGTGAGCTCAGAGGCATTCGGATTTTGACCAGCCCACGTCATACACACCCCTCCTGTGAGTACTCTGGCCAGAAGTTCCCCATTTACACTAGTCGGCTCCCTAGCATTACTATCTATTCTTAGATAGTCATTTATCTTTTTCGGAGTGATAACCACCAGCTTGCCTCTCACCTTGCTTTTCCCATAATCCTCTCCATCTTCATCCTCAAACTTATCCTTCATATTTGCTACAAATTCTCTAACTACGGGATACTGAGTCTTTGAGGGATCGTTAGGGAGCTAAGAAGGTTTACCTCTGTTAGGAGCTGGATGATTACTGCAGACTTTATCTTTTAGGTACCAGTCACTTTTCAGAAACTATGGTCTTTCTTCCCACAATTCCCCATGACTCCGAGGCAGCCTTGCTTCTGAACCACACTCCTCCTACTGTGACTGCATTGTCAGTATTAGCCAAAGTAGGTCTTCTTTCAGATGGTTCCCCAACGACCTCCTCATCACTAGACTCCTCCGTTTCTTCACTGCTTGAATCAGGGATGACAATGGAAGCTTTTCCTTTGTTAGATGATGAAGGGAGAGGTGCTGCAGCGGCTTCTTATTCAGGGGGATCTTCCCCAGACTCCTCACCCTCTCCTTCTATGCCGGGGGTCATGACGAAGGTTCTTCAAGCCTCTTCACCCTTGTAAGCAGCTGCAGCAACCTCTATAGCTTGTTCTCCTCTTGAGCCTTCTTCATGGACAGCCTCTTCTATCACCACTGATGTGCTAGTCACAGGCTTCCTGGCACGAACCAGTCTTCTCTTTTTCTTCGAGGGTTCCTCTTGGAGTGGTGGAGCATTTTTGCGACACAGGGAGTGGCTTAGGCTCCCAGACCACCAAATCCAGTCTCTGAGCAGTAGCTTCACCTCGTGACTTGACTTGCCTTTCTGCACTACTTTGACGCGCTGCAGCTAGGTTCTTTTTAAGTCCTCGAGTACGTACCATTGTTGGGGATTTGCAGAAATCGGTGAGGACGAGAGAAGATTGATCTGTGAACTTTTAGGGAAAGCTTCAAACGATTGTGCCCTAGAAATTTGATTTACCCGCTATTTTTCTTCTTTTTCCAGATGCACGTGCTCAGCATGTGACCTCTTCTATCTTTAGCAACCAGATGATTTGAACAAGCTTTTTCAGGTTCTGATTGCTATAGTTGCGCGGGTCTGGATCACTTATTTACTGGTGCTATGCCCATTGTCCGGAGGTTCCTTGTTAGGGTCAGATGGTTGTTTCTTCACCCATACTTGGGTTGGTCTCCGTTTACACTGCTTTTAACAATCATACATCCTGTCTTTCCATTTTTCACATTTAGGTCTCCACACCTACGTTTCCCGAGACTCCCTTTTGATTGCTTTCTCCCAGTGGGTTGGTTCATATTTGTTTCTGACCGTTCTTTGCTTTTCTGGCCAATGGTAATTATTCACTGGACATATTTTTCTGAAGACCACTTGATGGTGTGACTTGGTCTTTGGTTTCTCTCTCCAGTTTTTAACCCGGATAGCCTTTTGCGATCTCTGGAACTCTTTCATCTTTGGCCATTGGCTCTGGCTATGTCCTTTTCGACTGTAGTAGATGCATTGTCCTTTCTCGAGTTCTCTTTTAGCTATAGGAGGATGATCCAGCGATTGCTGCAGCAACCTCTTGTTTAGATTTTTGATTTTGTCTTTTTCTGCAGATTTTGGGCAAATCCCCCCTTCTAATTTCTCATTGTTAGATGCCTTCACAAAAATTGTTCTTCCAGTGCTTTCTTCACCAGTGTATCCGAGCCCCTTTCTTCTTCCTCCAAATCTTTGGTAGGCAAGAATCTCGTCCAGAATATTGTTCTGACCTTCAGGCAACCTTCCAGGTGTTTGTAAGATGCTGGAATCAGTCCTTTCACCGGTTAGATCTTCTTCTATTTGTTGTGTGGCTGACTTACTGAGTGACGACAGTTTGCGGAGCAGCTCTTCGCACTCTTCTTCAAGTTTGTTCACTCTGTTTGTCAATTTTCTATTTTCTAGGAGAGTTTCTTCACATTGTTGCAGGATATCATCCAGATTATCTATCAGGTTGTCAGTTGAATCATCCTCGTTTTCACTTTCTGACTTCTCAATCCCATAGTTGAATTCTTTCTTTATTAACTCTTTAGGGTCACAATCGGATACACTAGTTAATACAATAAAGTTTTCTTCTTCACTTTCCTCAGAGTCACTCCACTTAGCTGTCAGAGATTTGTTATCCTTTTTCTCAGAGCTTTTGAGGGGTTTGCTAGGGCAGTCAGCCTCACGGTGTCCATACCCTTCGCAGTTCCAGCACTTGATGCCCTTTCTCTTTTCTTTTTTCTCATCTTCATCCTGAGCCGGTTCCTTTCTCTGATTTCCTCCACACCTTCTGGATTGCCTTCGAGAGGATGAACCCTGCTCAGATTTTGTTTCCATGTTCTTCAAGAGTTTCCCAAGGTTCTTCACTAACAGACTCAATTGATCATCAGATGCAGGCTTCTCTTCTTCTGTTTCTGCTTTTAGTCCTACACTCTTGCCTTTGGGAGAGGGCTCTTCTTTGACCAGCTTCATTTCAAACTGTTTGAGGGATCCAATCAACTCCTCTAGTCTCATATGTCTGACATTTGGGCTTCTTCAATGGCTGTCACTTTCATGTCAAATTTGGTGGGCAGAGATCTAAGTACTTTCCTTATCAGTGTTTCCTCTGGAAAGGGTTCTTCAAGAGCATGAGCCTCATTTGACAGATCGCACAACCTGGCATTGAACTCAGTGATGGAGTCCTCTTATTCCATCTTTAGACTCTCAAAATGAGAAGCAATGATTTGTAACCTGGACATCTTTACTTTGTCAATTTCTTCATGGGCTACTTTTAAGATTTCCCAGGCTTGTTTTGCAATGTCACAGTTGGAGATCAACCTGAAATTGTTAGCATCTACTGCAGCAAAAATTGCATTCGGTGCCTTTGAATTACCGTTTGTTGCAGCTTTCTCTTCTGCAGTCCATTGTACTTCAGGTTTCACTCGAGTAACTCCCCTTTCATCCATGGTTATAGGAGGTGACCATTCAGACACAACTGCTCTCCAAGTTCTTTCATCAATAGCTTTGAGGAATGACTTCATTCTCACCTTCCAGTAGCCATAGTTACTTTCCTCTAGCAACGGTGGGTGGTTTGTACTCTGACCTTCCTTCATTGTTTCTTGCTTCCTTCAGCAGACGCTCAGGATCTTTACTCTGTATGTTGAGTTCTTGCTATGATACCAAATGAAATCTTTGCAGCGTCTCTGAGATGCAGATTTGTGTATAAGTAGTTGCTATAGCACACTCTTGTACATGCAGATCTTGTGCAGCAAAATAAAACAATGACCAAGAAGTTGATCACCCAGTTCGGCCAAGTGCCTACCTCTGGGAAAGACTGAACCTCAGTCTTTTAATCCACTATGCTCAAGGTCTGTAGTACAACACGGTTCGACACCACGCAACCTATGTTACTCAACCTTAGCTAGTACCTCGATCACAATCAGAACAAGCTCTGACTTGTGTCTCAACCACCTACACTTGTGACAATTCAAAATAGCTACTGACCAGACTAACTCAGCCTATTATAATTAACACAGAGTCTCCGTAGGGTTGCTATAGCACCTGCTGTAGCACACAGCTGATGCAGGTATTGTCAGAGTAGCTCCAAAGCCTTCCACCGAGCAGCGACAATTCTTCCACGAGCGCTGCACACTCTGGAATGGTCCCCGTCACCTAGTGACCTCATGTCATTAGGGAAACCAGGTTTCCTGCGAATTGTCTGAGTTCCTCCACTCTTCAATTTCTCTGCGGCCTGCCTTGATCAACCAACAAGCAATCTCTCCTCTCAATTAGCCTTCCAGATCAAGCACTGATGAGACTCTGCAAGTTTTGATCACACTCAGCCTCAATCACCTCAGCTCTGCGCTCACGCTCTACTCTTGGTGATGATCGAAGCTCTGCTCGCACACAATCTCCTTCCGTTGATACTCTGTGTATGCTCTCTATGTTTTCACTCTCTGCTTCGTTGCCTTGAACCTCTGCGCAGCTTCCTTTAAATAGGAACTACTAGTTCCATCAATATCAATTTTTGGAAATTCCTCTAGGCAGCAAATCTCCTAATTTGTAGGAGATTAGATTTGATTTGAAAATCAAATCTTTCACAATCAAATCTTTTCCCTTCGAACAGAATCTTCACTGGGATATTCTTTCTGAATATTTAGAAGCTCCTCGTTGCTCCTTGTTGAACCGTCAAGCGCTTTCTCCGGAGAGCCAAACTTCTGCTGCAGAACAGTTGCTACAGCTTCCTGAGATAGCTCCCGCTATAGCAGCAGCTTGTTCACAGGGCTTGTTCACGAGTGCCGGTTTTGTCAAATGAATGTCATTCTGCATTATCAGATAATTCTACCTAACAAATTCTCTTGGATTCCCACACAATAGTGCTGCCTTCCAAATCCTCCCTTAGATTTCTGAAAGTTGTTGAGATTCGGTTCCCGAATTTGGAACCTTATCTTATTGGCCTCTTGATTCATGTCTCTGCTGAATGCGCCTCTGCTGAAGATCACTACCATTTGGGCTCTCTCTGGCCTGTGCTACGCTAGCTGCAATCTCCCGGACATCCTTCGAGCACCCCTAGATAGATCAGTATAAAGATACTTTCCTTACCTTTAGCCTTGAATCTTCAGGGGTTACTATAGCCTCTTCTGGTTCTTCTGTTTTGATTCCTTCTGATCAACTGTACCAGCTCTAGTCATCAAAGGTTGTTATAGCTTCTTCTGTTTTGTCAGTCTTCATTTGAAAAGTACGAGCTCCTGGAACCAGAGTTTGCTGTAGTCTCTTCTTCCACTCGGGAGCTTCCTCTTTGTCACATATGCCATATCTGTAATAGTCTTCATTATTTAGAATGTAGCAGAAACTTCCAAATACATGAAAGTATTTCAATGAAGGCTTCTTCCCTTTCCAGAGCTCATAGCTAGTCTTCTTCGGCCCCCCTTTGAATTGTGACTCGATTGAGTGTATAACATGTTGTGTTCATAGCTTCTGCCAAAAATCTTAGAGCTATCATCTTAGCGTAGCATTACAAGAGCCATTTCTTGTATTGTTGGGTTTTCCTCTCTACCACACCGTTTTGCTGAGGAGTGATTGGTGACGAGAACTGATGAGCTATTCCATGTTATATGTAAAACTCAACAATGGCACTGTTATCAAATTCTCTACCATGGTCACTTCTGATTGCAACTAGCTTTCCTCCAAGATCCTCCCGTTCCCGTTCCAGATGAGTACAGAGTCGAACAAAGACTGAAACAACTTCTGACTTGTCGCACAAAAATTCAACCCAGGTAAATAGCAAAAAATCATCAACACATACCAGCACATATCGTTTTCCTCCATAGCTCTCCACTTGCATGGGTCCCATCTAATCCATGTGAAGCAGCTCCGATGGTCTCATGGTGTTTTCCACAGTGACTTGCCTTGATCTACTTTCCAATCTCACAGTCGCCACAAACAAGATTCATATCTCCTTGTACTTTAGGAATGCCATGAGCTAGAACTCCCTCTGACAGCTTCTTGAGGGTCTTTAGATTCAAATGTCCCATACGTCTATGCCACAGGGTCATCTCACTTGTCTTGTTAAGAAAACATGTTGTTCTAGGCATTGTCTGATCACATTTCAATAAGTAACAGTTGTATGAGGATCTGTTACCTTTCAGATTGCACTAACAGCAGCTATTCAAAACTCGACACGAGTTCTGACTGAACTTGACTTGGTGCTCTCCATCACACAACTAGCTGATGCTTATTAAATTTGCTTGCAGACCATCTATTAGTAGAATGACTCGAGATGCGGCAAATCTTTCACATTTAGAGTACCCTTTCCAATCACTGGAGCCTTCCTTCCATCTCCGAAAGTAACAGATCTACCATTGAACCATTTGATGTCTTTTAAGAACTCCATGTTTCCAGTCATATGTGCTGAACAACCACCGTCAAAGTACCACTTCTGTTTCTCAAATTGGTTGGCTGAACTTGAGCAACAAAACAGGCTAAAATTTGCACTGTGTTATTGTAGACGACAACCCACGTTTTCATGAATTTCTTCCGCTAAGTTGTTGACGATTTGGTTCAGCCAACACTGAAGAGCACAAACAAACTTGTTCACCCAGTTCAGCAACAGCCTATGTCTGGGGAGGACTACTCTCGGTCCTCAAGATTCCACTATCTCAGTTAGAGTATACCAGTACTCCTAATTTAGTCAAAATCTCCGCTCAATCTGTCAACACAGACTAGCTACACAAGGTAAACTACTTTTAACAGATAGCTTGCAGTTCTACAACTCTCAGCCTATTACAAAGTCGACCTTGATTATGCTGCATCAACTTCTTTAGCCAAGTTGTTTTCGCTTCTGTCCTTGACTTCTCCAAGCACTCCCTACTGAGTAGTCGGACACTCTGCGCAGCTCCCCCTCAATCAATGACCTTCCGTCACCACCAAGGAGCACGCTGGGACAGTCCGCGCAAGCTGCACTTCGCAACTATCATTAGTTCAGTCTGTCAACGAGACTCCGCTCCAGTCGACCCCTCGAATTAATATAGTAATCATATTACTCCAGTCCAGATTACTTCTATACTCTCACACAACTTGCACACCAGCACTCTCTTCTTTTGTGCACTTTGATCTCTACTCCATGTGTGTGTTTTCTCTTCAATTGATCGATGTTCTGCTTCGGTCTCTGCCTCTGCATATGTAGCTTCAGCACCTTTTAGCCCCAAAGGAGATAATTCCATCTTTCAAATCTTCCCTTGAATTCCTGGAAGGTTGTTGAGATTGAGTTTCCTAAAACTTAATTTAAGAACCTTATCTTGTTGCATTAACGAAAAGGGGTCAACGAGGCTTGGTCGAAAGGAGCACAATTTTCTTGCCACAAAATAGGAAAGAATACGTATTGGAACGACCATCAGGGGGTAATAGAATGATAATATTGTCAAGGATGGCCAAGCAATAAGTGACAAGTATCCATAGGAACCACATCACAGTAGATATCATCACATTGAGTAGGACAAATAGAGAAACTCACCAGCACACGCTTGGAAACAGTAACATTGGTTCCTTTGCTAAGCCAGGCAAGCTTGTAAAGTTTGGGGTGAGTTTTAGTAGAGAGCCCTAATTTCAAAATTGTAACTTCCGAAACCACATTCTCACAGCTCCCCGCATCAATAATCATTGTGCAAACCTTCTCGCCAATTGTGCAAGTAGCCCTGAACAAATTGTTATGTAACCATTCAGTCTGCTTCGGGGTACGAGGGGTCAAGAATGTTCGCCTTAACATCAAAACAAGACCGACGTCTCTTGTCACATTTTCCTCTACCACTTCCCTCTCATCACCATAATTGTCAAAAATAGGAGGACCATCAATGGGAACAATATCAGTCTATGACCAGTCTCCCCGCAATTGAAACATCGCATACCACTACCTCCACGTCTCTGGGAAGGGCCTGCGAAACTTCGAGCAGGCTAAGTTGAGTCAGTAGGCTTGCTAGTAGGGGGTGTGGTAGAGCCAGCAACATTTGTCTGACCAGGGGGTCGGTGGAACATCACGTTTGTACGCCTCGCCAATTTATTCTCAAATTGGGAAGCCCGCTGATGTGCCTCTGCAATCATTAAAGGGTTAAACATGTTCAGAACATCCTGCAAATGTAGACGCAAACCACATATACCGAGAAACCAACTGAATAGGCGACTCCTTAAGATTAGTACGAGCAAGCAACTGATAGAAGTCGGTGGTGTACTCAGCCACTTAACAAGAACCCTGACAGAGGTTCTGAAATCGCTGTTATCAGTCCCGCTCAAAGTTAAAAGGCAAATGCAGCCCGAATGTGTTTCTAGAATTTTTCCAAACTAGAAAGCTTCTTCTTACCAGCACGGGCGCGAGTCTATTTCAATTGCTACCACAAAGCTTGCGCATGACCACTTAAATGGATTGCAACCAACGGAATGCACCGATCAGCTGGAACCTCCTTGAAGTCTAAAATCTCCTCAACCTGAGAAAGCCAATCAATAAAGTCATCAGCTTGAAGGCTACAATCGAATTCTGGAATATCCACCTTGAAACCAAATTCCCAACGTCGATCTCTGGGAGGATTCCGATCGGTCCCTAAAGGATTATCATCCGCGACATTAGCATCTTCACGCGATGCCTCTAGCCCATCCAGTCGCTTGGTCAAATAATTAACCTGCCTCCGTAGATCAACATTATCTCTTCGCAACTCAGAATCATCCATGGCTAGTTCGGCGTCTGGTCTCCTTTGTCTTTGAGGCATCATAACATAGGATCGGCTAGAAACTAATACCAATCTGATGCAGCGTGCTTGACGTCAAAGCCCGTTGACTCCACAGAATACCGAGAATTGAAGGAAGGAAAATTCAATTTCAACTGTCGTACAAAGCGTAAAAAAAGCATTCTTAAATAAGGAAAACAGAAATCCTTAAACATAATTTTTTAAAAATAAAATAGGAAACTACGTCAGATGGCCCAAATAGCCCATTAGTCACGAGCAAAGCTGATGAGTTTTTTCTGCAGGCCTGTTCCGCTTGAAAAAAGGTATTATAATGACTCATCTGACTCCGACAGCCCAAAAACCGCTAACTTGCACCGCCAGCATGCGCCTTCTTTGAATGATCCAAGTTTTCCAAATAAGACAACGTCATTTGCTATGCATCACTTTACCTCCTGATTTGTGCTAGTCTTGTTCTTTTTCTAGAAATTTCCACTATTTTGAGCTTGCATCTTTGTTTTGGAAGTCTGACCCTATTCTCCTCTTCTCATTTTTATCATGTTCATTCTTGTCCCAAGTTGTTTAACAAACATCACTAGTTGTTTCGCCAGCTCGTTTAAGTCTTCTGGAACATCATCAATTTCTGCCTTAAGACCAAGGTTTCTAGTTTTGCTAGTCTGTATTATCTTTAATCAATCATCTCGAACTCTTTTAAGGATCCAATGAGCTTCTCTAATCTCAAATTATTCACATTATGTGTCTCTTCTATGACAGCATAACGAACTTTGAGGGAAGAGCTCTCAAGACTTTTCGCACGAGCATTTCTTCCTTAATGGGTTCTCCTAGACCAAAAGCTTCATTGGCAATTTAACACAATCTCCCACTAAACTCATCTATGGTCTCATCCTCAGGCATATTCAGATTCTCAAAGTTAATGGTGATTCTTTGCATCCGAGACTATTTTACTTTCGCCGTTCCTTCATAATGTGTTTGAAGTGTGTCCCAAGCTCCCTTGGCTGTCTCACATGGATAGATGATTTTGAGCACATGCAGACTGTTGGGCATGTGAAGGTCTCGATCACACACAATCGGAATGCCCCAGCAACCACAAGAAGAACAAGAAATCGTATGCTGCCAAATGGAGTGATGAGGACTCAGAAGATAGTGAGCATGAAGTTGTACCCAGAAACAATCTTGCTCTGACATCTGTGACAGACTGATGGAGCGTATTTATACGATCCATCGAGTTGTTTATTCCCATTGTTTAATTGCATTTAGCATGTGATAGATTACTTCTTTGTAGTGTTTCGCATTGCAGGTGTATCAAGACCGCTTCCCAGATTTATGCATTTCTAGCGAGTCGATGCAGAAATTGACGTTGAAGGAAGTGTGCATCTCAATGAGTACGCCGCCGGAAGAACACTTTATGTGCCTTAATGTCTTCATCGGGCGCGCTGCTAATGTCTTCTTCCAGAGCGGACATCATTTGATGACGTCAGCATTGGGCCCACGGCCCAAGATCAGATTTGGAAGGCTTCATGATTTAGAAGCCTGCATTATTTACCTATAAATACAAACTTGCCACTCCGAAAAGAATAACAATTTTTAGCAAGAGAGAGGAGAGGCGACAGCGGCAGCAATGCGCGGAAATTGAGGCGGAGTTACTGTTCATCAACGGAGCTACTATTCATCGCCGGAGTTACTGTTCACAGTTTTAGTATTTTTCTAAACTCATTTTATTTTCATTATTGTTTTAGATGGATCATAGTAGCTAAACCTTAATTTCAGTTTGTGGATGTGCTGCGACATACGGTTTGAGGTACTTATGTTTCATAATTCAACTTAGTGATTTCCTATTTTTCGTTTAAATTGCATGCTCTGATTATCAAGTTAGCATAGCCTAGCGGTGAAACTGAGTTGATATCTATTCCGTGATACTAGATTGACTTCCCTATTAGCTAAGCCTAGCGGTATAACCTAATCAGTATTGTTAATCGAGTAATTGTTAAACCTATTCGAGAACTTAGCGGTTGAGAGTAGGTAGAACACTAGAGTCGACATTACCTTAGCATGATTGTTAGACTAGGAACAGTAGTTTTACTAGTTGATGCATGTTTCAATCTAGGATTACCAGTTGCAATGCATATCCCTGAACTAACTTTTCTCTGAATTTGACAACAACAATCATTCTTCCTGCAACCCCCTTTTAGTGTGACAGTTATTCGTAGAACTTTATCATGATTGCTCTCTCGTGGGTTCGACCCTGCTTACCACTTGCTAAGTGTTAACAGGAGATTATAAATATAAATTTGGCGCACACAACGACGTGTCATCACAGACCACAACTACGATAGCAAAGTCAAGAAAGACACAATGCACAATCCTTCAGATTCAGAGAGCAGCAATGATGAAGAGCTCACGGAGGAATGCCTCACTGAAAACTACGCCCTATTGCATCAGAAGTGGCTGGAAGTGATTAAAGTTAACAAGAATCTGAATGCACAGGTGTCTCAGCTAGAAGAGGAAAAAGAAGACTTCCAAGAAATGGTGGATGCTCAGAAGAATGAGCAGAATTGCCTTAGCGAGACTGCCACCTCCCTGATGAATCAACTCAAACAGCATGAGCAAGGATATGCTACTGTGATGGAAGAACTGAGTCAACAGAAAAGAATGGTGAAGATGTTAAACAGTGGATAGGCTAGCCAAACTTCAAACACAGGTTATGGTGGAGGAAATATTGGCCTTGGCTACACAGGTGAGGTTGGTTATGGAAAGATGCAGTTTTTTAAAACTAAGGAGCCAAAACAACCTGAATGTAGAGTGCAAAAAGTCGATAGGCCAGCCAAACTTCAAACACAGGTTTAGAAGAAATTGCTCGGAAGAAGCAGCCAATAGATGCTATAACAACCTGTGCATTAACTTCATGCAAGGAAGTCTTGGAAAGATAAACGCATCTGCTACTTCTGCAACCAAAGTGGTCATATACATCAGTTTTGCCCTATCCTTACCAGGTACTGGAGACCACGAAGACCATCTACAACTAGACTTCGGAGAAATAACCCAAGAAGAAGATCCTATGTTGATGTGTTCTATAGATCGTCGAATTCAATAAAGGAAGGACGTTGTATTTTGACACTAGATGCCCAGGACATGTGACTGGGGATCAGACTTGCCTGACTAACATTCAACCATGCGGAGAATAACACGTGACTTTTGGGAATGAGCTGAAAGGGAAAGTGCTTGGAAAGGAAACTCAAAGCATTCAAGGCTTGCCTAAGCCGAAGAATTAAGAAACACGGCTGGAACAAGAAAAGGAAAACACATTGTAGATGTGACAGAAGCAGATCCAATAATGCAGGGGGCATACGCAATCATGGAAGATGTTGCAGAAGCTGCTGAGACACTTTCGTCAGCACTTCAGGCAGCATCGGGCGCAAGGATTGTGAGACACCTGAAGGCTGAGTTTGCTTAGTTAAATTCTGCCGCAAAGAAGAATGCTACTCGCCGTGCCCAGATTGTCAGACTGTCACGAGATGTGAAGTACCCCGTCGATGAGATTCCACCTCCTGTGGATGGAGAAGTGGCGTAGGCCTTTTTGCCGAGTTTCGCTTGAGGACCCTTGTCTTTTGTTGACAAAAAGAGGGAGAAATGGTTACTGCTATTTCTTCAAGCAGAATAATGAATTTGTTGCTTGAGATAAGAATAGTTCTTGGATTTTGTCAAAAATGCCAAGGGGGAGATTGTTAAGGTATGTGGCATCCTTGACAAAATTTGTAAAAGATGATCTAGCATCCCGTGGATAGAAGCTACAGCAAGTTTCTGAAGCTGACAAAAAGATCGCAAGAATTTACTACAGAATCCTACGGTGTTAGAAGCTGGAGCAAGTTTCAGAAGTTGTCAACTGACCGCTAGAAGTTTCTATAGCATACCGTGGAGACTCAAGCTAAAGCAAAGTAGCCATTCAACATGGAGCAGCACGGAGAGCGCTCTGAGGGTTGATGAAAGTCGCAACAAGTTAGGGAGTCTCCCAGTTGATCAGAAGTCTTCATCAAGTGATCGGAATCGATTGAAGAAGATAAGGTTCCAATTGGTTTTAGGAAATTAATTCTCAACAACTTGCAAGAATCTAGGAGAAGATCCAATGTGCAAAGTTAGTTGGAAAGATCTACGAATTCTTAGGAATTAGGATTCCTATGTTTGTTCAGTGATGTAGCTATATCTGGGAGTGCAGCACACACATACACAACTATAAAGAGTCACGCATAAGCAAAGAGAGGAAGCTAAAGGCTAAAGCGCAGAGTTGTGGGTGCACGAGTTGAGAGAAGATCACGACTGGAGAAGTCTGATATAAGCTTAATCTAAGAACTTCAACTGAAGCGTAGTCTCGTTGAAAGATCAAGTACTTGCTTTGGAGTATATTCGAGGAGAGGAGCTGTCACGGACTGTCGGAAAATCAAAGCAGAGTTCCCCTGGTACTGACAGGAGGTCATTGATCAAGGGGGAGCATCGCCAGAGTCAGGAGAGCTTGTAGAAGTTGGACTGTTCAGCAGGGAGTGCGTGGAGAGTGGCGGATAGAAGTTACAACAACTTAACAGAGTAAGTTGCTATAACATCTTTTTGTTACACATTGTTTTAGAATAGGCTGAGTCTGTAAACTGTAGCTATCTATTTTTGGAGTGTGTAGACAGTGAGCAAGTCTGTGGGATCAGACTGTGTGGCAAATATGTGTGATCAGATTGAGCATAAATTTCGACTAAGTTAGAAGTAGAGGTTAAACTAGCGTTGATTGAGTTTTGGAAGCGTTTGTAATTGAACCGAGATAGTGAAATCTTGAGGACCGAGTGAAGTCCTCCCCAGATGTAGGCAATTGACGAACTGGGTAATCAAAGCTTTTGCGTTCACCAGGATCGACCGAAGCACAGAAATTCCAGAAAGTGCCTAGAGGTTGCTATAGCAATCTGTTGTACCCTGTCACCAGCAGCGCTAGTAATTTCACCCGAGTTCGACCCACCCCAGCCCTGACCCAGGTCGCGATCCACGGACTCAACCCATGAGCTCCACCCGCAGACTAACAGTAAAAAATAAAGCCAACTAAAGTTCAAAAATACCAAAACTTCAAATTTTGAACTCATTCCCAATTTCTATAAATACCTCATCCTTATGTTCTATTTTACTCACCAACAATTTTCTAAAAGCTCTCTTGTTCTCATGTGCTCAAGTCTCCATTTCAAGCAACGGGAAAATCAAATCTTCAAGTTCAAATCTCCATTCGATATATTTTATTTTGCTAATTAATTATTAATTGTTCTTGTATTTGTTGCATGAGTTTACTAAGAAATTTTTTAATCTATATAATTTCAAATACTTTTTCCCAGTGATGAGAATGATGTGAAAAATAGTGAACATGTGGATAGTATTCTGATGATGGAGCAAACTCCAAACTCATTATCGAATACTTACACCGTCACACCATCATCTGCCTATACCTCTAGGAGAAATGAACACATGTCTAAATCTTCTATTTGGATTTATTCTAAAATTATTTGGAAGGATAATATAAGATGTGTTAAATGCAAAAAAACATGGACAAGAGTTTAAAATTTTAGTGGGATTGGGTACGGGTACGTTTTCGAGGCATATTGTTAAAAGCATCCGGATTGAGTAAATGATTCCAATCACACTATTTTAGTTGATGAGTCCATCGGAACCGGTAGTGCACAACCTTATGAACAACCGGGACCAACATGATGTTACTCAGAAACTAAAGCTCGTATTGATATAGGTAAATATATAATAGAGGCCGAACAACCTTTTTCAATGGGTGATGATCTTAAGTTTATGTTTTATTAAAAAATATTTACAACCATATTTTAAGGAGTTTTAAAAAAACTATTCGAGAAGGTGTTTTTCGTACATTTAACCTTAAAAACAAACAATAATTTTTTCCATAGTAATATATGATTTCTCTAACGTCTGATATTTAGACTTTCCCTTTTGGATACAGATATATTTGTCTAACTGGACATTGGATTGTTAATTATTGGGTGATGCAAAAACGAATCATATGTTTAAACCTATGGAGCATCCACATACGAGACTTTTTATATAGCACATATGATTGAAATTATTGTAAATGAGTTTGGATTAGGTGAAAAAGTTTTTTTCAATATCATTTGACAACGCATCTAATAATAGAGTTGTTGTCGTCGCGCATTTAATCTCCCGCCTCAAACCAATTATTGGTTGTAAATTATTTCATATTAGATGTGCATGTTATATAATTAATTTGTGTGTGTGTAATCCGGCTTAGAAACTATCAAGCCACACATAGAGATATATTCAATTGAATGGTCATCGTAAGCAAGAATTTAAAAATCCTTGTAAATTTCATAACTTGCGATACATAATTTTCTCTAGATGTGATCATTAGATGGAATTCAACTCGAGATATGCTTGAATATTGTCTACCTTATAAAGATGTTATTACAAGTTTTTTGAATGAAAGAAATTTTCAAAATCAAATTGTTGAAGAAGATTGGCATAAAGCCGAATTAATTCTTTCATATTTAGAAGTTTTTTATGTTGCTACTACAAATTGAGTGGCACTTATTTTCCACTTCTCCTTTTTTATTACATCAGTTATTTACTATGCATAAATGTTTTCAAAAACATAGGAGTTTTAATATTTATGTTGATTTTCCTCTCCCATGGAAGCAAAATTTTTTGAAAAAAAAATGGGAGAATATTCTTTTGATTGGTTGCTTATGTTAGAACCAGGTAGTTCATGGATGCTTGAATGACATATTTTTGACAAACAAGGCAAAGAAATTCAGCTATGACAGAAGGTGAGATAGTGACTGTTTAGACAGACGTTGCTATAAGATCAATCGAGATCAGCGAATATAGCGCATCAGCAAATAAATATTCTAAAGATATTCTATAGATATTGCGAAGATATATTCTCCCAGATTTTGCGCTCCGAAGATTAGATCTGCTCCTAAAGTTGGAAAGCATGATCGAATATTATCTTGTTTCGAAAGATATGAAAAAGCATATCTAATCTATTTATGTGGGATCGGAATATTGTAGTGGGTAATGAGACAACTGATCTGATCGATAAAGAAAAGAGAACGAAGCTACAGACCGACGATCAATCATCAGAGATAGTCGGAAAATCGACAGAGCAAGAGTTTCATTGCCGTGTGCTGAAGAACAGTGTTGAATTTCAGGTCAGACAATCTCGGGAAGAGAATTACCAATTTACGGGAGGCAAATCGAGGTGGGAAGAGGAGATCTCCGTCTGAGGGAGTCAGATGCGCTCACATTAGTTTACTTACATAGTGGTAACTATTGAAGATAAGTTACTTATTGATCTATTTTACTTGATCGAATACTTGTGAAGTGATTCCAACTTGGGGTTTCGAGTAATCCTCCTGAGTAGGCTCGGTGAGCATAACAGGGTAAACAAATCCTGTGTCGTTTACTGTTCTTCGTACTGTTTACATTGCAACTAACAATCACCAAAACGCAATCTGTTAAAGCTTTGTGAAACAGTTAACAAGCGATCTTGAACAGCCCAAGTAGAACAGACGTACAACTTTCAGCTTAGCCTCTTGTATGGATCCTAGACTTAAGGTGGCGAGTGTATAATATTTTGTTGAGCAAGTATATCTAGCACTTCGTTTGAATAATGATATTACTTGTATCAAACAATAAATTTATGATGCTTTATTTGTATTATATGATTTGTATGTTGCATAACTATATCTCTTTCGTTTGTGAGGAAGAATTTGAATTGTATCAATGGCAAGCCTATAAAAGGCAAGCCACAGGCGAATGTAGTACCTCCTTTCAATCGAACGTAGGGAATTCAAATTACAATGAGTTTTAATTTTATTTATCTAGGTCCGAGCTTCCAATAGATCCAAAATTGGATTTGTTGGCGTGGTGGAAAGTAAACGGTCACACTTGGCTTATACTGTCTTCCATAGGGACTTACTAACCGCTCTTATGTCAACTGTGGCATCCAGAACTAATTTTTTTTACATGTACAAAGGTATTAGATGGCAAATATCACATTTAAATGATAATTCAATTGAAATGTGCATGTGCCTAAACGATTGGCACGCTGCTAAAAGAAGAGAACAAAACAGTAAAATTTTTTATTATGAAACTGGAGATAAAGTAAAATAATATATCATTATCTTTTTTAGCATGTTTTATGGCCAATTGGTCCTAGTCTATTGTAAATTTTATGAAGTTACAACTTAGATTTGTGTCAGCCTCTGGCTATTAGTATGTACTTCCCCCGAGCTACGATTTTTGGCTCCTATTTCATAAATGAGTGGGTTTTTATTATTTTGTACCAAGATTTAATTTAATATTATCTTCTAAATGTAATTTAGATTAAAAAAATTGTATCTACAAGTTCTCTAAACGCTAACTCTAAACCCTAAATATTTTTATTATAAAAAATTCAATTCATGGGTCCAATATGTGGGTTCAACCCACGGGCAACTCGTCCCAGCACGACCTTGCCCGACCCAGCTTACTCATGTCGGACTGACTTATAACCCGTGGGTCGGAATGGCTCGGTTATTTAAGTCCCAACTCGACCCAACTTTAGCCGTATGGTTATAACATTACATTTCGATTCAGCCCGACTCGTGGGCTGAACCGCTTCCATTTCGGAGATCTAGCGCCAAGTCGGTGACCATTATAAAAAATAAGGTTGCTTTATCCTTGAGGAGAGGGTGGCAGCCCACAATGTTGCCTTAAGAAAAGGATTCGACTTTGTACCTTCCATGCGCCTTTGCTTAGTGAAACACCAAAATTCCCACAATGTGCAGCCAGCGAGAGCCAAGCTCAAACAGTTCATAAAAGAGTTAAGCCTTAAAGAACCAATCGCATCCGAGATGCTTAATAGAAGGTATTCTTCTACCGAAAATCTTTGCTAGCTCTGTCCAGTCTGGTAATGCCTGTTCGCTTGTGACAAAAAAGTGTTCAAGGGATTCCTCCACTAGGGAAACACAACAACATTGAGAACCAATCTTAATGCGAAAAATTCCCAATCTGTCATCTATCTCAATTTTTATAACTTTTCTGTGAAAACTAAATTATAAAAAAAAAAGAAGACAAGTTTGATATATATTTTTCAAATATGAGGGAGCAAATTGGATATTCTTTTGTGAATCTTAACCTCTTTGCATGATTCATCTGATATGTACACTTAATCATAACAAGGTTAGTTCAATATTGATTTTTAGAGGTGCAGATATTAATCTATACCTCCTCCTATACTTCATTTTACCTTAGTATGACTCCCTTTAACAGTTTATAGTCTCCACAATTGGACACCTATAATTGAGAAATAATGAGCACTCCTAACAAGGCAGATGTGCCATGCCAATTTGTGGGGTATAGTAGAAAGTTACAACCATAACATCTCAACGTCTAAATAGTATGCTACGATACTCATTAGGCATTGATTAACCATGCGATCAGCAGTAGTCAATAACAATTCAAATCTAGCCAGAATCTGCATCACTCCCAGAATCTATATCCATTGGTTGAGAAATTTTGCTCGACGTTTGAGGATTTTTGTATCCACTAACTTCATCAGCATATCGCTTCTTGTCAGCATGAGCCTTTACCTGGTAGGGTTCTTTCTCTTCTTCTGCTCGATGATTAGAATGAAATTAAAATAGTACATGCTGAAATTAGAATGCACTACGAAAATCTAACAAAAATTCAGTAGACATTGATGGGGAAAAAAATAGTGTTTTGGTTGATTCATTTACCCGTCATCTTGTTCCATTTATCTCCTAGCACTTTGCTGATATCAGTGAATGCAATTCCCGGGTTGGTTTTCTTAATGTTCTGCAAAATAAATAAATAAAATAAACTGTTTAGCAGGGAAAACAAATAATGATAATTCCCAAGTGTACATGGTCCAAACAAATAAAACGAGTATAAAGTGCATTTGGGGAAAAAACAAGTAACAGATGTTACCTCTCTTTCAACTTGGGAAAAAAACATAAACCCAGTCATTGCCCGCTTTGGTGCATTTTTCTTCTTCTGTTTTTTATTCTTGGAACTTTCTTCATCTAGGCTTCTTCTTCGATGAGGACGGTTCTTTCTTGGATTCCTTTTTTAGAACATTTAATAAATTGTATTAATTAATTCACGAGCATGAGAAATCGAAAAGAATGCTACAGAATGTAATGAATGATGGACCTCTCTTTCATTTCCACCATCACTGGCATCAGAATCATCACCGCCAGAATCATCAGTGGGAGATCCTTCATCATCCCTATCAGCAACAAAGTCTTCGTCCTGCGAAAATTAATAATTGATTATAACTCTAAAAACCTCCAAGTACAGAGCATCTACTAACCAACAAATACCCAAAACAAGCAACTCAGTAAAATAGAAAGCAGAGATCACGAAAATTTCAACACAATTCAAATTTCATATATACAATTGAAGAGCATGACTACCTCCTCATCACTTTCATCGCCACCAGCTTCGTTCCTTATCCGTTCAAGATGTGGGTCAACAGCATCATCGTCATCACCCTGGAGAACAGCAGCCACACCTTTAGTCATCTGATCATCTCCCAGATTCATGATCTTGAGGCCCTTTCCACTATAAGCACATATTGAAACAACAACAACATTGAGTGAATTCATACATGATATACAATAAGTTTCATTAAAAACAACAGCGGAGATGAAATCAAATAGATTGTGATACTCATTTCGTTGGATGTTCCTGAATAAATGCTCTTGTTCCGTCTTCAAACGTATAAGGAGGTCAAAGTAATGCATACTTGACCCACCAGCACCATGTCTCTCAAACTCTACATAGTCAATCTACAATAAATAAAAAAGAAAAATATAAGCATACTCCTTACTATTATCATGTATACTAAGTTCTGGTCCGGCATTCAGTACCTCCTCATGCAAAATAAGGGTAGGAGGCTTTGGCAAGAAAAAGAAGCTCTTTTCAAGAGGGTAGAGAACTCCATCTTCAGCTTTCAAAGAGGATTTAACAGCATAACCATCTTGACAGCTACGGAATTTTCCCGGTCTTGTCACTTTAGCGCCAGATAGACCACGCAATATCATGGTGAAAACATCATGGATAAGGCCCTACACATACAGAGTGCTAATTAAAATATGTTTGATACTAGAAATGTTTGCAAACGATGCCAATGAACAAGTTTCTAGAAACACATTCAAGACAGAATGTTCTAAAACAATCTCAAAATTGCAGGTCATGTATGCTTCAGAGAAGTACCTTGTAAGATGGTTCCAACTTGTCCCTGTACTTTGTACTCAGAAGATCGTCACAACCACATAGTCGGTTTCAAACTGCACAGTGCAAAAAATACTTGGTCGAACAACTGAACACCAATAAGTAGGAGACGAAAAAAATCAGAGTCAACCAATGGAACCTACCTGTAAGACGATATGTGGGTATAAGGTTTGTCCTTTTCTAATGGGAGGATCGAGAGTAACAACAACAAAGGTATGTGGTTGATTAGACTGCATTAACAGAACACAAGCCATCAGTTACATAGCAAACCTATCCAAAAGCAAGTGAGATTACCTTTCTACAATCATCCGAACCAAGCCTTCCTATATCCCAGATATATAAAAAATACCTTGGGTAGTAAGAAGAGGCGCACGACACTGCTGTACTGAATCTTAAAATCATTTGCCTGCCCTTGTAACCGCAAAAAAGAAAGATGAAGTTCAACACTATAGCGGCCCCTGCATAATTCAAAATGTTGACCTTGAGATCATAATGTTCTCCACTCATTAGCTACTAAAGTAAGTACTTCCATTAACAGCTTAAATAAGAAGGGTCAGTGACCACTATATAGTAAGGTCATTAAAACTTTTGAAGACATATTCAATATTGGTATTACACATTGAACTGGTCTTGATCCAGATAAACTAACTGAAAATATGAGAGGCACAGCTAATTTATCATTCTTTTTGGAATCTAACTTTCACTTAGATGGGCGAGTGCGTGTGTGGGGTCGTACGCGTGAGGTTACTAGCTTACCAAGAATAGCAAATAAACAGGAAAACTAATGATTTAACAAACCCACCTAGGAGTAAGAACTTGTATCCCCTCAAATGTAACAACGTCTGCCATTGATACAATCTTGTCACGGAACACCTATTTGAAATGTAACGAAATCAAAATAATGTCACTGGGATTATATTAGGAAGCCTTTACCGCCATCCATGCAATATTGGTAGCAAGGACAACTTACTTGCGCTGGAGGTCTATTTTCATCACCCACAAATTGAGTATTAGAATTGGGTCTGTGGAAGCTAATCTCCATCAGCGAGTCCTTCTGCATTGACGAGATTTGAGATACATGAGACACAATGAACATCACATAATAAATATAAGACAGGTTTATTATTAAGAAAACACCAATATCAAAAGAACAAAAGTGACAAAATGATGACCTCATTTGCTCCAGTCGTGTCATCCACGTGGAACTCTAAGATGACATCATTTTTCCCTTGAAGTTGGGTTTGTGAGACATCAGCTAGTGATACCTCAAAAGCTTGCTTGCCACCAACCATAAAACTTAGCATGTTACCTAATACACATGATAAAAGCTGATTTAGATCATTCTTAGATGGTTGCAAATTCATCAAATACAACTAATTTGGAATAACAGTGACAGTCAGTATTTACAAACCATAACAGTTTCATAGAAAAACTAATTTCAAATACCATATCTATAATGTCTTCACCAACAAGTGAATGAGATCTCATCTGAAAAAGGTCAATTTTCAATTAGTACTTAATTTTTCTGTGCCATGAAGGATGCAATTACAGTAATTTGTCTACAATTTGACATAAGGCTATGTTCTTTTAGACTTATAAAGTACTTATTTAAGTACATATAAGTAAATATAAGTAAATATCAGTAAATATAAGTACATATAAATAAATATAAGTATATATAAGTACATATAAGTAAATATAATTATTCATCATCTCTTTCATCAACAACCCACCACCACTATTCATCACCACCACCATAACAACAACACCACCACCACAACCACTACTATTCATCATCTCTTTCATCAACAACCCACCACCACTATTCATCACCACCACCATAACAACAACACCACCACTATTCATCATCTCTTTCATCAACACACTACCACCCTTATTCATCACCACCACCACCACCACTATTCATCATCTCTTTCATCAACGCATCACCATCATCTTTTTCATCAACACACCACCACAACCACTATTTATCATCTCTTTCATTATTTTAAGTTAAGTAACTTAAATTAAATTAAGTTAAATTTTTATTTTTTATTAGTGGTGTGTTATTTTTGTGTTGGTGAATTGTGGTGGTGGTGGTAGTAATGATGTTGTGGTGGTGGTAGGTTGTTGTTGTGATGGTGGTGGTGGTGTTGTGATAATGGTGGTGGTAGTGGAGTGGTGGTGTTGTTGATGGAGTTAAGTAAGTTAAATCAAGTTAAATTAAAAGTCAAATCAAGTTAAGTTTAGTTTACTTAAATTAAGTCAAGTTAAAAACTAAGCTTATATAAGTTAAGTTAGATTTTTTTTAATGGTGGTGTGTGTTTTTGTGATGATGGTGATTAATAGTACATATAAGTACGTATAAGTAAATATAAGTACATATAAGTAAATATAAGTACATATAAGTAAATATCAGTAAATATAAGTACATATAAATAAATATAAGTAAAGCAATAAGTTTAAGTATAAAATATAAGTCAAAAAGAACACACCCTTACCCAAGTAGGTTTTATACATATAAATAAAAAACAAAAACTGGCAATTAAATGTAGCATCCTAATAACCAGCAGGGGCAGTGAAACATGTTAGACAGTAACTGACCATTAAGATCAACATCGCCCCAGTTACGACCACTTATAGAAAGTTGTTTTTCTGCGGGAGCCAGGCCAAAGGAATTTTGGAAAAAAGTCGTCAAGCTGGACACATCCTACACGAAGATAAATGAGAGGATCACCGTTATGTGGATAGGAATAATGCACAAGAAGAATAAACTACTCTAAAAAGAAACATCATGGAGTTGGATTATTTCAAAATATAACATTTCCAGGGTTTGCGTCTCATTCTAAGAGAGAATCCATCTCAACCATCCTAGATTAGTTCCAATTATGGTGGAAAGAAAATGCAGGAAACTACAAATGCCCGAGCAGATATATTCCAATAACTCATAATATTTTATAAGGGAAATGACATCCAATGAACGCACATGTCCCTAAACCCTAAACCCTTCCAAACCCTAACCCCCCCCCCCCCCCCCTATTTTTTTTTTTTAAATTTATTAAACATCTAAAATCCCGGCCCCCCTTATCCCCATAAAACCCTCCTCGTTTTCGAAACTTAACTCTCTACCAAAATATATCAAAATATCCAAAACACGCGCTCGATCAGACCTCGCCCATCGTCGCACTCTAATCGCCATTTTCATCTCACTCCGGGGAAAGGGAAACCTCGATCCTTGTCGTGTAAGTCGATGCCAGTTTTTAATTTTCAACTGTTTGTGACGCGTATTTTTAAGTTCGGGGTTCTGGGAAATGTGAAGTGATTATGGCCTGTTGCTCTGTAAATGGTGTTGGTGTTTGGAATGTTGAATATTTTAGAAGTTAATGCTCGTATGATTTGGTTTCATATATGTTTATGTAGGTTAGGATTTGCTGGAAATCTGGATCATATGGGTTGATTGATGGGATTAGGGTTTCAATTTCTTGAGTAACTCATTCATGGCTATTGCAGTGTTTCTTTCGGAGTCAGACTTGTATGAAATCAGTTGTTCAATTTATGTATTTTGTATCAATGTATAATTCGTATAGAGTTAGCAAATCCCTTGACCTCCTTTTATGAATTTCTACTATTGTTTAACAATGCTTCATAAGTTATTTTAGTGTTGTTCTTATTGAAATTTATTTTATTGTGTTGATTGTGGATTAGGTAATACAAATATGGACAAATTTGTAGTGCGTCGTAAGAGATGGTTAGAATCTAATGTTGAATCTCCTTTGGATAATCATGTTGAATCTGAAATTGTTGCGAATGTTCCTCTTCGAATTGAAAATTTTATTGATGAAAAGGTTGGTCCTTTGGGTGAAAAAAAAGACCGAACAAGGAATGATAGTGATGATTTTATTACCATGAGTGATTCGACAAGGAATCAGTCTTGGGTTAGTGGGTGTTCTAGAGGCTAAGATTAAAGCTACTGATGTGGTGTCGGTTTGTAGTAAATGCTCTAGAAGTAGAAATTGGTCTTCTTACTGTTTTGTTGATGACAGAAATAGTAAAGGGAGGATGGTGATTTTTTGGAATCCCCTGGTTTTCTCTATCAATGTTTACTATACTGATTCGCAGCTTGTTGTGTGTGAAACTACTTCGAGTGGCAAGGCTTTCATTGTTGCATTTGTGTATGGTTTCAACAATCCATCCAGTAGGAATCAATTATGGGAGAAGTTGCTTTCTTGTTATTCTAGGTTGAATAAACCTTGGGTGATCCTTGGTGATTTTAATTGCATTGCGGCGTCGGATGAGAAATTGAATGGTTGTCCAGTCAGAAGTAAGGATGTTAAAGAGCTTAACTCATTCTTTAGTTGCATTGATTTCAGAGATGTACAAGCATCAGGTCAGTGGCTGACTTGGTCCGATAAACACCTTGGTTCGCATAGAATTTGGTGTAAGCTTGACAGGTTGTTGGTCAATCAGTTGTTCTGTGACTCTTTTGCCTCTGCAGTGGGGCATTTTGATGATCCGGGTATCTCTGATCATTCTCCTGCCATCCTCAGATTTACCAAGGTCAGTAGAGGAGCTCATTGGTTCAGATTCCAAGCTTTCTGGACCTTCACGGAAGAGTTCTCCAGCTCTATTGAAAAATCATGGAAAGGGCCGAGCAGAAATCTGTTTGAAGTTCAGAAAATTTTGAAAGGAGTTAAACGTGGATTAATTCATGAAAAGAGGTCTTTTCGGGGAGGCATGAGAAGAAGAGTTGAAGATTCGAGAAGCAATCTTAGCAATGTGCAAAAGGCACTCAGTAATGACCCTTACAATGTGCTTTTGATGACCAAGGAAGCTGAGAACGCTTTGAATTTCAGGAATATTCTAAAATATCAGCACATCTATAACTGTCAAAAAGCGAGGATCAATTGGGCTAGAGAAGGGGACCTGAATTCGAGATTCTTTCATAATGTGATAAAAGGTAGAAAGGATACAAACAGGATTTTATCGGTGATGCTCCCTGATGGTTCTTTGTCCTTTGATGAGAGTGATATAAAGAGCTGTTTCTCTAATTATTTCAAAGACCATCTTAAATCTGAGTTCGCCAGTGCTCCTATCGACGAAGATATTTTTATTTCTGGCTCTAAAGTCCTTTCTGAAGAGTGCTTCAGATTGGTTGCTGAAGTTTCGCGTGATGAAGTAACTAATGTCATTAGAAAGCTTCCTTCCTTTAAAGCGGCAGGTCCAGATGGTTTTAACGGGGAGTTCTATAAGGCTATATGGAACACTTATGGGGATGATATCTTCAAGGGTATTAGACAGTTTTTTAGGGACTGTATTATGCCGTTTGGAGTTAATTCTACGTATCTGGCCCTCATCCCTAAGGTAAAATCGCCTAAGAATCCTAGTGAATATAGACCTATCAGCTGTTGCAATATCCTATATAAAATTATTTCTACGATCATTGCAAATCGGCTGAAAGGTGTTCTGCCCAGATTGATAAATTCTGCTCAGGCCGCTTTCATTCCTGGGAGAAGTATCACGCAGAATATTTTCCTTGCTCAGGAATTAGTGGCTGGATATGGGAGATCTAGTTTGAGCAGCAGATGCTTAATGAAGATTGATTTATCCAAAGCGTATGACACAATTGACTGGGCCTTTTTAAAAAATTGCTTGAGATTATTTGGGTTCCCACTGTTATTTATAAACTGGATTATGGCTTGTGTCTCTACTGCGAGATTCTCAGTTCTCATAAATGGGGAGCTTTCGGAGTATTTTGAGAGTGAAAGAGGTATTAGACAAGGGGATCCGTTATCTCCTTTTTTGTTCACTATTGTTATGGAGGTGCTCTCTCGTAGTTTGGATAAAATCAGCTTATCTCCAGGCTTTAAATTCCATCTGAAATGCAGAAAGATATGCTTGACTCATCTAACCTTTGCTGATGACCTTCTGGTGTTCTGTGGTGCTGATAGCTCGTCTATTGCTTTGGTTCGTGAAGCCCTGCTCCTTTTCTCTTCATGGTCAGGTTTGAACATTAATGAGGGCAAATCTTGTATGTTTTTTGGGGGAAGGATTTCTGATGATAGCAGTAGAAGCCCACCTTCTAGCTGGCTGAGTGTGGGGGAGCTCCCAATACCTTACCTGGGTGTGCCTCTAGACAATAGATCAAATAAATCTTCAAGCTACGATGGGTTGATCGATAAAATGCTTGCTAAGATTACCTCGTGGACTACGCGTTGTCTATCCTATGCAGGGAGGTTGATTTTAACAAAGCATGTCCTGTCTTTTATAGCATCTTATTGGATGAGGTGTATGTTGTTTCCAAAAGGGGTGCTGAAAAAAATTACAGCTATTTGTAGAAATTTTATATGGACTGGCAGGGCTGGAGGTAAGAGGAATCTAGTTAAATGGAAGGTTTTGTGTAGTGAAAAGGAGCAGGGAGGTTTGGGTTTGAAAGACCTTGGCTGTTTCAATAGGGCTCTTTTGTTGTCTCAGATTTGGGACTTGAATAGCAAGCCTGAGATTCTATGGTCTAGGTGGATGAATTCCTACTATTTTTGGAGAAATAATTTCTGAGATTTGTCGGTCAAGAACCATTTCTCGTGGCCTTTGAAGAATATACTAAAGCTTAGAGACGACGCCGCGAGTTGTATTGAAGTTGTTGATGATGGATCATGGCAGTGGAGAGGGCAAACAAATGCTTTTACATGCAAGGGAACGTATAAAATTATTTGCCCTCAAAACTCGGTGGTCGCGTGGCATAAGATTGTGTGGAATAAACTTTCTCTCCCAAAACAAAGTTTCTGTGCATGGCTCGCGGCAAACAAAAGACTTCCAACCATGGATAATTTGAAAATCGAGCTGGTTTCCAGAAATTGTTGTTGGTGCAAGAGGGAGGTTGAGACTAATGCTCATGTGATTTTTAACAGTCCTGAGATGCAAGTTCTTAAATTGTCTTTTGCCAGTTTTGGGCTTCAAATAGCTTGGGATTGCTGGGAGAGTTTGGTTGAATGGGTTAGCACCAAGGTTTGGAGGTCCAAAGAGGAGAAGCATAAGATGTTCTATCTCATTTGTGCGTCTATTTACGAAACATGGAAAAATAGAAATTCAACCATTTTCAATGGCGAGAAGACCGATTGCAACATTATTGTCAAGAAAATTCTTAGAGCTCTTGTTTTACATGAGAATCTAAAGAATCAATTGAAAAACAGAGTTGTAGCTGGTTTGTAATAGTTAGTTTTGTTGTCTGTTTGGTTGTGGTTGCCTGGGGTTCTTGTTTTGCTGTTTGTTATTGCCTTGAGTGTCTTGGGTCTCAGGTTTTGGTTCTCAAATTGCTTGGTTTTCTAGTCTTTGGTGTTGTTGGGTGTTACTTGTGTCTTTGTATCATTTTTGCTGAATAAAACTTTCACCTTCTGCAAAAAAAAGAAAGGGAGTGGATATATATATATAGCTTTTGGGAGTTCACTGTTTCCTTTAACAGACCAACAACAGTATAGTCTTTTTCGACCTCACAAGTTTATCATTCTAGAAAATATGCGCTTCATTCAATGGATTGTATTATTAGCGAGTTACAGACTTCATGAATATTTTTAAAAATTTGAACAAATGATTTTTCTTTTTTTCACTTGACAACCATTTTAACAAATGCATTTAAACCAATTTTTAGTCGCCAATAGCAGTATAGAGTCGCACATAATCTCAAAATGAAACTATGAACTTGATAAAAACACGAATATGATTAGAGCCAACCCATAATCATTTTAAATAGGTCTAAGCCCGACTTCCTCTTAGGCTGTTTTCTTTAGTATTTATATTTTATTTATATCAGCATATATCAGTAAATATCGATAAATATCAATACATATCAGTAAAGTAATAAACATCACTAAATTTTTTCACTGATAAAAATCAAAGCCTCAAAATTAATATTTAACATAAAAATACTATAATATTACATTTCTTTTAATAATAAAAACTATAAGCTAAATGTCTTCATCTTCCTCCTTTATCTTCTTCAACTTCATTCTCATGATTTGCTTACATAATTTCAGATGTTATCATGTTATTCACGCATGATTCATGTGCTATTTTCTAATTGCATCAAATAGGTTAGAATCAGTTGTACTCTGCACCAACTAGTGTGATAAAATAGGTATTTCTAGTTTATGCATGCGAATAAAGTTGTGCAAAGTAAATGTAGCAAAAATTATGTCAATTTGTCGCACATCTGACACCTTAGGCATGACCCAAAGTATCTTCCTATTTTTTTTCAAAACACCAAATAATCTTTCAATAGTTGTCCGTAATTTCAGTAGGTGAATGACCATTCGGAACACTGATATATGATATCGAACTTCCTTATCTTTGTAAGAAGCCAAATATCCAAGTGTATTTGGATATCCAAAGTAGACCAAATAATATTTCCATATAAAAAGAAAAATAATGTGTAACTGTATGAAAAATACTTCAGTTTTGTGACCATAATACAGATGGTGTCATAGTTCTTAAAGTTGCAGTTTAGGGTTTATAATGTTAAATAATAGATGTTGGCCCCTAATATTGAATTTGACAATAATATGATTCTATTTTCAGAAATCTTACTTTGGATCCGTTTGTGAAAATTATACAAAATTGGATCCATGGAGGGATCACATACGAGAGGCCATTGATTTTGTAATTTGGATCCATATTCTTTATTGGATCCATATAGTCTAAGGAGAAGATTAGGATTTCATTAATTGCCCTCTTTTTCTTTACATTAATTCCCTTTTATACCCAATCTAATACAAGAAGCTTATTCTAAAGCTAACATTCCTTACAATTTGATACAACCATTTATTCATGCATCAGTTAGGGTCCTGAGTATTGAAAAAAAATATTTACTCCAAAAATGAGTTTGTGTTTTGTCAATATTTTTAAAATTAGGAATACCGAATACTCACAATTTCCATAGGCAAGCTATCTAAAATGATGCACGTAACTCACGTGTTAAAGTAATAATAATCATTTGTTAAAATCACATCATCCAAAACATTGACGAAATATTATAGCACATGCAAAATATCTTATTCAACTGCAAAATCACTTCTAATTCTTTATTCATGTAAGCATATTTATCATGAAATCACACATCCATAAGTAATAATTATGAAGAATAAGATATCAAACTTTAATTGCGACTCATATTACTTTGGACAAAGGCCCTTTTCTTTATCTCTTTGATTCTCATTTAGTTTTTTATTTGGGCCAATTTTTGTCCTCTTTTATATATTTCTGGTTTTCCTCTCAAAAGATGGATATTACGCTTAAAGCTTGGTTAGAACGAAAGGAAAAAAAGAATATATAAGACGAGATATGATGTATAGGCGTCCGCTACAAGAAAACTAGAATCTTAGCGAAAATAATGCCAATAATTTAAGTTTTTAAAAAGTACACTAATATTAGTCCTAAGCATACTTTAAATCAGAAAAAAATACAATAAGAAAACGATATTGACTAAAAAGAAAACACATTCATTCTAACTACATCAAGCTCTAGATTTAAATCATATAGATTGTGATGTAAACTAAGCTAACACATAAAGAACAAGAAAATTTGCAAAATATCGAACCTCAATTTTATTTCGGGTTAATTTTTTGGCAAGTGAGTTTGAGTTTGGTTGATATTTGAGGATTTAGCAGAACATCATGATTATGGGTCAAAGATTAAAGTTTATTTATCGAACCCCAGTTTTATTTGGGGTTCATTTGGTGGAATTTGAATATGGGAATTTGGTGGGTATTTGAGAATTAGTAGGATGCAACTACACGACATAGCCCTAGTTTCATATTGATTTGAGTGCTGTGTTTTTAATTTTGCAAATGTGGTCTTTGGTAAGGAGATTTCATCCGTCACACAAGTTCAAATCCTTTGTATAATTTTACTGGGTTTTTGTTTGTCTTGCTTAACACATTTTGATTTTTGAATAATTATGGAAAAATGCGTAAAGGTTGAGCCTCCATTGAGTTTCAAAAGTTTTTTAAAGAAAATTAGTCCTAGTTTAGGCTCCGCCAGATGTTGGAAAATGGTGTAAATATGTGAAGAAAATAGTGGTGCGCCTCCATTTTGTGAGCCAAAATATTGAGGTGGAGTACATCTCATAGTAAGCCAATATTTAAAGTGGAGTACATCTCAAAGTATTAAGATAGAGTATTCTCAAAATGAGCTAAATAATCATGGATAGAGACCTTGAAATGAGAAGTATTTTGATCCATGATCAATTTTAAGCCAAAGTTTGAGGTGACGCTCCAATGGGAGGCGACATTTCAACTTAAAGGCAACGCCTGGGTAGTGGCTTAAGAGAGACAATCTTGAGAAGCCATTAAGGTCAGTAAATGACATTTAAGGTCCTAGACATTTCCTCACACTATGTGAGGCGACGCCTTTAGTTAGGCCAATACCTTAGGTTGAAGTATCACTTGGCTCAAAGTTGAGGCGACGCCTGAGTGAGTTAAACTGCTTTTAAGAGCTTTAACGAGCACTTAAGCGCCGCCTAACTTGACATGAGGTGATGCCTAGGTTGAAGCATCGACAGACTTAAAGCTGAGGCGACGTGTGATTGGGTTAAATGGCTTTTAAGGGCTTGAACGAGCAATCAAGCGATGCGTGGTAATAATTGAGACGACGACTAGTTCTAAAGTGAGGCGACGCCTAAAGTGTTATAGCTCGGCTGCCTGTAAAAAGAAAAGCATTTTTCTCTTCATTTGTAAACATTTGAAAGAACCACCACACTAGATACGCTTGAGAGCTCTCAAGTAATCCTTCCGTAAACGTTTTGAAGGCGACTTCACTTGTTTTAAATGTTCAACTCTTCTTTTAAGTTTTTCTGTTGATAGTGGAAGATACACTGAGTTCGCGGAGCTAGTTTTTGATGCACAAAGGGTAGCTTCAAAACTGATGTGTCCTGAGAAGTGTTGACCAAAGAGTCTCAGCACTGCAGGGAGGCCAATCTCGCTTTAAGGAAATTATTGAACGAGCCTCAACTATTTTCTTACTCTGGTTTTATATCTATCTTCAATAAATCTTTATTTCTTTATCTATCTATAATACTTATCTAGTGTAAACCTATAATATTTCATAAGTTACTACTTTGAGAATAATGTATGATAAATTTAATTACTTTATATGTTCTAAATAAATTTAATTACTTTATATGTAATATTACAGCTTCCAATTTTTGTGTTAATCTTTACTGGCAATTATATAGTTTTTAGATAGTGGCAGTTTATGCATCAACGGCTACAAAGAAGAACATTTGGTACATTCATTTTAGTATTATTTCTTAGTTAGTAGTATATTATATTTAGTATTTTATTCTTGTTTAAAAATTGAACTTTTTTATTCTTGCACTAATTAGTTTATGAACATGATGAGATGATGTTCGGTGAAGAATAGCAGCACCCATAGCGTAAGGATATACAGTTAAGGAGATGTCATCGCCCATCTTTGAGGGGCTACCGTTGTTGAAAAATTGTGAAGAAAATGACGGTGAGACTCAATTTAGTAGAGTTAAAGGGTGTTCTACACCTCTAAAAGAATGATTTAATCTTAGTCAGATACCTTACAACGTGAGGTATAAAATTATTTATTTGAATGTCAAATTTGAAGCTAAGATGAACGATGGTCAACTAATGTTTGAAAATAATAGAAATTATGAACCTAAAGAGAATCATGCACTCGACCATATATAGCATAGTGATCAACAATATTTTTAACCTCAATAGCAATCAAATATAGTTTTTCGAGGGCACACTGTGATTAAATAATGTTAAAATCCTAAGTACCGAGAGTCATCCAAGGATTTGATGTTGCATACACTAGTTATGAATATATAGTTCCTAATCTATCATAACCTATCAAAGTTCTATATTTGGCTAGACAATTCAGAGTCAACAAGTGAACATTGATATGCGGCTCAACTTAGCAAGAAGAAAATATAGAACCTATACATGCGAACAAATCACTAAATACAGAGTGCAATGCGCAAAATCAATGTATACATAAATTAAGATCGTTTTGCGAATGACGACAAATATGAAAAAAAAAACGAGACCGTCAAAATAAGGGAAGAACTAATCCTATAATGAAGGAACTTCCTTATAAGCGTCGAATCATCACTTCGTGTGATCTTGGGCCTTCTTGGTTGAGGCTCCAGCTTCTCTGTTCTTCTCTGGACTATACGAATTGGATTCGGAGTGCCAAATTCGAACAAAGAATGCTGTAATCACCTGATATTCAAGCGCCGTTTGGAACGATGAGGCGTCTTCAGAAATCTTCTAAATGGAGAGAGGAGCCACCAGGAGTGGAGAGGCATCGTCCAAAAGCTTCGCAACAGAGTGAGGCATCGCCTAGAAAAGTGGGTCGTTACCTGAAACCCTTCCATAATGGCCAGGCATTGCATGGAAAAGTGAGGGTACGCCTGAACTCTCAGGCTCCGTTTCAATTCTTTTTTGCCTCCTTTGCATGTTTTGGTCCTCAAACATTCCTTGAATTGTAAATGTCAAGAAAAATAAGAAAGAAACATCAAACCAAATATGTTGCTTGGAACGAACAGAAATCCGTAAAAAATAAGGCCTAAAAAGTGTAACAAAATCTTCTCATCATATAGTTAAGTGCAATTGTCTTACATTTCTTGGAAAATGAGTGTGTGATGAGTTTATATATAGACTCATACTCCTATGGGTAGTAAGAAGTTAGCCAAGGATTTTGTCTCTACGCGCGGATGCATAGGAAGTTTATATCCTGGATGAATTCTAAAGGTTACACTTTAATCCACTTGAATTTCCTTAAATAAAAATGTAAATGTTAAAAGAGCATCTAATAGGGACTTAATGGGGGTCCAAATGAAACACCTTGACATTCAAGTGGTGGGGGGGGGGGGGGGGGGGAGGGATTTTTTGTGAATATTTGGTCCTTCTCGCCTTTGATTTTCAGGGTGTTACAAAATCTCATGATTTTCAATAAGGGCATCCGCACCGGTGGAAGAATATTTGGTCCTTCTAGCCTTTGATTTTCAGGGTGTTACAAGAGCTCATGATTTTCAATAAGGGCATCCGCACCGGTGAGAAGCTAGTGGAGATTGTAGAAGTTTCTCAATAAGAGAATTACACAGCGGACGATCTGGAGGAGATGAAGTTGAGGAGATCGTCCAGCAGTGCGGCCAGAGAAGTTCCTCTGGCAGCTGAGAGAGGTAGGGTTTGCAAGGAGAAGCCCAAGCCCAATGAAACCCAACATATATATTTTGTAACGAACAAATTATCTGGTTTGTTAGATCAGATCTAGATTTGATCCTATGGACCAGATTAATTTCCAACGGAAAGTTTTAAAAAATAAAAATAAAATTGAAAAAATATTTTTGAGCTCCTACATTTTCTTTTTTGCTATAAATAGGTCTTTCATTTCAGATCCAAAGTATACTAATCTTCATTTGTTCTCTCCTAATATATCGGCAACATTTTGTTTCATTTCCATATCATTTTTTGTTCGAAAAATGACTTTCGCTACCACTTGGTCCATGTCTGAAGATGTGCAATTATGTATATCTTATTGTCGTCAAGTCTGAAATTCGCAGCGCCTCTGATAAACAGATTTGTGAACAAGCAGTTGCTACAGCACACTCTTGTTCACCAGTAAACTGCTTCAGCAAGAATGAACAAGGACAGATGTTTGTTCACCCAGTTCGGCCAATTGCCTACATCTGGGGAGGACTAGTCTCAGTCCTCAACCCACTAGTCTCAAAGGTCTTCAAGTACACACGGTTACAACTCCACGCAACTTATGCTACTCAACCTTAGGTGGATCCTCGAACACAATCAGAACAGGCTCTGACTTGTGTCTGCACACCCTCTACAGATATCAATCTAGAATAGCTACAGTTATCGAACTTAGCCTATTCTACTGAAAACTCAGATACAGCAGGGTTGCTATAGCATCTGCTGTAGCACACAGGTGATGCACAAATTATCCGCGTCGCTCCGAAGCCTTCCGCTGAGCCGTTCGAACGATTCCACGAGCACTGCACACTCTGGAATACTCCCCTTCACTCACTGACCTCCTGTCACTAGCAAGCACTTCCGCCCAGACACTCAACCGAGTCACTTACTCGTCAGTTCTTCCGCGGCTGCCCTTGATCAACCAACAAGCACACTCTGCTCTGAATTGGCTTCCAGATCAAGCCTGGATCAGCTACGCAAGTCCTGATCACCTTCTGCTTCTGTCACCACAACTCTGCGCTCACGCTCTGCTCTCGGTGATAATCGAAGATCTCGTTCGCACACCAAAATACTCTCTCGGAATTCTGTGTGTGATCTTGCTTTCAGCACCCTTCTTCGATCGATCTTCCTTGCTCTGAAGGATCTTCTTTATATAGGAGCACCCACTTGCATCATTATCAAGATTTAGCAATTTCCTCCAAATGTCAATATCTCCTAAAATTTAGGAGATTAGATTTGATTTGAGATTCAAATCTCCCCCACAATCAAATCTGCTTCTTCAGATAGGAATCTCCACTGGAATATTTTCTGCAGCAACTTAGAAACTCCTTTGATGCTTTTAGAAGGACTGCCACGCCCTCTTTCCAAAGCCCAGGTTGCTGCTGCACGGACAGACGCTACAGCTCTTCTGAACAAGCTCCTGCTGTAGCCTCCTCCTGCTATAGCTGCTCCTTGTTCACTGGTCTTGTTCACGTATGCTGTTGGACTCCTGCTATAGCAGCATGTTGTTCACGTGTGCTGATTTTGTCAAACACTGCCATACTGCATCATCAAAGTCGATCCCATATCCGACAACAAACAAAAGATTGATAGGTTGTGGGAAAAGATTCATGCCGATTTTCGAGCAAATTGGGTGATGAGCTCCGATGAAATAATTCTAACGGAGGCTAGGTCCCAAATTGTGCTTTCTTTTCGGTTTGAATAGCCAAAGAAAAATTTAGTTTTATGGGGGCTTGTATTGCCTACGCAAGGAGGAATCCGGAATCGGGTGCTAATTTACAAGATGATGTATATAATTATATTAAATTATTTAATATTGTTTCTTTATATTTGTTCATGTGAAATTAATTTTTTTAATTATTAATTTATAGATGCGCAAAGCTCAAATTATGTATGTTGCGCAACGAAAAAAGACTTTCGTACATTTTGAATGTTCGGAACAAGTCAAGACACATCAAACATTTGCACCTGTCCAACCCATTGTTCCACCGGCTAAGACATACGACCATAGACCCGCGAGTAAAGAAGTGCATGCAAGTAACGTCCCTATTAATTCCTCCTTTGAAGATGCAGCATTTTGAACACCTGAAAATTATCCAGGAGGTTCATCTAGTCCGGTAAGACCTTCGAGAGTAAAGGCGGTAAAAGAAGCAAGGAGAAAGGGTAAGAATGTAGCCACTTCATATAACATAGCCCGAGATGAAGCTTTACAATCGATTGCAGAAACTAAAAAAAATTAATGAGCTTTCCAAAAAAAGCAACTCGCTCTTGTTAGGGAGCAAATGGAGCACAATCATAAAATGCAAAAACATGCCATGAATGTGAGGAGGAAGCAAAGGTTATGCAAATGAATACCGACATAATGACATCAAAGTCTAAGAAGTACTTCTCAAAGAGGAAAGCTGTTATTTTGCGTCGATATGAGGAAGAGGAAGGAAATAATGATGGTGGGAACAATTCGGAGGAATATTCAGATTGTTACAGTTCACCTCACTATGATGGGTAGCCTCTTTAGTACATTTAATTTTATTTGTCGTTATTTAACTTTTATGTAATTTCAATTTTACGTGATTCATGTTGTTCAATTATTTCATATATTATGTGTATTTAAATTGTTCATACACTCAAATTTGATTTCAAATATAAAACTTAATTATTATCATAAAAATTTTTTAACCAAAACAAAATTCATTGAAATAACACTCGCAAGGGAATTACAACACATAACTTAAAATAATACATACAATCTAATATTTACAACTGTTCACCTGTTTCCATAAACCAATTATGGCTTACTAAATTATTCTGAAGTTGCATATGAAGAAACGCATATGGAATAGGCTAGCACTGTGAATCAGGTCGGTAGCTATTTGTCCCTGGAAGTGTGTTGGTAGCACTAAGAGAGTCTGTGAGATCAGACTGCAAGTTAGTCTAGGGAGTTAGACTGAGCGAAAGATTTCGACTAGGGGAGAAGTAGAGTTGTGAGTCCTTCATACTTTGAACCATGTATAGTGAAGTCTTGAGGATCAAAGAGTGATCCTCCCCAGACGTAGGAAAGTTGCCGAGCTAGGTAAACAAACTTACTGTGTCTTTCTTATTCATCAGTAGAATAATTTCCGCAGGAAAAGACAGAGAGTGATACAGCAGAAGCTGTATCTTCAAAGGCTGTAACTCGTGATCAGCAGCTGAGAAAAAGTTCAAATAGTATCAGAGCCAATCACTAGACATACAGAGTGTGATCCGGGAGAGTGTTGTTATTATCTATGGCCACCATGAAAGAAGAGCAAAGCACCAGTAGACCACCACTGCTTCAGGGAGTAAACTATGACTACCGGAAGGCACGAATGAAGGCTTTAACTTTTATTAAAGCCATTGATGGAAGGGCTTGGAGGGCAGTCATATCAGATTCGTCTCACCCAATGACCATCGACAGCTGAGAAGTTACACACAAGCAACCTGAAAACAAGTGGACTGTCGATGAGGTAGCCTCAACATCAGGAAATTCTAAGGCTTTGAATGCTATATTTGCTGCTGTGGATGCTAACAATTTTAGGTTGATCTCCAACTGTGACACGGCCAAACAAGCATGGGAGATTCTTGAAACTGCTCATGAGGGAACAAACAAAGTAAAGATCTCCAGAATGTAGATGATCACCTCAAGATTTGAAATCCTGAAGATGCTGGAAGAAGAGACCATCTCCGAGTTCAATGCTTGATTGTGTGACATATCAAACGAGGCCCATGACCTTGGAGAACCAATTCAGGAGGAGAAGCTGGTACGAAAAGTACTCAGATCTCTTACCTCAAAGTTTGATATGAAGGTGACTGCCATCGAAGAAGCGCAAGATGTGAAGAACATGAGGCTGGAGGCATTGATTGGTTCACTGAGGCATTTCGAGATGAAAGTTACAGAGACTGCTTTACCACCCCCTAGGAAAGACCTCGAGCTGAAAGAGGCAGTCACATATGATGTCAACCGACAACTATCTCTACTCATTGGGAAGTTCATGAAAAAAATGGACCAGAAACCTGCATACTCAGGTCAGTCATCCAGGGAGAGAAACGGAAGAGGGGACAACTCCCAGAGAAGAAGCAAGGATGCTGGCAAAGACAATGACGAAAGAAAAGACAAATAGAGAGGAATCCAGTGCTGGGAATGCGACGGATATGGACATAAGCAAACTGAGTACCCTAGCTACCAGAAGAAAAAAAGAAAGTCTCTAACGACAAATTAGAGTGACGATGACGGTGAAGAGGAGACTGATCTCAAAGGAAATCTAGCATTGTCCACTAAATTTAGTAATGATGATTCAGATCTAATAAAGATGGACTTTGTTTATGGGATCATTGAATCTGACAGCAGTGATGACGAAGAATTCTCAATAGAGACTATTGTGATCAGTTCAAATTAATACAAGAGAAGTTTCAGGAAGTTATTGAATCCAACCGAGAATTACTGTCAAATGTTTCCAGATTGGAAGGAGAATGAGATGAGCTTCAGAACATCATCACCTTTTGATCGCGCGTCGTTGTGCGCGTCAAATATAATCCTTCCTCTTCCACCAGTACAACGGTTAAGTAAGGGTCGATCTCCACAGGGAGCAAGTAGTTCAGTCTTCAATCCTGTCGTCTACACTAAAAATGGGGGTTGTGTGAGATTGGGGTGCGCGATGCGCAAATGAACAGTAGCTAGCGTAACGCAGGAAATTGCACTAGACGTGCGCAAGCAGTAGAGATTAGATACTATGACTATGAGAAGTATTGGGCAGACAATCCTCTATGAACGCATTCCTTGTCATCGACTCTAAACGTCTATAGTTTTGGCTTACTTGGGTTAGTGTCCGGTCAAGGCTTCCTAACACGTGCGCATGTTCCGTTCAAAGTTCATGTGCTATTAATCCTTAGATTTAGACTAAACAGCTGCGAATCCTGTCACAGTAGCAACTGCCTACCCTAACTCGTTACTCCTAGTTGTCACGGTAAGTTTGCGGTTCAAGGCTTCCCCTACTCATGCAACTAGTTTAACATATGACAAGCAAGCAACGCAAGTAAGTTTGCGGTTCAAGGCTTCCCCTACTCATGCAACTAATTGTCTCAGTGCGCGCAGGATTAATACAAATAAGTAAACTATGCATTAAGCTCAAGTCTCAAAGGTAATACTTCATAGATTCATGCCCGACCAACACTAAGAGTTTAGCTAGACATGCTAGTAATAAACATCATAGAATAGTAAATAAGGTCTAATATGTCTGAGAACACAGTAGCAACAGTGCGTGCAGATTGTCTTCTCGGCTGGCGCAGTCGGCTGGCGCAAATCCTCTCAACAGGTCCGTGTGTTTTCAGTGTTGCCGCTCTCTCTGATGTGCGTTGTCCAATGACGGCCGTGATGTCTCTCTCTAGAAACCCTAGACTTCCTTCGTTTATATATTGCCCAGGAGGTTCACCTTTGGCAACTTCCAAATCTGGTCACTGGATGTTGCGCCTGGCGCACGGCATTCGGCTAGCGCACCGCTACTGACTCTCGCCAACTTCTCCTCTGCTTGTGCTGCTATCTCCGCAGGCGGATCTCTCACTCCTAGGACGCTGCCTGTTAGCGCGTATCCGACTCAAGGACTCGTTTTGCCCTGTAACACAAAAACACTAGAAACGAGTAATCTTGCTCATAAAATATTGCAAACGAGCATAGGGTTATGATCTAAATAATGCGTACAAATAGCCTCTATCACCTTTCTGCCCAAGGAACAACATCCAGATGAGACTGAGATAGTAAGTGAAGGCTGTCAACAGATAGCAGATCTGGAGCAAACAGTGGGGAGGCATCCATTCTGGATGAAATCTTGGCTTACCAAAGGTATGGAGGTGGGACTAAAGGTCTAGGGTACACTGGTGATGCAGTAATAGATGTAACTACTTTTCTCAAAGCCACGGTTACTGATCAAAGTGCAAGAATTCAGGAGGGCCCTATCATAGAGTTATTCTGGAAGAAGTACCAGAGAGGAAATATAAGAGAATGCTGAAGCAATCACTGGACCAGTCACCTACTTGGAAACTAAGATCAAAGAAAAGGAAATGCTACGCATGTGATCAAGCCGGACATCTTTGGAGAAAGTGTCCTACAGTGACTGAGTACATGAAGACTCAAAAAGGACCAAGTATCAGACAAGTCAGAACAAAGAACCGTCCGATCACGTATGAGCATTACAATACACAGACGCATGTAAACTGAGGTTATCGTGTTACTATGCAGAAATTTTCAGCAGCATCAGAGGATCAACCAAACAGAGAAAAAGACACAGAAAGAAGGGAAACACATATCACACTTCAACAGCCGCAAAAAGGGGCAGAAAACCTGAGGAGAAAAAGTGTCAAGTGCACTGGGTGGAGGTCAAAAGGAATGCTACTGTTGATAAATAGCCACCAAATATCCCCACTGAAGTAGGAGCTTAGAAAGGATCATGCAACAAAAATTATTTTGGATCCAGATAAGACTGCTGAAGAGAGTGTTGAAGAACTCCCTGGAATTGTGAAGCTGTAACTTATGGACGAGGTTACCAAAACTAGGCGAGTATGGAGAGGCGACATGTGTCCTATTGCTTGAAAAAGAGAAGAAAAATGCCGAGAAAGGGTAGAACCCAGAAGTATCCGTTTCTGATATAGGGTTTTGTATATCTCCAACAACTTCAACTATCAGCCGTTCGTGCCTTCAGAAAATCGTCAGCCATGGTGAAAACAAGGAAAGCTAAGGTTTACAAGCGAAGGGGTGAGCCCGACAAGAGAAAAAGCAGTGAACCGGAGGAGGTTCCCTGGCTGACATGGATCCTTTCAACCGACCAGACTGAGGCAGGTCCGTCTACCACAACCAGGATAGAGGTTGAGCCTTTAGACAAAGGAGAGGCACTGCGGATTGGAAGTAAAAGTCACAGCCAGAGTGGTGAAGAGACTATTTCAGCTACCTCTAGTTCAAACACCTCCCATGAAATCAAAATCAAGAAGGCCATGGACACACTTATGGCAGTGGTACGTACTCCACCATCAGAAAGTGAACCAACAACAGCTGCCAATGAAGAAGAAGAGTTAGCTGAGGTGGAGGAACAACCTGCCCCCAAGAAACCGTTGAACAAAGGATAGGAGCCAATGGTTGAAGTCTCTTCCAGTGATGAAGAGAGTGCTAAATCATAATCAACGGAGTTTGATGATTTCAGAGTTGCTCAAATCCTTCGACAAGTGCCACCCACGACACAAGCTGCACCTCCTCCACAGTCCAGTTCTACCGTGGCCGGGCATGATCATCAAGGGATATGGTTCAGAAACAAAAAGGTTGACAGTACTTGGGAGGTGATTAATCGTAGAAAGTTATGGCTGATAAAGTGCTGGAGGTTAGCCGGTTTCGTGTACCAGAGGTAATCACTCTACTACGAGAGGTAAATCTGCTATACTCCTTGACTTTTGCCAAACGTTATAACCTGCATGTAGTTAAGGAATTCCAAGCAAATATTGATAGCGATTTTGGAGTAGTAGACAGTTTATTATTTGGAGCTAGTTTTGTGCGAAGACTGGCAGTTGTGATGACACCCTCTGTGATCAACAAATATTTGGGAATAAGGGAGGATGCCAGCCCACCAGCTGAGGTGAGCTCAGATAGGCTGGCTGTAGTGCTCACGGGTGGTCTGTGTAGGGCCGGGTTTCGCAAAATTTAAGTGCAGCTGACCTGACAACAAAATATGCTATTCTGTACTTGTTTGCGATAAGAAATTAGACGCCCAGCTCTCACAAAGGCAAGGTAAGTAGGGGCATGGCATTGTTGTGTTCAGCAATGGGGAGAGAAAGGGAGTCAATCTGGGACAGATTGTCTTTGACCAGATTGCTGTTCATGCCAACAAATCGAAGTCCAACCTGTGTATTGAATTTCCCTCTTTGATATATGACATGATCAACCAGCATAAGGAATTGATAGCTGCCTCTGAAGGTCTATTTGTATCTCCATAAGTATTTTTGCTCGACCACGAAGTCATCAAAGGCAGACACGTGGTGGACGTATCTGAAGGAGAGCCGGCCCAAGTATTAGCTGCAGTAGACTCAGAGAATGCTGAAGCACTTCCTAGTTCTCATGCTCCTACCATAGATGCTACAATGCGTGAGAGAATGATTAGTCATCTCATATTGGAGCGAGCAATGATAATAGCGGTGTACAAAAAGATCTCCACATGGCGAGTGCAGATCGACGCCCTCCTCCGTGACCTTGAATATCATGATGCTTCCAATTCAGCCCCTCCTCGGCCATAAGACGGATTGAAGCCCCAGGCAATTTTGCCAAAAAGAGGGAGAAGAATATAAAACACTGACATTTCTGACCTGACATTAACTCCAATCCTGCTCCTAGAACTATGAATTTGTGCAGTGTTGCTGATGTGGAGTTATAGCCTCTGGAGTTATAGCTTCTGCTTAAGCACTCTCTATATCTTTCTGCAGACTTACTCTACTAGCAGAATAAGGAAGACACTGTATTTGTTCACATAGTTTGGAAACTTGCCTACGTCTGGGGAGGATACACCGATCCTCACAATTCCACTATCTCAGTTTGAAGTACAAAGGGCTCACACCTCTACTTCTCACCTAACTAAAATCTTCCGCTCAATCTAATCACCTAGACTAGCTAGCAGTCTGATTACCCAGAGTCTCTTCGTGCAACCTACACACTCTCAGTAATAAATAGCTACAGACCTAACTCACCTAGCCTATTTTATTACAATGTGTAGCTCACGGAATGCTTAAGCGCACTCTTCACCAGAGTTTCTGTATCTTCTGTCAACGAGTCCTCTAGCTCTCCCTCCAATTAGTCGGACACCCTGAGTTCTGAAAACTCAGTCTCTACTCCCCCTCAATCAATGACACACTCTGTCCATATTGGGTAGCTTCGATCAATGCTCCTCAGCCCGCAACGCTCCCTATCCGCGGCTGACCACCAAGCTCTGAATGATCCTTCAACGAGCAGTGCTCCAATTGAACTTCCGATCAACACTGAATCAAACTCCACGAGTTCTGATTCCCTCATCACAACACCAGTCTTCAACCCTGCTACTGTAGGTTTATCTCTGTGTGTTTTCTTTTCTATTTCTCTGTATCGCTCTGCTCCTCAGAAGCTGCATTCAGCCTTCCTTTTCAAGCTCTTCGGATCGCCAGGGACGAAAACCTCGTTGCCATCATTAACAGAATCTTCTCCTGGATTCTAGCAAAGTTATTGATGATTCCGTTGCCTAATTTGGACTTTAGGATCCTTATCTTCTTCGACCATGTGCTGACGATTGCTGAACTCATTATGACTACTGCAGAGCTCCCTGGGCTTCCGCGATGCCTACCGCACCATGCCGGAACCTCTCCGTGAGTCTCCAGGTTGATCGAGCATTCTGCTTTAGCTCTGGGTCATCTAGTGCTGAAGCAGACTCTGATTCTTTGTTGCTGTCCTTTGTTGCTATTTTGTTAGTCTTTAGATTGTGCTCCAGCCACCAATCTTCAGTGAGTGCTTCAACAGTCTCTTTAGTAGTTTTGTCAAGGATGCCACACTTAATTTTCTCCAGCCACCAAGCAGACTTTATTTGACCCCACACTTAATACTTGACAATGTGCCTATGTGAGATATAATGGAGCTTGAAGTGTGAGCTAAACAAATGCAAAGGCTAAATGGGGAATGTTAAAGTCACCTAAAAGCAAACAAGAACAAGTATGAGGTTTTTATACGAAAACTATTTTTATTTTTTTTTGTGCTCGCTAGACTTAACTTCATTCTTCATGCACAGAAATAGCTCAAACATAAATCGAACTAAGCTAGTTAAAACACCGAAGCATGTGAATAAAATCATCACAAAGAATGTCAATCAACTTAAAGATACGATTCATGAACTCAAAGCACGACTCATTCCAAATGAATTTTAATTGATACTAATTAATTGCTTAACAAACATTACTTCATGTGATCAATACTTAAAGCTAGGATGATAGCAATCATGTGAGTACAAAGTAAATGTGTAGCATAGAATCATGTCGTTAAAAAGCGAAAGCGCAAAACACCCCACACTTAAAAATTTGCTTAGTCCCTAAGCAATATAAAGAATTAAGAAAAGTAAAGAGAGAGTTTCGAAGGAACTTCTCTCGTGTGGAGGTAGCCAAATGCACATCCGCCAGGGTCCGTGAATGGTGTTCCAATCCGTTGTAATAAATCTGAAACTCAAGAAAAAGGTTAGCGCAACACCTGAATTCCCAGAGGAAAAATAGCTACCTATGACATATATAGCAATGCGAAACATATAGCTAGGCAAAAGATTTCGAAAAACAAGTGTGCGACAATTCATACGATGAGTTCCCTTAGTTATGTCCGTGTGCATCAAAAGTCATGAACTAGTGTATTATAGTGCTTGTAGAAGGTTTCGAACAAATGCAAATAAATGGCAGAAATTTCAAAAGTGAACTGCGAAAAGTGCTGCTCAAGACTGACTAAATCACTTTCTGATTCGGGGAAGGCAAAATATGTGATTCGGCCATACCCTGGTCGAATCAGTACATTTCGGATAATATGTGCTTGCTCGAATCAAAATTTGATTCGGGAAAGGCAAAACAATGTGATTCGGCCAGGGTGTCCGAATCAAATGAGTTAGGATAGCATGGTTCCCCGAATCACAGGTGATTCGGACAAGGCCAAAAGAGTGATTCGCCCAGTGTGTCCGAATCAATTTACCAGGGCAGTTCAAAATGTTGTTCTAATGGAGAAATCTGCCAAATGAAAGAAACATACAAGTACGCAAACATATATCGCGGCGAAGCGCGTCAAAGTACAAATCGACAAGTCAAGCAAATCACATAGTAATAAAAGCACCATAAGTCATGACAAACATAAAAACAATCTAAACATCATTCCTACGCTTCGTGCCCTTCTCGAGACCAGATTCTTCACTTTCTTCAGTGGCTGTCCCCTCGTCTAAATGCCACGCCCCACTGCCTACCCTGGTAGCTCCCTCACCATTTTCCCCAGCAACTCTGCCTTCAACCATGGCTGAAATGGAGTCATCGCTCGCGGCTGTTGGCTGCATAGTCGGCTGAGGTGGTGGCTGAGAAAATGGTGTTGGCGGTAATGGAATGTCTGCAATACCCATGTGCGCTGCCATACGCGCTACGACACCTCCTTGCCATGCGACAAAATCGTGGACCAGTGTGGATAATACCTCGTGGGAGCGAATGAGCGTCGTGTGAGAATCCGAAAGTGAGTCCAATCGTGCGCTCATCAATCTCAAGTCCTCGTGTGCAAGTGGCTCGGTCTCGCGGGAGGAGGGGCAGTGGAAGATGGCCTGAATTCTGGAGTATGTGCTGAGACGGGAGCAGGGGAAGGTTCATGTGCTGGAAGCTGCTCGCTGGCTGCTCTAGGCGGTGTTGGAAGTCGAGGAGCCCCATGTTCTTTTCTCTTCTTCGCTATCCGTTTCTCTAGCTGTTTCGGGACTTCCTTGCGAACAATCCATTCTTTCGTCTTTATGTCTATCATTTGCTTCTTGCGAAGCCCTTCCATGTCAAGCACCTTCTTGGGCCGAGGCATGCCCAAGTCCAATGTGAAGCCCAAGTTCTTCGCGAGAAGCGTAATGAACGATCCTCCACCTAAGGCACGCATCTTGTATTGGGGATTCTGATAAGACTCGAACTGGAGAGTTAAAGCATGGACAATGCAAACCGGCCGGCCAGAACGAATTTGAAGCAGGAGGTCCATATCTGCGTTGTTCACATACCGGCCACCATCTTTGCGGATGTGAATAAAAGTCGCAATAAAGCGATGGATCAGCCGCCAAACTGGGGACTGAATCATCGATGCTGGCTGGGGTGGGGTGAAGAAAATGTCCTGCCCAGTAATTTCCTTCCAGAACTTGTACCCTTCGCTTTCCCTGAATGTCGTATATTCCCCATACTTAATGCACCCAAATGCCGTTCTGATATCAACGGTTGGCATGTCAAAGGTCTGGCCGCCCAAATGAAAGTTCCAAAAATGCACAAAGCGCTTCCTCTTGCCTTTGCAATTTGAATCGTATTGACGATCTTCCCAAATCGCTGAAATCGAGGCCATAAATTCCTTAACCAGCCTCAGGTAAGTACCCGGATCACTCATCAAGATATAGTGAAGATCACTAACACTTAGATAATGACTGATTTCATCAAAGATTTTGAGCTCATTTAGTGTGGGACGATGCGGGTAAATGGGAGCTAGTACCTCATAGCTATTGTGCTGCGCCAACAGGGCCTTCGTCCGAGCATCGATAGCCAGAATTTCTCCACTAAAAGGAAAGGGCGTCCTTGCCCTTTCTGTGCTCGAATGTGAGACGATGGCTAAGTTGGTTGGTGCACGAGATGATTCTCCTACAGGTCTGTATTCCTCGGAAGAGGAGGAGGATGATGTACTGGCTGGAGACGGCCGAGGAGAGGGGCGGAAGACAATGTTGCCAGCAGCTCGCCTTGGCTTTGGCTTGGTTTTGGCTGGGGCTTTAGGTTTAGCAACTCCCTTTCCTTTCTGAGTTGCGGACAGTTTCTTGGTGGGCGGCTGTGTTGGTCTCCCAGTTGTGTTCGAATTGGTGCGAGCCATGGGAGCAAGGCAGGTAGAGAGTGAGTCGGCCGGATTAAATCTGAGTTGGGCACGGGCGAAGCGGCTGGAGCGAGTGTTTCGAGCGAAGCGGGACGCGTGCGGCTAGGTCGGATGGAGGCTGCGTTTAAGGGTTCGCTCGGGTGGGAAGCTAGGTCGGAAGGAAGGAGACTGGCGACGGACGGGTTCGGATGGAGTGGGAGAAAAACGAGAGAGAACAAGGGCCGATTCGGGATATAAACCCGAATACAATTTGATTCGGGCAAGGGTGAGTGAAGGGTTGTTTCCCGAATCATTTACTCAGTGCTGCTTTGAGGCTGCACGAATCAACTTATTCGCGGACCCCCTGTCCGAATCAAAACTGGTTCGCAGACTTTGCCCGAACCGAAAGTGATTCGGGGTGGCTAAAAGTGATTCGCCCGAATCATTTACTCAGTGCCGTCTTGAGAAGTTTCAGGCTGCACGAGTCAACTGATTCGGGCAAGCCAGAAAACTGATTCGGCCGAATCAACTGCTACGTGTTAACAGCCATTCTGCATAAATTGTTTTCACAAAAATGCACCAGATTCCACAATCACTTAAATATCCCTAATACTCACTCAAAATACCCACACTTAAATATTTCTACACATAGATGATTAAACCAAAGGGGTAATTCGAGTGCACTCAAACACAACATCCCTAAAACCTCTAACTTAATATAGGCACGGCGCACCACAAAGTCAAAAATAACTCTACACTACCAACAACTAGAAGCAAAAGCACAAATACTCACCAGCCTAGTTTAACGTCTTGGCTAAGACATAGCCGATTCCCTTCTTCATAAGAAACACACTTGAGAAGTCCTTTGCGAGGTAGAATCATCAAGCTTGAAGTCTCCGAGCTCCAAGCTTTGCTCCTCTCCATGGTACGCTTTAATTCGTTGGCCATTCACTTTGAAAGTTTCGCCTTCTTTGTTCATCAATTCGAAGTGGCCATCTTCGTACACTTTTTCGACAATGAAAGGTCCCAACCACCTTGCTTTCAGCTTTCCCGGGAATAGTCTAAGTCTAGAGTTGAAAAGTAATACTCTATCTTCTTTCGAGAAAGTTCTCCTCTGAATTTTCTTGTCGTGCCACAGCTTGGTCTTCTCCTTGTAAATTCTGGCATTTTCATACGAGTCAAGTCTGATTTCATCTAGCTCATTAAGCTGGAGCAGCCTCTTTTCCCCTGCTGATTTCAAGTTGAAATTCAGCTTCTTTACAGCCCACATGGCTTTATATTCGAGTTCCACGGGTAGATGGCAAGGTTTCCCGTACACGAGTCTATAAGGGGACATACAGATTGGTGTCTTAAACGCCGTTCGGTAAGCCCATAATGCTTCATCAAGCTTTGACGACCAATCCTTGCGAGAACTACTAACCGTTTTCTCCAATATTGCCTTGATCTCGCGATTAGAGACTTCAACTTGCCCGCTGGTTTGAGGGTGATACGGCGTCGCTATCTTGTGGTAGACACCATATTTTCGGAGTAATGCCTCGAACTGTTTTTCTTTAAAGTGCGATCCATTATCACTAATCACTGTCCTTGGCGCACCGAACCTTGGAAATATTATTTTGGTGAAAAGTCTCTTTACCACATTAGCATCACAAGAAGGAGTAGCGACGGCTTCTACCCATTTGGAGACGTAATCGACGGCAACCAAAATATATTTGTTCCCATTTGATGATGGGAACGGTCCCATGAAGTCTATCCCCCAAACATCAAATATTTCAACCTCAAGGATTCCCTTCTGCGGCATCTCGTCACGCTTAGAAATATTTCCTGTACGTTGGCATGCGTCACAAGATTTTACAAATTCATACGCGTCCTTAGACAACGTAGGCCAATAAAAACCGCATTGTAGAACCTTCGCGGCTATTTTGGAGCTAGAGCCATGTCCACCATATGGGGAAGAGTGGCAGCTTCGCAAAATACCCTTTTGATCCTCCTCCGCGATGCATGACCGATATAACCCATCAACGCATAGACTATAAAGAAATGGCTCATCCCAATAATAACGGTTCACGTGGAGAAATCTCTTCCTTTGATTGTGATTTGCCCCTTCCGATAGAATACCACAAGCAAGAAAATTTACGAAATCAGCATACCAAGGGGCTTGCCTCGTCTCAATGCTCAACAAATATTCGCCAATAAAAGAGTCTTCAATCGGCACACTCTTGGCATCATCACCACCGATTTGCTCAAGCCTCGATAGGTGATCCGCGACCACATTTTCCACTCCTTTCTTATCTTTAATTTCAACATCGAACTCTTGTAAAAGGAGAATCCAGCGAATTAGTCTCGGCTTTGCCTCCTTCTTTGCCATAAGATATTTAATCGCTGCATGGTCCGTGTAGACAATTGTTTTGGACCCGATCAAGTATTGTCTGAATTTCTCGAAGGCATAAACAATGGCAAGCATCTTTTTTTCTGTGGTCGAATAATTTTCTTGTGTAGAGTCAATGGTTTTACTCACATAATAAATCACGTGCAAGCGCTTGTCGACCCTTTGTCCCAATACCGCTCCAATAGCGCTATCGCTAGCGTCACACATTAGCTCAAATGGAATTTCCCAATTCGGTGGTTGAATTATCGGGGCGGACACCAAAGCTGTCTTTAGCGTTTGAAACGCTTGATGGCACGGTTCATCGACATTAAATTCTACCTCATTACATAGCAGATTTGTAAGAGGTTTAGCAATTTCCTAGAAGTCCTTGATGAACCTCCTATAAAATCCAGCGTGCCCGAGGAAACTCCGTATTCCTTTCGCATCTCTCGGCGGTGGCAGCTTCTCAATAACATCAATTTTGGCCCTATCGACCTCAATTCCTCTTTTTGACACAAGGGGTCCCAACACAATGCCTTCTTTGACCATAAAATGGCATTTCTCCCAATTTAGTACTAGGTCCATCTCAATACACTTAGCCAACACACGAGACAAATTTGTGAGACAATCGTCAAATGAGTAACCATGTACAGAAAAATCGTCCATAAATACTTCCATAGAAGTCTCTAAAAACTCAGCAAAAATGGACATCATACAACGTTGAAAAGTTCCCGGTGCCTTACAAAGACCAAAGGGCATCCTCCTATATGCAAATGTGCCGTAGTGGCAAGTAAATGTGGTATTTTCTTGGCATCGAGGTGGATAGGAATTTGAAAGAAGCCACTATAGCCATCAAGAAAACAGAAATATTCATGTCCCGCTAGACATTCTAACATTTGATCTATAAAGGGATTGGGAAGTGATCTTTCTTAGTGGCTGAATTTAACTTCCTATAGTCGACGCACATTCTCCACCCCGTGACCGTACGCATAAGTATCAACTCATTCTTCTCATTTCTAACCACGGTTAGCCCGCCTTTTTGTAGGCACCACATGAATCGAGCTCACCCATTCAGAATCTGGGACAACATAAATAATCCCTGCATTTCACAATTTCGTGACTTCCTTTAATACAACTTCTCCTAGCTTAGGATTCAAACGCCTAAGGAACTCCCGACTAGGCTTCGCATTATTTTCTAAACGAATTCTATGCATGCAAACATCGGGGTTAGTCCCTTCAAATCATCAATGGAGTGCCCAATGGCACCTTTATATTCATGCAACACATTCATCAATTTAGAAGTTTCAACATCATTCAAAGAATCTTCTACGATAACAGGCAAAGATTCGTTTGGTACCAAGAATTCATACCTTAGATTCGGTGGAAGAGGTTTCAACCCCTCACCAAATTCCTTACCTTTTGGCGCCTCATTTATTCCTTTCGCACCATCATTAAAATCAGCGGGATCCTCATCAATTTCCATTATAGAGGTGAACGACGAGCTATTTTCCTCTTGTGCAAACAACTCATACTCAAGGCTCGTTAGTTCACCAAGAGAGTCAAAAACATTATACGCATCATATGATTCAATCAAGTGACAATCCATAGAAGGTGTCCTAAGCATGCTTTTCAAATCAAATTTGATCTTTTCACTACCAAAATTTAATTCGATTGTACCTTTCCCGCAATCTATAATAGCCTTAATCGTGTTCAAAAATGGTCTACCAAGAATTATGGGGATTTCCTTATCTTCATCCATGTCTAACACATAAAAATCAACCGGAACATAAAATTGTCCAACCTTAATGGGAACGTCTTCTAGGATTCCCTTAGGTGCCCGAGAAGAACGATCCGCTAATCTCAAATTAACCGTGGTTGGAGTCAATTCCCCCATATCTAGCTTATTAAAAAGTGAATAAGGCATTAAAGATATGCTATCACCTAAATCACACAATGCACTTGCTAGGCTAATTTCTCCAATAAAAATAGGAATAGAAAATGACCCATGATCGCTAAGCTTCCTAGGCATGGCACGCTGAATTATAGCACTACAATTTGCGTCTAAAGCCACATGGTCTAAATCATGCATTTCCCTTCTATGAGACATAATATCTTTCAAAAATTTAGCATAAGTAGGCATTTGAGTGAGTACCTCCGTAAATGGCAAAGTCACTTGCAGCTTTTTCAGCATCTCCGCAAAGCGCTTGAAATGCGCATCCTCCTTCTTCTTTTTCAGCCTTTGAGGGAATGGAATCGGCGGCACATAAGGTGCTGGCTCCTGCGGCTTTTCCTTCTCCCGTACATCACTCGAATTCTGCGGCAAAGACTCTTCTTCGACAACTCCATCTGCTGCCTTTCCCACTTTGGCCTTTGGCTGCGGCTCCTCTAGAACTCTCCCACTCTTGAGTGTAATTGCGTTGATCGTCTCGGAGGAGTTCACATCAGGTTGCGAGGGCAGCTTCCCTTGATATTTTGAAGACGAGCCAGCTTGTTGCGCAATCTAAGTTTCGAGCATTTTATTGTGCGCTTGCAATTGATCTAGCCTCTGAAGAATAAGCTGGTTGTCTTTTTGCTATTGGGCTTGAGTCGCGGGTAACTGGGCAACAATAGAAATCAGGGACGGCTCCTCGTTGCTTTGTTTCTCTTTGTGCCTTTGGTGCGTTCCCTGATTTTGATGGCTGAAATTGTTTGGTCTTGGATAATTTCCGCTTTGATAATTATTCCTCGGCTGATATGTGTTGGAAGGAGCTCCTTGATTCTGATTTCTTGGAACAAATCCTGGCGGCGCTGGTTTGGGCTCTATATTTAGCGGCGGTCTTCTTGGAAAATTCGGATCTTCATGGAATCTCACATGGGCTGGAGGATTCCGTGGCTGATAACCGCTAGCTTGCGGAAGCGCATATTCTCTCCCTTGATTTCTTACCAAGTAATTAATATCCTCATGCTCGTCCGAGTGCTTTGCGGTTTACGAGTCATCATTATGCGCCGGGCTAGAACAAATGCCGCAAACTTGCTGGTTTTCTCTCTTTTTGTGGAGGTTTAAATTTCCAATTGAAGCTGCCAAGGAATTCACTGTCTTTGCTAGGGAATTGAAATCTTCTTTCGTCACGGCTTTGGAGGTATGCTCCTTCCCTTTCTTTTTTAGGTGGTTCCTTTCTCCACCCCATTGATGTGAATTCCGCACGATTTTGTCAATAATCTGGAATCCACCGGAGGCTCTCAAATCCATCATTGCTCCTCCACTAGCTTAGTCCATATGGTTTCTCGCGTCTTGAACCATTCCATCATAGAAGCTTTGCATGAGCTGCCATTTGCTGAATCCGTGATGCGGACAGTCTCTTTGTAGCTCTTTGAAGCGCTCATATGCCTCATGAAAATTCTCGTCATCTTGTTGTGTGAATTGGCATATTCTATCTCGGATTTTCTTAGTCTTTGTCGGCGGGAAGAATTGAATTAGGAAGGCTTGAGCAAGTTGTTCCCATGTGTGGAAGGTATTCGGCTCGTGACTCATTAGCCAATCCTTGGCTTTTTCGCTTAGCGAGAATGGAAATACCTTTATATATATGGCCTCCGGTCTGATCCCCTGCACTTTGTAAGTGCGACATAATTCTGTAAATTGTGCTAAATGAGCATTAGGGTTACCATACCCTTCAAATTGATTCGCGGCTACCATGTGGAGAAGCGTCGACTTTATTTCTAATTCCTTATCGTCACCCTCTTCCAAATAAATGGGTGATCCGTAATGTCCAATGGTTGGGGCAATGTATTCCCCAACCGGTCTCTCATCGTCCTCTTGCGGACGAGCGGCATTCCCTAGCCTCCTCGGATTGGGTTGATCTGCAATTCTTGCTGGTGGTTGTTCCATATTCTTCATTATAAGTTGATCAACTTGAATTTGAGGGAGGCGATCGAAGAAAGCGTTAGTAAGTGTGAACTTAAATTAGAGTAGGCAAGAATAGCACGCAAACACGCAATCACGATCAACAAAGTAAAGAAAAAAAAAAGTAGACTAACTAAAGCAATACTAAATAGCAAACTAGTCTAATGGCTAATCCCCGGCAACGGCGCCATTTTGAAACGTTGTGGTTATTGCGGTAGTAAAAATACTAGTCCAATCACTGTGTTCAAACTATATTTATATCCGAGTGACTCGAGTCGAACCCAAGAGAAAAGCCTAGATTAGTCTAAAGCTAGCTAGTAATGTCTAATGCAAGTCTACTGAATAAAGAGGGACTTTTCCTCTAGGTGAGGTATCTCTAGTGAATACTAAAGACAAGACGAAATATGGTCTAAGAGAAAATAATAGAGAACGCGTAGTCGGAATCCTACTTCACCCCTAGGTCATGCGATTAGCAACACAAAACTTGTCTAAATCATGAGTAATTTCGAGTGACTTGTCTAAATCATGAGTAATTTCGAGTGATGGTTCTACGCTAAGGTATCACACATTCTAAATTCAACTCTCGCTCCTTCTCTAGAATGGGAATAATACCTAAATAGTACGGTCCTCAAACTCTCGCTCTATTGAACCGCGTAGAACTAAAGTCTCCCAATCTCAACCTCTCGGTCTATTGATAGTTAACTAAAGTCGCTCAATACTTAGCCTAGTGGAATGCGTATGTCACTCTCGCGCACACACGCAACCTAAAATAATCATGCTTGATCTTCTAAACAACCTAGGTTCAACTCTCATTCCATCCCTAGGTGTTCTACCAATTCGTACTCATTCATGCGTTTCGTCAAACACTTGGTGTGCACAAAATTGATATGAAGAGAAAGCATGAGAATTTTCAACCAAACTTCATTCATATAGATAAAAAGGCAAGTCTTGCATTACAATTAAACCTAAGGGATCCATAAGGACCCTAACTACAATGGGACTACTCACTCATGGTGAGCTTGAAACAAAACATGATATTCAAATTGAAATTGTTCACCAATTGGATGCAAAAGAGTAGTGGATGAGTAGAGGGTTGATGTAGGATCTCCAATTGTGTGTCTCTTCCTTCAATCCGTGACAATTCTCCAACTTCTCCAAGAGCCAATCGCCTAGGGTTTTGAATTCTGGAAGAGAGCGATTCTAATTTTGCATCTCATTCTATTTATACCCTCTGAAAATTTTCAAATTTTGCCCGCAGTGCCCGAATCACTTGATTCGGACAAGGCTTAAAAAATTGATTCGGACAGGGGTTGTCCGAATCATTTACTTAGTGCTGTTTCGAGCTGGGCGAATCACTTTGTCCTGGCCGAATCACTTTTTGATTCGGTCAAGATCCTTATAGAGCTGAAGTGATTCGGGCACCTGGGCGAACCACTTTCTGATTCGGCCGTATCATATACTCAGTGCTGTCTTCTGCTTGGCCGAATCGATTACTCTTGGCCGAATCACTTTTTGATTCGGTCAACCTCACATGTGATTCGGTCAAACCACTCAAATTCTCCCCGAGTCAACTTGATTCGTGCAGCTGAGGCGATTCGGCCATGCTGGTGGGCGAATCACTTCTGTATTCTTGCCCAATTTTGCTGCTTTTGATCTCGATCAACTGGAATTCATCTAGATTTTCTTCGGGCCACTTCGTATCATGTAGTACACATTTTCAACCTGAAACAGACAAAGAAAACATCAAATGACTTTATAAAATAACGGAACAAACAAGAAGTAAGGGGAAAATTATGGACAAATATAAGGTCATTTGTCCGCTTATCACCTCCCCAGACGTGGGCAGATTGCCGAACTAGGTGAACAAATCTCTGTTCATTGTTTTGTTTCTTGTTGCACCAGATCAGGCTGAACAAGGAGTTGCTATAGCAACTGCTTGTACACTATCAGTAACTCAAGGGCGCTGCAAATTTCACGATTGATACTAGCGTAAACACATTCAGGGGCTTTGAGCCCGTACTCAGCCCTTTGTACGACTGTACCATCATTTGGTATGGGCATACGGTCGTACCTAGCTGGATATTCGCTGTCGTTCACTCTGCACCATTATTTTGACTTCAATCTCTTTGTGGGCCATTTAAAGCTTTGAATTTTGTGTTGCGGTAAACTAAAAATTTGTAGCCCTTTGAGTTAGTTTTCTAACTAGCTATGACACGGCTCAATCAGGCCATTGTCATTCGCTTCGAAAGCCTTTGAAAACAAATAGGTCAATTTGCCCTATTTGGTCTTTTTAGTCCGAATCTTTATATAGCCTCAATTTAATATAACTTGCCCTGAAAAAAGAGTAACGTTGTAAAATGACAGCAAAAAGTCTAGAAAACGAACAGAAATCCGTTGTAAATATGAGAATATTTAGTCGATAAGTCGACCGATCAGTTACCAAACTTTCTATGCTTGCGAGAAAGAGTATGGTCCAATAAAGTCGTTGGAAAACTTGATGAATCAATTGGCGGTAACCATGCAACAAAATAATGTCAGAATTGATGATGCAATCATGGAGCTTTCCGAACAAGTGTCGCAAGTTACGAGTGCCCTGTGTGAAAGACAATGATGTTGATGCTGCCACAAACCACTCCAAACTCGAAGGATGACATCAATACAATTATGTCAACTAGTGACCAAGTTGATGAGGAAACACAATATGCTGAAACCGAAGGAATCGTAGGACCTAAACAAAGAGAGGAATCCGCGCTCAAGGAAGGAATTAGCGTCCGCACAGAGGACTTAATTCCATTTCTACACGTGGATAAAATTTCCGCAAAATGCGCGGACCCCACTTAACTTTATATTCCAACTCAAAAAGTTTTACACTCTTTATCTTTATCTTACGCAGGATCATACATCTAAAGAATCACCAAGCATTAACAAAGTGTGGGGTTCACTTTGCAAAAAGGCTAAACAAGCTATGTTTGGTAAACATGGATCTACATTTATTCCACTCGAGCTACCGAGGTATTCAACACATATTTGGAAATCAGGTTGGAGCCTGATAGAGCCTATTTATACGCACTATTTAGATCTTAACACTGTGCTTGTGTGCATTATTTTGTGTACAAGATTACTGGTTTCCGGTGTTTTTATATTCCAGGACAAAACAAGGGCCTAAGTCGGATACACGCTAATAGGCGCGTTTAAGGAGCGCAACACACAGCCTGCGGAGCTAGCAGCGCAAACAGGATAGGAGGTGGCAGATTCACACTGCGGTGCGCAAACCAACTGCGCGAACCAACGTGCGCAGTGAGCCATGCGCAGGATAGCGGTATTTCCAAATCTTGAACACCATATCCTACAAAATCTCCTAGGATTTGGAAGTTGCCAAGATTGTCACGGGCCAAATCTGAGCATTCCTCGGGCCTCACAAGCAGTATATAAAGAGAGGAAGACTAGGGTTTGAGATATATACATGAGATACAATAGAGAGAGCCAGAACTGAAAAACACACGAGCTGCCGCCAAGGACCTGCGCCAACCGACTACGCGAACCGAGACACAGCAACCTGCACGCACCTGCTTGTTACTGTTTCCTTGGACACTTTAGCTAAACACTTTGTATCGGTTGGGCATAATTCTATGAAGTATTTCCTTTGAGACTTGTGCTTAATGCATAGTTTGTTTGCTTGTATTAATTCTGTGCACACGGTTGACAGCTAGTTGTATGAGTAAGGGAAGCCTTGAACCGCAATTTTACTCTTACTACTTGTTGTTATATGTTAAATGCGCTAGGAGTAACGCGCACGGTTAAACTAGTTGATAGCTTGACGGTGACAACTAGGAGTAACGCGCTAGGATAATCAGCTGCTACTGTGACAGGATTCGTAGCTGCTTAGACTAGTTTCAAGAATTAATAGCTCATGGACTTTGATCGGAACATGCGTACATGTTAGGAAGCCTTGATCGGACACTAACTTCAGTAAAATCGAACTATAGACGTTTATAGTCGATGATAAGGAATACATTCATAGAGGATTGTCTTTACCGATACTTTTCATAGTCATAGTACTTAATCTCTACTGCCTGCGTACGTCTTGTGCAAAATCTGCTTTCACTATTGTTCATTCGCGCACCTGCGCAACCCAATCACTCATAACCCAATTCTCGTAAGTTGTAAGTTACTAGCTGAACGAGTCTGCTTGCTCCTTGTGGGATCGACCCTGACTTAGCCGCTATACTAAGTGGAGAAGGAAGGATTAATTTGACGCGTACAACGACGCGCGGTCAAATTTTGGCGCCGTTGCCGGGGAGCAACACAGATAAGCTGTTTCTGACAGCGCGCGATCAACATCAGCCTGCGCAACCTTGAAACAGTTGCGCTATGCAGATTATAGTTGCGCACTGACAGACGCGACAGCTTTGTTGTCTTTTAATTTCGTTTTCTTTGAGATTTAGGACAGGACATGGAGGACAATAGTGTCATTTGCGATAACTTAGGGGACAGAACCCCAGAGGGACCTAACAATGCGAGGGCAGATAACCGCGCAGTTCGGTTCAGAGAGGAAGTGCAGCGCGAAGTTGAAGCAAGGATGGCCGCTGAAGTGTATAATGCGCCACCCACGCGACAGGTCGTGCGACGCAGAACAGTGCGCGAGATGTCAGCTCCAATCACGGTTAACCAGCCATGGTGCATAGTGCTTCCACCAGACGGTCATTTTGAGCTAAGGAGCTCGCTCATTCATCACATGCCCAAGTTTCACGGGACGAACAACGAGAACCCAGTCAAGCATGTGCGAGAATTCCTTGTTATCTGCGAGAACATGAAGGCCGAAGGGGAGAGCGACGAAGCGCTGAAGATGAAGGCGTTCCCTTTTTCATTGTGTGATGCGGCCAGGCATTGGCTGATGAGCTTACCAGCAGGATCTATTCACACATGGGAGCAGCTCCAGAAGAAGTTCTTGGACAAATTCTATCCTGCAGCCAAAATCGCGCTACTCAGGAGGGAGTTGGCCGCAACTAGGCAGGGCGCAGGAGAATCACTATCGAAGTATTATGAGCGTTTCAGGGAGCTGGAAGCCAATTGCTACAATCACGGCCTGCCCCAGAATGTACTGATAGAGAATTTCCTGAACGGATTGCTACCAATGGAGCTGAGATTATTGAATGCATTCGTAGGCGGCGACATTTGCAACATGTACCCGGAGGACGCGTGGCAGCTGATAGAAGACTCTGCTGAACAGGTAAGACATCAGCTAACACTTGAGAATAGTCGTGCTCGTTCTGTGCATCAGGTAGAAACAAGCGTTGAGATAAAGGAGATGAAGGCCATGCTGCAGAAGTTGATGAATGCGCAAGGGGCGCAACCAGCTGCGCCAAAGGTATGCGAGTTCTGTACGTCCACTGAGCACAAAACCGATGCATGTCCCACACTTTTCGAGGAATCAGGAGATGTCAATGCTCTAGGAGGATGGGATAATAGAGGGCCGCAGAGGTAGAATCAGCTGCGTTTTGGACTAGCCGCAAATGGGTTCAGATGGAAGGAGGACAACAATTTCCAGAGGCAGTCCGCGGAGCAGCGCGCACCACAGCAGACACAACAAGCTGTGCCCTACAATCCACCGCATCGCCGCACTGACGCGCCAGCGCAAAATAACCAGCAGCCACGACGATCCTTAGAAGATATCGTGGGCAACCTGCCTTCGCAAGTGATTCAGAATCCCAAGGGAGGAGTCAACGCAGTGACACTAAGGACTGGGCGCACGGTAGGAACAGAGCAGACCGCAAAGGCGCCCGCGCAACCAGTTGCGCAAGCTCCAGAGCCAGCACAGCCGGATGCGCAACCAGCAGCGCAAGCCACAAACCAGCAGGACAAGGCGCCAGGTATGGTGCAATCGAAAGACAAAAGCATAAATCGTACTAACATACCTGCACCTTTTCCTGTACAGTCACCATTGGCTAGGAAAGAGGCGCTTGATAAGGAGCTCTACGAGTTATTCAGTAAGGTGGAAATAAACATTCCCCTTATTGAAGCAGTTCGGCAGATCCCTAGGTACGCCAAGTTCTTAAAGGAGCTGTGCACAAACAAGAGGAGGAAAGGCGAGTGCGCGCAAGTAATGCTATACGCGCATGCCTCAGCAATCGTGCAACATAAGGTATCACCTAAATGCCGGGATCCAGGTACGTTCACCATTCCATGCACTTTAGGTAAGACCACAGTAAGTAACTGCATGATTGACCTAGGCGCATCTATAAATGTGCTTCCCTATTCCTTGTATGCGTCATTGCGCCTTGGTCCACTAAAGCCTGCAGGTCTCACCATTCAGCTAGCAGATCGGTCGTGCAAACAACCGACGGGCATGATAGAGGACGTCCTCGTCCGAGTAGGAGAGCTGGTGTTCCCAGCAGATTTCTACGTCTTAGAGATGGAGGGTGAGTCGAGCAAGGGAAGTGCGCAGATCCTATTGGGCAAACCATTTCTGATGACAGCACGCACAAAGATAGACGTGTGGAGGGGTATGCTCTCAATGGAAGTTGATGGCGAGGAAATTCACTTTAACATATTTAAAGGGATGCAGCACCCTCATGAGGACGCCACAGTACACGCGTTGGACAACATAGACGACTTGGTTGCGGATGCGCAGTGTGCGAGCGCAACAGAAGGACTTGGGCCGCTGACACAGGCAGAGATGGAGGCAGACGAGGATGAGCTGAGCAGTGCGGAACCAGTATCCAGACAGGTACACGATATAGTTAATGTCTGCACTGCTAATAAAATCTTGCCCTCTATTGAACAGGCACCCAAGGTCGAGCTGAAGCAACTCCCCGGGCAACTCAAGTACATATTCTTGGGGAATGAGGACACCCTGCCGGTAATCATAAAGAAAGGATTAGAAGAGGAGCAGGAGGCACGATTACAAGAGGTGTTGCGCAAGAACCAGCGCGCTATAGGATGGACACTTGCTGACCTGCGCGGAGTGAGCCCGGACGTATGCATGCACAGGATTCTATTGGAAGATGGTGCCTAACCATCCAGGGAGCCTCAGCGCAGATTGAATCCGAATATGATGGAGGTGGTACAGAAGGAGATCCTGAAGCTGCTTGACGCATGAGTCATCTACCCAATCTCGGACAGCAAGTGGGTGAGTCCAGTGCACGTTGTACCGAAGAAAGGAGGAATCACAGTAGAGGAGAATGCGCAAGGCGAGCTAGTTCCCAAGCGCATGCAAACTGGATGGCGCATGTGCATCGACTACAGAAAGCTTAACGCAGTCACGCGCAAGGATCATTTTCCGCTACCCTTCATGGACTAGATGCTAGATCGATTAGCGGGGAAGCCATACTTTTGCTTCCTGGACGGGTACTCAAGGTACAATCAGATACCCATAGCTGCGGAGGATCAAGAAAAAACTACGTTTACCTGCCCATTCGGTACGTTTGCGTTTCGGCGCATGTCGTTCGGGCTGTGTAACGCGCCAGGTACGTTCCAACGTCTAGTCATGAGCACCTTTTCTGATATGATTGGTACATGCATAGAGGTGTTCATGGATGATTTTACTGTGTACGGAGGTACCTTTGACGCATGCTTAATTAATCTTGATAAGGTCTTAGCGCGCTGCATTTCAAAAAACCTAGTGCTCAATTACGAAAAATGTCATTTTATGGTATCCCATGGAGTAGTACTAGGACACATTATCTCGCAGGAGGGGATCAAGGTCGATAAAGCCAAAATAGATCTTATTTCAAATCTGCCTTATTCCACTAACGTGCGCGATGTGAAATCATTTCTTGGGCATGCAGGGTTTTACAGACGCTTCATAAAAGATTTTTCTAAAATTTGTTAACCCCTGTCTAACCTCTTGCAAAAGGATGTGTGTTTCGAATTCACTGATGAGTGCAGGGCTGCTTTTGATAAGCTGAAGGAGGCGCTGACGAGTGCGCCAGTGATGCGCGCGCCAAACTGGAGCCTGCCGTTCGAACTGATGTGCGACGCAAGTGACTATGCAGTAGGTGCAGTCCTGGGACAGCGCATGGACAAGAAGCCGCATGTCATCTATTATGCATCGCGCACACTGGACGCTGCGCAGAGGAACTACACCACCACGGAAAAGGAACTTCTGGCAATCGTGTTTGCACTGGAGAAGTTCCGTGCATATGTCCTAGGCGCCAGAGTCATAGTCTACACAGACCATGCATCAATCCGTTACCTGATGTCCAAGAAAGAGACTAAGGCGCGCCTGATGCGCTGGGTGCTCCTACTTCAGGAGTTCGACTTGGAAATCAAGGATAAGAAGGGAACGGAGAACACAGTCGCTGACCACCTGAGCAAGATAGTGAAAGAAGAGGAGCCAGGGCAGATCACGGAGACATTCCCTGACGAGCACCTGATGGCGCTGACAGGTAAGGTACCATGGTATGTGATGCACGCGTCGTTGTGCGCGTCAAATTAATTCCTTCCTCTTCCACTTAGTACAGCGGTTAAGTCGGGGTCGAATCCACAAGGAAGCAGTAGATTAGCTTTAACTAGTATCCTGCACTTACGAAAACTGGGGGTGTGAGTGATTGGGGTTGCGCGATGCGCGAGTAAACAGTAGTAAACGCAGGAATTGCACTAGACGTGCGCAGGCAGTAGAGACTAAGTACTATGACTATGAGAAGTATCGGCGCAGACAATCCTCTATGAGTGTATTCCTTATCATCGACTCTAAATGTCTATAGTTTGGTTTGCTAATGTTAGTGTCCGATCAAGGCTTCCTAACATGTGCGCATGTTCCGATCAAAGTTCATGAGCTATTAATTCTTAAGACTAGTCTAAGCAGCTGCGAATCTTGTCACAGTAGCAACTGATTATCCTAGCGCGTTACTCCTAGTCGGCACCGTCAGGCTATTCAACTAGTTTAACATACAACAACAAGTAACAAGAGTAAGATTGCGGTTCAAGGCTTCCCCTACTCATGCAACTAGCTGCCAACAATGTGCACAGAATTAATATAAGCAAACAACCTATGCATTAAGCGCAAGTCTCAAAGGAAATACTCATAGATTCATGCCCAACCGATGCTAAGCGTTTAGCTAGACATGCTAGTAGTAAACATCATAGAAACAGTAAATAATATCTAAAGTATCCAAGAAAACAATAACAAACAGTGCGTGCAGGTTGCAGTCTCGGCTGGCGCAGTCGGCTAGCGCAGGTCCTTGCAGCAAGCTCGTGTGTTTTTCAGTTCTGCCGTTCTCCCGTGTGCTGTGGTCCTCTCTGAATGATGATATGATGATCTCTGATCTTTTTGATGCCCTAGCCTTCTTCTCTTTATATACTGCTCAAGAGGCTCACCTTTGGCAACTTCCAAATCTGGTGGTGTCAAGATTTGGAAATACCACTATCTGCGCATGGCGCACGGCACACTGACTAACGCAATCGGTTAGCGCACCGTGGTCGACTCTGCCAATTCTTCTGTTTGCGCCGCTAGCTCCGCAGGCTGTGTGATGCGTGTCCTAAACGCTGCCTGTTAGCGCGTATCCGACTTAGGCCCTCGTTTTGCCCTGAAATACAAAAACACTGGAAACCAGTAATCTTGTACACAAAATAATGTAAACAAGCATAGGGTTAGGATCTAAATAATGTGTATAAATAGGCTCTATCAAACCCCCCACACTTGCCCCTTGTTCGTCCCGAACAAGCACTCAAGCACGGATACCATTACCTCTCTGGAGTCTAGTGCACAGTCTTGCACTCTGGCGCGATCTGCACTACTGATCACCTTGCGCTGCTCTACCACCTGCGCGCAACTGCCTTCAACAGTTCTAATATAATAATTCCGCAATTCATTACCTCTCAGCTGGGATGAAGATCATTTCGGATGGCTGGGAGATAGCTCTTCATAGGCTCCGGGTCGTCAGCTCTCACTCCGAAGATGGGTATATGGTGAACAACACAGCTTTTTCCGGTGCGTGATTCTTCCGCACACTTGCTGGGAACTCAAGCCTTTTGATGATTTTTTTCTTGTGGACTTTGCGCATGCTGGTACGTATTTGTGCGCATGCTGATTCTTTTGTAGCACAAATCATCTGCTGGTATTTTTTCTTTTGTACAGCTTTGTCTACGGTTCCTATGTTTCCCAGAACGGTTCCAGTCTCGGCCTCCGGATAACAGCTATGGAACAACGCTCCGCTCTCCCTCCGTGGTCCATCTGCGCAGGTCGGCGCACGCGTTTACACCCGCGCCCGCCTTCCTTAGCTCGACTACCAGAGGGAAGGTGGTCTGTTTTCCCACCTCGCCACGCTTGGGTATTCGCCTTCGGCATCTGCGTGACTGAGCGCGCTCTCTTGTTCCGAAGGTCGCGAAGCACCGGCCTCCACTAGCGCTCTCGACCATATACCTTACCTCCGAAGCTCGAACGACTAACCGCCTCTCTAGAGCGTTACTGTCAACTCCACATCCCCTGTATATCCCAACTAACAGGAGCAGAAAAATGAAAAAAATATACTAAAACAGTTGATAGCGGCGCATGCAATATGGATAGCGCAAAACAAGCTGAACAGTGTGCGCAACCCGCACGCAAGCGCACTACTGCTACTGTTTTCTTCAACTAACTAAGCTACACTACCAAGCTAAAAAAACGTGAAATGTAAATGTAACGCTCCCCCCCCCACACTTAAACAGAGACGTGTCCCCACGACTCAAGCTCAAGCGCACGGAGAACGCGCACAAACATGCATGCAAGCAAAACAAAGAAAATAAAAACATACAGCCAAAGCAGCGCACAATATAGCATGGGGTCACAAAATATTCAGCACAATAGTCAGCAAAATAAAGCAACATAAAGCAACAATATTCAGAAAGCTATGAAAAGAAAACCATCCGAAAGAAATGCGCGCACGCCCTGCAGCCCTAGATGTCCTCAGAGCTGGACTCAGCCGCGGATCCGTGCGCCTCCTCCTCTGAAGAATCTGTCATGTACTCAGTGCTGGAGGCTGGCGGCACTACAGAAATGGCGGCTGGCTGAGCCACGAGGTCGTCCTCTGAGACAAGATCCCATAGTGAATCTGAGCTGGTGCTAATGATGGGTTTGGCTTCAGGGGACCTCGGAATGGACAGCTGGGCAGGGGGTGGTGCAGGTGCTGGTGCTGGGGCTGGTACTGGTGCTGGAGCTGGGACTGGAGTATGCATTGGGGCTGAGGCTGGGGTTAGAGAGGGCTCTGCTGGATGCACTGGGAACTGGGTAGGAGGGCTGGCTGGCTGGTGCGGCTCACTGGGGGACCCTGGAGGTGGCCTGCACAGGCTGAGGGGATGAGGCTCACTGGGCTGAGGCTCATGCTCAAGTCCGCCCCCTCTGGCACTAAATACTCGAGCACGCGCATGACGTTGAACATCATGCGCTGCTCTGCTGATGCTTCCTCAGGCGCCTCCTCAGCCTCGGTCCTCGGGCGCTTCCCTTGTGTACGCGGGGGAGAATCCTCGATGGAAATGGTAACTGGTTCCCCCTGCGGTGCACGGGCCCTCCGGTGCGCTCCAGTCTGCGCGCGGGTCCTCGCGCGCCTGACTGGAGGCACAACTGGCTCTGGGGCCTCGTCCTCCTCCATCTCCTGCGCAGCCTCTGCTGCTTGCGCACTGCTCTCCGCTCTTGGACGCGGCACTCTGGCCGGCTGCAGGCGGTAACACCACTCCAATGTGCCATCCTCTCTCACGACTACCGCCCTAATTTGCAGCATGTGGGCGTGGTCCAGAGGAACAGCCGGCACCATTGTGTGCTCGGGCACCTCAGGCTCTCCATGCAATGCACGCAGCAGGTGCGTAATTATCCCTCCGCAAGTCAGCGGCCCCTTGGTGCTGACTCGGCTCCAGTGGATTACCATGTTCAGGACAAAAATTACCCTCTTCCCATAATAAAAGCCCTTCAAGATCTCCATATCCAGCAAGCTGATCTTCGGCGCCCCATTAAAACGCCCAATAATCGCATAGGCGACCAAGCGCCACAAGTAGAACATCCACGGGTCACGCAGCTCTCGTCCCCTGCTGCGCCCCACGGCAAAAACTGGCCCGGTCGCCATCTCGCGCCACGCCTCCTGATTCGTGTGCGCGTCCATGTCAGCTTCTCTCACCTTAGCGCACCTCAGTGTGCGCTTCAGCCTCTTAGCCGAGGCAATGTACCACACCCCTCGGTGCCGGTACCTTATCTCCATATCACTCGGTTCTAATGACGCCAGGAACTCGCAGGTGTCCTGCCTGTCTGCAGCGCTGTTGATCTCCAACAGCGCCTCCAAGCCCGCCAGCGCGAGCCTCTCCAAGATGAGGTCCTCCATACCGACCTCCCGCAGGAACTCCCTGCTGATGTACGGAGTCCCGTACATCTCAAGCCTCAGGAAGGCCGCGTACTTGCTGGCGAAGTGAGCTGGGGTAGCTTGGTCTTCGGCAGGCTGCATCGTGGTTGGGTCTCTCTGGTCAACTCCGGTCAACACCCTCTAAAGCTCAGAAAATCAAAACTCCTCCAAATACCCTGAAATTGTCACCAATTGGGCGCCTACTCCCCGCCTACAAAACCCACTAACCAAACCTCCAAGCGGTGCACGCTAGCTTGGTGCGATTTCAGACCTAGGTTACCTCTTTCCCGCACAAACCCTAATGCAATCGGCTCAAATCGGAGGGGGGGGGGGAAGGTTACCTGGAGGGTGGTCGACGAAGTGCTCCTCAAATCTCTCTAAACGGAAGCTGGGTTGAGCGCCGGACGGTGAGCGGAGGTGCGAGGGCGGGAGTGTCTCTTGCAACGATCGAGTGCTGAAATTTTCTAAGTACTGCCCTTATATACCCCCTGACTGGCGCAGCTGTCCTGCGCACTGAAGTGCGCACGGACCTGCGCACTACTGCTCGATTAAAAAACTACAAGTCCTAAGCTAGCTAAAAGACACTAGAAAAACTAAAAGAAAAACATGTAAAAGTAAAATGTGTCGGGTTACCTCCCGACAAGTGCCTTTGTTTAACGTCGTTGGCTCGACTGTACCTCGTTACTGGGGTGAAAGTATACCAGCGGCCTCGCCCACACTTGCTCCTGAGTGACCCTGCGCTTATGCATGTGTTGTGTTCTTCTTGGTCCTGCGCAAAGGGTCGGGCGGGAGGTCAGCATAGTTAATAGTATGTGATAAATTATAAGTAACGAGGGTAGGTAAAGAGGGAGAAGAAATATGAGCAATAGTCCCCTGTTCTCCCTCTGGCGCGCCTGGTAGTGACTCTGGCGCAGCAACATGCGCATCTGCTATCTCAGGTTCTGCCAATTCAATTTCGCGCGCTGTGTCATCCCAAGGTTCTCCTAGATACCGTTTGACTCTCTGCCCATTGACCTGAAAACGATGCCGGTGCTCATTTTCTAACTCGATTGTTCCGTAGGGGAAAACCTTGGTGACTGTGTACGGTCCTGTCCATTTGCTGTGCAGCTTTCCAGGCATGAGCTTCAGGCATGATGAAAACAATAACACCTGGTCTCCTGGCTCAAAAGTGCGTCTGAGGATATGCTTGTCATGAAATGCCTTTGTGCGCGCCTTGTAATCGCGCAGTCCCTCATAGGTATCCAGGCGTAGCTCTTCTAATTCGCTTAGCTCAAATGCGCGCTCTTTTCCGGCCTCGTCTAGGTTCAGGTTACAAATGCGTAATGCCTAATATGCTTTGTGCTCTATCTCTACTGGCATGTGGCATGCTTTTCCGTAAACCAACCGGAACGGTGAAGTCCCAATTGGCGTCTTATGCGTAGTGCGGTATGCCCACTGCGCGTCGTCAAGACGCTGGCTCCAATCTTTGCGCGATGGTCTCACAGTCTTCTCCAGGATGCGCTTGATCTCTCTATTGGAAACCTCGGCCTGTCCATTCGTCAGAGGATGATAAGCTGTGGACGTCTTGTGGCGCACTCCATAATGCTTGAAAACTCGCGCCACAATCCTGTTGCAAAAGTGCGTCCCTTGGTCGCTAATGATCGCCTTAGGTACTGATCGCGCGTCGTTGTACGCGTCAAATTAATCCTTCCTCTTCCACTAGTACAGCGGTTAAGTCAGGGTCGATCTCCACAGGGAGCAAGCAGTTCAGTTTTAACCAGTGACCTACACTTACGAAAGTTGGGGGTGTGAGCGATTGGGGTTGCGCAGTGCGCGAGTAAACAGTCGTAAACGCAGGAAGTGCACTAGACGTGCGCAGGCAGTAGAGATTAAGTACTATGACTATGAGAAGTATCGGCGTAGACAATCCTCTATGAGTGTATTCCTTATCATCGACTCTAAATGTCTATAGTTTGGTTTGCTGATTTTAGTGTCCGATCAAGGCTTCCTAACATGTGCGCATGTTCCGATCAAAGTTCATGAGCTATTAATTCTTGCCCTAGACTAAACAACTACGAATCCGATCAAGGTAGTAATTGCTTATCCTAGCGCGTTACTCCTAGTTGGCACCGTCAGGCTATTCAACTAGTTTAACATACAATAACAAGCAACAAGAGTAAGATTGCGGTTCAAGGCTTCCCCTACTCATGTAACAAGCTGCCAACAATTTGCACAAAATTAATATAAGCAAGCAAGCTATGCATTAAGCGCTAGTCTCAAAGGAAATACTCATAGATTCATGCCCAACCGATACTAAGCGTTTAGCTAGATATGCTAGTGGTAAACATCATAGAAACAGTAAATAATAACTAAAGTATCAAAGAAAACAATAGCAAACAGTGCGTGCAGGTTGCAGTCTTGGCTGGCGTAGTCGGCTAACGCAGATCCTTTCAGCAAGCTCGTGTGTTTTCCAGTTCTGCCGCTCTCTCGCTGAATTATGATATGATGATCCTCTGATGTGTCGTTATATGATGCTCTCTAAACCCTAGACCTTCCTCTCCTTTATATACTGCTCAAGAGGCCCATTCTTGGCAATTTCAAAATCTGGTTGTGTCAGGATTTGGAAACACCATCATCTGCGCATGGCGCACGGCATCTGCTTAGCGCAATCGGTTAGCGCACCGTGGTCGACTCTGCCAATTCTTCTGTTTGCGCCGCTAGCTCCGCAGGCTGTGTGATGCGCGTCCTAAACGCTGCCTGTTAGCGCGTATCCGACTTAGGCCCTCGTTTTGCCCTGAAATACAAAAAACACTGGAAACCAGTAATCTTGTACATAAAATAATGCAAACAAGCATAGGGTTATGATCTAAATAATGCGTATAAATAGGCTCTATCAAACCCCCCACACTTGCCCCTTGTTCGTCCTCTAGATATGCCTCCTGTGCGCTGGCACCTGTCGCAGTTCCGGCAGTAGTCATATGCATCTCTAAACAGGTGCGGCCAATAAAATCCACAGTCCAGGACCTTTCTGCTCGTGCACTTGGGACCAAAGTGTCCTCCACATGCGTGCGCATGACAAAACATCAAAATAGAGTTAATTTCATGGTCAGCTACGCAGCGCCTCAATATCTGATCTGGTCCTATTCTGAGCATATATGGATCATCCCAAAGGTAATGCTTGGACTCATGTTTCAATCTCATGCACTGGGTTTTATTGAAATGCGGAGGAAACGTACCTATGACTAGGTAATTCGCAATGTGTGCATACAATGGTACCTTACCTGTCAGCGCCATCAGATGCTCGTCAGGAAATGTCTCTGTGATCTGCCCTGGCTCCTCCTCTTTCACGATCCTGCTCAGGTGGTCCGCAACTATATTCTCCGTGCCCTTCTTATCCTTGATTTCCAAGTCAAATTCCTGAAGTAGGAGCACCCAGCGCATCAGGCGCGGCTTAGTTTCTTTCTTGGACATTAGGTAGCGGATGGCTGCGTGGTCTGTGTATATGATGACTCTGGCGCCTAGAACATATGCGCGGAACTTCTCTAGCGCAAACACAATTGCCAGAAGCTCCTTCTCCGTGGTGGTATAGTTCCTCTGCGCAGCGTCCAGCGTGCGCGATGCATAGTAAATGGCGTGCGGCTTCTTGTCCACTCGCTGCCCCAGGACTGCACCTACTGCATAGTCGCTTGCGTCGCACATCAGTTCAAATGGCAGGTTCCAGTCTGGCGCGCGCATCACTGGCGCACTGGTCAGCGCCTCCTTCAGCTTATCAAATGCGGCCCTGCACTCATCAGTAAAGTCGAAGCACACATCCTTTTGCAAGAGGTTAGACAGGGGTATAGAAATTTTAGAGAAGTCTTTTATAAAACGCCTGTAAAACCCAGCATGCCCAAGGAATGACTTCACGTCGCGCACGTTAGTGGCGTAAGGTAGATTAGAAATAAGATCTATCTTAGCTTTATCTACCTTGATCCCCTCCTTTGAGATGATATGTCCTAGTACTACACCATGTGATACCATGAAATGACATTTTTCATAATTGAGCACTAGGTTCTTAGAAATGCAGCGCGCTAAGACCTTATCAAGATGAGTTAGGCATGCATCAAAGGTACCTCCATACACAGTAAAATCATCCATGAACACTTCTATGCATATACCAATCATATCAGAAAAAATGCTCATGACTAGACGTTGGAACGTACCTGGCGCGTTACACAGCCCGAATGACATGCGCCGAAACGCAAACGTACCAAATGGGCAGGTGAACGTGGTCTTCTCTTGATCCTCCGCAGCTATGGGTATCTGGTTGTACCCTGAATATCCGTCCAAGAAGCAAAAATAGGGCTTTCCTGCTAATCTGTCCAGCATTTGGTCCATGAAGGGTAGCGGGAAATGGTCCTTGCGCGTGACCGCGTTAAGCTTCCTATAGTCGATGCACATGCGCCATCCAGTCTGAATGCGCTTGGGAACTAGCTCGCCCTGCGCATTCTCTTCCACTGTGATTCCTCCCTTTTTTGGCACAACGTGCACTGGACTGACCCATTTGCTATCTGAGATCGGGTAAATGACTCCCGCGTCAAGCAACTTTAGTTTCTCCTTTTGCACCACCTCCATCATATTTGGATTCAATCTGCGCTGAGCCTCCCTGGATGGTTTGGCACCATCTTCCAATAGAATCCTATGCATGCATACGTCCGGGCTCACTCCGCGCAGGTCAGCAAGTGTCCATCCTATGGCGCGCTGGTTCTTGCGCAACACCTGCCGTAATCGCGCTTCCTGCTCCTCTTCCAATCCTTTCCTTATGATCACTGGCAAGGTGTCCTCATTTCCTAAGAAAATGTATTTGAGGTGCTCTGGAAGTTGCTTCAGCTCGATCTTGGGTGCCTGTTCAATAGAGGGCAAGATTTTAGTAGCAGTGCAAATATGAACTATATCGTGTACCTGCTTGGATTCTAGTTCAGCACTGCTCAGCTCGGCTTCCTGCTCCTCCAACTCTGCCTGTGCCAGTGGCTCTGGTCCTACCGTTGCGCTTGCGCATTGCGCATCTGTGACTAAATCATCAATGCTGTCCATTGCGTGCACTATGGCGTCCTCATGTGGGTGCTGCATCCCTTTAAATATGTTGAAGTGGATTTCTTCGCCATCAACCTCCATGGAGAGTGTGCCCCTCCATACGTCTATCTTTGTGCGCGCGGTCATCAGAAAGGGTCTGCCCAGTAGGATCTGCGCACTGCTGGTGCTTGTTTCACCCTCCATTTCTAGCACATAAAAATCTGCTGGGAACACTAGCTCTCCTACTCGCACAAGAACATCCTCTATCATGCCTGCAGGTTGTTTGCACGACCGATCTGCTAGCTGAATGGTGAGACCTGCAGGCTTTAGTGGTCCAAGGCGCAATGTCGCATATAGGGAATAGGGTAGCAATTTTATGGACGAGCCTAAATCAATCATGCAATTGCTTACTGTGGTTTTACCTAAAGTGCATGGGATAGTGAACGTACCTGGATCTCGGCACTTAGGTGGTACCTTATGTTGCACGATCGCTGAGGCCTGCGCATTTAGCATTACCTGTGCGCACTCGCCTTTCCTTCGCTTGCTTGTGCATAGCTCCTTCAAAAACTTGGCATACCTAGGGATCTGCCGAACTGCTTCAATAAGGGGAATGTTTATTTTCACCTTACTGAATAACTCGTATAGCTCCTTATCCAGCGCTTCCTTCCTAGCCAAGGGTGCCTGCACAGGGAAAGGCGCAGGTATGTTAGTACGATTCGTGCCCTTGTCTTTCAATTGCGTGATACCTGGCGCTTCGCCCTGCTGGCTTGTGGCTGGCACTTCTAGTTGCGCGGCTATCTCTGGTTGCGTATTCTTCTCCGCTGGATCCGGGACTTGTGCAACTGGTTGCGCTGGCGCCTGCATGGTCTGCTCTGTTCCAATTGTGCGCCCAGTCCTCAGTGTCACTGCATTGACTCCTCCTTTGGGGTTCTGAATCACTTGGGAAGGCACACCGTGGTAGCAATCTGTGATAGCTGCTTTTCAATGGACTCGAACCGCTTGTCATACTTCTCGTCATTTTTGCGCACTGTGTCTGCTAGATGCCCCACGATATCTTCCAAAGATTGCCTCGGTTGCTGGTTGTTATGCGCGGGTGCGTCAGTGCGGCGATGCGGTGGATTGTAGGGCGCAGCTTGTTGTGTCTGCTGTGGCGCGCGCTGATCTGTGGACTGCCGCTGGAAATTGTTTTCCTCCTTCCATCTGAACCCATTTGCGGCTAGTCCAAAACGCGGCTAATTCTGCCTTTGTGGCCCTCTGTTATCCCATCCTCCAAGAGCATTGACATCTTCTGATTCCTCAAAAAGTGTGGGACATGCATCGGTTCTGTTATCGGTGGAATTGCAGAATTCACATACCTTTGGCGCAACTGGTTGTGCGATTTGCGCACTCATCAACTTCTGCAGCATGGCCTTCATTTCCTTGATCTCAGCGCTTGTTTCTACCTGATGCACAGGACGAGCACGACTATTTTCAAGTGTTAGCTGATGTCTTACCTGCCCAGCAGAGTCTTCTATCAGTTGCCACGCGTCTTCTGGATACATGTTGCAAATGTCGCCTCCTGCGCATGCGTTCAATAACCTCAGCTCCATGGGTAGCAGTCCATTCAGGAAGTTCTCTATCAGCACATTTTGGGGCAGGCCGTGATTGTAGCAGTTGGCATCTAGCTCCCTGAAACGCTCGTAATACTCTGACAGTGACTCTCCTGCGCTCTGCCTTGGTGCGGCCAGCTCCCTCCTGAGTAGCGCGATCTTTGCTGCGGGATAGAATTTGTCCAGGAACTTCTTCTGCAGCTGCTCCCATGTGTGAATTGATCCTGCTGGTAAGTTCATCAACCAATGTTTGGCTGTATCACACAGTGAAAATGGGAATGCCTTCATTTTCAGCGCCTCATCGCTCTCCCCTTCGGTCTTCATGTTCTCGCAGATGACTAAGAACTCTCGCACATGCTTGACTGGATTTTCGTTGTTCATTCCGTGGAACTTGGGCATGTGATGAATGAGCGAGCTCCTTAGTTCAAAATGACCGTCTGGCGGAAGCACGATGCACCATGGCTGGTTAACTGTGATTGGGGCTGACATCTCGCGCACTGTTCTGCGTCGCGCAGCTTGTCGCGCGGGTGGCGCATTATACAATTCAGCGGCCATCCGTGCTTCAACCTCGCGCTGCACTTCCTCTCTGAACAGGGCTGCGCGGTTATGTACTCTTGTTTCTTCCGGGGTTCTGTCCCCTAAGTTATCCCCAACGAAACTGTTATCCTCCATGACCTGTTCTAAATCTCAAAGAAAACGAAATTAAAAGATAACAAAGCTGTTGCGTCTGTCAGTGCGCAACTAGAATCTGCGCAGCGCAACTGTTTCAAGGTTGCGCAGGCTAATGGTGATTGCGCGCTGTCAGAAACAACAACGAAAAAAAAAAAAAACAAACTGAAATAACTAGTTACTAAAAAGTAAAAAATGTAAACTAGCTAAAACTTAGCTATCTTGCTCCCCGGCAACGGCGCCAAAATTTGATCGCGCGTCGTTGTACGCGTCAAATTAATCCTTCCTCTTGCACTAGTACAGCGGTTAAGTCAGGGTCGATCTCCACAGGGAGCAAGCAGTTCAGTTTTAACCAGTGACCTACACTTACGAAAGCAGGGGGTGTGAGCGAATGGGGTTGCGCAGTGCGCGAGTAAACAGTCGTAAACGCAGGAAGTGCACTAGACGTGCGCAGGCAGTAGAGATTAAGTACTATGACTATGAGAAGTATCGGCGCAGACAATCCTCTATGAGTGTATTCCTTATCATCGACTCTAAATGTCTATAGTTTGGTTTGCTGATGTTAGTGTCCGATCAAGGCTTCCTAACATGTGCGCATGTTCCGATCAAAGTTCATGAGCTATTAATTCTTAAGACTAGTCTAAGCAGCTGCGAATCCTGTCACAGTAGCAACTGATTATCCTAGCGCGTTACTCCTAGTCGGCACCGTCAGGCGATTCAACTAGTTTAACATACAACAACAAGTAACAAGAGTAAGATTGCGGTTCAAGGCTTCCCCTACTCATGCAACTAGTTGCCAACAATGTGCACAGAATTAATATAAGCAAACAAGCTATGCATTAAGCGCAAGTCTCAAAGGAAATACTCATAGATTCATGCCCAACCGATACTAAGCGTTTAGCTAGACATGCTAGTGGTAAACATCATAGAAACAGTAAATAATAAAAAAAGTATCCAAGAAAACAATAGCAAACAGTGCGTGCAGGTTGCAGTCTTGACTGGCGCAGTCGGCTAGCGCAGATCCTCTCAGCAAGCTCGTGTGTTTTCCAGTTCTACCGCTCTCTCGCTGAATTATGATATGATGATCCTCTGATGTGTCGTTATATGATGCTCTCTAAACCCTAGACCTTCCTCTCCTTTATATACTGCTTAAGAGGCCCATTCTTGGCAACTTCCAAATCTGGTTGTGTCAGGATTTGGAAACACCATCATCTGCGCATGGCGCACGGCATCTGCCTAGCGCAATCGGTTAGTGCACCGTGGTCGACTCTGCCAATTCTTCTGTTTGCGCCGCTAGCTCCGCACGCTGTGTGATGCGCGTCCTAAACGCTGCCTGTTAGCGCGTATCCGACTTAGGCCCTCGTTTTGCCCTGAGATACAAAAAACACTGGAAACCAGTAATCTTGTACATAAAATAATGCAAACAAGCATAGGGTTATGATCTAAATAATGCGTATAAATAGGCTCTATCAGGTACCCCGTACCTGCAAAAGATGTTAGTTCTCAAAAAATCAGCGACTGTCTTACCATCATCCTTTCTTGTGGCCTTAGCCTCGACCCATTTGGAGACATAGTCCACCGCGACCAATATATATTCATAGCCGGCAGATGGGGGAAATGGCCCCATGAAGTCAATTCCCCTTATATCAAACACTTCATCCACTAGAATCGGCGTCTGCGGCATCTCGTTGCGCGTTGATATGCTCCCTGTGCGCTGGCACCTGTCACAGTTCTTGCAGTATTCATATGCGTCTCTAAACAGGTGCGGCCAATAAAATCCGCAGTCCAGGATCTTTCTGCTGGTGCGCTTTGGACCGAAGTGTCCTCCACATGCGTGCGCATGACAAAACTTCAAAACTGAGTTAAATTCATGGTCAGGCACGCAGCGCCTTAAAATCTGATCAGGCCCTATTCTGAGCATATATGGATCATCCCAAAGGTAATGCTTGGACTCGTGTTTCAATCTCATGCACTGGGTTTTATTGAAATGCGGAGGAAACGTACCTGTGACCAGGTAATTCGCAATGTGCGCATACCATGGTACCTTACCTGTCAGCGCCATCAGATGCTCGTCAGGAAATGTCTCCGTGATCTGCCCTGGCTCCTCCTCTTTCACGATCCTGCTCAGGTGGTCAGCAACTGTATTCTCCGTGCCCTTCTTATCTTTGATCTCCAAGTCAAATTCCTGAAGTAGGAGCACCCAGCGCATCAGGCGCGGCTTAGTTTCCTTCTTGGACATTAGGTAGCGGATGGCTGCGTGGTCTGTGTATATGATGACCCTAGCGGCTAGAACATATGCAAGGAACTTCTCCAGCGCAAACACAATTGCCAGAAGCTCCTTCTCCGTGGTGGTGTAGTTCCTCTGCGCAGCGTCCAGTGTGCGCGATGCATAATAAATGGCGTGCGGCTTCTTGTCCACTCGCTGCCCCAGGACTGCACCTACTGCATAATCGCTTGCGTCGCACATCAGTTCAAATGGCAGGTTCCAGTCTGGTGTGCGCATCACTGGCGCACTGGTCAGCGCCTCCTTTAGCTTGTCAAATGCGGCCCTGCACTCATCAGTAAATTCGAAACACACATCCTTTTGCAAGAGGTTAGACAGGGGTATACAAATCTTAGAAAAATCTTTTATGAAGCGCCTGTAAAACCCGGCATGCCCAAGGAATGATTTCACATCGCGCACGTTAGTGGCATAAGGTAGATTGGAAATAAGATCAATTTTAGCTTTATCTACCTTGATCCCCTCCTGCGAGATAATATGTCCTAGTATTACACCATGCGTTACCATGAAATGACATTTTTCATAATTGAGCACTAGGTTCTTTGAAATGCAGCGGGCTAAGACCTTATCAAGATTAGTTAAGCATGCGTCAAAGGTACTTCCGTATACAGTAAAATCATCCATGAACACTTCTATGCATATACCAATCATATCAGAAAAAATGCTCATGACAAGGCGTTGGAACGTACCTGGCGCGTTACACAGCCCAAATGACATGCGCCGAAACGCAAACGTACCAATCGGTCCAGCATCTGGTCCATAAAGGGTAGCGGGAAATGGTGCTTGCGCGTGACTGCGTTAAGCTTCCTGTAGTCGATGCACATGCGCCATCCAGTTTGTATGCGCTTGGGAACTAGCTCGCCCTGCGCATTTTCTTCTACAGTGATTCCTCCTTTCTTTGGCACAACGTGCACTGGACTGACCCATTTGCTGTCTGAGATCGGGTAAATGACTCCTGCGTCGAGCAGCTTAAGGATCTCCTTCTGCACTACCTCCATCATATTCGGGTTTAATCTGCGCTGAGCCTCCCTGGATGGTTTTGCACCATCTTCCAATAGAATTCTATGCATGCACACGTCTGGGCTCACTCCACGTAGATCAGCAAGTGTCCATCTTATAGCGCGCTGGTTCCTGCACAGCACCTGCCGTAATTGCGCCTCCTGCTCTTTTTCTAATCCTTTCTTTATAATCACTGGCAGGGTGTCTTCGTTTCCCAGGAATATGTACTTGAGGTGCTCTGGGAGTTGCTTCAGCTCGACCTTGGGTGCCTGTTCAATAGAGGGCAAGATTTTATTAGCATTGCAGATTTTAACTATGGCCTGTACCTGTCTGGGTTCTGGTTCAGCACTGCTCAGCTTCTCCTCCTGCGCCTCCAACTCTGCTTGTGCCAGTGTCTTAGGTCCATTTTCTGCGCTTGCGCATTGCGCATCTGCGACCAAGTCATCTATGTTGTCCATCGCGTGCATTGTGGCGTCTTCATGAGGGTGATGCATCCCCTTAAATATGTTGAAATGGATTTCTTCGCCATCAACCTCCATGTAGAGCGTGCCCCTCCATACGTCTATCTTTGTGCGCGCGGTCATCAGAAATGGTCTGCCTAGTAGGATCTGCGCACTGCTGGTGCTCGATTCACCCTCCATTTCTAGCACATAGAAATCTGCTGGGAACACCAGCTCTCCTACTCGCAAAAGAACATCCTCTATCATGCCCGCAGGTTGTTTGTACGACCGATCTGCTAGCTGAATGGTGAGACCTGCAGGCTTTAGTGGTCCAAGGCGCAATGTCGCATATAGGGAATAGGGTAGCAAATTTATGGATGCGCCTAAATCAATCATGCAATTGCTCACCTTGGTATTACCTAAAGTGCAAGGGATGGGGAATGTACCTGGGTCTCGGCACTTAGGTGGTACCTTATGTTGCACGATGGCTAAGGCCTGCGCATTTAGCATTACCTGTGCGCACTCGCCTTTCCTTTGCTTGTCCGTGCACAGCTCCTTTAGAAATTTGGCGTACCTAGGGATTTGCCGAACTGCTTCAATAAGGGGAATGTTTATTTCCACCTTACTGAATAACTCGTAGAGCTCCTTGTCGAGCGCTTCCTTCCTAGCCGATGGTGCCTGCACAGGGAAAGGTGCAGGTATGTTAGTACGATTCGTGCCCTTGTCTTTTAATTGTGTCACACCTGGCGCTTCGCCCTGCTGGCTTGTGGCTGGCACTTCTGGTTGCGCGGCTATCTCTGGTTGCGTATTCTGCTCCGCTGGATCCGGGACTTGCGCAACTGGTTGCGCTGGCGCCTGCGTGGTCTGCTCTGTTCCTATTGTGCGCCCAGTCCTCAGTGTCACTGCATTGACTCCCCCTTTGGGGTTCTGAATCACTTGCGAAGGCACACCGTGGTAGCAATCTGTGATAGCTGCTTTTCAATGGACTCGAACTGCTTGTCATACTTCTCGTCATTTTTGCGCACTGTGTCTGCTAGCTTCCCCACGATATCTTCCAAAGATCGCCTCGGTTGCTGGTTGTTATGCGCGGGTGCGTCAGTGCGGCGATGCGGTGGATTGTAGGGTGCGGCTTGTTGCGTCTGCTGTGGCGCGCGCCGATCCGCGGACTGCCTCTGGAAATTGTTTTCCTCCTTCCATCTGAACCCATTTGCGGCCAACCCAAAGCGCGGCTGATTCTGTCTCTGTGGCCCTCTGTTATCCCATCCTCCAAGAGCATTGACATCTTCAGATTCCTCAAACAGCGTGGGACATGCATCGGTTTTGTGCTCGGTGGAATTGCAGAATTCGCATACCTTTGGCGCAACTGGTTGTGCGCTTTGCGCACTCATCAACTTTTGGAGCATGGCCTTCATTTCCTTGATCTCAGCGCTTGTTTCTACCTGATGCACAGACTGAGCACGACTATTTTCAAGTGTTAGCTGATGTCTTACCTGACCAGCACAGTCTTCTATCAGCTACCACGCGTCTTCTGGGTACATGTTGCAAATGTCGCCTCCTGCGCATGCGTTCAATAATCTCAGTTCCATGGGCAGCAGCCCATTCAGGAAATTCTCTATCAGCACATTCTGGGGCAGGCCGTGATTGTAGAAGTTGGCCTCTAGCTCCCTGAAATGCTCGTAATACTCTGACAGCGACTCTCCTGCACTCTGCCTAGGTGCGGCCAGCTCCCTCCTGAGTAGCGCGATCTTTGCTGCGGGATAAAATTTGTCCAGGAACTTCTTCTGCAGCTGCTCCCATGTGTGAATTGATCCTGCTGGTAAGTTCATTAGCCAATGCCTGGCCGTGTCACACAGTGAAAATGGGGATGCTTTCATCTTCAGCGCTTCATCGCTCTCCCCTTCGGCCTTCATGTTCTCGCAAATGACTAGGAACTCTCGCACATGCTTGACTGGATTCTCGTTGTTCATCCCGTGGAACTTGGGCATGTGATGAATGAGCGAGCTCCTTAGTTCAAAATGACCGTCTGGTGGAAGCACGATGCACCATGGCTGGTTAACTGTGAGTGGGGCTGACATCTCGCGCACTGTTCTGCGTCGCGCGGCCTGTTGCACGGGTGGCGCATGATACACTTCAGCGGCCCTCCTTGCTTCAACCTCGCGCTGCACTTCCTCTCTGAACAGGGCTGCGCGGTTATGTGCTCTCGCTTCTTCCGGGGTTCTGTCCCCTAAATTTTCCCCAACGACACTGTTATCCTCCATGACCTGTTCTAAATCTCAAAGAAAACAAAATTAAAAGATAACTAAGCTGTTGCGTCTGTCAGTGCGCAACTAGAATCTTCGCAGCGCAACTGTTTCAAGGTTGCGCAGGCTAATGGTGATTGCGCGCTGTTAGAAACAACAACGAAAATAAAGCAAACAGAAATAACTAACTATTAAAAGAAAAACCTAAGCTGGTTAAAGCTTATCTGTGTTGCTTCCCCGGCAACGGCGCCAAAATTTGATGCATGCATCGTTGTGCGCGTCAAATTAATTCCTTCCTCTTCCACTTAGTACAGCGGTTAAGTCGGGGTAGAATCCACAAGGAAGCAGTAGATTAGCTTTAACTAGTATCCTGCACTTACAAAAACTGGGGGTGTGAGTGATTGGGGTTGCGCGATGCACGAGTAAACAGTAGTAAACGCAGGAATTGCACTAGACGTGCGCAGGCAGTAGAGACTAAGTACTATGACTATGAGAAGTATCGGCGCAGACAATCCTCTATGAGTGTATTCCTTATCATCGACTCTAAATGTCTATAGTTTGGTTTGCTAATGTTAGTGTCCGATCAAGGCTTCCTAACATGTGCGCATGTTCCGATCAAAGTTCATGAGCTATTAATTCTTAAGACTAGTCTAAGCAGCTGCGAATCCTGTCACAGTAGCAACTGATTATCCTAGCGCGTTACTCCTAGTCGGCACCGTCAGGCTATTCAACTAGTTTAACATACAACAACAAGTAACAAGAGTAAGATTGCGGTTCAAGGCTTCCCCTACTCATGCAACTAGTTGCCAACAATGTGAACAGAATTAATATAAGCAAACAAGCTATGCATTAAACGCAAGTCTCAAAGGAAATACTCATAGATTCATGCCCAACCGATACTAAGCGTTTAGCTAGACATGCTAGTAGTAAACATCATAGAAACAGTAAATAATAACTAAAGTATCCAAGAAAACAATAGCAAACAGTGCGTGCAGGTTGCAGTCTCGGCTGGCGCAGTCGGCTAGCGCAGGTCCTCGCAGCAAGCTCGTGTGTTTTTCAGTTCTGCCGTTCTCCCGTGTGTTGTGGTCCTCTCTGAATGATGATATGATGATCTCTGCTCTTTTTGATGCCCTAGCCTTCTTCTCTTTATATACTGCTCAAGAGGCTCACCTTTGGCAACTTGGAAATACCACTATCTGCGCATGGCACACTGACTAGCGCAATCGGTTAGCGCACCGTGGTCGACTCTGCCAATTCTTCTGTTTGCGCCGCTAGCTCCGCAGGCTGTGTGATGCGCGTCCTAAACGCTGCCTGTTAGCGCGTATCCGACTTAGGCCCTCGTTTTGCCCTGAAATACAAAAACACTGGAACCAGTAATCTTGTACACAAAATATTGTAAACAAGCATAGGGTTAGGATCTAAATAATGTGTATAAATAGGCTCTATCAGTATGCGCACATTGCAAATTACCTGGTCACAAGTACGTTTCCCCCTCATTTCACTAAAATCCAATGCATGAGACTAAAGCATGAGTCCAGGTATTACATTTGGGATGATCCGTATATGCTCATAATAGGACCTGATCAGATTTTGAGGCGATGCGTGCCTGACCATGAAATAAACTCGGTTTTAATGTTTTGTCATGCGCACGCATGTGGAGGACACTTTGGTCCAAGGCGCACGAGCAGAAAGATCCTGGATTGTGGATTTTATTGGCCACACTTGTTTAGTGACTCATATAACCACTGCAGGAATTATGACAGGTGTCAGCGCACAGGGGGAATATCAGTGCGCAATGAGATGCCGCAGACGCCAATACTAGTGGATGAAGTATTCGATATTTGGGGGATTGACTTCATGGGGCCATTTCCTCCATCTTCCGGATATGAGTATATATTGGTCGCAGTGGACTATGTCTCAAAATGGGTTGAGGCTAAGACCACCCGAAAGGATGATGGTAAGACGGTCGCTGACTTTTTGAGAACTAACATCTTTTGCAGGTACGGGGTGCCTAAGGCAATCATAAGCGATCAGGGGACGCATTTTTATAATAGGATAGTGGCGCAGGTATTCAAGCATTATGGAGTGCGCCACAAGACGCCTACCATCCTCAGACAAATGGCCAGGCCGAGGTTTCCAACCGAGAGATCAAGCGCATCCTGAAGAAAACTGTGAGACCATCGCGCAAAGACTGGAGCCAGCGCCTTGACGATGCGCTATGGGCATACAGAACTGCACATAAGACATCGATTGGGACTTCACCGTTTCGGTTGGTTTATGGAAAAGCGTGTCACCTGCCAGTGGAGTTGGAACACAAGGCATACTGGGCATTGCGCGTTTGCAATCTGAACCTAGACGAGGCTGGTAAGGAGCGCGCATTTGAGCTAAGCGAGTTAGAGGAGCTGCGCCTAGATGCATATGAGGGGCTGCGCGACTACAAGGCACGCACAAAAGCATTTTCACGACAAAAACATCCTCAGACGCACCTTTGAGCAAGGAGACCAGGTACTATTGTTCTCCTCGCGCCTAAAGCTAATGCCTGGGAAGCTGCGCAGCAAATGGACGGGACCATACACGGTTACCAAGGTTTTCCCTTACGAAACAATCGAGTTAGAAAACGAGCACCAGCATCGTTTTCAGGTCAATGGGCAGAGAGTCAAAAAGTATTTAGGAGAACCTTGGGATGACACAGCGCGCGAAGTTGACTTGGCAGAGCCAGAAATAGAAGATGCGCAAGTTGCTGCGCCAGAGTCGCAACCAGATGCACCTGAGGGAGAACTGAGAACTATTGCTCATATTTCTTCCCCCTCATTAACTAACCTCGTTACTTATGATTTGGGGACACTCAGGAGCAAGAGTGGGGGGGGGGGTCACTGGCGCCCTTTTAAGCAAGTCACGAGGTACGGTCGAGCCAACGACGTTAAACAAAGGCACTTGTCGGGAGGTAACCCGACACATTTTACTTTTAGACGTTTTTTTTATATAGTTTTTTTTAGTGTTTTTAGCTAGTTTAGGACTTGCAGTTTTTAGTCACGCAGGTCAGTGCGCAAATTCAGTGCGCAGAACAGATGCGCCAGACAGGGGGTATAAAAGGCAAGGACTTAGAAAAATTTCAGCATTTACACATTTCGACCGTTGAAAGAAAGCCCCTACCCTCAGCCTCCGCTCACCGTCCGATAATCAATCCGCCTCCGTCCAGAAAGATTTGAGGAGCTTACCGTCGCACTTACGCCAGGTAACCCTTTCCTTCAATTTGAGCCGATTCAATTAGGGTTTTGTGCGATAGAGGAGTTGCCCTAGGTTTGAAATCGCACCTAGTCCGTGCGCACCATTTGGAGTTCTGGGTACTGGGTTTTGTTGGCGGAGGATAGGCGACCTTTAGGTAACAGTTTGAGGGCATAATTCGGAGTTTCGATTTTTGGACATTTGTTGAGCATTGACCGTAGTTGACCCGAGGTAAGCAGCACACCATGAGGCCCGTAGAGGATCAGGAGACCCCAGCGTCGTTCGCCAGCAAATACGACGCCTTCATGAGACTAGAGATGTACGGGACCCCGTACATCAGCAAGGACTTCCTGCGCAAAGTCGGGATGTAGGAGCTGATTGTGGAGAAGCTCGTGCTGGCGGGCTGGGAAGCGCTGTTGGAGGTCAACAGCGCAGCTGATAAGGAGGACACGTGCGAGTTCTTGTCATCGCTGGAGACTGCCGACTTGGAAATCAGATACCGGCACCGAGGGGTGTGGTATATAGCCTCGGCCAAGAAGTTGAAGCGCACGCTGAGGTGCGCCAAGATGCGTGAGGAGGATGTGAACACGCACCCAAATCAGGAGGCATGGAGTGAGATGGCGACAGGCCAAGCTTTTGCCGCGGGGCGCAGCAGAGGACGCGAGCTGCGCGACCCGTGGATGTTCTACCTCTGGCGCATGGTGCGCCAAAGATCAGCCTGCTAGACATGGATGTACTGAAGGGGTTCTACTACGGGAAGAAGGTGAGGTTTGTATCAAACATGGTGGTGCATTGGAGTAGGGTCAGCACAAAAGGGCCGCTGACATGCGGAGGAATGATCACGCACCTGCTGCGTGCGCTGCATAGAGAACCGGAAGTGCCCGAGCACACGGTAGTTCCAGCCGTCCCCCTTGATCGTGCCCATATGCTGCAGCTCTGAGCGGTGACTGCGAGAGAGGACGGGTCCTTAGAATGGTGCTACCAGCTGCAGCCGGCTAGAGCACCGAGGCACAGAGCAGAGAGCAGCGCGCAGCCAGAGGAGGCCGCTGAGGAGAAGGAGATGGAAGAGGCCCCGGAACCAGTTGTGCCTCCAGTCAGGCACATGAGGACTCGTGCGCAGACTGGAGTGCGCAGTAGGGCGAGTGTGCAGCAGGGGGAGCCAGTAACAATAGCCATTGACGATTCTCCCCCGCGTGCACTGGGAAAGCGCCCCAGGACAAAGGAAGAGGAGGCGCTTGAGGAGGTGTCAGAGGAGCAGCGCATGATGTTCAACGTCATGCGCGTGCTAGAGTATTTAGCACCAGAGAGGGCAGACCTGAGCGTAAGTCCACCATCAGGGTGGAAATTTGGAGATTCTATCCCCCCTCTCCTCAGTCTGCGTAGGCCGCCTCCAGGGTCCCCCAACGAGCAGCGCAAGCTAGCCAGCCCTCCTGCACAATCACCGGTCCATTCAGCAGTGCGCACCCCAGTAGTAGACCCGGTACAAGCACCCGCAGAACCCCCTGCGCAGCCCTCTGCACAGAAGTCCTCCTCTGAGGGCAATCCCATCAAAGGTTCGAGCTCAGACTCGATATGGGACCCTATCTCGGAGGACGATCTCGTAATCCAGCCCGCAGCAGTTTCTGTCGTGCCGCCAGCCTCCAGTTCAGAATATGAGACAGATTCCACAGATGAGGAGGCGCAAGGATCCGTGGCTGAGTCCAGCTCCGAGGATGACTAGGGACGCAGGGAGGGCGCACATTACTCTTGGGTGGTTTCTTCTCTTTTTGAAAACTATTGCTCGATGTTATTTTGCTATTTTGTGCTAAATATTTCGTGAACTCCTGACCCTATCTTTTTGTTGCGATGACTATGTTTTTCTTTCTTATGTCCTTTGTTTTATTTGCATGCATGTGTGCGCTCTCCGTTGCGCTTGAGCATGAGTCGTGGGGACACGTCTCTGTTTAAGTGTGTGTGTGTGTGGGGGGGGGGGGGGGGCGTTACATTTACATTTCATATTTTTTTGAGCTTTGTAGTGTAGCTTAGTTTAGTTGAAGGGAATAGTAGCAGTGGTGCGCTTGTGTGCGGGTTGCGCACACTTTTCGACTTGTATTGCCCCATTCATCTTGCATGCGCTGCTATCAACTGTTTAGTATATTTTTTGTCAATTTTTCTGCTCCTATTAGTTGGGATATACAGGGGATGTGGAGTTGACAGAAAAGCTCTAGAGAGGCGGTTAGTCGTTTTTGCTTCGAAGGTAAGGTATATGGTTGAGAGCGCTAGTGGAGGCCGGTGCTTCGCGACCTTCGGAACAATAGAGCGCGCTCAGCCACGCAGATGCCGAAGGCAAATACCCAAAGCGTGGCGAGGTGGGAAAACAGACCACCTTTCCTCTGGAAGTCAAGCAAGGGAAGGCGGGCGCGGGTGTAAACGCGTGCGCTGACCTGCGCAAATAGATCAAGGAGGGAGAGCGGAGCGTTGTTCCATAGCTGCTATCCGAAGGCCGAGACTGGAACCGTTCTGGGAACATAGGAACCGTAGATAAAGCTGTACAAAAAGAAAAAAAACACCAGCAGATGATATGCGCTAAAGAAACCAGCATGCGCACAACTCCGTACCAGCGTGCGCAAGTTCACAAGAAAATCATCAAGAAAACTCGAGTTCCCAGGAAGTGCGCGAAAGAATCACGCACCGGAAGAAACTTGCGCAATTAACCATATACCCGTACTCGAAGTAAAGACCGACAACCCGGAGCCTATGAAGAGCTATCTCCCAGCCATCCGAAATAATTTCCATCCCAGCTGAGAGGTAACGAATTTCGGAATTGTTATATTAAAACTGTTGAAGGCATGTGACAGAGCAACGCAGGGTGAACGGTTGTGCAGATCGCGCCTGAGTGCAAGACTGTGCGCTAGACTCCAGAGAGGTAATTATATCCGTGCTTGAGTACTTGTTCGGGACGAACAAGGGCAAGTGTTGGGGGTTTGATAGAGACTATTTATACGCACTATTTAGATCTTAACACTGTGCTTGTTTGCATTATTTTGTGTACAAGATTACTGGTTTCCGGTGTTTTTGTATTCCAGAACAAAACAAGGGCCTAAGTCGGATACACGCTAATAGGCGCGTTTAAGGAGTGCAACACACAGCCTGCGGAGCTAGCAACGCAAACAGGATATGAGGTGGCAGATTCAGACTGCGGTGCACAAACCAACTGCGCGAACCAACGTGCGCAGTGAGCCATGCGCAGGATAGCGGTATTTCCAAATCTTGAACACCATATCCCTACAAAATCTCCTAGGATTTGGAAGTTGCCAAGATTGTCACGGGCCAAATCTGAGCATTCCTCAGGCCTCACAAGCAGTATATAAAGAGAGAAAGGCTAGGGTTTGAGATATATACATGAGATACAGGAGAGAGAGCCAGAACTGAAAAACACACGAGCTGCCGCCGAGGACCTGCGCCAAGCGACTGCGCGAACCGAGACACAGCAACCTGTACGCACCTGCTTGTTACTGTTTCCTTGGACACTTTAGCTTTTATTTACTATTTCTATGATGTTTACTACTAGCATGTCTATCTAAACACTTTGTATCGGTTGGGCATGATTCTATGAAGTATTTCCTTTGAGACTTGTGCTTAATGCATAGTTTGTTTGCTTGTATTAATTCTGTGCACACGGTTGACAGCTAGTTGTATGAGTAGGGGAAGCCTTGAACCGCAATCTTACTCTTACTACTTGTTGTTATATGTTAAACTAGTTGGTAGCTTGACGGTGACAACTAGGAGTAACCGCGCTAAGATAATCAGCTGCTACTGTGATAGGATTCGTAGCTGCTTAGACTAGTTTCAAGAATTAATAGCTCACGGACTTTGATCGGAACATGCGCACATGTTAGGAAGCCTTGATCGGACACTAACTTCAGTAAAATCGAACTATAGACGTTTAGAGTCGATGATAAGGAATACATTCATAGAGGATTGTCTTTACCGATACTTTTCATAGTCATAGTACTTAATCTCTACTGCCTGCGCACGTCTAGTGCAAAATCTGCTTTCACTATTGTTCATTCGCGCACCTGCGCAACCCAATCACTCACAACCCAATTCTCGTAAGTTGTAGGTTACTAGCTGAACGAGTCTGCTTGCTCCTTGTGGGATCGATCCTGACTTAGCCGCTATACTAAGTGGAGAAGGAAGGATTAATTTGACGCGTACAACGACGCGCGGTCAGAGCCATTGAGAAAGACATGCGCATTTTAACAACTCCACACCAACTTTAAATGACCCATTAGCAGAGGAGTCGCACTAAGGGGGTTATTTTTAACCTACTTGTTATGGTTTAACCAAGCCATTCTCATTCCTTCTTTGATTCAAGTCAGGCCATGAGAACACGGTTTGTTTGAAGTGCGGGGTGGTAGTTATCGTGTCACCACATTTACTTTATGCATTGCATCTTACTTTATTACATATGTACTGCAAGTTTAAGTTTTAAAAAAAATATATGATTGATGTCGTTTATTGAAATGCCATAATGTGAAACTACTTGTAAAAACTGACCATTACTTACCTCTGAGTTTATTTAGGAATGTCCTCTTAGTCAGAATAACCAGGGATGTGGAGTTGGAATCAACGTTCTAGAGATGCTTGACTAAACGTTCGAGGGACCGTGATTGTATTATGGTTAAGTGGCAATAGTGGAGGCCGGCGCTTCGTGTCTTTTGAGAATTAGATTTTTGCTCCCCTGCAGAAAAATTGAATATAAAAGGTGGTGGGATGAGAAAAAAAACCATCATATCTCAAGTCCAAAGTAATCGAGGTCAAGTGTGAAATTGTAGCACCTTCGTTTACTGAGAGTGTACTAGAAGGTTGCTATAGCAACCTCTTGTACCACTGTGCGGAAATAAGCTTGTGCAGTAATGAACGAGAGCACACACAGATTCGGTCACCCAGTTCAGCCAATTGCCTACCTCTGGGGAGGACGTCTCAGGAGTCCTCAATGATTCATTAGCCTCGGTTTCTAGTACAACGATTCAGTTCAGCCTACGCTCAAACAATCTCTACTTTTAACCAAGCTACAATGAATCAGGGCTCGATCTAAACACCTTAGACTAGCCTGCACTACCTACTACTCACTCGACTAAATACAATGGCTAAGCTGCTCACAGACCTAGCCTATTCGAATTAGGAAAGCAATTACCGTAGGTTGCTATAGCACACTCTTGTGTCGTATAGCTTGGGCCGATTCTGCCCGCGTGGCTCCAAGCCTTCCGCTAAGCTGATCGAACTGTTCCACGAGCACTGCATACTTCGGAATACTCCCCTTGCTTTGTGACCACCTGTCACTGACGTGAGCGAGTCTTCTGCTCCAACTAATCCGAGTTCCTCAGACACTCACGATGCTCCCTTCACTCTCCTTGATCAATTAGTGAGACACCTGCTCCAACTAATCTTCTCTGATCAAACACAAATCAGACTCTGACAGTCTCGATCACTCTATTTCACAATCACTCCTTCTCTGCGTGAACGCTCTGCTCAATGAGTGATGATCAATCTCTGCTTCGCTCAATTCTCCGTTATCCAGTCGTTGCTTTACTCAATTGATTCTGAATTGATTGATTGCATCTTGACGCTCTGCCGAGGCTTCTTTATATAACCACCTCCAGGCTCCATCCCAATCAGAATAGGTCGGTTATTAAAGATAAGGACACCACCTTCCAAAAACATCATTATCTTTAAGTTAGTAGATTTATCTTGAGGCTGACTTGTTGTGCAAGTAGACGACCCTGGAATATTCTAAACTGTCTTTAGAACGCTTCCGTTGCTATTCTCTACGATTTTGGGCAGCCTGTTCTTCACCTGGAAACTATTGTTCAGGATGCTCAACTCTTCAATTACAAGAAGCTATAGCAACCCCTTGTGCATTCTGCTTGTTCACTCTGGCAGGTTTTGTTAATTAAATGTCATTACTGTAACAATCTTTTCCTTGGCATTTTTGACAAAACCTGATGACCTCTGATGCTGTGAGCTGCCTGGGCTTTTTGTTGAGCCTTCAATCACTGGCAGACTTCAAAAAAGTTGGGCCATGGCGGGTCTGTTTCTTTGTCCTTTTGGTTGGTCATTTTGGCATATTTTTACAACAGTAAACTATCTAAACTACTCATGTTCCTGTCCTAGGCTAACAAGTTTGCTTACTACTTAGGGCCAGTTCTTTAGAACTGCATTTATACTTAACTTAACTTAACATAACTTAAGTACTTAAGTTAAAAATACTGTATTTTTGTGGGTGTTCACATAAATGAAATTTGCAACACAAAGCATACAAGAATGAATTTAGACATTGATTGAAGAAGGATTGTATTTTGGTTTGGACCGATTTCATTATTTTTTGTTCAATTGATTGCACAAGGTTGGTCTGATTCGTTCCATTTCAATTGAACCACAAAAAACCCATCATCTTCAATAATTGAACACCTTAACCCTTTCCTTCTACCTCTTTCATCTTCACTGACACTCTTCACTCCAGTTACTTCACCAACCGACACTCCTACCTCTTTCATCTTCACAGACATTCTTTACCTGTTCTGTCCAGTTTCTTCACCTGCGATCCGCAGCTGCAACCGAAAGCAGCAGCAGCTGCCGCATTAGTAGCCGCATCCGAAGAAGCTGCAGGTCTCCCTCCAAGCTTCAGGTCTCCGTCCAAGCTTCAGGTCCCCTACCGTAGCATCAGATCTCTAGGTTAGCAATTCGTAAAGCATGCCTCTTCTCCGGATTGGTTTGACAATTAAGCTTTTGGATCTATGATGTTGTGTGCTGATCTGAATTTGGGATCACAGAATTGGGCTGATAACGAAGTCATCGGTTTTCTGCTTTGGAACTGAAGAAATTCCTTCATGAGTTGGTGCATGGGACGGCTGATTCTAATCAGTTCGATGTAATTCGAAAAGAACATATGAATTAGGTGCAAAACTTCATAGCATCCGAAGTTATGCTAGCACATCCTGATAATGAACCTGAAGATATGATGGACGAAGATGATGATATGTAACACGTCTTGTATGTAATTATCAAAATTCATTCAATAAAATGATAAATCTTTCATTATCATACTAGTTTGGTCATCATTTCTTATATATCAGAAAGTTTTACTTTACACCACTTCAACACAAAGCAAAGAATATTTCATGACACATTGTATTTAGAAACGAAAAGGGGAAGCAATTTTTTTAAGCATGTTCACAAATGTACTTAACTTAACTGAATTTAATTTAACTTAATTGAACTTCACTTAATTTAACTTAAGTACTGAAAATTTAACTTCTAAAGAACAGGCCCTTAGATGTTACTATTGCTTGTCACAATTCTGGCCACACACGGCCTCAGTCTCAGCCACGCAGGGCCAAACAAAATGTTAACTAACTATTACAAAAAGAGTTCAATTAATCATCATTTTTTTCTTCTCCCCTTTTTTCTCATAAATGACAATGTGGAGGAACATATAATACTACCATAATGACGAGGGGGCATCTTCCTCATCGGCAGGATACTCCAGGTACCGCAGCAAGCCTCTGATTTGGTTGCGTCTTTCAGAAACCTTTTTAACCACTATTGACAAGAGACTGAGCTCGGACTTCAGGTGGCTGATCATTCTTGCCCTGAGGGTAGCCTGGATAGCTGGAGCAGGGGCCCCTCCCTCTTCTTCTGTTTCTGGTTCTAGTAGAGGGGCAGTGGGCAGGGGATCTTCTTGAGCAATGTCTACTATATGCTTCCCCTTAAACAGTTTGTGATCAACCACTAACACTTGAGGCTCCTCAGATATCCCTTCAGCAACATTCTTCAACTCAGGATGTTGGGTTATGATCAACTCATAGATTAGTAAGGGGAGCACAATGGACTATATTGTCTTTTTGCAACTAGTGTGGACAGCAATTTGGGAGAACATAATATCACTCATATTCACTCTTCTCTTCCTCCCAATGGCATACAAGAGATCCCCAAAGACTTTGCTGACTTCCCCCTATGAGAGCTGGGAATCTCCTTATTCCAATGTTGTATAGAAGTGCAAACTTGGAAGTCAGTTCTGAGCACTCAGATATGTGTAGCTCATGTCTTGTACAGTCCACGAGTGAGGGTGTTGGCCAGGGCATCGGGATTTATCATGGCAGGGACCCTGGACTCACTATTTATCCCAAAATGCTCATTTATGGCTGATGGATTGACCACCACTAACTTTCCTCTCACCCAGCTCCTACCATACTCACTGCTCCTCTCATCATCGAATTTGTCCTCTAGGTTCACTAAGATCTCCCTAACCAATTGACCACAATATCTTTTAGTAAGAGTGAGGGTTTTGAGAAGGTTTACCTCTTCTAATATTCTGATGAGCTCAGCTGACTTGTATCTCCCAGGTATCAATACCTTTTCCTGGACAATGGTCTTCTTCTTCACAATGGGCTAGGATGTTGACGCATTCTGTTCTCTAAACCAGATGCCACTAATGGTGATCCCAGGCAAGGTCTCAGGCAATGGTTGAGTGGCTTCAGTCTGTGTTCGAGAGGGTTCTCCAACGGTGGCAGCTGAGTCTTCAAAGTCTTCTTCTTCTTCACTGCTGGAGTCAGGAATGATGATAGGCATTTTGCCTTTGTCTGCTTGTGGTGGTGGAGCTGCTTCTTCTGCTGACGAGTCCTCGGACCAACTGTTCTCAGAATCTTCATCTGAGCCAGGAGTGGTGACTACAGCTTTGCTTGGTTCTTCAGTCGCTTGGGGTGCTGCAGCAACCTCTTATTCAACTTCTTCAAAAGATGATTCTTCTTCTGTCCCAGTGAATTCTTCATTTTAGGTTTTGACATTGGTTCTCCACCTCTCATCAGTCTCCTCTTTTTCTTCATGGGTTCTTCTGTTGGTGCAGACCCTTGCGACAGGGGTTCTGGTAATGGTTGCCAGATAACCAATTCATGGCATGGTTCGGCTGCCTTCTGTTGAACCTTCGCCGTTTTTCCAGCGGATTGTCTGGCGACAGAGAGACTCTTCTTCAAACCTCTGGTACGCACCACTCAAATTTCCATTAAAAAAAAAAAAGAAGACTCAAATTCCCCCAATTTCTTCAAAACCACTTGCACGTGCTTTAAACGTGTTCCCGCTTCATTTATCCTCCACACACACTAAAATCGCTCCTCTTGTCGGTTGCGATCGTAACCTATGCTTGTGACATTCCATGGCTCGAGTCCTGCACGTCTTCATGATGTTCTTTTGGTTGTTTCTTCACCCATATTTGGACTTGTCCGTGAATCCATTGTTTCCGAGCTCTGGTGTGTCCAACCATACTTTCTTCCCTTCTGGCAAAGTTGGGTGGTCTCATCTTACTTGAGCAGGTGTCTTTTGTATCATCATTCTCAAGTTTGTTGTTCTTTCATCATGTCTGATGACTTCATTCCCAGCTGGACAATAATACTCCTTCATCGGCCTTGCTGAGCTGAAGGGGTTATGTTTGTACAGTTTGGTCCTGGACCTTTCTCGGCTATCTCTGACCGTGGTAAATCTCTGAGGACTCCAATGCTTATTTAGGATCCGGCATTTTCTTTGGATGTGACCCTTCTGCTCACAAAAGTAGCATCTGCGGCCTTTGATCCTGGGCTTCTTCTCTACTACAGGTGGTTGATACATAGGTTGTTGTAGCATCCTCTTGTTCACTTCTCTGGGCATTTTCTTTTCCAACCTCCTGTCAATTTCTTCCTTTGTAGCTTTCACAAACACTGTTGTCCCTGATTTTTCTTCACTTGTATATCCAAGACCAACTCGTCCTCCTCCATATCTTTGGTATGCTAGGATCTCGTCTAGGATATATGGTTCTGAGTTTTTCTGCCAGGTCTTCTTCAGCGTCTTTTTCTTCTTCACTGTCTGACACTCAATCCCATAGGTAAATTCATTCTTCATTGACTCTTCCAAATTAGTTTTGGATACAGTGGTTAAGGCAATATAGTTCTCTTCCTCACTCTCCTCAGAGTCTCCATCCCTCCATTTGTCTGCTAGCAAGTTGTTGCTTTTCTTCTCGGAGCTCTTCTTCTTATTGCTTGGGTAGTCGGCTTCTCGGTGCTCGTACCCTTAGCATCCCCAGCACTGCATCCCCAACACTGCATACCTTTCCTCCTCTCCTTCTTTCTCCTTCTTTTCTTCATCATCTTGATCAGGTTCTTTCTCCTTCTTCTGATCGTTTCCACCTCTTCTGGATTGCCTTCTGAAATTTGAGGATTGACCAGGTTTGGAATCTATCTTCTTCAGGAACCTGCTGAAGTTCTTTACCAGTAGTACGAGTTGATCTTCAGTTGAGGGCTTCTTTTCTGCTTCCGCCTTTAGCCTCACACTTTTGCTTTTTGATGGAGGATCATCTTTGATCAGCTTCATCTCAAACTGCTTGAGGGATCTGTCAGCTCTTCCAGTCTCATATGCTTGATGTTTTGAGCTTCTTCGATGGTTGTCACCTTCATGTTGAATCTTGAAGGCGTTGATCTGAGCACCTTTCTTATCAGCTTTCTCTTATGGTATAGGCTCTCCAAGGGCATGTGCCTCATTTGACAGATCACAGAGCTTGGCAATGAACTCAGTTATTGTGTCATCTTCCAGCATCCTCAAGTTCTTGAACTGAGATGTGATCTTCTGCATTCTGGAGGTCTTTACCTTGTCAGTCCCTTCATGTGCTGTCTGAGGATCTCCCAAGCTTGTTTGGCTATGTCACAATTTGAGATCAACCTGAAATATTAGCATCAACAGTAGCAAATATCGCATTCAAGGCCTTAGAATTCGGTTGCTACAGCTTCCTCTTCAGCTGTCCATGTCTCCTAGGGCTTGTTCCTGGCAACTCCTTTCTCATCAATGGTCAGGGGAGGTGACCATTCAAAGACAACCGATCTCCAGGTCTTCTCGCCTATAGCCTTGAAGAAAGCCTTCATCCTCGCCTTCCAATAACCATAGTTACTTTCTTCCAACAACGGCGGGCTACTTGTGCTTTGACCTTCTTTCACTTTTGCTTTATCTACTGAGCAATGCGCTCGGGATCTTTTCTCTGTGTGTTGAGTTCCCGCTCTGATACCAATTGAAATTGCATCGCCTTTGTTTGCTGAGAGTGTACTAGCAGGTTGCTCAGCCGGTTGCTATAACAACCTCTTGTACCACTGTGCGGAATTATCTTATGCAATAATGAAAGAAAGCACATGCAGACTTTGTCACCCAGTTCGCCCAATTGCCTACCTCTGGGGAGGATGTCTCAGGAGTCCTCAACAATTCACTAGCCTCGATTTCTAGTACAACTATTCATTTCAGCCTACGCTAGAACAATCTCCACTTTTAACCAAGCTACAATGAATCAGGGCCCGATCTAAACTTAGACTAGTCTGCACTACCTACTACTCACTCGACTTAATACAATAGCTAATCTACCCACAGACCTAGCCTATTCGAATTAAGATAGTAGTTACCGTAGGTTGCTATAGCACACTCTTGTGTCGATTCTGTCCGCGTCGCTCCAAGCCTTCCGCTGAGCCAATCAAACTGTTCCACGAGCGCTGCTGACGTGTGGTATTTTTGTACTCCAAATTCAGTGAATATGAAGTTCCAATGCAGGTCAAAAACAATTTGTAAGCCGAAGTATTGCGGGTCGTCCAAGGAGTAAACTAAGCTTATGCACTACGCAAAATCTAGTTTTGTTTAGCTAACTGGATCTGTGAATTGATTTTTTGTAATGATTTGGATTAAGACAAGGAAGCTAAGGTTAAATTGCCAAATTTCGAGAAGATTCCAAGGTTGATTTCACTTGCCTAGTGTTTTCTAATGAAGTGACAAAGATGAATGGATGATTGAAGACTATAGAGGTTATGAATAGATCAATCTTCTAAACTAGCTTTCGCTCAATTTCGATTATCAATCTATTATGAAAGTCGAATCTCAAACTAATCACAAACCGTCGTTATGATGATCAGTAAAAGAATTCGGATTAAGCATACCTAACCTCTAACTTATCTCTTTACGCTACTTTCGTATGTCAATAAGATCAAAGACGATTTAACTCTCGTCCTTCCTAAGCATGTATCTCTCAATAACGTACTTAAGTTAAAACGGAATTCATGCTGGCATTCTTTCAAACATCTAGCATGCATAACTTGACATACTTGAGTAAAATCGTAATCCATCAATCATCCACCTAAACTTTCGTTTAGAACATCATCACAATACTTCAAACACACTAGACAAGATTCATCAAACCTTGGAATTAGGGAGATTACTCACAATACATGGAAAATGATTTCATTGCTTTCATAGATAAAGAACGAGTTACAAATCCAATTCTCTAATGAAAACAATAGATTACAACCATGCACTCGAGTAATCAAGGATCGAAACACCTCTTTTCTTCCTCCTTTTCTTCTCTGGTTCGTGCCCTTTTTTCGCCTCCCAGCCCGTCTCTTGCGTCCCAATCCAATCTCCTTTCTTTCCTCCCCTGGTTCCCTTCAAATTCTATGAAAATAAGCTGAGCTGTCCGTATCGGTCGAATCAATACGGTCGATATGACCGATACGATCATATTCACTCCCTACGGTCGATACGAGCTCAGCTGAGAAATCGAAGATTCGACACCGTTGTATCGACCGTGCCAAACGTATAGATACGGTCAGTACGGGCTTGGGCAATTTGACATATTCATCGACTCTTTTGCATGCAGTTGCCTCTAACTTTACTCCCCATGGCGCCTGAGCAGATTGGCCCTGAAACAAGAAGGAGAGAGTGCATAATGGTCATAATATTCCAAAAATGAACGAAAACAACCAATAAACACAAGCGAGAATCGGTCGGGAATCCAACCGATCAGCTACACACTCTGAAATACTCGCCCTAGCTCTCTGACCACTTGTCCCTAATGGGAGCGAGTCTTTTTCCATCGTCCGAGTTCCTCAGACACTGATGACGCTCCCTAGACTCTCCTTGATCAATCGAGACATCTACTCCAACCGATCTTCTCTAATCAAGCACTGATCAGACTCTGTCAGTCTCGATCACTCTGTTTCACGATCACTCCTTCTCTACGTGCACGCTCTGCTCAATGAGTGATGATCAATGTCTGTTTCGCTCAATTTTCCATTTTGCACTCGCTGCTTTACTCAATTGATTCTGGATTGATTGATTGCATCTTGCTGCTCTGCCGAGCCGTCTTTACATAACCACCTCCAGGCTCCATCACAATCATAATAGGTCAGTTGTTAAAGATAAGGACACCTACCTTCCAAAAACATCATTATCTTTAAGCTAGTAGATTTTTCTTGAGGTTGACTTGTTGCGGTAAGAAGAGGACCCTAGGAATATTATAAACTATCTTTAGAAAGCTTCCGTTGCTGTTCTCTATGATTCTGGGCAGCCTGTTCTTCACGTGGAAACTGTTGTTCAGGATGCTACAACTCTTTTGTCACAGAAAGCTATAGCAAACCCTTGTGCACTCTGCTTGTTCACTTTGGCAGGTTTTGTTATTTGAATGCCATTACCGTAACAAAGTGGTAACCCCCATTCTAGAGTCGCGTCAAAAAGAACAATGATGGGAAAGAGTGGGACGTCGTTTCATAGGTTTCTATTCGAAGGCAATTATTGGAACCATTCAAGAAAAGAAATTCATGAAAAGCAAAGTCACAATTTAAAATTTCAAAGATCAAAAGTCAAGTTCTAAAAGAACTGAATCATGAAGTTGAGACAAAAAAGCCAAAGGTCAAGGGAACTTCGACATAACAAGAAAAGTTCACTATTAAAGAAAGTTGTCCACCAAAAACTCAAAGTCTCAGAATCGTGAAACAAACCACGTGTCAGAAACAGTGACCAAGTTCACCCACATGGCTAGAACTCGGAACCAAGAGCGGTGATCATGGGCTTATAAAGAACTATCTCCCAACCATCCAAATTAATTTGAATTTCTAAAATGAGGTCACTTATATTAAATTAATCATTATTAAGTCTTTTGATATGATTGTGAGTATTATGTGTGTAGGAGGCAAGGTAGGATTAACATTGAGTATCTTGATAACATGATATCCTTGATTTCGTCGGTTAGTTTAACACTTTGTGATGCATTTAATGCATTTATTTTCTCTCTTATGCTTGTTCTTGTTTGGGGACGTCTGAGGGGATTTATAGGTCGTATTTATACGCTCATTTAGTTATTTTAACTTTTCTTTTTAATTCATTTGTGTATCAACACATCCCTTATTTGGTGTAGTTTTGTATCTCAGCTGCATTCGAAGCGTTAAGAGCGAAACTGTCCTAAAAGGCCAATTATTGGTGACTTCATTACAGTGGACAAAATAAACTTTCATGCTTCGTTGGCTTCCTGGGGGCGCACGAATGATCTGATGAATAGGAGCCACATATTATTGGAAAGCTGACTCGGAGATCTCCAACTCTCTAGTTTTCACCGAGTAAAATTCTAAGGTTAAGCGGGTCAAATCAATGCTCGAAGTCAGAACTCAATGGAATCCTCGAGAAAAAAAAATTAGTGTTGTGGGCAAAGGGTTAATTTGCACGTTGCGAGTGGAGCTAACTTGTACACAGAGCGCCGATCCCATTGAGATGACATCATCAACCAGGGAGATTTTCCGATTTCCAAAAGTTCAGTTTCTATTTTGATAAAGATACAAGCTGCTAACATATAAAGATCACTATCTATTGAAGTTACTTAAAGAGCAAGATGTGGTCAAATTTAGAAAATAATTCCAATAAGATATATTTCTTCTAGGATTGACAAGCTTGTACACTATATAAAGAGACCTTCTACACATTTATATGCCCCGGGCAAAAAATAATTTGAGCCCCTTTTTTCTATAATTGTATAAATAATTTTCAAATTTTAATATTAATTTTATTAGATTTTTTATTAAATAATTAGTATAATAAATAAAACTTAACTTTTTTGCCTTAATAAGTTGGACTTGAGTTGGTCCATAAAGCAAAAAATTAAAAAAAAAAATTCAACTCCAAAAATTTTGATCTTAAAAATTATAAATAATTAAGTTTAAAAAAACTAAACTAAAAAAAAAAAATTGGGCCCTGCCTAGCATGAATCCTGGACTATATAATATATGATATTTAGTGTCTATGATAAACTTTAGTCATAAGTGATTATTCTAAATCAAGACTTTAACTGAAGATTTCTTATTTCTTATATTACCACTACACTCAAACCCCCTTACCTTTTACCGTAACTTTACTGAATCCGTTCCTCGTGAGATGGACCTTTTACTTGCCACTATACTAGTGTTAGGTTAGAGTCATTGATTTTAACGCATACAACGACGCGTATAAGGTTTACACACGCCTTTAAAGTTAAGGCTGATCCCTGGGTAATTAACAGGAAGCTTGCTGAGAGGAGTGTTGAGAATACCAGAGATCCAGTCAGTACCTCTTCTCTTCATTAATTCCAGTAGTAAATAATTGGATTTGTTGGGGTTATTGGACCATACTAATCTTATGCTATTTTGGATGATAATCGAAACCATCGTTCTTGAAAAGGCCGTTTAACATAGAGGATAGGCATTCCATTACGATGGTAAAGAGAGAATAAAATGCTTTTAGAAAGACACTGTTATAAAACAGGTAACTAGATCGCCATGTGAGCGCCAACTTCACATTAGGCACACTTTTAGCCAAAATCGCTGTTCAAAAATGTTTTTAGAAAGGGGCAATTCCGAAATTTTTTTCTTGCAAATAAGTCTCTTCCTATCGAAAGCAGGTTCCAGTCAAATTTTGAACAAGGGCTGAGGGAATAAATCAACAGTTTTGTATCAACATTCCCTGTACACAGTACAATTTGCGTCGCAGAACAACTTTAGCAATCACGGAGGAATTTCAAGACCCAGCAAATTTCTTTGAAGTGCTACTTCAAATTCTACTTCTCCCATTTGTTCCTTCTCTATTTTCCATTTGCATGCTTGTGAAAAGGCCAAAGGTTCACCAGGCGCTCTAGAACAGCAGCACTTTTGGAGAAGTACCCAGAGAAGCCTTGAGGAGTTGTTGGTGGAGGGAAGTCCTCAGCGGGCATGGCAAATGGCCTGATCATTTGCTCCATCTTTTCTAATGTGAGATATGAGCCCACTTCTTGCAACCTCTCTGGTCCCATTATAGGAAGTGTATGCTCCTGATGCAGCCAAGCTGCTTCGCTATCATTTTGCTATCAACCAACCACCATATATTGTCAAATTCCATCACACAGAGCTGAAAGTTGCAGTACTATAAACTGAAAACATGTGCAAGGTAGAAGTAAAAACACATTCTTGAAGACGGTATCTCCTAGTACTTTGTTATTATCAGCAGTTGTCTAACAAACAACTTAATCTAATGCTAAAACGGAGACATGCAAGAGTTGGAGCTGGTGACAGATTCAGTAATATGAAATTCCGTAAACTAACGAGTAATATGCCCAACTAGATATCTTATAATTACAAAATAGAAACTGTTGGAGACCTCTAGACAACAAATTTATTTCCTTAATTGCATGACATGTTTTCCTCGTGACACTAATTTGACCCACCATCGATCGACAGCTTTTGTAATACTATTAAGACGAATCAGCATGACGCATTACCTCCAACGGAGACAAATCTGCTCCACGACTAAACGTCATCTCAATGCGGAATTTCTTAGGATCTTCAACAGGCACCTGCAGAATCAGTTGATTACACCACTGCAATAACAAGATTTCTTGGAAAAAAGATGATCCAAGATTTCAATGCTCTAGAGTTTGCAGGTGCAATGCATCACCATACACAAACAGACGGAAATTCAAAGCAGGACCATTTGTAGTAAATTTTAAAGATAATACTAAAGAAAAAGAAAGTTTTACCGCTGTGTCTTCAAACATCCTGAAGACAATATAACTCATGTAATCAAGTTCCTTAGTTTTACACAGACGCTCTAAGGCACTATTGCATACAAGGCTTTCCTCTCCACGCAGGGATTCATCCAAATTGCAGTATCGAAGAACATTCATCAGGGAGTGAATATGTGATTCCTATACCAAAGAGAACACAATCAGTCTGAAGACAGTAATTCAAAAGCCAAAAACAGTTGTGAAGTTCATAGTTTCATTCATTGAGAACTTAATATGCAGCATATAAACATAAAACATGTTGCGATTTTTTGTAACTGCAGCTGATAACAAAATAGACATACCGATGTAAAATATAGCCGAGTTCGCACATGGCGTTCGGGTGTCCTCACATTTGCATACCTGAAACACAATGAAAAGGAGATTGAATACCATTACAAGCAAAAATTATGGATTACAAAGAAAATGCATACTGTGACCTACTTTGGATCCAAACGATATTTGGTCTCTTTATCATCTTCATCTTCATCTTGATCAAATGACTTTTCACTCATAGTGCTTGTAGTTCTTCTTGTATCCATTGACTTCTCATTTGCAAAGCTTGATCTCCTTGATTCCAAAGGTTTTTCACCTGTATTAGGTCTTTTCGACTCATCACTAATACTATAAGGCTTTGTTTGCTGGTCATCATCTTGCCTGTGATTCTTTATAAACGTGGGTCCCTGTTCTTCAATAGTTTTCAACTCTGCAACACTTAATGCCTCTTCACGAGTATTCCTCAGATCAATCAATATTTTACCCAATAACCGACGGGCAATCTGTTAGAACACATGCAAAGGCAAATATTATTAAAAATTGTTAAATTATAGGTTACAAAGTGATGGTTGTTTATGGTGATTGGAGTGGAACTACAAAGGCCTAATCTTTTCTAAGAGAGGAAATAAACTCTTCCAGCATGACTGATAGCATTTACAATGCCTCTTTAAGAGCCTTACCTTTGATCCGATCTTCAACTTTTGTTTTGGATTAATACCATACTCATTTGGAATTACACCATCTGCAAGAAACTGTGAAAGGAATGATACATGAAATCAGCTTACCGTTAACAAATGTTTGGATTAACTGTAAAAGGAGCTTTAAAAATGACGTAGCTTTCAAGTTTGTCAACTCTGCAGTCTTACATTACATGGAGGCCTTCATGCCAGTTAAAGCAACCTCTTTGAAACACACAATTTCTCATTATGGTTGCGTAATAGTAAAAATAAGTTCGTTTTTTTTCAGGCCTTTCAAATGCAGTACAAATATATCTGAGCAGGTATCATAGAACCTTCAATCATAAGCACACTTAGGTTGTTACAAAAAAAAGAGTTATCGCACTGTATAAGATGAAGAGACGCATGAATTAATTACTAAAGTTTCAAACTGGCAACAATATCAAACTTCACTTAATTTACATTCAACTGTCAATAAACAACTTTCATACCTGAGCCACTTTGAAAAGCTTGCCCAACCCTTCCAAATTGAGATGTGCATTATGGAGAAGATCATACCTGCAAAACTCAGAATTAGCAAAAGAAAAGGGAAGACTCGGCATTTCCACGGATTTCAGAATTAGCAGAATTCACCAGGATACATGATTTCCCAACTACTGCTAACATCATTTCTTATCTTTACTTAGATAACAGCAGTGGTAACATTTTTCCTGGGGGCAACCCAGTTTTATCTATAAAAATGGGCTCACTAATATCACACGACAATTTTCAGCTGACTAAAGCAGAATTAATTGACTTATCAAAAAGATACACATTTCTAATGCTGAGCATTTTTACATAAAGATAAACAGATCTTTGTTGATACTGCAGACAGAGGATATAACATGAAGTGTTATAATGGTATATGTAAAAGAGATGTACATCTACATAAATTCAATGTCATAGTACAAACCACACAGAATGACTCATTTGTATTATATTCAAATTTTGGAAAGAAAGTGCATAAAAATAATTTGGCAAGTCAAAATTATAAAAGTTAATCCAAAACAACCTGCATGATGCTATTATCACATTTGACATTTTCCTAATTATACCTAAATTAAAAGTAACACAAATATAATAACATGATATTTCGATTTGCTCACTGATATTAAAATATATAATTTGAATAACATTATCAATAGAATTGTTTCATGCATTGATACAGTGCACAGGCCCACTCTAGCACCGAGTGCCATGCATAGGATAATACTTGTAATTGTACAATGACCAATTACGAGATGCCCCAGTCTTGGAAAATTGTAATATTCAACGCTAAAGTCAACAACTTACTTGCAGGAATCATACACATCAGGAATTTGTTTTATGTCAAATCGTCTGCAAAATGAGAGGGTTGGAATGAGGTCAGTGTCCAGACTCCAGTTTTTCATGACGTTACCACCAAACTAAACGATGGTCTAACCATATATGCGTCTTCAAATGAGAAGAAGGTTCGGTTTTAAAAAGAGTAGGCATGTCAAAGATGAAAAGTTCTTACTCTTTGCGTTCACTATACAAATCTCTTTCAAGTTTTCTCCAACGAGCAAACATCAAAAGGAAGCCCTCACTGCCACATGGCAATCCAGCCGCAATACGATCAACATCAATGTTGGTTTTACCCAGAGCCTTGGCTTGATCATATGGTAGTATAACATCATAACAGCTTGTTTCAGCAAGTAATTCATCTTCATCTTTTGCAAGTAGTTTTACTTGTTCAGTGACCTTCTTGGTTAGCTTTACCTGATTTGCCGTTAAAACTAATTTACCAAAGATGTATCATGGGATATAAAAACATTTCTCAAAAATTTGTTTATTTAGAAAACCGCCCAAGACCATACTGTATATCCAATAAGCCAATAGCTAATTTTACATAGTACAAACATGTAGGGAACCAGTCAATAGAATAACCAAATTGGTTAATTCGTTATGCTCACAGAGGGATGCTATATGAAAACTCTTGCTTCCATAGCTCAAGATTTATAATAGTGGGAAAAAGAAGTTTTGGCTTCAAAATTCAAAAATTACCAGCTCTGGGAGCAATTCTGGTGAATTAAAAGGGACACCAGTACCATCATTCATCCAAGGAAATTTTGACGATTCATTACTTGGATTGATCTTTGGTCCAGAAGTTAATATCTCATTTAATCGAGCCTGGAAAATTAGGAACATAAGAAACTAATATAATGGATATTCATCATTACAGGGTAGTTAAATGAAACCTTTGCTTCTTCCATCTCGATACTAGCATTATCAAGCCCATCCAGCATAGAAGAATCTTTACTGACAAGGGAAACCTACTCGACAAACACCAATTTCAATTGCACAGTTGTATTAGCACTTAATAGTATGATTAACGTTCTAGAAAGAACAGCGAGACAATCATACAAGTATAGGTGTCAATTGCCCTTCAAGATCAAGTAATCCTTTGGCAAACGCAGCTGCAGACATCTAAAAACATAATATACCAAATTGGGTGAGGTACAAATAACATAAAATGAAATATTCCTAGATAGAACGACGTATCCTTTTCATGCATCTTTAAAAAGAAAAACAACAATCAGGACAAGCTTAGGACATGAGAATGAAAGGAATTACATATGCAATAGACAACAATGAATACTGGTGGAGTCAACTGATTGAGGATATGAGAACCAAGGACGGAATGGACACAGTAGCCTCAGTTAACATGCTACTCAACAAGCCGATTCATGTTGCTCAACAGAGTTGGGATATGAAGCATTGTCAACTTCGCCGACAAAGCTGCTTACCACTAACTTCGAGCTTTTGTAAAAGGAATAGAAGACATGACAAGAATTTTGACACCCTGTTGGAGCCTCATAACATTGAGGGAAGTATAATCATCGGAATAAATGACCAATCGAATAAGATGGGAAAGGGTGTGAATTGTGAAACATAAATTTCAGCTATACCTGCACACGGCCTTCATCAGAACTGTAAATTTTAAGATCATGACGATACGTACTATGAAGGCGAAGCAGTCCTGTGCCTTCTCCTGGATCAGTAGAACTATAGGTTAGTTTCCAACTATGAAACAATCAGTCCCTTTTTCTTTCACAAAATTTCCTCTGAGAAAGATTATCTTTGATCGTCAAAAAACAACCAAAATGAATTTGCCGGAGTTCGACATCATTATCCGAGGTCTAAACCATGGATTCTTATATTATATTGTCATAACCTAGGACATAAGCAGAGCCAAGGCTTGAGATAAAAATATGACCTGGATACATATTATTGCGAAAATATCTACCCAGTTCCTCAGCCTGCACCAGAAGTGGAAAATTACACATTACTGACTTCATATGATACCCCCAATTTCACAAATACAAAATGTGCAGTGTGAATCTGAAGTACAATGCTCATACATCTCGATTCTACTGAACTATGACCAATATGTTTGAAGTACAGACCTGCTTTCGGCCAGCATGCGTAAGAACGCCTCCATACTTAAGGATCATCAGGGCTTCAACGGGGCGTTCCTCGTCTCCTTCATTGTTTCCTTTTGGAACTTTTACCCACTTCAGTGGCTTTAATTGAACTTTTCTATATATACCAGAAAAATGTCCACCCTGTAAAGGGAACAATCAGACTACAATAACCAACAAATAGATCCCAAATTCATTTCAATGGCAAAACATAAAGAAACGTGCATCACAATAAGCATCAAAGTTCCATAATAATAGAAGAAGACAGCCGGATACAGAAAGTTATAAAATTAAATTTGGATCCGAACTGTATAAATGATATGACACTGATGCAGAAACATTTAAATTGAATCACCAACAGAGCTATTTAAAGAAGCAACTTTCTTGAGCTATGCAACCTTTCTTTATGTGCCTATGCTTAGTTCAAAATCATTCAGAGATTTATAACACTCCTTTCTCGTTAGCTATGTTTTGAATTTGATGCTCTACAAGCTAATTTTTAGGCTCTCAGTAACTCACAGTTATCTTACACGAGTTAACTAATGTACGTCTGGTAATATATGTTTCCTTGTGTGCCGTACTTATGTTCCATTTTATTTCAATATGTGCAAGTACGCAAAGATCGCCAAGAGCCTGATACTACAGCCACACAAACATATTCTTGAAACAAATATAACTGCAAAAAAATGGGGCAACAAGATGGGAAAAGCTTCTCACACGACTCCGTATTTACCTCTTCAAGTACTGCTTTAACTTGGCGAAGCTTCTCTGCATGCTCAATATCTTCCGCTTCACTATCACTTTCTCGTCCAGGTCTAAAAAATGGCTTGAATTTTTCAGTTAGAACGCACAGCTAAAACACTGATTAGGCGACCGCATTAGAGTCACACAAGTAAGCTTTTATATGATCCAGAAAATCATACAACTTTATCCTCTTACAAACTAAAATAAATTCAAATGAAAGCAACAATCATTTTCCGCATTGGAGCAATTCCTGGTTAGTATACCCCAAATATAAAACTAAATCCACATGTGAAACAGCAACAACGATCAACCTATCATTACCATCACCACTGAATGGACTTAGGTCAGACTCTTGACAGCATGTTTAAAGTCACTGTAATTACAAGTAATGAAAGGCTCAAATCTAAGGTTTAGATTCATAATATATCATGCCGACAGAGTAATCTATTTGTATAAGCACTATGCTGTTTAGGGGACACAAAAATGTGTACAAAACAAAATTGGTTAGCATTTCTTTATCAAAGATGATGTGAAATGTTAGTTGCCAGATAAAATGTTAACAGTGAGTTACAAACAGGATAGGAAGTCAATATCAAAAACAGCTCTGATTTCTGCAGATATATGGATGACATAATGGGAACTCTAAGGGAAAGTCTTAATTCGCTTATCAATCTGATGTCAATAAATTATGGTAGATATTCAGCTACGATATATGAAAGAACATTCAGGGGAAGTAATTTTGCCGTCATACTACATATATGACTTGGTACCTTGTTCGTGGAACAAGCATTCGTGTTGCGTCTAACAAATCTTGCAATTGAACAGCGCTTTTAAGTTTGGTCTGTATAGATAAAGGTTGAAACCAAAAACTCATTAACAAATATGTTAAAATATAATAAAAGTTTCGAACTGGAAATAAGGGGTAAAGAAATGACTGAGAAACCTCTGATCTCGGCCGTCCACCATTGTATTTAAGCATCAAATTTAGAAGCTTTTCTTCAGTAACCTTCAATTTCACTTTCTGTTTAGGAGTTCTATCCCCACTGCAAATAACAGAAAACTAAGAAAAAGAGCCAGATTTCATTGCCACAAAACAATCATGTAAAGAAACGTACTGGCGGATGACAGCAATGACGCAACGTAGCTCCTCAGACTGCCCAAATGAGCCAATAATCCCACTCCCTTGACGTGTAAGCCCCTCAGAGGGCTGCGCTGGTTCATTGACCTTCCATGGCAAAATTGGTGGAATTGTTGAAGATAGATGGGGAGCTTTGGCGTCTAAGAACATCTTTCTCAAAACACACGCCGCATCATCATAATACCTACACATAAAATTAGTGAAATTAAAAGCTCTTGAACAGAGATAGCCAACCACCCTTAAGATTTGAACCATCACGATGTCAAAAACACTGTCAAAGAAACTATTAGTTAAGTTGAAGAATAGCATGTAATGAAATGCCAGAGTAAGAATTAAGCTCAGACCACCCAAGGATGAAGTTGACTAGTATGGTAATGTTCACTCATAATTGGACATATCATCCTGATTGCTAAAAATAGTACATTTATCTGAAACTAAATGGTACAACTTTTTCAAAATGACCAAATGGTAACTCTACAAGAAAGTGCATGTTCTCATTCAACAGATGTATGTTCAATATGCTTGAAGTGCAAGTCTTCTGTTCAGAGGTTAACCATTTAGGACTTTCGGAAAGGCTGTACCCATCTGCTACTAGTGTAATCTAATGGTTAAAACTAAAGTTAATTTAAATGGTGTGGCTACACCATTAAAGTATTAGGCATTTTCCATCATGTAAATACACTATACGTGTCTCATTAAATTCGCAGGGGGGGGATTCCTGAAAGAGGAGAAAGAATGAAACAAGGTACAGAAAACATTGATGCATTCGCAACAAACAAGCGAACATAGTGCATATCTCAGTTTCCCCCACATTCATGTATATTGTAGTGAATAATCAAGCTTCGACACATGATACTCATATAACCACCAGTAACTGAAAAATAGGAGCCAAAAAAGGAAACCGTCATTACTTGTAAGAGTTCTTAACAAAACTCCATCCATTCACATCACATACATATGATCTTCCTTCACAGCGCAGGAGATCAAATCCGCAAACCTAAAAAAAATACATTGAAGTCTTTTAACAAGGGAATATTAAAAAAAACAAACAGCAAAAATATCAGATTGCAAATTCATTCCTGAGAAAATAATTATCTAGCTGCATTGTCTCTTTTTATATTACTCAACTATTGTAGTTTCTGAGTTAAGAATTCAATCACTAAGGTATAGTATACTGCCCGGGTCTGATTCATGTTCTTCAATTATATGGAACAGCAATGGTTTCGATTGGATGAAGTCTCGCATCGACAACATTCTGGCTTGTTGTGGTACCTTCACATATAAAAAGGCTACATCCACTTGCAACAAGGTTGGTTAGGAATGACACCTCACTATTAAAGCTAATCTTGTCAATAACCAACTACTAGATAAGCAACAAATGACGCCAAAACACAAATATCCTGTCGAGATAGAAAAACAGCACACTCCGGATTAAATGTTTCACAATTTTCTTATTCTCAATAGATTGCAACAAATGAGGAATGAATCTGAAATCCGCTGGTATCGTTGGGAAGCATTACAAAAAACGCGAGTTGACCCTACCTAAAAAATATTAAATTCAAATAAGAATCTAGTGATCATTTAAGAAGTTAACTACTTCTCAACACTCAGGTACTCAAAAATGAATCTGTCTATAATAGGCTATTTATAGCAAAAGATAAACTCACACACCGATAAGAGGACCACGAGAAATTCCTGATTTTGGTCTGACATAGAGGGAGATTAAAGTTTCATTTTACATGATACAGTTCAAACCAATGTGGAGCAAGTTATAAATAACAGATGCTACAAAAAATACACGATACCTTACGCCGTCGAAAAAACAGTAAAGATAAATGCAAGTTAAGATATACTTAACAATGCCCCAAAAATGCACACCTAAGTCAGAACCTGTTGATCAAATCATGATCCTAGAGAGTTTTGTGAGATCAAGCTGAACAAATTCTAGCCTGTTGTACCTTTTTTTAACATGGACTGGTGCCCTTGAAGTTTAAGACATATTGTCAGGTCCCAAAAGATAACAGTGTAGCATATGTATTGATTCAATTACGAGACAGATTTCAGGATACTTGAGATCCCTTTTGAATATATGTTTGACTGTTAATTTATAAAAATGAAATTTCTCCAAACAAGGAAAAAATTGCAAACTTAGCATATCGAGGGAACAATACAAACCTAGCATACTAACAATACAAACTGCAGTCAGGTTTACGAGGGAACAAAAGTAGCATACCGATTGCCTAAATGCAATGCAAACTTCTCTTGCCATTTGCTTCTCCGTCGGAGTCAGCAATACAGGATACCTTACCTGCCAAAAAAAAAAAAAATTCAATCCAGAGTTTTAGTAGACATTAAACTGATATTTGAGAGTGTTGGTGCTTGAGGAAGTTAACATCGAAATAAATGATGGTTTGAACATATGTGAGCATAATAAGCTTTGTCTCAGAGTTTCAATGATAAAGATAACAGGTCAAACATTGCTTGCGTCAGCTGTTATGTCTTATGACCATACTTAAACTATAATTTTCATGTTGGAGTGAGATGGGGATCTGCTTCTATATTCATACAATGCACTAACTCATGAAAATGCTATACATGTACTGTCTACTAATAGACTGAAAGAATAACAACATTAGGATAAACAAACTACTGTTTGCATGCAATAAGTTTCAGTTGGGTTACTTCTTTTCCGTCTGGGTTTCTCATAACGACTCCATCAACAACCGGAGATTTTCTAGCCTCTGCATGTGCATACTCCGGTCCAACTGTATAAACCTAAACGGAAAAAATAGAGACGTATGGTCATGTACCACACTTCAGCCTATATGTATATTGATGAACAAACGTGAAAAACTGTCAGGACAGCCAGTAAACAAGTAACTTCACTTATGTTACAAATAAAGCCTTGCAGACCCCCATTGATGATGTAAAGTTACATCACATAGTCAAACAATCATATGGATGAAAATACAACTTTACATTGGATACGCTTTGAACAGAATATTTAGGTAGATATATAATAGAAACTAAATTAATTACATTTGAAGGTGAAGCTAAAATATATCAGAGATAGAATATGACCTTCACATCTGTTCCTCCAGTAGGCATAAATTCCTCATAAATATAAGAGCCATCCCGTCGAACCCTTCTTACTTCCGGGTGGAAGTCACTTGACCGGTTGCCAACCTGATAAAATGAAGATAATATTCACCTAAATGTATAGTATATCTTGGAGTAAAAAGGGTCTCAGCGAGATATCACAACTACTAGATATATAATCAAACAGGGGATGTGGAAATTAGAAGGTGCCAACTATAAACATGTGAAAGGAAATTTAAAAATTGTACCTTCCGAAACAGTTCTTTCATACCTCCACCAGCGGAACTTGGGTAATATATCATAATACTGTGATTATCCCCTAACATAAGATCATAAAATATCAGTCGCACATACGAAAATAAATAAATATAAAAATTAAAAATGCTAATACTTTTGAAACTTGTTGTGCAATTTAATCGAACAATAACACAGTGCAATCACATGCTAAAAAACTGCACTTTCCAAAGAAAACCAGAGTGGATTTATCTTTAATCAAATCACGACATGCCAATAGTTTGTTTTAAACGAATAGGACAAGCACTGCCCAATGTATCTGCAGGGCATAGTTCCAAAACCAAAACATATAACAGAGTGGTTACCATCTACAGGCTTCTCAACGAAAGGCTTCCAGAAGCGTTCCCCATGAACCTCAACAAAGTCCTCTTCCTCTATAAAATAGTCTGGTTCTTCACCGGGTACTTCTCGATTTACAAGAGCATATCTTGGGACAGGGATTCCAAACATTTCAAGGCGCTTGGATCATGAAGTATGAAATGATTAGACATTTTACCGAATGATGTCAAGGTTACAGTATAAGGAAAAAAACATCAATAGTCAGCACAAAAATGTGTGTATCTATTCATAAACATGAAAACCTACACAAATTGGGAAAGAGTAATGCCCTATTCATGATTCAATTAAAGAGTCTAATGCATATATGTGTGGTTGAACCATCCTCACAATTTGGTTCTCACATCTTCTATTCATCCTAAACTGAGAAAAGATTGGCATTTCCACATATTGCAGCAAGATGTTTATGATTTATGTAAGCACCATTGAACTGAAGACCAAATACTAATTAATTCAAATATACAACAAGTTGAAATAGTGAAAAAAGTTTGAAATGTACTAAATCAACAAAAAAGTTGCTTATAAAAGTCTGGCAGCATCAACAAAGTCATGCATTCTCACCAAACCTCATTTGAGCAAAAAAATGTATACCTCGTATACCTTCCTTCGATCATGGAGCAGGTGTTGTTGCTCTAACTCATTCACCAAAAATGGCCTGAAAACCCCAAGAGTATAAGTATATATGACATACAATAATTATCAGTATTATATCACTTATTCTATAAATGGTTCTTTTGCCAAAAGCCCAAAAGTAATTAACATACCGGCATATCTCTAATAGTAATGAAAAATTCTTATAATCTTTATACGAAAGTGAGTCATTCTTCGTTTACCCCATATCTTAATAGGAAAAAGGAACAAAAAGTCCATCCATAACTGCTCATCAAAATGGTCTAAATGAAGCAGATGACACATTGCAAAAACATGTATAATATGTACATGAATCTAATATGATAAGTATGCTGTGTTTCATTTATTCTAGATATCATTAACTTATTACAGTCTGGAAAACATACTTCCTTAAAGCAGCATATGCCTCAGCCTTCTTCAAGGGATAGCCGGTGGAATAGAAAGCAATCAAACAATCACATAGTGGCCAGCTGAGATGCATATTAGATTTGTCAGTGAAAAATGTATCTGCAATTTAACAATCTGAACATATTTTGAATGTGTTACAATAACAAACCCTACAATTGAAGATAATTGCAGACTGAAAATGAAAAACATATATAGAAATATAGATGAGTGCATCTCTTTTGGCATATACTCTATCGTTCTCTGTACAATTTACAGAAATATTCATGTTTGCTTTAAGAGTAATACAAAACCATATGCAAATTTTTTAACTTTCTATTCAAATTTTGACCACAGCATGACCTGGTTGACCATGCAACAACCATATACATGACCTGGTTGTACAACAACGATAGCCGTAACTTTCTATTAGTTTTGACCACAGTCTAAGCAAATCTTTGTTACAACCTATGATCTCTCTAAGAGCAAGCTCTGTCATCAAAGGCACATTAAAGAGTGGTAAAAATGAATCAGCTTTATAAAATATAATATCACCTTTCAACTGGCTCTTCCAGAATAACCTTATCCCCAAAATGTATAATCTGCAAAAGAATATACGGGAGAGTCATTGGAATGATACTGCATTTGTGCCTTTTACCAGAATGGAAGGACCACTTGTGTGATCATGACATACAAAAGAGAATCTGAAGCCAAAATAGAATCAGGAAATCATGAAATGACATGTGAATTTATAAGGGATAAGAAAAAAACATTGAACTTACCTCAAACTCACCAAAAGCCTGTAATCTATTGAGGATCTCTCCCATGGGAGCCGAGAAAACCTATACAGAATCCATTCCATCAGAAAATACGCACGAAATTTAGAGACCAGATCATCACAAACCAGTAGCATTAGGAATGTGGAAACTAGTGATAAAAGAAAGGAAAGGTGAAAGAAGAAGACGTTGGTCGGTGAGGAAGTCTGATTGGTAGAAGAGGTGGAAAATCTGTGTAACAAAACAGAGAAACAAGAAGAGAACCTCGGAGCCGCATTTCACCTTCTTTTCCATGACACACACACCGACTGTTATTTTTTCCCCAACAACATCACCACCATCATCGTTAACCGCCATCCTTCTCTTCCTTACTCACTCACTGTGGTTCCAGATTTCGAATCGCCACTTCTCGATCCCGTCTTCGACCTAGTGACACAATATATACATACTTATTATCATGTATGCGATAAGGTAGTCGCAACGAATGAGAATAATAATAATAATAATAATCAGCGAGAAGATCAAAGAAAAGGCAGAAGGCCAATGACGTTCATAACAGAATCGCTTGAAAATCGGTCACGGTTTTCTTCCCCTCGATGGCATACCCAGGAATGCAGAGACGGTGAATTCCGTGCTGGTGAAAGCAAGGAGTATCTGCAGCAACAAAAAGGCGTGAATATCCCTCCAGGACGGAAAGAAAGAGATGCAAAATCCCATTAACTTTTTTTTTATTATAAGGGTTTGTTGGGGATAAGTGTGTTGAGATTCCAGGCAGGATATACACTAGTACTATAGACTAGGAAAAACAAGAGATTTTTTTGGCCGTCTTTGTCGTCACATTATATGTTCACGTTAGGTGTCGTAAAGTGGAGTTTTTTAGTGTGGGACTTTTCTATCGATGAATAGTGACTGCTCTTCCTCGTGTCGCTTTCCGTAAACTTTTCTCTTTTAGTCACCTTTTTTTCTTCTAAGAAAGTGGTTCTGCTTTCTTAGAAGGAAACTTCCCGTAGGCCCTAGCCACTATTAAGATTAATCAGCCACGGCTTAAGGAAGAAAACTATATCCCCCGCTCGATCAATTTTGGCATTGCGAAGGTGAGCCCACCTTATGGCTTTCCTTTCGGTTCGTATCAGTTCTTTACAAAGAACTTGGTCATAAGAGAAACTAAACATAATGAAAGAAAAAACTACAACAATATTGAGTACTCTTACTGTCAATTAACACTTTGTGGTATAAAGACATTCCAATTAGTACCTGTAATTTTATTTCAATTATAGTAAAATATGATCAAACGACTCATGTAACACAATTTTATTAATTTTCGTCAGTATTAAACAAACAGAATATATGCAAGGCATGTCCTTTCATATATGCATGGTTGATTTCTTCCTGCTATTATGACTCCTTTCTTGTCACCTATTTGCTGAGTTTGGGATCTTTTGTTAATACTGCAGGTTTTTGTTTTTGCTTAGCTCTAGATTGTTTTGTTGTTTCTTCGTTGGGCTAATTAGGTTATCTGTCCTCTCAGGCCTATTGTGATGTTTTTCGGTGTCTTGAACACCATCTTCTCTGTTTTGTAATTGCCATGGAACAAGCTTTCTGTTCCCTTTCGATGAATTTATGGCTCTAAAAAAAAAAACCAAAGAGTAATGCTACAATGTTCACTAACTTGAAATCAGTTAAATTACAAATAAACACTTCTAATTCAAAGCTAGACAAATAATTTAATAATTTTCACTGAGAGCATACATTATTTATGCAAAAATAAACATCAAGGATGACATTTTCCTGAAACAAAAATACCAAATCCCTTTCCTCTTTCTCTTCACCGTCCATCGACAGACATCTCCCCATCCTTTTCCTAACTTGTCGAAATGACCTCTTCATAAATCTATCAGTTACTAGTTATAAGGTGACGGTTGTTTTTCTTCTTCTTCTGGAAGATCATCATGTTATATTCATTTACATGATGAGTGTCTTGTAGGGCCTGTTTTTTTTTTGAACTGAGCTTGTTTATTGAAGTATTTAACTTAAGTTATTATTCACCATCTCTTTCAAACTCCACTTAGTTTGGCATCCTGTGACGACACTTTTTAAGACATCAGACAAGGAGCTGTTCAAGACTTCCCCGCAACATATATGGAACTGGCGGATTCGGTCAAAAGCGGTTAGATTTTGGCCATCAAAAAGCGGTTAGGGTTTGAAAATCAAAAAGCGGTTAATGTTGAGTATAGTTGGCAGACAAAATCAAATTGAGATTAGGAAATATCCAAATCAGATATTCTAACAAAATATCTAGGTTGGATACTTTCCAAACATTAGTTGAGATTTGATTTTCAAATTTGTTTTTAGAAGGATTACTATTGTGTTACGAATATGACATCTGTGATAGAGTTGAGCGAAAGAGGATGCTACATCATCATGTGATACGAGGAGCTGGTACTTGCAATTGAAGACTGACAAAACAAAAGAGCCAGAAGAAGCTATAGCAACCTATGACGATTAAAGCTGGTACAGATGATCAAAATGAATCAAGACAAGAACCAGAAGAGGTTATAACATCCCCTGAAGATTCAGGGAGAAAGCATAAAAAGTGTTTCTTTGTAGCCGATCAATCTGAAGGAGCTAGGAGGATGTTCGGGTGATTGTTGCCGACATGGCAACGGTTAGAACGGAGTTCCAGTTGATCAGAGTTCTTCGGCAAGAGGCTCGAATGAAGGCAAGTAAGATTTATTTATAAATTGTGTTTTAGGAAACAAGATCGCAGCATATTCCAGGAATCCAGGGAAGGATTCAAATCTCAACAACCTTCCAGGAATCAGGGGAGAATTCGGAAGGTAGCATTATCGCTTGGGACTAATGCTGAAGCTACATATGCAGGAAGAGACCGAAGCATAGATACACACATTGAAGAAAACACACACACACACACTGAGCAGAGATCAGAGTTCGCGGAAGCAGACAAGTGCTGGAGCGGTACTTGTGTTTGTGCTGAAGAGTGATCAGGACTGGTGTAGCCTGATCCTATATTGATTCGGAGAAGTCGACTGGAGCGGAGCTTCATTGACAGGCCGAACGGTTGACAGTCAGGGAGTGTAGCTTGCGCAGTCTGTCCCAACATGCTCCTTGATAGTGACGGGAGGTCATTGATCGAGGGGGAGCAGCGCACAATGTCCGACTATTCAGCAAGGAGTGCTTGGAAAAGTCGGCGACAGAAGGTCAGCAACTTGGCGGAAGAAGTCGTTGTAGCATCCGTTGTAACACATTGTAATAGGATAGGCTGAGTCTGTGGGATCAGGTCGTTAGCTATTTGTTACTGGAGTGTGTTGATAGTGAAGGCTAGTCTGTATTTGACAGATTAAGCGGAGATTTCGACTAGGTTAGGAGTAGTGGTGAAACTAGCGGTGGCTGAGATTTTGGAGACCATTGAGATAGTGAAATCTTGAAGACCGAGAGTAGTCCTCCCCAGACATTGGCTGTTGCCGAACTGGGTGAACAAATCTGTTTGTGTTTTTCAGATTTGGCTAAGCTTTAGCAACGTAGCGGAAGAAGTTGCTGAAGCATACCGTGGTTCTTCATCAATAGTAACGCAGTGCACATTTCAATTGGTATCAGAACCGGTCGCTCAACACAATGAGTGAGGTCCGGGAAGGCACTGCCATCTATCATGGGCGATAGAATGAGAAGACAAAGCTCGAGTATATCACTACTATCCGAAAAGGGAAGTCAAGATAGTGATTATGACATCAGTGATGAAGAGGAAATCACTGAAAAATCCATTGGCAGTCACTATACACGGATGGTTGAGAAGTGTATGGAAGTAGCAGAAATAAACAAGGGGTTGTTTGCAAAGATATCTTGCTTGGAAAGCGAACGAGAGAAGCTGCTGAAGACCATTCCCTCTGTGACCGAGCAGTCCAACCAACAAAAGGAGGAGTATGCGGCTGCGATGGAAGAGCTTAATCTCCACAGAAGAACAACAAAGATGCTCCACAGTGGGTCGAGCAACTTGGATAACTTGCTGGCATCTCAAAGGTATGGAGGAGGCAATGCAGGACTTGGCTAAACAGGAGAGGGGGGCACTGGAGTGACCACATTTGTCAAGGCTATGGAAACAGAAGGTGTTGAACCAGAAGTGCAAAGCAAGGAGATGCCAACTGAAAAACAAAAACAATGTCGTAAGAAAAGGTCCAGAAGAAAGAACCAGAGGTTGCTGCACCAACCTCTGCCGCTCACAGGTAGAATTTCACTGAATAAATGCAGGTGTTACTTCTGTAATCAAGTTGGTCACATTCAAAGGGTCTGTCTGATACTCGCCAAGTACTGGAGGCCACAGAGACAATCTCAGGTCAGTCATCGGAGACACATAACGGGAAGCAGGCACTATGCAGGTGCTGCCTATAGTTCATCGAGATAAATGAAGAAAGGCAGTTGGTACAGGGATGGTGGATGCTCAGGACACTCGACTGGGTGCATAACATATTTAACTAACATTCTACCCTACAAAGAACTGAACGTAACCTTCGGAAAAGGACAAAGAGGAATAGTGCTCGGCAAGGGAACTACTGATGTGCACATATTGCCTAAGATAAAGACACTGCAATTCGAGGTGTCTTAGTTCGACAGATTTTGTGAACAAGCAGTTGCTGCAGCACACTCTTGTTCACTTAAATATTGTCACAGCAAAACAATGAACAAGGCACAGGTTTGTTCACCCAGTTCGGCCAATCTGCCTACGTCTGGGGAGGACTATTCTCCAGTCCTCAATCCACTCAACCAAAGGTTCCAAGTACACACGGTTACAACTCACGCAACCTATGCTACTCAACCTCGTGTGGACCACTCAACACTATCAGAACAAGCTCTGATTTGTGTCTGCACACCCTCTACAATATGTCAATCTAGAATAGCTACAATCCTCTCAAAGAACTCAGCCTATTCTAAATTACACTACTCAGCAGGGTTGCTGCAGCAACAGCTGTAACACACAGCTGAAGCACAATGTCCGCGTCGCTCCAAGGCCTTCTGCCGAGCCGATCGAACCTCTCCAAGAGCGCTGCACACTCTGGACAACTCCCCCTCACTCAGTGACCACCTGCCACTAGCGAGTACTGCCGCACGACACTCGACCGAGCCTTCCACCCGTCAGTTCTTCCGCGGCTGCCCCTTGATCAACCAAAAAGCTCCCCAGCTCTGAATTGGCTTCCAGATCAAGCACGAATCAGACTCTGCAAGTCCTGATTCTCTTCTGTAATACTCACCACAGCTCTGCGCTCAACGCTCTGCTCACGGGTGATGATCGAAGAAAACTCCCGTCACACACTAAGGATCCTCACTCTGAAATCTGTGTGTGCTCTCGTGTATCCCTCAGCTTCGATCAATCTCTTCAGCCCTGAACCCCTTCTGCTTAAATAGCCGCACCACTTTAAGCAATTTCCAGGTTTAGGCAATTGACCCACAAGATCAATTATCTCCTAAAATCTAGGAGATTAGATTTGATTATTCTCTTCAATGCAAATCTCCTTCTCTGACTAGTAAACCTAGCTGGAAAATACTCCATAGCATTTTAGAAAATCTCCAGATGCTCTGCATAAGGTTTCCAGCCCTTCCGAACAAGTCCAGACAGCTGCTACTTCTTGGTCCAGCCCTTCCGAACAAGTCCAGACAGCTGCTACTTCTTGAACAGTTGAAACAGCCTGTTGAACAAGCTCCTGCTGCAGCTGCTGCTAGTTCACTTCTGCTTGACTTGCTTGTTCGTTTGAGCTGTAGCAGCTCCTTGTTCACTTATGCTGGTTTTGTCAAACACTGCCATACTTGCATCATCAATCTCCCCCTTGGCATTTTGACAAAACCTTAATAGAGAGTAAGTAAGTGAGGCCACAGATGGCCATAGCATGACGACGCAGGGTCAGTAAAAAACAGTGTTCATCAGCAGCAGTTCAGCAAAACAAAAACATCTTCTCTCCCCCTTTTTGTCATAGATGCTCAAGGGGCCTGCTCCTCATCCTCCGGGAACTCCAAGTCTCTGATTAGACTCCTAATCTGGCCACGCCTGGCATCCCTCCGTTTGGCCTCAGCATCAAGAATGAGCAGCTCAGACCTGAGATGGCTCATAATTCTGGCACGAAGAGCTGGCTGAATTGATGCAGCAGGGGGAAGAGATTCCTCCAGAGGAGCTGAAGCTGAAGAACCAACCATTAGAAGATCCTCATAGGCAACATCCACTACATGTTTTCCCTTGAATAGCTTGTGATCTACTGTGAAGACCTGCAGCTCCTCAGATAAACCTTCAGAAATCTCACCAAACTCTGGGTGCTGAGAGACCATGATCCCAAAGATGAGAGAGGGTAGCACAATAGGCTTGCTGGAGGAGGTACTCCCGGATGAGTAGCCACCTGAGGGAACATAACACTGCCCAGGCTGATCTTCCTCTTCTTCCCAATAGAATAGAGAAGGTTAGCAAAGTCTTTGTTAACCTTCCCCCTGTGAGAGCGAGGGATCCAGTTTCGAATGCCCAGATGATACAGCAGGGCAAACTTGGAAGTAAGTTCAGCAGCATTGAGGTTAGGACCACCCCAAGACAGGCACACTCCCCCTGTCAGAATCTTCGCCACAAATTCTGGCTTAACATCAGTGGGAGCTCTTGCATTCGCAGAAATTCCAAGAAATGCATCAATAATTTCAGGGGTAATAACCACTGACTTACCCCGTACCCAGCTTTTCCCATACTCATCCGCTCCTTCCTCTCCAAATTTCTCCTCCATGTTCACAATAAATTCTCTAACCAGGATAATATTGAATCGGTGAGGAAAGGTTAGGGACTTGAGAAGATTTACCTCTGTCAGAAGCTGAATCATAGCAGCTGATCTGTACTTGTCGTGGACCAGTCTCTTCTCATACACAATGTGTTTTCTCTCAACAGCACTCCAGGATTGAGAGGCGCTTCTATTTCTGAACCATGTACCTCCCACTGTGAGAGCAGACAAGCCTACCGCTGGAGGTCCTCTCTCAGAAGGTCCACCAAGAGAACCTTCTTTTTCTTCTTCTTCTTCACTGGCTGTCCCTTCACTGCTGGAGACTGGGATCAAGATAGGAGCTTTTCCCTTATCTGAAGGAGGAGGAGGATGTGCTGCAGCAGGTTCTTGTTCAGGGGACTCAGCCCCTGTTTCCACCCCTTCACCAATAATGCCTGGGGACATGATAAGTGATCTGCACTCTTCTTCTGCAGAGGCTGCCACAGCAGCCTCTGCTGCTTGTTCTTCTCCAGAGACAGCTTCAGCCCCAGCCTCTTCTGACAGCACAGCAGTACTGGAGACAGGTTCTCCCTCACGTACCAACCGCCTCCTTTTCTGTGAAGTTCCTTCAGAAGGTGAGGGCTCGCTGTGCGACACAGGGAGAGGTGCTGGTTCCCACACCACCACATCCAGGGACTGAGCAGGGTCTTCATTGCGAGACTTGGTCCTTCTTTCAGACCTCCCTTGTCGGTCTGCGGCCAGATTCTTCTTCAAACCACGAGTCTTCACCATAGCTGCAGAGTTGTAGAAGGTTTGAGGAGCGCATAGAGGATGATCGGCAGTGATTTTGGAAATCGCTTTGCACCTTTGTCTTTGCCCTAGAAAATATTTACCCGTTATTTTCTTGAATTTGATATATCCGTTATTCCATTTTAAGCTTGTTAACACACGTGCCTCCCATGTGCCTTCTCCCATTATTAGTGACCAAAATATGTGAACAAGCTTAATTCAAGACCCAGTTGCTATAGCACATGAGAGCTGGTTCACTTATTTAGTTCAGACTGCAGCTTTGCTCGGATGATCCTTAAGAGATTCTGATGGAACTTTCTTCACCCACACCTGAGATAAACCAGAGTTTTTCCTCTTTTGATCTTCCATCTCTTCGTTTGTCATGTTTGGGTTTCCATATCTGTAACACCTGTGATTTACCCTTGTTTTTAGCAATCCAATGCCCTTGTGCAACCGTCTTAGCAAGCCTCCTCTGTGATTCTTTCAAGCAAAGAGCTTTTTGTGGAGCAGCATGAAACGGAGTCTTTATGCAGCGTGTGCTGATTCTGGATTCTGCTCCCTCTTTTTCATCTGAGCAGATTCTGTGCCGCTGCTTCAGATTTGAGTGGATCTTCTGATTCCCAATACTTGTTCTAGAACTCGGTTTAATCTGAACCATTTGCTTTGTATTAGGAAAATAATGTGCCCGGTGCTGCAGCATCCCCTTGTTCACATGTCTGGTTCCATCTTTGTCTGCAGTATTTAGGGAGTCTGCTGAATTTCTCATTTCATCTTCCACAGCACTCGAGGCTTTAACAAAAACCATCCCTCTCGAGCTTTCGTCACCAGTATACCCCAGTCCCATTCTTCCTTTACCAAATCTTTGGAAAGACAGGATCTCATCCAAGATATTTTTCTGGGAAATATCTGTCTTGGCTGTTGCTGATGAATCACCAATATCTGTAACCTGTCTTCCAGTGTCTTCCCTTTTCAGAATGGTAACTTGACCGTTGGAGGAGAGAGGACATTTCCTTCGTTCTTCTTCTAAGAGATTGATTCTGTCAGTCAATGCTTGATTTGTCTGAAGAACTGCTTCACACTGTTTGAGTATCTTCTCCAGATAGTCAACAAGTTTGCCAGATAAGTCCTTCTCATCTTCACTGGCCGATGAGTCACCCTCATCTTCACTTTCAGATACTACAATCTCATAGTGAATTTTATCCTTCTTTATCTCCTTGAGGTTAAAATCAGATATACTAGTCAGCACAACACATTTTTCTTCATCACTTTCCTCAGAGTCACTCCATTTTGCTGTCATGGACTTACTGTTCTTTTTCTCTGAGCTCTTGAGGGGTTTGCTTGGATAGTCAGCCTCAATGTGTCCATACCCTTCACAATTCCAGCATTGAACACCCTTTTTTTATCTCTTTCCTCTCATCTTCATTCTGAGCAGAATCTTTCCCTTTTCTCTTATTTTCTCCACCTCTTCTGAATTTTCGTGAGGATGAGCTTTGTCCAGTTCTTGAGTCCATGTTTTTCAGAAGTTTTCCAAGGTTCTTGACAATCATACTCAGCTGATCCTCTGAAACTGTCTGCTTGGTTTCTGTTTCAGCTTTCAATCCAACATCCTTATCCTTAGGAGTGGTGTCTCCTTTAACCAGCTTCATCTCAAATTGTTTGAGAGACCCCATCAGCTCTTCCAACTTCATGAATCTGACATTTTGAGCTTCTTCAATGGCTGTCACTTTCATGTCAAATTTTGTGGGCAACGATCTGAGAACCTTTCTGATAAGCTTTTCTTCAGAAATGGGTTCACCAAGGGCATGAGCTTCATTTGCAAGATCACAGAGTTTAGCATTAAACTCAGTGACTGTTTCCTCATCCAGCATCCTCAGATTCTCAAATTGTGTGGCAATTATCTGGAGTCTTGACAGCTTCACTCTATCAGTTCCTTCATGGGCAGTTTGTAGAATTTCCCATGCTTGCTTGGCCATGTCACAATTTGATATCAACCTGAAATTGTTAGCATCCACTGCAGCAAAAATTGCATTCAAAGCCTTTGAATTACCAGTTGCTGCAGCACCTTCTTCAGCAGTCCATTGCTCTTCAGGTTTTATTCTCGTCACTCCTTGGTCATCCATGGTGATTGGGGGAGACCACTGAACCACAACAGCTCTCCAAGTCTTCTCGTCAATAGCCCTGAGAAAGGCTTTCATTCTAGCTTTCCAATATCCATAATTGCTCTCTTCCAATAATGGAGGTCTGCTTGTGCTCTGTCCTTCCTTCATTGTCTTTGCTTCCAGAGACACTGTAGGATCTTTAACTCTGTGTGTCGAGCTCCCGCTCTGATACCAATTGAAATTCGTAGTGTCTTAGTTCGACAGATTTTGTGAACAAGCAGTTGCTGCAGCACACTCTTGTTCACTTAAATATTGTCACAGCAAAACAATGAACAAGGCACAGGTTTGTTCACCCAGTTCGGCCAATCTGCCTACGTCTGGGGAGGACTATTCTCCAGTCCTCAATCCACTCAACCAAAGGTTCCAAGTACACACGGTTACAACTCACGCAACCTATGCTACTCAACCTCGTGTGGACCACTCAACACTATCAGAACAAGCTCTGATTTGTGTCTGCACACCCTCTACAATATGTCAATCTAGAATAGCTACAATCCTCTCAAAGAACTCAGCCTATTCTAAATTACACTACTCAGCAGGGTTGCTGCAGCAACAGCTGTAACACACAGCTGAAGCACAATGTCCGCGTCGCTCCAAGGCCTTCTGCCGAGCCGATCGAACCTCTCCAAGAGCGCTGCACACTCTGGACAACTCCCCCTCACTCAGTGACCACCTGCCACTAGCGAGTACTGCCGCACGACACTCGACCGAGCCTTCCACCCGTCAGTCCTTCCGCGGCTGCCCCTTGATCAACCAACAAGCTCCCCAGCTCTGAATTGGCTTCCAGATCAAGCACGAATCAGACTCTGCAAGTCCTGATTCTCTTCTGCAATACTCACCACAGCTCTGCGCTCAACGCTCTGCTCACGGTGATGATCGAAGAAAACTCCCGTCACACACCAAGGATCCTCACTCTGAAATCTGTGTGTGCTCTCGTGTATCCCTCAGCTTCGATCAATCTCTTCAGCCCTGAACCCCTTCTGCTTAAATAGCCGCACCACTTTAAGCAATTTCCAGGTTTAGGCAATTGACCCACAAGATCAATTATCTCCTAAAATCTAGGAGATTAGATTTGATTATTCTCTTCAATGCAAATCTCCTTCTCTGACTAGTAAATCTAGCTGGAAAATACTCCATAGCATTTTAGAAAATCTCCAGATGCTCTGCATAAGGTTTCCAGCCCTTCCGAACAAGTCCAGACAGCTGCTACTTCTTGGTCCAGCCCTTCCGAACAAGTCCAGACAGCTGCTACTTCTTGGACAGTTGAAACAGCCTGTTGAACAAGCTCCTGCTGCAGCATCCCCTGCTGCAGCTGCTGCTAGTTCACTTCTGCTTGACTTGCTTGTTCGTTTGAGCTGTAGCAGCTCCTTGTTCACTTATGCTGGTTTTGTCAAACACTGCCATACTTGCATCATCAGACACTAATGCTCATGGATGAGCTGAAGAAAAACGTAGAAAGTCCAGAGCACGAAGGAGGAATGACCAAGGTTGGTGGAGAAAGACAGATCGGAAGACAAATGTTAGAAGCGACAAAGAATTCCGTCACAAGCTCATGCTGTTACACAGACCCAATGGAGACAAAAGATTGGGGTGATGGATCATGACCATACTGAGAATGAAATTTGCATGAGCTGCTAATCACAAGCTACAGCCTCTGAAGATACAGCTTCTGCTGCAACACTCTCCGTCTCTTCCTACGGAAATTATTCTACTGAAGAATAAGAAAGACATAGTCAGTTTGTTCACCCAGTTCGACAACTTGCCTACGTTTGGGGAGGATCACTCTCTGATCCTTAAGACTTCACTATTCGTGGTTCAAAGTATAAAGGACTCAACACCTCTACTTCTCCCCTGGTCGAAATCTTTTGCTCAGTCTAACTCCCTAGACTAGCTAGCAGTCTGATCACACAGACTCTCTTCGCGCTACCTACACACTTCAAGTAACAAATAGCTACGAACCTGACTCACAGACGTAGCCTATTCAATTACAAGGTGTGGTACATGGACTGCTTCAGCACACTCTCTATCAGAGTTGTTGTATCTTCTGTCAACAACTATTCTAGCTTCTATGCTAAACAGTCGGTCACTCTGAGCTATGCAAACTCAGTGTCTGCTGCCCCTCAATCAATGAAACAATCACTATTGGGTAGCAACACTTCTTTGCACACCACACCACAAACTCTGCCTTCTCTAATCCGTGTGTTGAAGATATATCTTTTTCAATGTGCGCTCTCTATCTCTGCTCTCTCTATCTCTGCTCTCTCAGTAGCTGCATCCAGTCTTCCTTTTTAAAGCTCTTCAGATCACTAGGGACAGAACCTTAATGCCATCATTATCAGAATCTTTTCCTAGATTCTAGCAAGGTTGTTGAAGATTCTGTTGCCTAATTTGAACTCTCGGATCATTATCATTTTTTGTCCTTGTGCTGTCCTTTGCTTGACACTAGATGACGTTTGCACGACACCCTGAACTTCTGTAATGCCTGCCGTAACTTGCTGGAGCTTCTTCGTGCACCATCAAGATAATCGGGTATTCTGATCTAGCTCTAGGTCATCACGGAGTGCTGAAGCAGACTCTGTTGCTTGGTTACTATATCTCGCCCATTCTTCAAATTGTGCTCGAGCTTCAAATCTTTAGGGATTGCTGAAGCAGAATCTTCGTGCAGTTTTATCAAGGTATGCCTCAACAATCTCCCCCTTGACATGTTGACAAAACTAACTATAGCACAACTATCTAACTATGCTAGATAACTGCTCTAATTATTACATTTGAGTTTAGAATCCCTCAAGTATGCTAAACACCAAAATTAATGAAAGTTCTAGGAGAATGTCAAGTCAGAGTAAATGTCTAGTCTATTACAACCTTCTCCCTCTTTTTGGCACAAATGCCGGGGCTTCAATCTGTCTTACGGCTAAGGGGGGCAGAGCTGCGGGCACCTGAGTACTCAAGGTCTCGGAGAAGAGCGTCTATCTGCACTCACCGTGTAGAGATCTTTCTGGAACTGCTATTATCATTGCTCGCTTTGATCTCAGATGAGTAATCATTCTCTCACGCATTGCGGCATCTACGACAGGAGCATGAGACCCAGAAAGTGCTTTAGCAGTCTCTGGATGTTCTAGGGCTAATGATGAGCGGATAAATGACCTTATATTTGTTTATATTTTCCCTTTACATCTTGTTTGTTCCGTTATTTTATAAAGTCATTTGATGTTTTCTTTGTCCATTTCAGGGTGAAAATACGTACTACATGATATGAAGTGGTCCGAAGAAAATCTGGTTGAATTCCGATCGATCGAGAGCAAAAACGAGCAAAATTGAGCAAAAGACAAAAGTGAGTCGGCCACCCTTGGCAGAATGCCTCAGTGATCAGTGCCTCCAGCCTCATATTCTTCACATCTTGGGCTTCTTCGATGGCAGTTACCTTCATATCAAACTTTGAGGTAAGGAGTCTGAGGATTTCTTAGCAGCTTCTCCTCCTGACTTGGTTCTCCAAGTGCATGGGTCTCGTTTAATATATCACACAATCTGGCATTAAACTGACGGCACGTCGTTGTGTGCGCCAAATTTATATCTATAGTCTCCTACTATAATACAAGCGATAAGTAGGGTCGAACTCAAAGAGAGCAATTAGTTATAGAGTTCTAATAATAATTAATGGGGGGTTGTTTTTGAGAAGAATGTTGTTGTTCAGTTTCAGGAAGAATCAGTTCAGGGATATGCATTGCAACTGGTAATCATCGATCTTACATGCATCAACTAGTAAAAACTACTGTTCTAGTCTAACAATCCTACTAGGGTAATGTCGACTTCAATGTTCTACCTACTCTTAACCGCTAAGTTCTCGAATAGGTTAACAATTACTTGACTAACAACATCAATTAGGTTCTACCGCTAGGCTTTGGTAATAGGGCAGTCAATCCTACTATCACACAATAGATATTAATTCAGTTTCACCGCTAGGCTATGCTAACATGATAATCAGAGCATACAATTCATACGAAGAACAGTAATTCACTAAATCGAATTATGAAACATAGGTATCTCAAACCGTACGTTACAATACAAATCCCCAAACTGAATTAGGGTTTAGTTACTACAATCCATCTAATAACAAAGAAAATAAGGAGTTCAGAAAAATTATAAAACTTTCGCGATGCTGTTGACTTTTCGTCTCCACTCTCCGATGATCTCTGGCTTAGGATTTTCTGTTAGGAAAAAGTTCTTTTTATACCTTTGATTTTGGGCCGGGCTGACCATCTTTGACCGAATCAATATTGATTCGTGCAAGCTCTGAAATTCGTAGCGTCTCTTGACAAACAGATTTGTGAACAAGCAGTTGCTGCAGCACGCTCTTGTTCACTCGAAAATTGTCTCAGCAAAACAATGAACAAGACAGAAGTTTGTTCACCCAGTTCGGCCAACTGCCTACGTCTGGGGAGGACTATTCTCCAGTCCTCAATCCACTAATCACAAAGATCTCCAAGTACACTCGGTTACAATTCCACGCAACCTATGCTACTCAACCTTGTGTGGATCACTGGACACAGTCAGAACAGGCTCTGACTGGTGTCTGCACACCCTCTACAAATGTCAATCTAGAATAGCTACTGTCTCCTCGAAACTCAGCCTATTCTAAACTACACTCAACTCTGCAGGGTTGCTGCAGCACACAGCTGATGCACAATTGTCCGCGTCGCTCCAAAGCCTTCTGCCCAGCCGATTGAACGATTCCACGAGCGCTGCACACTCTGGAATACTCCCCCTTGCTCAGTGACCTCCTGTCACTAGCCAGAGCTGCCGCTTAGACACTCGACCGAGCCACACACCCGTCAGTTCTTCCGCGGTCTTCCTTGATCAACCAACAAGCACCACTGCTCTGAATTGGCTTCCAGATCAAGCTTGGATCAGACTACGCAAGTCCTGATTTCCTTCTGCTTCTATCACCACAGCTCTGCGCTCACGCTCTGCTTTCGGATGATTATCGAAGAACTTATCGCACACCAAAATTACTCCGTCAGAAATCTGCGTATGCACTCGTGTATCCCTCAGCTTTGATCAACCTTTCTGCTCTGACCTGTTCTCCCTTAAATAGCAACGCCAGCTTCAATCAAGAACAGAATTTAGCAATGTCCCATAAAGAAACAATTATCTCCTAGTTTTTAGGAGATTTGATTTGATTTGATCTCCAAAACAAATCTCCTTCTCTAGCTAGGAATTCCCCACTGGAATATTCTCCGCAGCACTTAAAAAGATTCTTTTGATGCTCTCCGCAGAGCTGCCAGGCTTTCTAGCCAAGCCCAGGTTGCTGCTGCTACTCGGACAGATGTTGCAGCAACTTGAACAAGCTCATGCTATAGCATCCCCTGCTGTAGCTTCTCCTTGTTCACTTGTGCTGGTTTTGTCAAACACTGCCATACTGCATCATCAATCTCCCCCTTGGCATTTTGACAAAACCCTAGGACACTGATGCACACTTCCATGAACCAGTAAATACACCAAACGAAAAAAGATTCAACATAAGAGTGATAGGTGGCCACACTCGGCCTTTGCACGACCACGCAGGGCCAAAAAAAACAAAGTTCATAAGTTCATCAGTTCAGCAGTTCATCAGTGGCAGCATCTTACTCTCCCCCTTTTTGGCATAAGTGCTCAAGGGGCCTGCTCTTCATCCGCCGGGAACTCCAGGTCTCTGAGCAGACTTCTGATCTGGCCGCGCCTAACATCCCTCCTTTTTGCTTCTGCTTCAAGGGTTAGCAGTTCAGATCTGAGATGGCTCACAATTCTGGCACGGAGAGCTGTTTGGATCGTGGCGGCAGGGGGAAGGGATTCCTCCAGAGGGGCTGGGGCTGAAGCACCAACCAAGAGCGGATCCTCATAGGCTATGTCCACTGCATGTTTCCCTTAAAACAGTTTGTGGTCTATTGTAAAGACCTGCAGCTCCTCGGATAAACCTTCAGAAATCTCACCAAGCTCCGGATGTTGTGAGACCATCATCCCATAGATGAGAGAGGGTAGCACGATGGGCTTACTGGAGGAGGCGCTGCCAGCATGAGTAGCCAGCTGGGGAAACATCACACTGCCCAGACTGATTTTTCTCCTTTTCCCAATAGAGTATAAAAGGTTAGCAAAGGCTCTGCTAACCTTTCCCCTGTGAGAGCTGGGGATCCAGTTTCTAATGCCCAAATGATACAGCAGAGCATTTTTTTGAGGTGAGTTCAGCAGCACTAAGATTTGGACCACCCCAAGACAAGCATACTCCTCCTGTCAGAACCTTAGCCAGCACCTCTGGCAGGACATCCGTGGGCTCTCTGGCATTTCCATGTATCTCAAGAAACTATCTATTTTCTCAGGGGTGATAAGAACTTTCTTACCCTGCACCCAACTCTTTCCAAACTCATCTCCTCCTTCCTCATCAAATTTTTCGTCCATGTTCACAATAAATTCCCTAACAAGAGCTATATTTGATAATGCAAGTATGGCAGTGTTTGACAAAACCAGCATGAGTGAACAAGGAGCTGCTGCAGCTCAATCAATCAAGGAGGCCAGCAGAAGTATACAGCAGAAGTAAACCAGCAACAGATGCAGCAGGGGATGCTGCAGCAGGTGCTGGTTCAAGATCTAGTTCAACTGTCCGAATAACAGTTTTGTGCTGGGTTAGTTTTGAAGGTTTGGCAGCTTTGTGAAAGTGCTTAGAAGAATTTCTAAAATGCTGTTGAGCATATTTCAGCAAGGATTATCAGTCGGAGAAGGAGATATGCTTCAAGATATTAATCAAATCTAATCTCCTAGATTTTAGGAGATAATTGATTTTGTGGGTCAATGGCCTAAACCTGGAAATTGCTTAAAGTGGTGAGGGTATTTAAGCAGAAGGTTTGAGGGCTGAAGAGTGTGATCGAAGCTGAGAGATACACGAGTGTAGACACGAAATTCAGAGAGAGGATTTTCTGGGTGTGCTACGGAAGTTGTTCTTCGATCAACACACACGGGCAGAGCGTTGAGCGCAGAGCTGTGGTGCGTATTGCAGAAGAGAATCAGGTCTTGCAGAGACTGATTCGTGCTTTGATCTGGAAGCCAATTTAGAGCTGTGGAGCTTGTTGGTTGATCAAAGGCAGCCGCGGGAGAACTGACGGGTGGAAGGCTCGGTCGAGGTTCGTGCGGAAGAACTCACTAGTGGCAGGTGGTCACTGAGTGAGGGGGAGTTACTCAGAGTGCGCAGCGCTCTTGGAGTGGTTCGATCGGCTCGGCAGGAGGCCTTGGAGCGACGCGGACAGAGTGCTTCAGCTGGTGTTACAGCTGTTGCTGCAGCAACCCTGCTGAGTAGTGTAGGCTAGAATAGGCTGAGTTCTTGAAGAGAATTGTAGCTACTCTAGACTGACATATTGTAGAGGGTGTGCTGGCACAAATCAGAGCTTGTTCTGATTGTGTTGAGTAGTCCACACGGGGTTAAAGTAGCATAGGTTGCGTGCGTTGTAACCGAGTGTGATTTGAACCTTTGGTTGAGTGGATTGAGGACTGGAGAATAGTCCTCCCCAGACGTAGGCAGATTGGCCGAACTGGGTGAACAAATCTGTGTCCCATTCATTGTCTGCTGTGTCTACATTTAAGTGAACAAGAGTGTGCTGCAGCAACTGCTAGTTCACAAATCTGCATAAGTAGAGACACTTGAAATTTCAATATTGAATCTGTGTGGGTAAGTCAGGGATTTGAGAAGGTTTACCTCAGTGAGAAGCTGGATAATGGCTGCTGATTTGTACTTGTCCAGGTCCAGTCTCTTTTCAGTCACAATGTGCTTTCTCTCAACAGCACTTCATGATTGGGAGGCATTCCTATTTCTGAACCAGATCTCCCCTACTGTGATTGCAGTTGAGTCTGCCAATGCAGGTCCTCTCTCAGACGATTCACCAGCAGTACCTTCATCTTCTTCACTAGATTCCTCTTCTTCACTGCTGGAATCAGGAATGAGGATTGGAGCTTTTCCTTTGTCTGAGGGTGGAGGAGGATGTGCTGCAGCAGGTTCTTGTTAAGGAGACTCAGCTTCTATCTCCTCCCCTTCACCTACTATGCCAGGAGACATGACCAGTGTTTTGCACCTCTCTTCTGCAGGACCTGCTACAGCATCCTTTGTAGCTTGTTCTTCTCCCGAGACTTCTTCAAGCACAGCCTCTTCAGTCATCACTGCTGCACTGGTTACAGGCTCCCCGTAACGGACTAGACGCCTCCTTTTCTGAGGGGTTCCTCCTTGTGGAGTAGGATCGCTGTGCGACACAGGGAGAGGTGCGGGCTCCCACACCACCACGTCTAGACGCTGAGCAGGCGCTTCATTACGCGACTTAGACCTCCTTTCAGACCTGCCTTGTCGATCTGCTGCCAGATTCTTCTTCAATCCGCGAGTCTTCACCATTGTTGCGGGTTTGTAGAGGATTGGAGGAACGCACGGTGAGGATGATCAGCAACAAATTTGGGGAAGCGCCTTCAACTTGTCTTTGCCCTAGAAGTTGATTTACCCGTTATTTTTCCTTTTCAATTTGAAGCTTCTGGATCACGTGCCACACATGTGCCTTCTCCCAGCTTTAGCAACCAAAACACGTGAACAAGCTTATTCTGACCATGTTGCTATAGCAGACGCGGGCTAGTTCTCCTGCTCATTCCGGATGACCGCTTTGTTTGGCGGATCCTCGTGAGGTTCTGATGATGATTTCTTCACCCATACCTTGGTTTGTCTAGAGTTCCTCCTCTTCCAACCCTCAAGACTCCTGTCTCTTCGTTTGTCATATTTGGGTTTCCACACCTGTATTACCTGTGGCTTTCTCCTGTCTTTTGCTTTCCAGTGCCCTGGTGCAGCGATCTTAGTAATCCTCCTCTGCGATTCTTTCCAGTAATAAGCATTTCCCGAATCTACTGGGCAAGGAGTCTTTATGCAGCATGTGTTGGCTCTGGGTTTCGTTCCCCTTTTTCCAGCTGAGGAGGTTCTCTGCTGCCGCTTCAGGTTGGAGGATATCTTCTGATTCCTGATGCACGCGTCGTTGTGCGCGTCAAATTAATCTTTCCTTCTCCACTTAGTATAGCGGCTAAGTTAGGATCGATTCCACAGGGAGCAAGTAGATCAGCTCTAACTAGTAACCTACACTTACGAAAATTGGGGTGTGAGTGATTGGGTTGCGCAAGTGCGCGAATGACAATAGTTAACGCAGGAATTGCACTAGACGTGCGCAGGCAGTAGAGATTAAGTACTATGACTATGAAAAGTATCGACGCAGACAATCCTCTATGAATGTATTCCTTATCATCGACTCTAAACGTCTATAGTTTGGTTTACTGATGTTAGTGTCCGATCAAGGCTTCCTAACATGTGCGCATGTTCTGATCAAAGTTCATGAGCTATTAATTCTTAAAACTAGTCTTAGCAGCTACGAATCCTGTCACAGTAGCAACTGATTATCCTAGCGCGTTACTCCTAGTTGTCACCGTGAAGTTATCAACTAGTTTAACATATAACAAACAAGTAGCAAGAGTAAGATTGTGGTTCAAGGCTTCCCCTACTCATGCAACTAGCTGTCAACAGTGTGCACAGAATTAATATAAGCAAACAAACTATGCATTAAGCACAAGTCTCAAAGGAAATACTCATAGAATCATGCCCAACCGATACAAAGCGTTTAGCTAGACATGCTAGTAGTAAACATCATAGAAACAGTAAATAATAGCTAAAGTATCCAAGAAAACAGTAACAGGCAGGTGCGTGCAGGTTGCAGTGTCTCGGCTGGCGCAGTCGGCTAGCGCAGGTCCTCTCAGTAGCTCGTGAGTTTTTCAGTTCTGCCTCTCTCTCGTGTGCTGTGGTCCTCTATGATGATTCATGTTCAAACCCTAGCCTTCCTCTCTTTATATACTGCTCATGAGGCCCAAGGACGGCCTTGGTAACTTCCAAATCTGATGGTGTCAAGATTTGGAAACACCAATATTCTGCGCATGGCGCACTGCACACACTGGTTAGAGCAATCGGTCTACGCACCGTAGTCGACTCTGCCACTTCCTATCTGTTTGCGCTACTAGCTCCGCAGGCTGTGTGTTGCGTTCCTCAAATGCTGCCTGTTAGCGCGTATCCGACTTAGGCCCTCGTTTCGCCCTGAAATACAAAAACACCGGAAACTAGTAATCTTGTACACAAAATAATGCAAACAAGCATAGTGTTAGGATCTAAATAGCGTGTATAAATAGGCTCTATCAAACCCCCCACAGTTGCCCCTTGTTCGTCCCGAACAAGCACTCAAGCACGGATACAATTACCTCTCTGGAGTCTAGCGCACAGTCTTGCACTCTGGCGCGATCTGCACTACCACTCACCTTGCGCTGCTCTGTCACCTGCGCGCATCTGCCTTCAACAGTTTAATATAATAATTTCGAAATTCGTTAACTCTCAGCTGGGATGAAGATCATTTCAAATGGCTGGGAGATAGCTCTTCATAGGCTCCGGGTTGTCAGCTTTTACTTCGAGGACGGGTATATGGTTAATAGCGCAAGCTTATTCCGGTGCGTGATTCTTCCGCGCACTTCCTTAGAACTCAAGCCTTTTTGATGATTTTCTTGTGAACTTGCGCAAGCTGGTACGTATTTGTGCGCATGTTGATTCTTTTGTAGCGCATCTGCTGGTATCTTTCTTTTTTTTGTACAGCTTTTTCTATGATTCCTATGTTCCCAGAACGGTTCCAGTCTCGGCCTCCGGATAGCAGCTATGGAACAACGCTCCGCTCTCCCTCCTTGGTCTATTTGCGCAGGTCAGCGCACGCGTTTACACCCGCGCCCGCCTTCTATAGCTCGACTTCCAGAGGAAAGGTGGTCTGTTTGCCCACCTCGCCACGCCTTGGGTATTCGCCTTCGGCATCTGCGTGGCTGAGCGCGCTCTCTTGTTCCGAAGGTCACAAAGCACCGGCCTCCACTAGCGCTCTCGACCATATACCTCACCTTCGAAGCAAAGACGACTAACCGCCTCTCTAGAGCGTTTCTTTCAACTCCACATCCCCTGTATATCCCAACTAACAGGAGCGGAAAAAACGAAAAAAAAATACTAAAACAGTTGATAGCAGCGCAAGCAAAATGAATAGCGCAAAACAAGCTGAAAAGTGTGCGCAACCCGCACACAAGCGCACCACTGCTACTATTTCCTTCAACTAAACTAAGCTACACTACAAAGCTAAAAAAAAACGTGAAATGTGAATGTAACGCTCCCCCCACACTTAAACAGAGACGTGTCCCCACGACTCATGCTCAAGCGCAACGGAGAGCGTACACATGCATGCAAGCAAAACAAAGAATATAAGAAAGAAAACATATAGTCAGCGCAGCAATAATATAGTAAGGGGTCACAAAATATTCAGCACAATATAGCAAAATATAGCAACATCGAGCAATAGTTGGTTCAAAAAGATAAGAAATAGGAAACCACCCGAAAGAAATGCGCGCCCTCACTGCAGCCCTAGATGTCCTCGGAGTTGGACTCAGCTGCGGATCCGTGCGCCTCCTCATCTGAAGAATGAGTCACATACTCGGTACTGGAGGCTGGCGGCACTACAGAAATGGTGGCGGGCTGAGCCACGAGGTCTTCCTCTGAGATAGGATCCCATAGTGAATCCGAGCTGGAGCTTATGATGGGATCGGCTTCAGGGGACCTCTGCGCAGAAGGCTGTGCAGGGGGTGCTGCAGGTGCTGGAACTGGGTCTACTGCTGGGGTGGGCTCTGCTGCTGGGGTTGGCTCCGCTGTATGGACCAGGGACTGGGTAAGAGGGCTGGCTGGCTGGCGCGGCTCGCTGGGGGATCCTGGGGGCGGCCTGCGCAGACTGAGGAGAGGGGGGATAGAATCTCCAAATCTCCACCCTGATGGTGGGCTTATGCTCAAATCTGCCCCCTCGGGGGCTAAATACTCGAGCACGCGCATGACGTTGAACATCATGCGCCGCTCCTCTGGTACTTCCTCAGGCGCCTCCTCTGCCTCTGTCCTGGGGCGCTTTCCTTGCGCACGCGGGGGAGAATCATCAATGGCAATAGTAACTGGCTCCCCCTGCGGTGCACTCGCCCTCCGGCGCGCTCCAGTCTGCGCACGAGTCCTCATGCGCCTGACTGGAGGCGCAACTGGCTCTGGGGCCTCGTCCCTCTCCATTTCCTCCACAGCCTCCTCTGGTTGCGTGCTGCTCTCTGCTCTTTGTCTCGGTGCTCTAGCCGGATGCAGCTGGTAGCACCACTCCAAGGTACCATCTCTCTCCCGGCTACCGCTCTAAGCTGCAGCATATGGGCACGGTCCAGGGGAACAGCCGGCATTACCGTGTGCTCGGGCACCTCCGGCTCTCCATGCAACGCAAGCAGCAGGTGCGTGATCATTCCTCCACAAGTCAGTTCCTCCACAAGTCCCCGGCAACAGCGCCAAAATTTGATGCACGCGTCGTTGTGCGCGTCAAATTAATCCTTCCTTCTCCACTTAGTATAGCGGCTCCTTCGTGCTGACCCGACTCTAATGGACCACCATGTTCGAGACAAACAGCACCTTCTTCCCATAATAAAAGCCCTTCAAAATGTCCATGTCCAGCAAGCTGATCTTCGGCGCACCATTAAAACGCCCGATGATTGCATAGGCGACCATGCGCCATAGGTAGAACATCCACGGGTCGCGCAGCTCGCGTCCTCGGGTGCGCCCCGCGGAAAAAACTGGGCCGGTCGCCATCTCGCGCCACGCCTCCTGATTCGTGTGCGTGTCTATATCCGCTTCACGCACCTAAGCGCACCTCCGCGTGCGCTTCAGCCTCTTAGCCGAGGCAATGTACCAGACCCCTCTGTGCCGGTACCTTATCTCAGATCGGCCGTCTCCAGCGACGCCAAAAACTCACATGTGTCCTCCTTGTCCGCTACGCTGTTGATCTCCAACAGCGCCTCCCAGCCCGCCAGCGCGAGCCTCTCCACGATGAGGTCCTCCATTCCGACCTCGCGCAGGAAGTCCCTGCTGATGTACGGGGTCCCGTACATTTCCAGCCTCATGAAGGCTTCAAACTTGCAGGCGAATGATGCTGGGGTCTCTTGATCCTCGGCAGGCTGCATGGTGCGCTAGGGTTCTTCCGGTCAACTAAGGTCAACGCTCCACAAATGCACAAAAAAAAAAACCAAACTCCGCCAAATACCCTGAAACTGTCACCAAATGGTCGCCTAACGTCCGCCTACAAAACCCACTAACCAGAACTCCAAATGGGGCAGGCTAGCTAGGTGCGATTTCAAACCTAGGGCACTCCTCTATCGCATAAAACCCTACTTGAATCGGCTCAAACTTAACGGGAAGGGTTACCTGGTGTATGTGCGACTGTATGCTCCTCAAATCGTGCTGAACGGACGCCTGATCAGTTCTCGGACGGTGAGCGGAGGTTGAGGACAGAAGCTTCTTGCAACGGTCGAGTGTGAAAAGTGCTGAAATTTTTCTACGTACTGCCCTTATATACCCCCCTGTCTGGCGCAGCTGCTCTGCGCACTGAATTGCGCACTGACCTGCGCACTGCTGCTCGACTAAAAAACTACAAGTCCTAAACTAGCTAAAAGACACTAGAAAAGCTAAAAGAAAAACGTGTAAAAGTAAAACGTATCGGGTTACCTCCCGACAAGTGCCTTTGTTTAACGTCGTTGGCTCGACTGTACATCGTTACTTGCGTGAAAGTGTACCAGCGACCTCCCCCACACTTGCTCCTGAGTGACCCCGCGCTCGTGCGTGTGTTGCGTTCTTCTTGGTCCTGCGCAAAGGATCGGAAGGGTGGTCAGCATGGTTAAAAGTATGTGATAAATCATAAATCATAGGTAGAGAGGAAGAAGAAATATGAGGAATAGTTCCCAATTCTCCCTCTGGTGCGGCTGGTGGCGACTCTGGCGCAACAACCTGCGCATCTGCTATCTCTGGCTCTGCCAATTCAACTTCGCGCGCTGTGCCATCCCAAGGTTCTTCTAAATACTTTTTCACTCTCTGCCCGTTGACCTGAAAACGATGCCGGTGCTCGTTTTCTAACTCGATTGTTCCGTAGGGGAAAACCTTGGTAACTGTGTATGGTCCCGTCCATTTGCTGCGCAGCTTCCCAGGCATGAGCTTTAGGTGCGAGGAGAACAATAGTACCTTGTCTCCTGGCTCAAAAGTGCGTCTGAGGATATTTTTGTCATGAAATGCCTTTGTGCGCGCCTTGTAATCGCGCAGTCCCTCATATGCGTCCAGGCGCAGCTCTTCTAATTCGCTTAGCTCAAATGCGCGCTCCTTACCAGCCTCGTCTAGGTTCAGGTTGCAAACGCGCAATGCCCAGTATGCTTTGTGCTCCAATTCCACTGGCAGGTGGCACGCTTTTCCATAAACCAATCGAAAAGGTGAAGTCCCAATTGGTGTCTTATGTGCTGTTCGGTATGCTCATAGCGCATCGTCAAGGCGCTGGCTCCAGTCTTTGCGCGACGGTCTCACAGTTTTCTCCAGGATGCGCTTGATCTCTCTGTTGGAGACCTCGGCCTGTCCAGTCGTCTGAGGGTGGTAAGCGGTGGACGTCTTGTGGCGCACTCCATGATGCTTGAATACCTGTGCCACTATCCTATTGCAAAAATGCGTCCCCTGGTCGCTTATGATTGCCTTAGGCACTCCGTACCTGCAAAATATGTTAGTTCTCAAAAAGTCAGCGACCTTCTTACCATCATCCTTCCGGGTAGCCTTGGCCTCAACCCATTTGGAGACATAATCCACTGCGACCAATATGTACTCATATCCGGAGGATGGAGGAAATGGCCCCATGAAGTCAATCCCCCAAATATCGAATACTTCATCCACTAGAATTGGCGTCTGCGGCATCTCATTGCGCGCTGATATGCCCCCTGTGCACTGGCACCTGTCACAGTTCCTGCAGTGTTTATACGAGTCACTAAACAAGTGCGGCCAATAAAATCCGCAATCCAGGATCTTTCTGCTCGTGCGCTTTGGACCAAAGTGTCCTCCATATGCGTGCGCATGACAAAACATCAAAACAGAGTCAATTTCATGGTCAGGCACGCATCGCCTCAAAATCTGATCAGGTCCTATTCTGAGCATATACGGATCATCCCAAATGTAGTGCTTGGACTCATGCTTTAATCTCATGCATTGGGTTTTAGTGAAATGAGGAGGAAACGTAACTGTGACCAGGTAATTTGCAATGTGCGCATACCATGGTACCTTACCTGTCAGCGCCATCAGATGCTCGTCAGGGAATGTCTCCGTGATTCGCCCTGGCTCCTCTGCTTTCACGATCCTGCTCAGGTGATCCACGACTGTGTTCTCCATGCCCTTCTTATCTTTGATTTCCAAGTCAAATTCCTGAAGTAGCAGCACCCAGCGCATCAGGCGCGGCTTAGTCTCCTTCTTGGACATTAGGTAACGGATTGCTGCGTGGTCTGTGTAGACGATGACTCTGGCGCCAAGAACATATGCGCGGAACTTCTCCAGTGCAAACACAATTGCCAGAAGTTCCTTCTCCGTGGTGGTGTAGTTCCTCTGTGCAGCATCCAGTGTGCGCGATGCATAATAAATGGCGTGCGGCTTCTTGTCCACGCGCTGTCCCAGAACTGCACCTACTGCATAGTCGCTTGCATCGCACATTAGTTCAAACGGCAGGTTCCAGTCTGGCGCGCGCATCACTGGCGCACTGGTTAGCGCCTCCTTCAGCTTGTCAAACGCGGCCCTACACTCATCAGTAAATTCGAAACACACATCCTTTTGCAAGAGGTTAGACAGGGGTATACAAATCTTAGAAAAATCTTTTATGAAACGCCTGTAAAACCCAGCATGCCCAAGGAATGATTTCACATCGCGCACGCTAGTGGAATAAGGCAGATTAGAAATAAGATCTATTTTGGCCTTATCTACCTTGATCCCCTCCTGAGAAATAATATGTCCTAGTACTACACCATGCGATACCATGAAAGGACATTTCTCATAATTGAGCACTAGGTTCTTTGAAATGCAGCGCGCTAAGACCTTATCAAGATGAGTTAAGCATGCGTCAAAGGTACTTCCGTGTACAGTAAAATCATCCATGAACACTTCTATGCATATACCAATCATATCAGAAAAAATGCTCATGACTAAGCGTTGGAACGTACCTGGCGCGTTACACAGCCCAAATGACATGCGCCGAAACGCAAACGTACCGAATGGGCAGGTAAACGTGGTTTTCTCTTGATCCTCCGCAGCTATGGGTATCTGATTGTACCCTGAGTACCTGTCCAAGAAACAAAAGTAGGGCTTCCCTGCTAATCGATCTAGCATCTGATCCATGAAGGGTAGCGGGAAATGGTCCTTGCGCGTGACTGCGTTAAGCTTTCTATAGTCGATGCACATGCGCCATCCAGTTTGCATGCGCTTGGGAACTAGCTCGCTCTACGCATTCTCCTCTACTGTGATTCCTCCTTTCTTTTGTACAACGTGCACTGGACTTACCCATTTGCTGTCCGAGATTGGGTAAATGACTCTTGCGTCAAGCAGCTTCAGGATCTCCTTCTGAACCACCTTTATCATATTAGGGTTCAATCTGCGCTGAGGCTCCCTGGATGGTTTGGCACCATCTTCCAATAGAATCCTATGCATGCATATGTCCGGGCTTACTCTGCGCAGGTCAGCAAGTGTCCATCCTATAGCGCGCTGGTTCTTGCGCAGCACCTGCTGTAATCGCGCCTCCTACTCCTCTTCTAATCCTTTCTTTATGATTACCGGCAGGGTGTCTTCATTTCCCAAAAATATGTATTTGAGGTGCTCTGGGAGTTGCTTCAGCTCGACCTTGGGTGCCTGTTCAATAGAGGGCAAGATCTTATTAGCAGTGCAGACATTAACTATATCGTGTACCTGTCTGGATGCTGGTTTAGCACTGCTCAGCTCATCCTCTTGCGCCTCCAACTCTGCCTGTGCCAGTGTCTCAGGTTCTTCTGATGCGCTTGCACATTGCGCATCTGCAACTAAGTCATCTATGCTGTCCATCGCGTGCACTGTGGTGTCCTCATGAGGGTGCTGCATCCCTTTGAATATGTTAAAATGAATTTCCTCGCCATCAACCTCCATTGAGAGCGTACCCCTCCACACGTCTATCTTTGTGCGCGCTGTCATCAGAAATGGTCTGCCCAATAGGATCTGCGCACTGCCTTTGCTCGACTCACCCTCCATTTCTAGGACATAGAAATCTGCTGGGAACACCAGCTCTCCTACTCGGACAAGGACGTCCTCGATCATGCCCGTCGGTTGCTTGCACGACCGATCTGCTAGCTGAATGGTGAGACCTGCAGGCTTTAGTGGTCCAAGGCGCAATGACGCATACAGGGAATAGGGTAGCACATTTATAGATGCGCCTAAGTCAATCATGCAATTGCTTACTGTGGTCTTACCTAAAGTGCATGGGATGGTGAACGTACCTGGGTCTCGGCATTTAGGTGGTACCTTATGTTGCACAATTGCTGAAGCCTGCGCATTTAGCATTACCTGCGCGCACTCGCCTTTCCTCCTCTTGTTTATGCACAGCTCCTTTAAGAACTTGGCGTACCTAGGGATCTGCCGAACTGCTTCAATAAGGGGAATGTTTATTTCCACCTTACTGAATAACTCGTAGAGCTCCTTATCAAGCGCTTCCTTCCTAGCCGATGGTGCCTGTACAGGGAAAGGTGCAGGTATGTTAGTACGATTCATGCCTTTGTCTTTTGATTGTGCCATACCTGGTGCCTCGTCCTGCTGGCTTGTGGCTTGCGCTTCTGGTTGCGCATCTGGCTCTGCTGGATCTGGAGCTTGCGCAACTGGTTGCGCGGGCGCCTTTGCGGTCTGCTCTGTTCCTACCGTGCGCCCAGTCCTCAGTGTCACTGCGTTGACTCCTCCCTTGGGATTCTGGATCACTTGCGAAGGCAGGTTGCCATCGCTCTTTTTCAGCTCATACACCGTGGTAGCGATCTGTGACAGCTGCTTCTCAATGGATTCGAACCTCTTGTCATACTTCTCATCATTCTTGCGTACTGTGTCTGCTAGCTGCCCCACGATATCTTCTAAGGATCGCCTCGGTTGCTGGTTGTTCTGCGCTGGTGCGTCAGTGCGGCGATGCGGTTGATTTTAGGGCGCAGCTTGTTGCGTCGGCTGTGGTGCGCGCTGGTCCGCGGACTGCCTCTGGAAATTGTTTTCCTCCTTCCATCTGAACCCATTTGCGGCTAGTCCAAAATGCGGCTGATTCTGCCTCTGCAGCCCTCTGTTATCCCATCCTCCAAGAGCATTGACATCTCCTGATTCCTCGAAAAGTGTGGGACATGCATCGGTTTTGTGCTAAGTGGATGTGCAGAACTCGCACGTCTTTGGCGCAGCTGGTTGCGCTCCCTGCGCTTGCATCGACTTCTGCAGCATGGCCTTCATTTCCTTTATCTCAGCGCTTGTTTCTACCTGATGCACAGAACGAGCACGACTATTTTCAAGTGTTAGCTGATGACTTACCTGCCCAGCAGAGTCTTCTATCAGCTGCCACGCGTCCTCTGGGTACATGTTGCAAATGTCGCCTCCTGCGCATGCATTCAATAAGCTCAGCTCCATGGGCAGTATTCCATTCAGGAAATTCTCTATCAGCACATTCTAGGGTAGGCCATGATTGTAGCAGTTGGCCTCTAGCTCCCTGAAACGCTCATAATACTCTGATAGTGACTCTCCTGCGCCCTGCCTAGGTGCGGCCAGCTCCCTCCTGAGTAGCGCGATCTTTGCTGCGGGATAGAACTTGTCCAAGAACTTCTTCTGCAGCTGCTCCCATGTGTGAATTGATCCTGCTGGTAAGTTCATCAGCCAATGCCTGGCCGGGTCACACAGTGAAAATGGGAACGCTTTCATCTTCAGCGCTTCGTCGCTCTCCCCTTCGGCCTTCATGTTCTCGCAAATGACTAGGAATTCTCGCACATGCTTTGACTGGGTTCTCGTTGTTCATCCCGTGGAACTTGGGCATGTGATGAATGAGTGAGCTCCTGAGTTCAAAATGACCGTCTGGTGGAAGCACTATGCACCATGGCTGGTTAACCGTGATTGGGGCTGACATCTCGAGCACTGTTCAACCTGTCGCGCGGGTGGCGCATTATACACTTCAGCGGCCATCCTTGCTTCAACCTCGCGCTGCACTTCCTCTCTGAACAGGGCTGCGTGCTTATGTGCCCTCGCATTCTCTGGGGTTCTGTCCCCTAAGTTGTCTTCAACGACACTGTTATCCTCCATGACCTGTTCTAAATTTCAAAGAAAATGAAATTAAAAGACAACTAAGCTGTTGCGTCTGTCAGTGCGCAACTGGAATCTGCGCAGCGCAACTGTTTCAAGGTTGCGCAGGCTGATGTTGATTGCGCGCTGTCAGAAACAACAACGAGAATAAAGCAAACAAAAATAACTGACTATTGTAAAAGAAAACTTAAGCTAATTAAAGCTTATCTGTGTTGCTCCCCGGCAACGGCGCCAAAATTTGATGCACGCGTCGTTGTGCGCGTCAAATTAATCCTTCCTTCTCCACTTAGTATAGCGGCAAAGTCAGGGTCGATTCCACAGGGAGCAAGTAGATCAGCTCTAACTAGTAACCTACACTTACAAAAATTGGGGTGTGAGTGATTGGGTTGCGCAAGTGCGCGAATGACAATAGTTAACGCAGGAATTGCACTAGACGTGCGCAGGCAGTAGAGATTAAGTACTATGACTATGAAAAGTATCGGCGCAGACAATCCTCTATGAATGTATTCCTTATCATCGACTCTAAACGTCTATAGTTTGGTTTACTGATGTTAGTGTCCGATCAAGGCTTCCTAACATGTGCGCATGTTCCGATCAAAGTTCATGAGCTATTAATTCTTACTAGTCTAAGCAGCTACGAATCCTGTCAGAGTAGCAACTGATTATCCTAGCGCGTTACTCCTAGTTGTCACCGTCAAGCTATCAACTAGTTTAACATATAACAAACAAGTAGCAAGAGTAAGATTGCGGTTCAAGTCTTCCCCTACTCATGCAACTAGCTGTTAACAGTGTGCACAGAATTAATATAAGCAAACAAACTATGCATTAAGCACAAGTCTCAAAGGAAATACTCATAGAATCATGCCCAACCGATACAAAGCGTTTAGCTAGACATGCTAGTAGTAAACATCATAGAAATAGTAAATAATAGCTAAAGTATCCAAGAAAACAGTAACAGGTAGGTGCGTGCAGGTTGCAGTGTCTCGGCTGGCGCAGTCGGCTAGCGCAGGTCCTCTCAGTAGCTCGTGTGTTTTTCAGTTCTGCCTCTCTCTCGTGTGCTGTGGTCCTCTATGATGATTCATGTTCAAACCCTAGCCTTCCTCTCTTTATATACTGCTCATGAGGCGCAAGGACGGCCTTGGCAACTTCCAAATCTGATGGTGTCAAGATTTGGAAACACCAATATTCTGCGCATGGCGCACTGCACACACTGGTTAGCGCAATCGGTCTGCGCACCGTAGTCGACTCTGCCACTTCCTATCTGTTTGCGCTGCTAGCTCCGCAGGCTGTGTGTTGCGTTCCTCAAACGCTGCCTGTTAGCGCGTATCCGACTTAGGCCCTCGTTTCGCCCTGAAATACAAAAACACCGGAAACCAGTAATCTTGTACACAAAATAATGCAAACAAGCATAGTGTTAGGATCTAAATAACGTGTATAAATAGGCTCTATCAATTCCCTTTCTTCTGACCACCAATATTTGTGCATGAACTCCTTTTATTCTGAGGCTCTGGCTTTGTTTTAGATGGATGATGCGTCAGGTGCTGCAGCATCCTCTTGTTCACGTATCTAGTTCCATCTTTCCCTGCAGGTTTTGGAAATTCATCTGAATTATTCTTTTCATATATCATAGCATCCGATGCTTTTATGAAAACTGTTCCTCTAGAGCTTTCTTCACCAGTATATCCAATCCCCGTTCTCCCTTTCCCAAATCTTTGATAAGACAAAATTTCATCCAAGATATTTTTCTAAGTATCAGCTGCCTTGACTGTTGCTGGTGAGACACCAATGTCAGTGGCTTGGCTTCCTGTGTCTTCCCTTTTCAGAATGGTAACTTGCCTGTTGGATAAGGCGAGAAATTTCCTTCGTTCTTCTTCCAGAAGCTTGACTCTGTCAGTCAATGCTTGATTCGTCTGAAGGGCTGCCTCACACTGTTTAAGTATTTCCCCCAGATAGTCACTAACGCTGACAGTTGATTCCTCCTCATCTTCACTTTCGGATACTTCAATCGCATAGTGGAATTCGTCCTTCTTTAGCTCTTTGAGGTTGAAATCTGACACACTGGTTAGCACAACACAGTTTTCTTCATCACTTTCCTCAGAGTCACTCCATTTTGCTGTCAGGGACTTGTTGTTCTTTTTCTCTGAGTTTTTTAGGGGTTTTCTCGTACAGTCAACCTCAATATGTCCATACCCTTCACAGTTCCAGCATTGGACACCTTTTTTCATTTCTTTCTTCTCATCTTCATTCTGAGCCGGTTCCTTCCCTCTCCTTTTATTTTCTCCACCTCTTCTGAATTGTTTTCGTGAGGATGAGCTTTGCCCAGTTCTTGAGTCCATGTTCTTCAGGAGCTTTCCAAGGTTCTTCAATCCAATATTCTTGTCCTTAGGAGTGAGATCTTCTTTAACCAATTTCATCTCAAATTGTTTGAGGGATCCCATCAACTCTTCCAGCCTCATGAATCTGACATTTTGGGCTTCTTCAATGGCCGTCACTTTCATGTCAAATCTTGTGGGCAACAATCTGAGGACCTTCCTGATCAGCTCTTCAGGAATTGGTTCACCAAGAGCATGGGCTTCATTTGCCAGATCACAAAGTTTTGCATTAAACTCAGTGACAGTCTCCTCTTCCAGCATTCTCAGATTCTCAAACTGTGTGGCAATAATCTGTAATCTTGACAGCTTTACTCTATCAGTTCCTTCATGAGCAGTTTGCAGAATTTCCCAAGCTTGTTTGGCCATATCACAATTTGATATCAACCTGAAATTGTTAGCATCAACTGCAGCGAAAATCGCATTCAGAGCCTTTGAATTACGAGTTGCTGCAGCTCCCTCTTCAGCAGTCCATTGTTCTTCAGGCTTTATCCGTGTGACACCCTGTTCATCCATGGTGATTGAGGGAGACCACTGGACCACGATAGCTCTCCAGGTCTTCTCATCAATGGCCTTGAGAAAGGCTTTCATCCTAGCCTTCCAATATCCATAGTTGCTTTTTTCCAACAGTGGAGGTCTGCTTGTGCTCTGTCCTTCCTTCATTGTCTTGGCTTCTTCAGAGACACTGTAGGATCTTTTACTCTGTGTGTTGAGCTCCCGCTCTGATACCAATTGAAATTCGCAGCGTCTCTTGACAGACAGATTTGTGAACAAACAGTTGCCGCAGCACGCTCTTGTTCACTCGAAAATTGTCTCAGCAAAACAATGAACAAGACAGAAGTTTGTTCATCCAGTTCGGCCAACTGCATACGTCTGGGGAGGACTATTCTTCAGTCCTCAATCCACTAATCACAAAGGTCTCCAAGTACACTCGGTTACAACTCCACGCAACCTATGCTACTCAACCTTGTGTGGATCACTGGACACAGTCAGAACAGGCTCCGACTGGTGTCTGCACATCCTCTACAAATGTCAATCTAGAATAGCTACTGTCTCCTTGAAACTCAGCCTATTCTAAACTACACTCAACTCTGCAGGGTTGCTGCATCATCTGCTAGAGCACACAGCTGATGCACAATTGTCCGCGTTGCTCCAAAGCCTTCTGCCGAGCCGATCGAACGATTCCACGAGCGCTGCACACTCTGGAATACTCCCCCTTGCTCAGTGACCTCCTGCCACTAGCGAGAGCTGCCGCTTAGACACTCGACCGAGCCACACACCCGTCAGTTCTTCCGTGGTCTTCCTTGATCAACCAACAAGCACCACTGCTCTGAATTGGCTTCCAGATCAAGCTTGGATCAGACTACGCAAGTCCTGATCTCCTTCTGCTTCTATCACCACAGCTCTGCGCTCACGCTCTGCTTTCGGATGATGATTGATAGAGCCTATTTATACACATTATTTAGATCCTAACCCTATGCTTGTTTGCATTATTTTGTGTACAAGATTACTGGTTTCCAGTGTTTTTGTATTTCAGGGCGAAACGAGAGCCTAAGTCGGATACACGCTAACAGGCAGCTTTTAAGAAGCGCATCACACAGCCTACGGAGCTAGCAGCGCAAACCGAGGAGTTGGCAGAATCAGCTACGGTGCGCTAACCGATTGCGCTAGTCAGTGTGCCGTGAGCCATGCGCAGATAGTGGTGTTTCCAAATCTTGACACGACCAGATTTGGAAGTTGCCAAGGTTGGGCCTCTTGAGCAGTATATAAAGAGGGGAAGGCTAGGGTTTGAGAGAGCATCCTTCATCATCAGACACACAAGATATCAAGGATAGAGAGCCAGGATCAAAAACACACGAGCTTACTGTGAGGACCTGCGCTAGCCGACTGCGCCAGCCGAGACACTGCAGCCTGCACGCACCTGCTTGTTGCTGTTTCTTAGACACTTTAGATATTATTAACTGTTTCTATGATGTTTACTACTAGCATGTCTAGCTAAACGCTTAGTATCGGTTGGGCATGAATCTATGAGTATTTCCTTTGAGACTTGCGCTTAATGCATAGCTTGTTTGCTTATATTAATTCTGTGCACACTGTTGACAGCTAGTTGCATGAGTAGGGGAAGCCTTGAACCGCAATCTTACTCTTGTTGCTTGTTTGTTGTATGTTAAACTAGTTGAATAGCCTGACGGTGACGACTAGGAGTAACGTGCTAGGATAATCAGTTGCTACTGTGACAGGATTCGTAGCTGCTTAGACTAGTCTTAAGAATTAATAGCTCATGAACTTTGATCGGAACATGCGCACAAGTTAGGAAGCCTTGACCGGACACTAACTTTAGTAAAACCGAGCTATAGACGTTTAGAGTCGATGATAAGGAATACACTCATAGAGGATTGTCAACGCCGATACTTCTCATAGTCATAGTACTTAATCTCTACTGCCTGCGCACGTCTAGTGCAACTCCTGCATTTTACTACTGTTTACTCGCGCATTGCGCAACCCAATCACTCACACTCCCAGTTTTCGTAAGTGCAGGATACTAGTTAAAGCTAATCTACTTGCTCCCTGTGGATTCGACCCCGACTTAACTGCTGTACTAAGTGGAAGAAGAAGGAATTAATTTGAACGCGCACAACGACGCGCGCATCAAATTTTGGCGCCGTTGCTGGGGAGCAATACAGATAAGCTTTAACCAGCTTAAGTTTTCTTTTATAATAGTTAGTTATTTCTGTTTGCTTTATTTTCGTTGTTGTTTCTAACAGCGCGCAATCACCATTAGCCTGCGCAACCTTGAAATAGTTGCGCTGCGCAGATTCTAGTTGCGCACTGACAGACGCGACAGCTTAGTTTTCTTTTAATTTCGTTTTCTTTGAGATTTAGAACAGGTCGTGGAAGATAACAACGTCATTGGAGATAACATGGGGGACAGAACCCCAGAGGAAGCAAGGGCACATAACCGCGCAGCCCTGTTCAGAGAGGAAGTGCAGCGCGAGGTTGAAGCAAGGATGGCCGCTGAACTGTATAATGCGCCACCCGCGCGACAAGCTGCGCGACGCAGGATAGTGCACGAGATGTCAGCCCCAATCACGGTTAACCAGCCATGGTGCATAGTGCTCCCACCAGACGGTCATTTTGAACTAAGGAGCTCTCTCATTCATCACATGCCCAAATTCCACGGGATGAACAACGAGAATCCAGTCAAGGATGTGCGAGAGTTCCTAGTCATTTGCGAGAACATGAAGGCCGAAGGGGAAAGCGACGAAGCGCTGAAGATGAAAGCGTTCCCATTTTCATTGTGTGACGCAGCCAGGCAATGGCTGATGAACTTACCAGCAGGATCAATTCACACATGGGAGCAGCTGCAGAATAAGTTCTTGGACAAATTTTATCCCGCAGCAAAGATCGCGCTACTCAGGAGGGAGCTGGCCGCACCTAGGTAGAGCGCAGGAGAGTCGCTGTCCGAGTATTACGAGCGTTTCAGGGAGCTGGAGGCCAACTCCTACAATCACGGCCTGCCCCAGAATGTGCTGATAGAGAATTTCCTGAATGGATTATTACCCATGGAGCTGCGATTATTGAATGCATGCGCAGGAGGCGACATGTACCCAGAGGACGCGTGGCAGGTGATAGAAGACTCTGCTGGGCAGGTAAGACATCAGCTAACACTTGAAAATAGTCGTGCTCGTTCTGTGCATCAGGTAGAAACAAGCAGCTGTCACAGATTGCTACCACGGTGTATGAGCTGAAAAAGAGCGATGGCAACCTGCCTTCGCAAGTGATCCAGAACCCTAAGGGAGGAGTCAACGCCGTGATACTGAGGACTGGGCGCACGATAGGAACAGAGCATACCACGAATGTGCCCGCGCAACCAGTTGCGCAAGTCCCAGATCCAACAGAGCAGAATGCGCAACCAAAGCAAGATGCGCAACCAGAAGCGCCAGCCACAAGCCAGCAGGGCGAAGCGCCAGGTATAACACAATTAAAAGACAAGGGCACGAATAGTACTAACATACCTGCACCTTTCCCTGTACAAGCACCATCGGCTAGAAAGGAAGCGCTTGATAAGGAGCTCTACGAGTTATTCAGCAAGGTGGAAATAAACATTCCCCTTATTGAAGCAGTTCGGCAAATCCCTAGGTACGCCAAATTTCTAAAGGAGCTGTGCACAAACAAGAGGAGGAAAGGAGAGTGCGCACAGGTAATGCTAAATGCGCAGACCTCAGCAGTCGTGCTACATAAGGTACCACCTAAATGCCGAGACCCAGGTACGTTCACCATTCCATGCACTTTAGGTAAGACCACAGTTAGCAATTGCATGATTGACTTAGGCGCATCTATAAATGTGCTACCCTATTCCCTATATGCGTCATTGCGCCTTGGATCACTAAAGCCTGCAGGTCTCACCATTCAGCTAGCAGATCGGTCGTCAAGCAACCTACGGGCATGATAGAGGATGTTCTTGTCCGAGTAGGAGAGCTGGTGTTCCCAGCAGATTTCTATGTCCTAGAAATGGAGGGTGAGCCGAGCATAAGCAGTGCGCAGATCCTACTGGGCAGACCATTTCTGATGACCGCGCGCACAAAGATAGATGTGTGGAGGGGCACGCTCTCTATGGAAGTTGATGGCGAGGAAATTCATTTTAACATATTCAAAGGGATGCAGCACCCTCATGAAGACGCCACAGTGCACGTAATGGACAGGATAGACGACTTAGTTACAGATGCGCAATATGCGAGCGCAGCAGAAGAACCTATAACACTGGCACAGGCAGAGTTGGAGGCGCAAGAGGAGGAGCTGAGCAGTGCTAAACCAGATCCCAGACAGGTACAAGACATAGTTAATGTTTGCACTACTAATAAAATCTTGCCCTCTATTGAACAGGCACCCAAGGTCGAGCTGAAGCAACTCCCAGAACACCTCAAGTACATATTCTTGGGAAATGAAGACACCCTACCAGTGATCATCAAGAAAGGATTAGAAGAGGAGCAGGAGTCGCAATTACAGCAGGTGCTGCGCAAGAACCAGCGCGCTATAGGATGGACACTTGCTGATCTGCGCAGAGTGAGCCCCGACGTATGCATGCACAAGATTCTGTTGGAATATGGTGCCAAACCATCCAGGGAGGCTCAGCGCAGATTGAACCCGAATATGATGGAGGTGGTGCAGAAGGAGATCCTGAAGTTGCTTGAAGCAGGAGTCATTTACCCTATTTCGGACAGCAAATGGGTAAGTCCAGTGCACGTTGTGCCGAAGAAAGGAGGAATCACAGTAGAGGAGAATGCGCAGGGCGAGCTAGTTCCAAAGCGCATACAAACTGGATGGCGCATGTGCATCGACTACAGGAAGCTTAACGCAGTCACGCGCAAGGACCATTTCCTGCTACCCTTTATGGATCAAATGCTAGATCGATTAGCAGGTAAGCCCTACTTTTGTTTCTTGGACGGATATTCAGGGTACAATCAGATACCCATAGCTGCGGAAGATCAAGAGAAGACCACGTTTACCTGCCTATTCGGTACGTTTGCGTTTCGGCGCATGTCATTTGGGCTGTGTAACGCGCCAGGTACGTTCCAACATCTAGTCATAAGCATTTTTTCTGATATGATTGGTATCTGCATAGAAGTGTTCATGGATGATTTTACCGTACACGGAAGTACCTTTGACGCATGCTTAACCCATCTTGATAAGCTCTTAGTGCGCTGCATTTCAATGAACCTAGTGCTTAATTATGAAAAATGTCATTTCATGGTATCGCATGGTGTAGTACTAGGACATATTATCTCGCAGGAGGGGATCAAGGTAGATAAAGCCAAGATAGATCTTATTTCTAATCTGCCTTATGCCACTAACGTGCGCGATGTGAAATCATTCCTTGGGCATGCTGGGTTTTACAGGCGCTTCATAAAAGATTTCTCTAAAATTTGTATTCCCCTATCTAACCTCTTGCAAAAGGATGTGCATTTCGAATTTACTAATGAGTGCAGGGCCGCGTTTGATAAGCTGAAGGAGGCGCTGACAAGTGCGCCAATGATGCGCGCGCCAGACTGGAACCTGCCATTTGAACTGATGTGCGACGCAAGTGATTAGGTAGTAGGTGCAGTCCTGGGACAGCGAGTGGACAAGAAGCCACACACCATTTATTATGCATCCCGCACACTGGACGCTGCGCAGAGGAACTATACCACTACGGAGAAGGAACTTCTGGCAATTGTGTTTGCGCTGGAGAAGTTCCGTGCATATGTTCTTGGCGCCAGAGTCATCGTCTACACAGACCACGCAGCAATCCGTTACCTAATGTCCAAGAAGGAAACTAAGCCGCGCCTGATGCGCTGGGTGCTCCTACTTCAGGAACTCGACTTGGAGATCAAAGATAAGAAGGGCACGGAGAACACAGTCGCGGACCACCTGAGCAGGATCGTGAAAGCGGAGGAGCCAGGGCAGATCACGGAGACGTTCCCTGACGAGCATCTGATGGCGCTGACAGGTAAGGTACCATGGTATGCGCACATTGCAAATTACCTGGTCACAAGTACGTTTCCTCCTCATTTCACTAAAACCCAATGCATGAGATTAAAGCATGAGTCCAAGCATTACCTTTGGGATGATCCATATATGCTCAGAATAGGACCTGATCAAATTTTAAGGCGCTGCGTGCCTGACCATGAAATTAACTTTGTTTTGATGTTTTGTCATGCGCACGCATGTGGAGGGCACTTTGGTCCGAAGCGCACGAGCAGAAAGATCCTGGACTGCGGATTTTATTGGCCGTGCTTGTTTAGTGACTCATATAACTACTACAGGAACTGTGACAGGTGCCAGCGCACAGGAGGCATATCAGCGCGCAACGAGATGCCACAGACGCCAATTCTAGTGGATGAAGTATTCGATATTTGGGGGATTGACTTCATGGGGCCATTTCCTCCATCTTCCGGATACGAGTATATATTGGTCGCGGTAGATTATGTCTCCAAACGGGTTGAGGCCAAGGCTACACAGAAGGATGATGGTAAGACGGTCGTTGACTTTTTAAGAACTAACATATTTTGCAGGTACGGAGCCTAAAGCAATCATTAGCGACCAGGGGACGCACTTTTGCAACAGGATCGTGGCGTAGGTTTTCAAGCATTATGGAGTGCGCCACAAGACGTCCACCGCTTACCACCCTCAGACGAATGGACAGGCCGAGGTTTCCAACAGAGAGATCAAGCGCATACTGGAGAAAACTGTGAGACCGTCACGCAAAGACTGGAGCCAGCGCCTTGACGATGCGCTGTGGGCATACCAAACAGCGCATAAGACACCAATTGGGACCTCACCGTTTCGGTTGGTTTATGGAAAAGCGTGCCACCTGCTAGTAGAGTTAGAGCACAAAGCATACTGGGCATTGCGCGTTTGCAACCTGAACCTTGACGAGGCTGGCAAGGAGCGCGCATTTGAGCTGAGCGAATTAGAAGAGCTGCGCCTGGATGCATATGAGGGACTGCGCGATTATAAGGCGCGCACGAAAGCATTTCATGACAAACATATCCTCAGACGCACCTTTGAGCCAGGAGACCAGGTATTATTATTCTCATCACGCCTAAAGCTCATGCCTGGAAAGCTGCGCAGCAAATGGACGGGACCGTACACAGTCACCAAGGTTTTCCCCTACGGAACAATTGAGTTAGAAAACGAGCACCGGCATCGTTTTCAGGTAAATGGGCAGAGAGTCAAACGGTATTTAGGAGAACCTTGGGATGGCACAGCGCGCGAAATTGAATTGGCAGAGCCTGAGATAGCAGATGTGCAGGTCGCTGCGCCAGAGTCATCACCAGACGCGCCAGAGGGAGAACTGGGGACTATTGCTCATATTTCTTCTCCCTCTTTACCTACCCTCGCTACTTATAATTTATCACAGACTATTAACCATGCTAACCACCCCTCCGATCCTTTGCGCAGGACCAAGAAGAACGCAACACATGCACGGGTGCAGGGTCACTCAGGAGCAAGTGTGGGGGAAGTCGCTGGTACACTTTCACGCAAGTAACGAGGTACAGTCGAGCCAATGACGTTAAACAAAGGCACTTGTCGGGAGGTAACCCGACACGTTTTACTTTTACATGTTTTTTCTTTTAGTTTCTCTAGTGTCTTTTAGCTAGTTTAGGACTTGTAGTTTTAGTCGAGCAGCAGTGCGCAGGACAGCTACGCCAGTCAGGGGGGTATATAAGGGCAGTACTTAGAAAATTTCAGCACTTTTCACACTCGACCGTTGCAAGAGAAACTCCCGCCCTCAGCAGCCGCTCACCGTCCGGCGCTCAACCCAGCTTCTGTTTAGAGAGATTTGAGGAGCACACCGTCGCACGCCCTCCAGGTAACCTTTCCTTTCAGATTTGAGCCGATTGAGTTAGGGTTTGTGCGAGAAGAGTGTGCCCTAGGTCTGAAATCGCACTGAGCTAGCGTGCACCGATTGGAGGTTTGGTTAGTGGGTTTTGTAGGCGGGCAGTAGGCGCCCATTTGGTGAAAGTTTCAGGGCATTTGGAGGAGTTTGGAATTTTTGAGCTTTAGAGAGTGTTGACCGTAGTTGACCAGAGAGACCGCGAGCACGATGTAGCCTGCCGAGGACCAAGTGACCCCAGCTCGGGATGGAGGCTTGAGATGCCTTCCTGAGGCTGCCAAGAGACCGCGAGCAAGTACGAAGCCTTCCTGAGGCTTGAGATGTACGGGACTCTGTACATCAGCAGGGAGTTCCTGCGAGAGGTCGGGATGGAGGACCTCATCATGGAGAAGCCCGCGCTGGCGGGCTGGGAGGCGCTGTTGGAGATCAACAGCGCAGCAGACAAAGAGGACACCTGCGAGTTTCTGGCGTCACTAGAAACGAGTGATATGGAGATAAGGTACCGGCACAGGGGAGTCTGGTACATTGCCTCGGCTAAGAGGCTGAAGCGCACACTGAGGTTCGCTAAGGTGCGAGAAGCTGATATGGACACGCACACGAATCAGGAGGCGTGGCGTGAGATGGCGACCGGCCCAGTTTTTGCCGCCGGGCGCAGCCGAGGACGCGAGCTGCGTGACCCGTGGATGTTCTACTTGTGGCGCATGGTCGCCTATGCCATCATCGGGCGCTTTAATGGTGCGCCGAAGATCAGCTTACTGGACATGGAGATTTTGAAGGGCTTTTACTATGGGAAGAGGGTGCTATTTGTCTTGAACATGGTGATCCACTGGAGCCGGGTCAGCACAAAAGGGCCGCTGACTTGTGGAGGGATCATAACGCACCTGCTGCATGCGTTGCACGGAGAGCCAGAGGTGCCAGAGCACACAGTGGTGACCGCGCCCATATGCTGCAGATAAGAGCGGTAGCCGTGAGAGAGGATGGCACATTGGAGTGGTGCTACCGGCTGCAGCAGGCTAGAGCGCCGAGGCCAAGAGCGGAGAGCAGCGCCCAAGCAGAAGAGGCTGCAGAGGAAATGGAGAAGGACGAGGCCCCACAGCCAGATGCGCCTCTAGTCAGGCGCATGAGGACTCGTGCGCAGACTGGAGCGCGCCGGAGGGCCAGTGCACCGCAGGGGGAGCCAGTTACCATTTCCATTGAGGATTCTCCCCCGCGTGCACGAGGGAAGCGCCCCAGGATGGAGTCAGAGGAGGCGCCAGAGGAAGTACTAGAGGAGCGGCGCATGATGTTCAACGTCATGCGCGTGCTCGAATACTTAGCACCAGAGGGGGCAGACTTGAGCATGAGCCCACCATCAGGGTGGAGATTTGGAGATGCCATTCCCCCTCTCCTCAGCCTGCGCAGACCGCCTCCAGGATCCCCCAGCGAGCCGCACCAGCCAGCCAGCCCTCCTACCCAGTCCCAGTGCATACAGCAGAGCCCACCCCAACAGCAGACCCAGTACCAGCCCCAGCAGCAGACCCAGAACCAGCACCTGCACCACCCCCTGCCCAGCCGTCCATTCAGAGGTCCCCTGAAGCCGATCCCATCCTTAGTACCAGCTCAGATTCCCTATGGGATCCTATCTCAGAGGACGACCTCGTGGCTCAGCCCGCCGCCATTTCTGTAGTGCCGCCAGCCTCCAGCATCGAGTATTTAGATCCTAACCCTATGCTTGTTTGCATTATTTTGTGTACAAGATTACTGGTTTCCAGTGTTTTTGTATTTCAGGGCGAAACGAGAGCCTAAGTCGGATACGCGCTAACAGGTAGCTTTTAAGGAGCGCATCACACAGCCTGCGGAGCTAGCAGCGCAAACCGAGGAGTTGGCAGAATCAGCTACGGTGCGCTAACCGATTGCGCTAGTCAGTGTGCCGTGCGCCATGCGCAGATAGTGGTGTTTCCAAATCTTGACACGACCAGATTTGGAAGTTGCCAAGGTTGGGCCTCTTGAGCAGTATATAAAGAGGGGAAGGCTAGGGTTTGAGAGAGCATCCGTCATCATCAGACACTCAAGATATCAAGGAGAGAGAGTCAGGATAAAAAACACACGAGTTTACTGCGAGGACCTGCGCTAGCCGACTGCACCAGCCGAGACACTGCAGCCTGCACGCACCTGCTTGTTGCTGTTTCTTAGACACTTTAGATATTATTAACTGTTTCTATGATGTTTACTACTAGCATGTCTAGCTAAACGCTTAGTATCGGTTGGGCATGAATCTATGAGTATTTCCTTTAGACTTGCGCTTAATGCATAGCTTGTTTGCTTATATTAATTCTGTGCACACTGTTGACAGCTAGTTGCATGAGTAGGGGAAGCCTTGAATCGCAATCTTACTCTTGTTGCTTGTTTGTTGTATGTTAAACTAGTTGAATAGCCTGACGGTGACGACTAGGAGTAACGTGCTAGGATAATCAGTTGCTACTGTGACAGAATTCGTAGCTGCTTAGACTGGTCTTAAGAATTAATAGCTCATGAACTTTGATCGGAACATGCGCACAAGTTAGGAAGCCTTGACCGGACACTAACTTTAGTAAAACCGAGCTATAGACGTTTAGAGTCGATGATAAGGAATACACTCATAGAGGATTGTCTGGGCCGATACTTCTCATAGTCATAGTACTTAATCTCTACTGCCTGCGCACGTCTAGTGCAACTTCTGCATTTTACTACTGTTTACTCGCGCATTGCGCAACCCAATCACTCACACCCCCAGTTTTCGTAAGTGCAGGATACTAGTTAAAGCTAATCTACTTGCTCCCTGTGGATTCGACCCCGACTTAACCGCTGTACTAAGTGGAAGAGGAAGGAATTAATTTGAACGCGCACAACGACGCGCGCATCAATGATCGAAGAACTCGTCGCACACCAAAATTACTCCGTCAGAAATCTGCGTATGCACTCGTGTATCCCTCAGCTTCGATCAACCTTTCTGCTCTGACCTGTTCTCCCTTAAATAGCAACGCCAGCTTCAATCAAGAACAAAATTTAGCAATGTCCCATAAAGAAACAATTATCTCCTAGTTTTTAGGAGATTAGATATTATTTGATCTCCAAAACAAATCTCCTTCTCTAGCTAGGAATTCCCCACTGGAATATTCTCCGCAGCACTTAAAAAGATTCTTCTGATGCTCTCCGCAGAGCTGCCAGGCTTTCTAGCCAAGCCCAGGTTGCTGCTGCTACTCGGATAGATGTTGCAGCAACTTGAACAAGCTCCTGCTATAGCATCCCCTGCTGTAGCTTCTCCTTGTTCACTTGTGCTGGTTTTGTCAAACACTGCCATACTGCATCATCAAGCTCAGCGAGTGATTCGACCAGGGTTTGGGCGAATCAAACTGGCAGTGTGTTCCGGAGCTAGGCGAATCAAATTTGATTCGGGCTGGCTTCACAGTTGATTCGACCAGGTTGGGTGAATCAAAGTCTCAGTAGGTTTTAAGCTGGGCAAATCACACTTGATTCGTGCTGGACCAAAAGTGATTCGACCAGGGTTGGTCGAATCAAAGTGTCCGTTTACAATGGGGCTGCGGGAATCAATTCCTCTGGGTGAATCACTTTTGATTCGCCCTAACCTGAATGCCTCTTGGGCAAATCACTTTTGATTCGCCTGGCCTGAACTCCTCTTGGACGAATCAACTTTGTGGTGCTAGAATCTCGTTCATTGGACCCTTTAAACCTTCGAATTACGTCTTGACGTAAACTAAAAAATTGTAGCCCTTTGAGTTAGCTTTCCAACAAGATATGGCACGCTTCAATTGGATAGGAATCATGTGCTCGGCAAGGCTTTGACAACAAACAGGTCAATCTTCCCAAATGTGGTCTATATTCGTCTAAATCTTTGCTCCTTTGCATTCCCGGGTGATTGAATGGGCCTAGAATGCTCCAAATGCGCAATAAAGTTCCAAAGTGGTCTTAATACACCTGGGATGCGAAATACTACAAAGAAGTAATCTAGCACAAGCAAAATGTAACTAAACAATGTGAATAAACAACTCAATAAATACGCTCCATCAAACTATCCCACACTTATCTTTGTTCGTCCCTGAACAAGAACAAAATCAAGACTCGCAAACACTCAAATCACTCCTGTCATGCCAAAGATTAAACACTGAATCTACTCGAGATGTTCTCACTGATTGTTTCATCAACACATACTCACATTTATTCTTCAACATTGATCAGTAAGAAACTGCAATGATACATGTTACCTGTGAGGTAGAGATGGAATTTCAATGGGTGACTGGGAGCCAGTCCTCTTTAGACTTATGACTCCATTCTTAAACTCAATGTCATAGTCACGCGTCTACGCTAAATTTGCTTTCTCTGACACGTTATAAATCCAAGTTATGAGGAACTCAACTTTTTTCTTCTTCTCTTTTTTGTAGGACAGCTCTTGAAACTTTCTTATTTTGTTTAGTCCGAAGTCTTCACTCAACTCAATTGCTTTTCTCTTTCTTTCTTTCACATCTGCCTAGTTTTCTTTGCGAGCTTTGCTCTCCAATGTGAATTGCTTGTCCTTTTGTATTTTTGCTCTTTGAACCGTTCCAATCATAGCCTTTGCATTACAACATATGGAGCGTGTCCCGCTCTTTCTCATCATTATCCTTTCAGCGCGAGGCAGGATAGAGGTTACCCACCCATTCCCGGTTACTAGGATTAGAGATAAGATGATTTGTTTTCCCGTCCCACCATTGCATAAACGCTGCAAAGGTGGAGTGAAAGTCTCTTTAGAACATTTTCTATTAACTCCTCTTAACTTGGAATGCCAACCTTCACAAACTCAGCGTGCTACATGACTAATTCCTTGAACCTTCGAACGTGTGTTAAGTCTCTTTAGAACATTTTCTATTAACTCCACATCCTGTAATATCTCAATTCAAAAGAACATATAACATCAAGTCACTAGCATCACAATATTATAGAAATCATGCAAAGCATACACATCAAAACCTCATAGAAACGGAACATCAACTCATGAAATGAACATCTCCATCGCAACATATAATCGCACAAAATCAGCAGCATCGAAAAATAAAAAAATACGTACTCTAACTACTACTAATACATACTAATAAAGGTAAATGTGCTGACACATAATACTAACTCCTCCACCCCACATTTGAAACAAACCGTGTCCTCATGGTACAGTTAGATCGTCGGGAAGGGTAGTCATGCAAGATTAAAAATAAAAGAAACAAATAACTAAAAGAAACAGATAACAAATCCTAACTACGCTCGGGTTGCCTGACGACACGTCATTGTGTGCGCCAAATTTTATATTTATAATCTCCTACTAACTAGCAAGCAGTAAGCAGGGTCGAACCCAAAAGAGAGCAATCAGTGATAAAGTTCTACTAATAATTGTCACACTGAAAGGGGGTTGCAGGAAGAATGTTTGTTGTTGTCAAATTCAGAGAAAATCAGTTCAAGGATATGCATTGCAACGGGTAATCAACGATTATAACATGCATCAAGTAGTAAGCTACTGTTCTAGTCTAACAATTCTGCTAGGGTAATGTCTACTCTAGTGTTCTACCTACTCTCAACCTCTAAGTTCTCGAATAGGTTTAACAATTACTCAATTAACAACACCGATTAGGTTATACCACTAGGCTTAGCTAATAGGGAAGTCAATCTAGTATCACGCAATAGATATCAACTTAGTTTCACCGCTAGGCTATGCTAACTTGATAATCAGAGCATGCAATTCAAACGAAGAACAGGAATTCACTAAATTGAATTACGAAACATAAGTATCTCAAACCGTATGTCGCAACACAAAATCCCCAAACTGAAAGTTGGGTTTAGCTACTAGGATCCATCTAAAGTAATAATGAAAATAAACTACGTTTTGAAAGAATACTGAAATTGTGAACAGTACTTCCGACGATGAACAATGTTTCCGGCGGCGAACAATGTTTCCGCCTCTGTTTCTGCATGTTGCTGCAGCCGTCGCTTCTCTTCTCTTGCTGAAAATTGTTATTCTTTTTGCAACAGCAGGTCTGTATTTATCGGTAAATCATGCAGACTTCTAAATTTGATCTTGGGCCGCGCGCCCAATGCTAACGTCATCAAATGCTAGCCACTCTGGAAGAAGACATTAGCAGCGCCCCCGATGAAGACATTACCAGCGCACCCGGTGAAGACATTGAGGCACACTAAAGTGTTCCTCCGGCGCGGTTTCTAGTGAGATGCACACTTACTTCCTTCAACGCCAATTTTCGCATCGACTCTCTAAAAATGCCATAAATCTCAAAAGCGGTCTTGATACACCTGCGACGTGAAACACTACAAAGAAGTAACCTATCACACGCAAAATACAATTAAAAAATGGGAATAAACAACTCGATGGATCCTATAAATACACTCCATCACTGCCTCCCGAGGAGCGCACTTGTTTAACGTCGTTGGCTCGACGATACCTCTCATCACCCATCCTTTACTGGCTCGGCCAGCTCAAATTCCACATCAGGTGGGATATCCTCTCCATGATAATGTTTGACACACTTGCCGTTTACGACGAACTTCTCTCCAGTACTCGGCTTCTCAAGCTCTAGCGCTCCGTGATTAAAGACTTTCACAACCATAAATGGACCTGTCCAAGGAGAACGCAGCTTTCCAGGCATTAGTTTAAGTCTGTAAAAGAATAATAATACCTTCTGTCCAACGTCGAACGAGCCTCGGAGAATGAATTTGTCGTGATAAAGCTTAGTCCGCGCTTTGTAGTCTGGTTGGCTCTCATAAGCCTCTAAGCGCAGCTCTTCCAACTCATTCAGTTGCAATTTTCTCTCACTACCTGCGCTAGCCAAGTCAAAATTACATGATTTATAGCCCAATAAGCTTTGTGCTCTACGTCAACCGGCAAGTGGCAAGCCTTCCCATAGACGAGTTTGAATGGAGAGGTCATAATAGGCATCTTATATGTTATTCTGTAAGCCCACAACTCTTCATCCAACCTTGTGGACCAATCCTTCCTCGAAGGCTTAACCATCTTCTCCAGAATAGATTTGGTTTCCATATTGGAGATCTATGCTTGCAAATTTGTTTGTGGATGATAGGCTGTAGACACTCGATGGTGCACTCCTAATTGCTTAAACACTGCCGCAACCCACTTGTTGCAGAAGTGTGATTCTTGATCAGTTATCACCTCCTTCGGTACTCCATACCTACAAAACACGTTAGTACACAAGAAATCCACAACAGTCTTTCCATCATCATTTCTAGTGGCCTTAGCTTCCACCCATTTCGAGTCATAATCCGCAGCAACCAAAATATATTGATAACCAAAAGACGTGGGAAACGGTTCCATAAAGTCTATATTCCATATATCAAAAACTTCATCAATAATTATCGGAATTTCATTTCTAGTAGAAATATTTCGTACCCTTTGGCATATATCACAGTTCTTACAATGGTCATAAGCATCTCTACAAATGAGGCCAAAAGAATCCACTATCCATTCCTAGCAGTTCTCTTAGAACCAAAATGTCCACCACAAGCATGTTCATGACAAAAAGATAAAACTGATGGAATCTCATTATCTGGCACACATCGTCTAACTACCTGATCAATATGAATCTTCCACAAATAAAGATCATCCCATATATAATATCGAGCATCATGCTTGAGTTTCAATTTTTGAGTTCTAGAGAGAGAATGAGGAAACTTACCACCCACCAGGTAGTTAACTATGTTAGCATACCATGGTGTCTATTCTGCTCAGGTGGTCAGCCACTATGTTCTCGATCAATACAAGAAAAACAACCAATATCAACAACTATTTCCGTTGATTTTGGCAGGTATCGGTCGGAAATATTGTTATAACCAACCTATATTTCCGTTGGTATGTTGTAGATTATAGTTGCGTAGATTTTGTGAAATAGGTTGGTTTTACGATTTTCACAACAGAAATTCTGTTGCTTAAGTCGATTAAAAATAGTTAAAAAAATTTGTCAAAACTAACGATAAATTCGTTGGTATTAAAAATTGTAGATAAAGTATTTATAAGATGCATTTACCTTTATACCCTTTTTTGCTACGAATTTCTACGAATATTTGCAACAATATTCCATTGCCTTTATTAATTTCCGAAAATTTGGATAAATATAGAGTCGACAAACATGTGTAGGTTTTATAAGTTGTTGATTATACCATTTAGAAGACACTATTAATATTATAACCTTTTTATAATTCCTACGGATGTATAATATTATTTACCACAACTTTTCGGTCGATTGTGATGTATTTCACAATTTCAAAAAAAATAAAATCAATTATTTGCAATAAAAAATTATTGTTATTTAAAATCAACATGAAATTTAATTACAGCCATATATATCATTTAATTCCATAAAATGATTTTATTTATAAATTAATTGAATACAATACAATAGTTCTGTCTAAAAGAAAACAATAACATATAAATGATCCGAATTTGCTAATCTATTGCAGGGCCAACATCTTCGGCAGAACTTGCTTCATTTTCTTGACCATCTTTTTTCCTTTCCTAAAATATATAATAAGAAATTATTATAAACATAATAAATAGAAGTTTTCCCTTCCCTGCATTTCATGCACATGAAGTAAAAGTAAGAAAATTACCTTAAGAGAATTGCGGATCATTGAGTATACACTCTCCAATGTGGTTATCACGAGGCGGATAACTTCTTTTTTGTTTTCTTTCAAATAACCATCGGCTGGGTTTGAAATACATCCCCTAGAAACTACATCTTCGGCCAAACTCTATACTTATTCACTAGAGACTGCAACTTCTTTGAACAATGCATTCGTGCGAGCACTTCGCAAGGTTTCATTCATAACTTTGAAAAATAGATCATCCGAAAGACACCCATCACAAGTTGATTGAGTCGGTATTTTTGATCCAAGAGTTTCATAATGAGAACCTGTTAATAACTCATTCACTGGAATGCGTGGCTCACCAAGAATTCAATTCTTTTTAACTGGTCCTGCAACCTCAATCCACCACTCAAGAGGTTTGTTTTCTTATTCTTCTAATGCTGGTAGTCGCTCTGTGAAGGTATGTGGCATCATTGACAAACTCCTACAAAGTGCACTAGAGCCTGCTACAACAAGTATGGAAAGAAAACAGCTGATGAAGAGCATTCCAGAGTGAGCAAACTCAGTAAGTGGCGCTCCAGATGAAGACATTAAGTGGCGCTCCAGATGAAGACATTAAGTGGCTAATGTCTTCACGAGGAGCGCGACCTAATGTTGCCTTGGGGCGCTCGGAATTCTGGAAGAGGTCATGAAGACATCAGCTTGTGCAATTTGGGTAGAGATCTTTCTCAGTGCTCAAGCAGTGGAGTAAGCAAGTCGTATAGCAACCTCTGGAGTAGAAGTTCAGTAGCAGAAGTATTGCACACCTTCAGACAGCTTGTGCTACAGCAGATGCTGGAGCTAAAATGCTATAACAGAAATTCAAAGCTTTCTCGGAGATTGCATTCAAACAACAAATCAGTGGACCGAAGGGCTTCCGGAAAGAGCTGAATATTCAGGAGAATATTTCTGGAGTGTCTCTCAAGAACAAGGGCAGATTTGTTGAGTGAAGATTTGATTGGAAAATCAAAACTCCTAATCTTGTAGAGATCTTGGAGGATCTTCCTTAAAATTGATGGGATTGTTTCCTAAAGCACTTAGGAAATTCCAGCAGAAGCAAACAACACCAGCACAAGTGAACAAGGAGTTGCTGCAGCTCAAATAAACAAGCAGACAGCAGAAGTGAACTAGAAGTAGCTTCAGCAGGGGATGCTGCACCAGGTGCTTATTCAAGTGGTTGTTTCAACTGTCCGAGTAGCAGCTGTCTGCTGGGCTCGGTTTGAAGGTCTGGCTGCTCTGCGGAGGCTCTTAGAAGAATTTCTAAAATACTGTGGAGTATTTTCCAGCAAGGTTTACTAGTCAGAGAAGGAGATTTGTATTGAAGATAAATATCAAATCTAATCTCCTAGATTTTAGGAGATAATTGATCTTGTGGGTCAATTGCCTAAACCTGGAAATTGCTTAAAGTGGTGCGGCTATTTAAGCAGAAGGTGTTCAGGGCTGAAGAGGTTGATCGAAGCTGAGGGATACACGAGAGCACACACAGATTTCAGAGTGAGGATCCTTGGTGTGTGACGGGAGTTTTCTTCGATCATCACCCGTGAGCAGAGCGTTGAGCGTTGAGCGCAGAGCTGTGGTGAGTATTGCAGAAGAGAATCAGGACTTGCAGAGTCTGATTCGTGCTTGATCTGGAAGCCAATTCAGAGCTGGGGAGCTTGTTGGTTGATCAAGGGCAGCCGCGGAAGAACTGACGGGTGGTAGGCTCGGTCGAGTGTCGTGCGGGAGTACTCACTAGTGGCAGGTGGTCACTGAGTGAGGGGGAGTTGTCCAGAGTGTGCAGCGCTCTTGGAGAGGTTCGATCGGCTCGGCAGAAGGCCTTGGAGCGACGCGGACATTGTGCTTCAGCTGTGTGTTACAGCTGTTGCTGCAGCAACCCTGCTGAGTAGTGTAATTTAGAATAGGCTGAGTTCTTTGAGAGGATTGTAGCTATTCTAGATTGACATATTGTAGAGGGTGTGCAGACACAAATCAGAGCTTGTTCTGATTGTGTTGAGTGGTCCACACGAGGTTGAGTAGCATAGGTTGCGTGAGTTGTAACAATGTGTACTTGGAACCTTTGGTTGAGTGGATTGAGGACTGGAGAATAGTCCTCCCCAGATGTAGGCAGATTGGCCGAACTGGGTGAACAAACCTGTGCCTTGTTCATTGCTTGCTGTGACAATTTCCGAGTGAACAAGAGTGTGCTGTAGCAACTGCTTGTTCACAAAATCTGTTGAACTAAGACACTGTGAAATTTCAATTGGTATCAGAGCGGGAACTCGACACACAGAGTAAAAGATCATGCAGTGTCTCTGAAGAAGCCACGACAATGAAGGAAGGACAGAGCACAAGCAGACCTCCATTGTTTGATCCCAATCACATAAACAACTACTCACTCATAATGAGTGTGCACAAATACATGATTAATAAGTGAAACATGAATGTAAATACAAAGTTAAGGGTTTAGAAAAGTAGTCTAGGTCTTGAATGATCTTCAATCCAAGCTCCAATCTTCAACCAAGCTTGATCTTCTCCAAATGTTTGAATCCTTCCTCTTTAGGGTTTGAGAGACTTTTTGAGCTTTCTTGAAATTGAGATCTATCTTTCTCTCTCTTCAAAGCTTTCCATTTATACCGGGAAGGTTTGACCAGCATTGACTGAGTTGACCGAGTTGACCAGCGTTGACTGAGTCACATAATTTACTCGGGCGAGTCAACTTTCCAGAGGGTTCTAATTTGGCTGAATGAGTCAGTGACTCGGTCTTGCGCTTCTTGACTCGGGTAGAACTGACTCGAGCGAGTCAAATAGTTGACTCGGGCGAGTCAACTTTCCAAAGAGTTCCAATTTGGCCGAGTGAGTCAGTGACTCGGTCTCGTGCTTCTTGACTCGAGCAGAACTGACTCGGGCGAGTCAACCTTTCAGAGAGTTCCAATTTGCCCGAGTGCTTTGATCTGGGCGAGTCAAATAGTCCAGGTCGAGTCACATTGACTCGGGCGTGTCACAATGTGACTCGGGCAAATCTTCATTACCATGATTCTTTTGCGCTTTCGCCCGCAATCGACTGGATTTTGTCCGAAACTCTTCTAAGCTGCTGCGTGACTCCAATTACTCGATATAAACCTGAAACGCACGCGAAAAGCATCAAAAGACTTATATAACATCACGGAATGAACAAGAACTAAAAGGGGTATGCGCATAAATACTATTTACTTTGCGCACACATCAAAATACCCCACACTTAATTCTTTTTCGTCCCGAACAAGTAAATGCATAAGTCATGAAAGGAGTAAGATGCTATAAACTATGAAACTATGTTATGGCGCATAGCAATACTTACTATCATGAAGATCCATTCAATTCTACTACCTTTTCCTAACCTAACATGGAAACAAGTTAACTAAAATTACACCTACTCCTAATTCACTTTCGAGTTTAGTCTTGTGGGAGTTTTCATAACAGGAATACTCACAAATCCCACTCGCAATCATCCATAAGAGTTCAAGGTTCAAATATAGTTTGCTAAGCAAGTAGTTCTCTATGAGTTCATATAACATAAGAGTTATGCGAGTCATTCACTTCATGCAAACTATAAGATTCATTCAATTCATTTTTGACAACAGATATTCATGCGATCAATAGCAAAAACTAGCATTCGTCAAATTCAAATCATTGCTCAATTTCCTATGCAAGTAGCATGAAGAAAAGCGTCGCAAATGCACACAAAATATGTCAAGTCAATCACCTATGCTTGCTAAGGGCAAGTCCATTGGCTCATGATAACAAACTCGTTCTCAAGTGTAAGACTATGCGACGCAACTCATAAGAGAAGAGGAGTTTTGACATTTAAGATTTTAAAACCTACTCGTACGAATCAACAATGCTTACGTAATAAAATTACGAGGGTCATACCTTAAGATTTTTTTTAAAGCGAGATGCCTAGCTCGCACGCACGCGAGAGAAATTGCGGAAAAAGGCACAAAGTCAAGCATGAAGTTTTTATGGGTTTTTTTTTTTGTACAAATGCTTTCAAGGGGGAACTTACCTTCCTAACCCTCGGCAAATGTAAAACTTTTCATCTAGAATACTTTTTTTTTCTCTTATTTTTTTCAGCTTTTTGCTTGCAAACATTTTATTCAACCTCACATTTAAAACTTGATAATGTGCCTAAGGGATAATAATGGAGCGTAACATGCGAGCTAGGCAAATACAAAGGCTAAATAAGAACTCTAAAGTCACCTAAAAGCACACAAAGACACGCACGAGGTTTCATATGATGTAATTTTGTGTGATCGCTAGTCTTGACTTCAATTTTCATGCATGGAAAGAACATAAAAATCAATCGAACTAAGCTAGTCAAGGCATCGAATCATGTGAATAAAGTCATCGCAAAGAACGTCAATCATCTTAAAGATACGATTCATGAAATCATTGCACACTCAATCTAAGATTTTTTTTTCGAATGGTACTACTTAATCGCTTAGCAAACATTACATCGTGTGAACAATAATTAAGGCTAGGATGAACACGAAGTTTCGCAAGTATCATGCGCATGAAATGAACAAAGCATGGAAATGCATTGATAAGAATGTAAAGCATGCACACTACTTATTAAACTCAAGGCGTGAAGATACTCACTAGCGTAGCTTAACGTCTTGGCTAAGACGTGGCCGATTCTCCCATTTTAATAGAACCACACTTAAGAAGTCCTATGCTAGGATCCCTTCTCAAGCGGTGTAAAAGAGAAACTTGGGATTAGTTGGAGTCGTCAAGCTTGAAGTCCTCTTGCTCCAAACTTTGTTCGGCTCCGTGATACACCTTGATTCGATGGCCATTAACTTTGAAGGTTTCCCCATCATTATTCATGAGCTCTACATGGCCATCATCATAAACTTTATCGATTTTAAAAGGTCCCGACCACCTTGATTTGACCTTTCCCAGGAAGATCCTCAATCGTGAGTTGAAGAGAAGTACGTTATCCCCCTTTTGGAATGTACGCTCTAGAATCTTCTTATCATGCCATCTCTTCGTCCTCTCCTTGTAAATCTTTGAACTCTCATAAGAATCGAGTCTAATCTCATCTAGCTCGTGGAGTTGGAGGATTCTCTTCTCTCCCGCCGTCTTCAAGTCAAAATTCAACTTCTTGATTGCCCACATGGCCTTATACTCCATTTTGACGGAGAGATGGCATGGCTTCCCATAGATCAGGTGATATGGTGACATGCCAATCAGGGTCTTGAAAGCGGTGCGATATGCCCATAAAGCTTCTTCCAGCTTTGACAACCAATCCTTCCTTGAGTTCCCCACCGTTTTCTCGATTATCGCTTTTATCTTCCTATTAGATACTTCAACTTGTCCACTAGTTTGAGGGTGATAAGGCGTCGCAATTTTGTGATAAACTCCATATTTTCGAAGCATCGCTTCGAATTGCCTCTCTTTGAAATGAGTTCCATTATCACTAATCACAGTCCTCGGAGCTCCAAATCTCGGAAAGATGACCTTCTTGAATAACTTGATCATAACTTTGGCATCGCAAGAAGGTGAGGCAATGGCTTCCACCCATTTCGAGACATAGTCGACGGCGACTAGAATATACTTATTCCCATAAGAAGATGGGAATGGTCCCATGAAGTCGATCACCCATACGTCGAATATCTCAACCTCTAGATTACCCTTTTGAGGCATTTCATCTCTCTTTGAAATGTTTCCGGTTCTTTGACATGCATCACAAGACTTCACGAACTCATACGTATCCTTGAACAAACTCGGCCAATAAAATCCACATTGAAGAACCTTTGCGGCCGTTTTGGAGCTTGAGCCATGCCCACCATAGGGAGAAGAGTGACATCCTTCAAGAATACCTTGTTGGTCGCATTTCGTGACGCATGATCTATAAAGTCCATCCGCGCAAAGCCTATATAGATAAGGCTCGTCCCAAAAGTACGGGTTGATATCATGAAGGAATTTCTTCCTTTGGTTGTAATTTGCTCCCTCCGGTAGAATTCCACAAGCTAGGAAATTCACGAAGTCCGCATACCATGGAGCTTGCGTGGTCTCGATGCTCATCAAGTATTCCCCAATGAATGTGTCATTTATCGGAATCGTTATTGAATTTTCTCCCTTGGATAGTTCGAGCCTTGATAAGTGATCCGCCACTACATTCTCTACTCCTTTCTTGTCCTTAATCTCTATATCAAATTCTTGCAATAGGAGTACCCATAAGTCTAGGCTATGCTTCCTTCTTAGAAACCAAATACTTGATGGCGGCATGATCTGTGTAGACTATTGTTTTAGAACCAATCAAGTATTGCATAAATTTTTCAAAGTCATAGACAATGGCTAGCATTTCCTTCTCCGTTATTGAGTAGCTTCCTTGGGTAGTGTCAAGGGCCTTACTAACGTAATAGATTACGTGGAGCCGTTCATCGATTCGTTGACCCAAGACGGCTCCAATGGCGCTATCACTTGCATCGCACATCATTTCAAACGGTAAGTCCCAATTTGGTGGTTGAATAATAGGTGCGGTCATTGAAATTCACAGCGCCTCTGATACACAGATTGGTGAACAAGCAGTTGCTACAGCACACTCTTGTTCACTCGGAAACTGTTTCAGCAAGAAAGAACAAGGACACAAGTTTGTTCACCCAGTTCAGCCAAATTGCCTACGTCTAGGGAGGACTCTTCTCAGTTCTCAATCCACTAATCTCAAAGTTTCCAAGTACCCACGGTTACAACCCACGCAACCTATGCTACTCAACCTTAGGTGGATCCTCGCACACAATCAGAAGGCTCTGACTTGTGTCTGCACACCCTCTACTAATATCTATCTAGAATAGCTACTTTCTCCTCGAAACTCAGCCTATTCTAAACAATACTCAAGTTTTGCAGGGTTGCTATAGCACACGGCTGATGCACAAATTGTCCGCGTCGCTCCAAAGCCTTCCGCTGAGCCGTTCGAACGATTCCACGAGTGCTGCACACTCTGGAATACTCCCCCTCACTCAGTGACCTCCTATCACTAGCAAGCACTGCCGTCTAGACACTCGACTAAGTCACTCACCCGTCAGTTCTTCCGTGGCTGCCCTTGATCAACCAACAAGCACCAATGCTCTGAATTGGCTTCCAGATCAAGCTTGGATCAGACTACACAAGTCCTGATCACCCTCTGCTTTTGTCACCACAGCTTTGCGCTCACGCTCTGCTCTCGGTGATAATCGAAGACTTCATTCGCACACCAAAATCACTCTCTCGGAAATCTGTGTGTTCTCGCTTTCAGCTCTCTTCTTCGATCACCCTTCATCGCTCTGAAGGGTCTCCATTATACAGGCGCGTCCACTGCTATCATTATCAGATTATAGCAGTTCCCCTAGCAACATCAATATCTCCTAAATTCTAGGAGATTAGATTTGATTTGAGATTCAAACCAAAACTCCTACTTTAGCTAGGAATCTCCATTCTGGAATATTCTCTGTAGCAACTCTGAACCTCCTCTGATGCTCTTCGAAGGACTGCCACACCTTCTTTCCAAAAAACGGATTGCTGCTGCACGGACAGACGCTATAGCTCTTCTGAACAAGCTCCTGCTAAAGCTTCCTCCTGCTATAGCTGCTCCTTATTCACTTGTGCTGGTTTTGTCAAACACTGCCATACTGCAACAACAATCTCCCCCTTGGCATTTTGACAAAACCCCTTTGAAAGCTGCAATTCAAATCCTCCGGAACTAACTCCCCCTCCCCTTTTTCTCCCCCTTTTTGGCACAATTGACAAGGGGAAGTTCCTTCTTGTCTCAAGAGGGCAAGACACAGAGACCCAGAGAAGATCTCAGGTCTTCGAACCGTACTGTTTCCAGAAGTTTAGTGAAGATATCAGCAAGCTGTTTGGCCGACACAACATGCTGGAGAGCAATAATTTTCTTTTCCACCAGATCTCAGATGAAGTGATGCCGAATTTCAATGTGTTTGGTTCTGCTGTGCTGAACAGGATTCTTGGAGATGCTGATTGCACTATGTTGTCACAGTAGAGAGTCATTTCACCTTGATCGAGTCCATACTCGCCCAGCATTTGCTTCATCCACATCATCTGTGCACAGCAGCTCCCAGCTGTAGATAGTGAAATGCTGTTTTGTTTCCTACTGAACCATGACACCAGGTTGTTCCCCAGGAAGAAGCAGCCTCCAGAAGTGCTCTTCCTATCTTCAGCACATCCTGCCCAATCTGCATCACGATATCCCACTAGATTTGCATTTGTATCCTTAGTATACCATAGGCCATAGTGCACAGTACCTCCAACATACCGAATGATTCGCTTGACCAGCTGCAAGTGACTGTCTTTGGGGCAGGCTTGAAATCTAGCACAAACTGCTACAGCAAAGGAGATGTCAGGGCGGCTGGCAGTCAGGTACAATAAGCTCCCAATCATACTTCTGTAGGTGGTCTGACTCACTTCCATTCCATATTCATCTTTGATGGCTTTGACATGAGTGGCAGCGGGTGTTCGTTTATGACTGGCTTTATCTAGCTGAAATTTCTGCACAAGATTCTTGCTGTATTTGCTTTGTGCAATAAAGATGCCATCTGTTTTCTGGGTGATCTCCAGACCCTGGAAATACGATAATTTTCCGACCATGCTCATTTTCAATTCCTTCTGCATGTGATCCACAAACTGCTTCACCAGATGCTGAGACTTCGATCCAAAGACAATGTCATCCACATATATCTGCGCAATGATCACATCCGACTTGGTGTTTTTCACAAATAGAGTTTTCTCAGCTCCCCCTCTATTGTAGCCATGTTTTTCAAGAAAAATGGCAGCCGCTCGTACCATGCTCGAGGAGCCTGTTTAATCCCGTCCAGAGCTCTCTTTAGTTTGTACACGTGCTCCGGATGATGAGGATCTTCAAAACCTTTTGGCTGGGAAATATATACTTCTTCAGTGAGGTCTCCGTTTAGAAATGCACTTTTGACATCCATTTGATATAGTTTAAAACCCAGAAAACAGGACATAGCTAGAAGCAGTCTGATGGCCTCTAGACGAGCGACTGGAGCAAAAGTTTCTTCGAAGTCTATCCCCTCAATTTGAGTGTATCCTTGAGCAACAAGCCTGGCTTTGTTTCTTGTGATTGAAATTTCACAGCGTCTCACTTAGACAGATTTGTGAACTAGCAGTTGCTGCAGCACACTCTTGTTCACACAAAATAATCTCATCAAGCAATGAACAAAGGCACAGGTTTGTTCACCCAGTTCGGCCAAACTGCCTACGTCTGGGGAGGACCATTCTCGAGTCCTCAATCCACTCAATCAAAAGTCCCAAGCACACTCGGTTACAACGCACGCAACCTATGCTACTTTAACCCCGTGTGGATCACACAACACAATCAGAACAAGCTATGATTTGTGTCAGCACACCCTCTACAGTATGTCAGTCTAGAATAGCTACAATCTTCTCAAAGAACTTAGCCTATTCTATACTACACTACTCAGCAGAGTTGCTGCAGCAACAGCTGTAACACACAGCTGAAGCACAATGTCCGCGTCGCTCCAAGGCCTTCTGTCGAGCCGATCGAACCTCTCCAAGAGCGCTGCACACTCTGAGTAACTCCCCCTCACTCAGTGACCACCTGCCACTAGTGAGTTCTTCCGCACGAACCTCGACCGAGCCTTCCACCCGTCAGTTCTTCCGCGGCTGCCTTTGATCAACCAACAAGCTCCACAACTCTGAATTGGCTTCCAGATCAATGCACAAATCAGTCTCTGCAAGACCTGATTCTCTTCTGCAATGCTCACCACAGCTCTGCGCTCAACGCTCTGCTCACGGGTGATGATCGAAGAAAACTCCCGTCACACACCAAGGATCCTCACTCTGAAATCTGTGTGTGCTCTCGTGTATCCCTCAGCTTCGATCACCCTCTTCAGCCCTCACCCCTTCTGCTTAAATACCCACACCAATTTAAGCAGTTTCCAGGTTTAGGCCATTGGCCATTGATCCACAAGATCAATTATCTCCTAAAAACTAGGAAATTAGATTTGATTAATATCTTCAATGCAAATCTCCTTCCTCTGACCAGTAAACCTTGCTGGAATATGCTCAACAGCATTTTAGAAATTCTTCTAAGAGCAAGAACACAACTGCCATACCTTCAAAGCTCACCAAGTACATAACTGCTACTCGGACAGTTGATACAGCACTTGAACCAGCACCTGCTGCAGCATCCCCTGCTGTATCTGCTACTGCTTGTTTGTTTGAGCTGCACCAGCTCCTTGTTCACATATGTTGGTTTTGTCAATCCTGCCATACTAGCATCATCAATCTCCCCCTTGGCATTTTGACAAAACCACCAGATATCAATCTTGAGAAATTCTCCTCTACTTCTTAGCCTGCTCTTTCTCCTCCCCCTTTTTGGAATAAATGACAAGGGGGGTGTGGCAGGGAGAACTTATGGGGGCAACACACAGAGCCCTAGAGAGGCTCTCAGATCTTCAAACCGGGCTGCATCCATAGCTTTGCTGAAGATATCAGCAAGCTGTTTGGCAGTCACAACATGCTGGAGCGAGATAACTTTCTTTTCAACAAGATCACGAATGAAGTGATGACGAATGTCAATGTGCTTAGTTCTGCTGTGCTGAACCGGGTTCTTGGATATGCTGATGGCACTCATATTGTCACAGTAGAGAGTCATTTCATTTTGAGCAATCCCATACTCGCTCAGCATTTGCTTCATCCACAACATTTGTGCACAGAAGCTACCAGCAACAATGTACTCAGCCTCGGCAGTGGATAGGGAAATGCTATTCTGTTTTCTGCTGAACCAAGAGACCAGGTTATTCCCCAAGAAGAAACATCCTCCCGAAGTGCTCTTCCTGTTCTCTGAGCAACCTGCCCAGTCTGCATCACTGTATCCGACCAGATTTGCATTTGTGTCTTTAGTGTACCACAAGCCATAGTCCACAGTGCCACCGACATACCGAATGATGCGCTTGACCAACTGCAGATGACTATCTCTGGGACAGGCTTGAAATCTGGCACAGACTCCTACGGCATAAGAAATGTCAGGACGGCTGGCAGTTAGATAAAGCAAGCTCCCAATCATGCTTCTGTAGACAGTCCGACTCACTTCCAAACCATGCTCGTCTTTGATGGCTTTCACATGAGTGGCAGCAGGAGTTCGCTTGTGGCTTGCTGAATCTAGCTGGAATTTCTTCACAAGAGACTTGCTGTATTTACTTTGAGCAATGAAGATCCCATCCTTTTTCTGCGTAATCTCCAAACCAAGAAAGTATGAAAGTTCTCCTACCATGCTCATTTGAAATTCTTGCTGCATGTGATGCACAAACTGCTTCACCAGGTGCTGGGACTTTGATCCAAAGACAATATCATCCACATATATTTGAGCAATGATCACATCAGACAGAGTTCTTTTGACAAACAAGGTTTTGTCAGCTCCCCCTCGGTTGTAGCCATGTTCTTCCAGGAAAACTGTCAACCGCTCATACCATGCCCGAGGAGCCTGTTTAAGTCCATATAAGGCTTTCTTCAGTTTATACACCTGTTCTGGATGATGAGGATCTTCAAAACCTTTTGGTTGAGAGACATAAACTTCTTCAGAGAGATCTCCATTCAAGAACGCACTTTTAACATCCATTTGATATAATTTGAACCCCAGGCAGCAAGACATTGCTAGAAGCAGTCTGATAGCCTCCAGACGAGCTACTGGAGCAAATGTTTCATCAAAGTCTAGACCCTCAATCTGAGAATATCCCTGGGCAACCAGTCTGGCTTTATTTCGTGTAATGTTGCCCTTTTCATCAGTTTTGTTTTTGAACACCCATTTTGTGCCTATGATGTTTACCCCATTTGGTCTGTCTACCAGATCCCAAACATCGTGTCTTTCAAACTCTGCCAATTCCTCCTGCATAGCCATAATCCAGAATTCATCACTCATGGCCTCCTTGAAATTCTTTGGTTCAATGCTGGACATGAAACATGTATTGAGATAGGCATGACTTCTGGTTCTTCTTCTGTCTGAGGGATTCCCAATCACATTTGTCAAGGGATGATCCTTCAGTATCTTCTTTGGGGGCTGTCTTGAAGGAGGATCAGGAGCCTCAGTGTGAAGATCATCAGACAGGCTTTCTGATTGGTCATCTGGAATTTCTGCTTCAGCACTAGCTGTAGCATCTTCTGTAGCCGCAGCTTGTTCACTTCTGGTCTGTCTACCAGGCATTTCTTCAAGATCAGAGTCAGTGTCAGAATCAGGGATAGATGCTTCTTCTGCATCATTGACAACAACATTTATGGACTCCATGACAGTTTTTGTTCGCTGGTTGAAAACACGATATGCCCTGCTGTTTGTTGAATATCCCAAGAACATTCCAGGATCACTCTTAGGATCGAGCTTCTTTCTATACTCCCGGTCTCTCAGAATGAAGCAATCACTTCCAAAGATATGAAAGTATTTAACCGTGGGCTTTTTCTGATTCCAGAGCTCATAGCAGGTCTGTTTGGTTCCCCTTCGCAAGGTGACTCTATTGATGATGTAGCATGCGGTGTTCATGGCCTCTGCCCAGAATTTCAGAGGAATCCTCTTAGCATGGATCATCACTCTTGCCATTTCTTGAATTGTTCGGTTCTTCCGTTCCACCACACCATTTTGCTGAGGGGTAATGGGAGAAGAGTACTGATGTGTTATACCCCTTTGTTGACAGAATTCATCCATGTCTTTGTTTTCAAACTCTCTGCCATGATCACTGCGAATGCTGCTGATTCTGAGATTCTTCTCTTGCTCTAATCGAGATACCAGTGACACAATGACACTCACAGTATCTGACTTTTCCCTGATAAAATCAATCCAAGTGAATCTAGAATAGTCGTCAACACAGACAAATGCATACCTTTTCTTGCCTAGGCTCTCGACTTCCATTGGTCCCATCAGATCCATGTGAATCAGCTGTAGAGGCCTGGTGGTACCAATGTCTTTGACTCGTGGATGTGAGGCCTTCTTCTGTTTCCCAATCTGACAGTCTCCACAAATGGAGTCTGTCTCTCCTTTCAGCAGTGGAATTCCCCTGACCAGCCCTTCTGAGGCAATTCTCTTTAGAGTTCTCAGGTTAACATGTCCCATCCTTTTGTGCCATAAAGTCATTTCCTCGGCCTTTGTTAACATACACTTCTGAATCCGTGAGTTTGAACTCACATTGAGAAGGTAACAGTTGCTCTTGGATCTAGCTCCTTCCATTATACACTTTCCAGATTTGTCGAGGACTTGGCATGAGTCTTTCGTAAACTTAACTTGTTTAGTCCCATCACACAGCTGGCTGATGCTGATGAGATTAGCCTTTAACCCTTCCACCAAAAGGACATTGCTCAGACTTGGCATTTTCTACAGCCAAAGTACCTCTTCCCAGAACTCTTCCTTTCAGACCATTACCAAACTTCACACGTTGTTCCAGACAGGGAGTAATATTTTTCAGAAAGGATCTTTCCCCTGTCATATGACCTGAACACCTACTATCAAAGTACCAGCTTATCTTATCTGAGGTGCTAGCTGTGCTGATAAGGGCGAGGAGCTAAGTCTGCGCATGTTTCTGCCTGACAGATTCCCTGGGCGATGCAATTCTGGCACGAGCTGAGAAATAGTTTCTTCGAATATGACCTCTGCGACCACAGCTGGAACAAAACTTTAAAGTTCTTTTGTTACTGTGATGTAGAGCTTGCTGCAGCAAGTCCTGGTTCACTCCTTTTTGTGTTTTTGTGCCTCTTCTTGAAGACCTGTATCTGGCCATGTTGCATTCATCTTCACTCAGGTTTTTCTCATCTTCACTTCCACTGGCAGAAAGAGCTTTCTTTTTCATCCGTTTGCTGGTGCAGTTGATTTGTCGATGACCGTAGCCTGCACAATTCCAGCATTGGACTCCCTTTTTCATCTCTTTCTTATCATCTTCATCCTGAACTGGTTCTTTCCCTTTCCCCCTTCGTTCACTGCCCCTTCTGAATTGTCTTCGCGAGGAAGAGCTTCTCTCAGTTCTGGATTCCATGTTTTTCAGAAGCTTCCCAAGGTTCTTAACAAGCATGCTCATCTGATCATCTGGAACTGTCTGCTTGATTTCTGCTTCAGCTTTCAATCCAACATTTTTGTCCTTGGAAGTGGTGTCCTCTTTGACCAGTTTCATCTCAAATTGTTTGAGAGACCCCATCAGCTCTTCCAACCTCATGAACCTGACATTCTGCGCTTCTTCAATAGCTGTCACTTTCATGTCGAATTTTGTGGGCAATGATCTGAGAACCTTTCTGATAAGCTTTTCTTCAGGGATGGGCTCACCGAGAGCATGAGCTTCATTTGCAAGATCACAGAGTTTAGCATTAAACTCAGTGACTGTTTCTTCATCCAGCATCCTCAGATTCTCAAATTGTGTGGCAATTATCTGGAGTCTTGACAGCTTCACTCTATCAGTTCCTTCATGGGCAGTTTGCAGAATCTCCCATGCTTGCTTGGCCATGTCACAGTTTGAGATCAACCTGAAATTGTTAGCATCAACTGCAGCAAAAATTGCATTCAGAGCCTTTGAATTACCAGTTGCTGCAGCACCTTCTTCAGCAGTCCACTGCTCTTCAGGTTTTATTCTTGTCACTCCTTGCTCATCCATGGTGATTGGAGGAGACCACTGAACCACAACAGCTCTCCATGTCTTCTCATCAATAGCCCTGAGAAAGGCTTTCATTCTAGCTTTCCAATATCCATAATTGCTCTCTTCCAATAATGGAGGTCTGCTTGTGCTCTGACCTTCCTTCATTGTCTTGGCTTTTTCAGAGACACTGTAGGATCTTTTAACTCTGTGTGTCGAGTTCCTGCTCTGATACCAATTGAAATTTCACAGCGTCTCAGTTAGACAGATTTGTGAACTAGCAGTTGCTGCAGCACACTCTTGTTCACACAAAATAATCTCAGCAAGCAATGAACAAAGGCACAGGTTTGTTCACCCAGTTCGGCCAAACTGCCTACGTCTGGGGAGGACTATTCTCGAGTCCTCAATCCACTCAATCAAAAGTCCCAAGCACACTCGGTTACAACGAACGCAACCTACGCTACTTTAACCCCGTGTGGATCACACAACACAATCAGAACAAGCTCTGATTTGTGTCAGCACACCCTCTACAGTATGTCAGTCTAGAATAGCTACAATCTTCTCAAAGAACTTAGCCTATTCTATACTACACTACTCAGCAGAGTTGCTGCAGCAACAGCTGTAACACACAGCTGAAGCACAATGTCCGCGTCGCTCCAAGGCCTTCTGCCGAGCCGATCGAACCTCTCCAAGAGCGCTGCACACTCTGAGTAACTCCCCCTCACTCAGTGACCACCTGCCACTAGTGAGTTCTTCCGCACGAACCTCGACCGAGCCTTCCACCCGTCAGTTCTTCCGCGGCTGCCTTTGATCAACCAACAAGCTCCACAGCTCTGAATTGGCTTCCAGATCAATGCACAAATCAGTCTTCTGCAAGACCTGATCAACGCTCTGCTCACGGGTGATGATCGAAGAAAACTCCCGTCACACACCAAGGATCCTCACTCTGAAATCTGTGTGTTCTCTCGTGTATCCCTCAGCTTCGATCACCCTCTTCAGCCCTCACCCCTTCTGCTTAAATACCCACACCACTTTAAGCAGTTTCCAAGTTTAGGCCATTGGCCATTGATCCACAAGATCAATTATCTCCTAAAAACTAGGAAATTAGATTTGATTAATATCTTCAATGCAAATCTCCTTCCTCTGACCAGTAAACCTTGCTGGAATATGCTCAACAGCATTTTAGAAATTCTTCTAAGAGCAAGAACACAACTGCCATACCTTCAAAGCTCACCAAGTACATAACTGCTACTCGGACAGTTGATACAGCACTTGAACCAGCACCTGCTGCAGCATCCCCTGCTGTATCTGCTACTGCTTGTTTGTTTGAGCTGCAGCAGCTCCTTGTTCATATGTTGGTTTTGTCAATCCTGCCATACTAGCATCATCAGTGATGTTCCCCTTTTCATCAGTTTTGTTTTTGAAGATCCATTTGGTACCTATAATGTTTACTCCTTTAGGTCTGTTCACCAAGTCCCAAACATCGTGTCTTTCGAATTCTGTTAGTTCTTCCTGCATAGCTATCATCCAGAATTCGTCATTCAAGGCTTCCTTGAATGTCTTCGGTTCTATACTGGATAGGAAGCAGGTATTGAGGTAAGCATTGCTTCTGGTTCTCCTTCTTTATGTCGGATCTCCAATCACATTGGTCAGTGGATGGTTCTTCTGAATCTTCTTTGGAGGCTGCCTTGGTGGTGGATCATGAGTCTCATCATTCTGTTCTTCATACAGGCTCTCTTGAAGTTCGTCTGTATTTTCTGCTTCAGCACTTGCGATAGCATCATCTAGAGCTGAAGTTTGTTCACTTCTCCTCTGATTGGCAGGGGCATCTTCAATGTCAGAGTCTTCGTCGTCAGGAACAGTGGAAGATTCTTCTTCAACATCTTTGACTACTACATTTATGGATTCCATCACTGTTCTTATTCTCTGATTGTACACTCAATATGCCCTACTGTTCATTGAATATCCCAGGAAGAAACCAGCATCGCTCTTTGGTTCAAGCTTCTTCCTGTACTCCCAATCTCTCAGAATGTAGCAGTCACTTCCAAAGATATGAAAGTATTTTACTGTGGGCTTCTTCTGATTCCAGAGCTCATAGCAAGTCTGGTTGGTTCCTTTTCGTAAGGTGACTCTGTTGATGATGTAGCATGCAGTGTTCATTGCCTCACCCCAGAATCTCAGGGGGATCATCTTGGCATGAATCATGACTCTGGCCATTTCTTGAATTGTCCGATTCTTTCGTTCCACTACACCATTCTGCTGAGGAGTGATTGGAGAGGAAAACTGATCTGAGATACCCTTTTGATGACAGAACTCATCCACTGCTTCGTTTTCAAACTCTCTGCCATGATCACTGCGGATGTTGGTGATTCTGAGATTTTTCTGTTGCTCCAGACGGGACACCAATGAGACTATTACTTTTACAGTGTCTGATTTCTCTCTGATAAAATCAATCCAAGTGAACCGGGTATAGTCATCAACGCAGACGAAGGCATATCTTTTCTTACCCACACTCTCGACTTCCATAGGACCCATCAGGTCCATGTATATCAACTGGAGAGGTCTGGTTGTGTTTGTATCTTTAACTTTTGGATGTGAAGCCTTTTTTTGTTTCCCAATCTGACAATCTCCGCAGATGGAACTTGTCTCGCCTTTAATCAGCGGTACTCCTCTGGCTAACCCTTCTGTTGCAATCTTCTTCAGAGTCCTCAGATTGAAATGACCCATCCTTCTGTGCAGGAGATTCATTTCCTCTGCATTAGTTAGCATGCATCTTGGTAAAGGAGAGTTTGTGTCTACCTTGAGAAGATAGCAGTTGCTTCTCGATCTGGTCCCCTCCATTCTTGTTGAAGACTTTGCACGAATCTTTTGTAAACTTCACCTGTTGAGTCCCATCACACAGCTGGCTAATGGTTATGAGGTTCGCCTTCAGTCCTTCCACCAGCATGACATTGCTTAGTTCGGGCATCCCTTCAACTGCCAGTGTTCCCTTTCCCAGAACTCTTCCCCTCAGGCCATTTCCAAACTTCACCTATTGTTCTAAGCAAGGAGTTATACTCTTCAAGAAGGATCTTTCTCCCGTCATATGCTTCGAGCAGCCACTGTCAAAATACCAGCTAACCTTGTTCGAGGAACTTGCTGTGCTGATAAGAGCAAGATGCTGAGTTCTCCCATAGTTGTGCTTAGCTATTTTTCTGGCTGACCCCTTTCTGTGGTATGTTGATGGACAGTTCCTCCTAATGTGACCTTTGAGCCCGCACCTATAGCATCTTTTATACTTTAATAGTGTCTTGACATGGTGATATAGGGATCGCTGTAGCAGGAGCTGATTCACCCTACCTTGTGTTTTTCTGCCTTTTCTGACTGATCTGTATCTGACCATGTTGCATTCATCTTCACTCAGATCTGTCTCGTCTTCACTTCCGCTGGCAGAAAGAGCATTTTTCTGGTCGGCCTTCTTCATTGGTATACTAGTACAGTCGTCTTGCCGATGACCATATCCTTCACAGTTCCAACACTTCATGCTCTTTCTTCTGTTTCTCTTTTCATCATCATTTTGAGCAGATTCCTTCCCTCTCCTTTTATTCTCTCCACCTCTTCTAAATTGTTTTCGTGTGGAAGAGCTTTGCCCAGTTCTTGAATTCATGTTCTTAAGGAGTTTCCCAAGGTTCTTTACCAGCATACTCAGCTGGTCATCTAGAGCTGGCTTCTTCACTTCTGTCTCTCCCTTCAGTCCTATATTCTCCTTAGGATTAGGCTCTTCTTTAACCAACTTCATCTCAAATTGTTCGAGTGATCCAACCAATTCTTCCAGCCTCAAGTGTCTGATATTTTGAGCTTCTTCAATGGCCGTCACTTTCATGTCAAATCTTGTGGGCAACGATCTGAGTACCTTCCTAATCAGCTTCTCTTCAGAAATAGGTTCTCCAAGGGCATGGGCTTCATTTGCCAGGTCACACAGTTTTGCATTGAACTCAGTGATCGTCTCCTCTTCTAGCATTCTCAAATTTTCAAACTGTGTAGCAATAATCTGTAATCTTGACAGCTTTACTTTATCAGTTCCTTCATGGGCAGTTTGCAGGATCTCCCAAGCTTGCTTGGCCATATCACAGTTTGATATCAACCTGAATTGTTAGCATCAACCGCAGCAAAGATAGCATTCAGAGCCTTTGAATTACCGGTTGGTGCAGCTCCCTCTTCAGTAGTCCATTGTGCTTCAGGTTTTATATGTGTAACTCCTTGTTCATCCATGGTGATCGGAGGAGACCACTGGACCACAATAGCTCTCCAGGTCTTCTCATCAATGGCTTTGACAAAGGCCTTCATCCTAGCCTTCCAATATCCATAGTTGCTTTCTTCCAACAATGGAGGTCTGCTCGTGCTCTATCCTTCCTTCATTGTTCCTTGACTTCTTCAGAGGCGATGTAGGATCTTTTACTCTGTTTGTTGAGCTCCCGCTCTGATACCAATTGAAATTCACAGCGCCTCTGATTCACTCGGAAACTATTTCAGCAGGAAAGAACAAGGACACAAGTTTGTTCACCCAGTTCAGCCAAATTGCCTACGTCTGGGGAGGACTCTTCTCAGTCCTCAATCCACTAATCTCAAGGTTTCCAAGTACCCACGGTTACAACCCACGCAACCTATGCTACTCAACCTTAGGTGGATCCTCGCACACAATCAGAAGGCTCTGACTTGTGTCTGCACACCCTCTACTGATATCTATATAGAATAGCTACTGTCTCCTCGAAACTCAGCCTATTCTAAACAATAATTAAGGCTAGGATGAACACGAAGTTTCGCAAGTATCATGCGCATGAAATGAACAAAGCATGGAAATGCATTGATAAGAATGTAAACATGCACACTTCTTATTAAACTCAAGGTGCGAAGATACTCACTAGCGTAGTTTAACGTCTTGGCTAAGACGTGGCCGATTCTCCCATTTTAATAGAACCACACTTAAGAAGTCCTATGCTAGGATCCCTTCTCAAGCGGTGTAAAAGAAAAACTTGGGATTAGTTGGAGTCGTCAAGCTTGAAGTCCTCTTGCTCCAAACTTTGTTCGGCTCCGTGATACACCTTGATTCGATGGCCATTAACTTTGAAGGTTTCCCCATCATTATTCATGAGCTCTACATGGCCATCATCATAAACTTTATCGATTTTAAAAGGTCCCGACCACCTTGATTTGACCTTTCCCAGGAAGATCCTCAATCGTGAGTTGAAGAGAAGTACGTTATCCCCCTTTTGGAATGTACGCGCTAGAATCTTCTTATCATGCCATCTCTTCGTCCTCTCCTTGTAAATCTTTGAACTCTCATAAGAATCGAGTCTAATCTCATCTAGCTCGTGGAGTTGGAGGATTCTCTTCTCTCCCGCCGTCTTCAAGTCAAAATTCAACTTCTTGATTGCCCACATGGCCTTATACTCCATTTCGACGGGGAGATGGCATGGCTTCCCATAGATTAGGTGATATGGTGACATGCCAATCAGGGTCTTGAAAGCGGTGCGATATGCCCATAAAGCTTCTTCCAGCTTTGACGACCAATCCTTCCTTGAGTGCCCCACTGTTTTCTCGAGGATCGCTTTTATCTTCCTATTAGATACTTCAACTTGTCCACTAGTTTGAGGATGATAAGGCGTCGCAATTTTGTGATAAACTCCATATTTTCGAAGCATCGCTTCGAATTGCCTCTCTTTGAAATGAGTTCCATTATCACTAATCATGGTCCTCGGGGCTCCAAATCTCGGAAAGATGACCTTCTTGAATAACTTGATCATAACTTTGGCATCGCAAGAAGGTGAGGCAATGGCTTCCACCCATTTCGAGACATAGTCGACGGCGACTAGAATATACTTATTCCCATAAGAAGATGGGAATGGTCCCATGAAGTCGATCCCCCATACGTCGAATATCTCAACCTCTAGATTACCCTTTTGAGGCATTTCATCTCTCTTTGAAATGTTTCCGGTTCTTTGACATGCATCACAAGACTTCACGAACTCATACGCATCCTTGAACAAACTCGGCCAATAAAATCCACATTGAAGAACCTTTGCGGCCGTTTTGGAGCTTGAGCCATGCCCACCATAGGGAGAAGAGTGACATCCTTCAAGAATACCTTGTTGGCCGCATTCCGCGACGCATGATCTATAAAGTCCATCCGCGCAAAGCCTATATAGATAAGGCTCGTCCCAAAAGTACCGGTTGATATCATGAAGGAATTTCTTCCTTTGGTTGTAATTTGCTTTTTCCGGTAGAATTCCACAAGCTAGGAGATTCACGAAGTCCGCATACATGGAGCTTGCGCGGTCTCGATGCTCATCAAGTATTCCCCAATGAATGTGTCATTTACGGGAATCGTTATTGAATTTTCTCCCTTGGATAGTTCGAGCCTTGATAAGTGATCCGCCACTACATTCTCTACTCCTTTCTTGTCCTTAATCTCTATATCAAATTCTTGCAATAGGAGTACCCATAAGTCTAGGCTTTGCTTCCTTCTTAGAAACCAAATACTTGATGGTGGCATGATCCGTGTAGACTATTGTTTTAGAACCAATCAAGTATTGCATAAATTTTTCAAAGGCATAGACAATGGCTAGCATTTCCTTCTCCGTTGTTGAGTAGCTTCCTTGGGTAGTGTCAAGGGCCTTACTAACGTAATAGATTACGTGGAGCCGTTCATCGATTCGTTGACCCAAGACGGCTCCAATGGCGCTATCACTTGCATCGCACATCATTTCGAACGGTAAGTCCAATTCGGTTGTTGAATAATAGGTGCGGTCACTGAAATTCACAGCGCCTCTGATACACAGATTGGTGAACAAGCAGTTGCTACAGCACACTCTTGTTCACTCGGAAATTATTTCAGCAGGAAAGAACAAGGACACAAGTTTGTTCACCCAGTTCAGCCAAATTGCCTAAGTCTGGGGAGGACTCTTCTCAGTCCTCAATCCACTAATCTCAAGGTTTCCAAGTACCCACGGTTACTACCCACGCAACCTATGCTACTCAACCTTAGGTGGATCCTCGCACATAATCAGAACAGGCTCTGACTTGTATCTCCACACCCTCTACTAATATCTATCTAGAATAGCTACTGTCTCCTCGAAACTCAGCCTATTCTAAACAATACTCAAGTTCTGCAGGGTTGCTATAGCATCTGCTGTAGCACACAGCTGATGCACAAATTGCTATAGCATCTCCAAAGCCTTCAGCTGAGCCGTTCGAACGATTCCATGAGTGCTGCACACTCTGGAATACTCCCCCTCACTCAGTGACCTCCTGTCACTAGCAAGCACTGCCGTCCAGACACTCGACTGAGTCACTCACCCGTCAGTTCTTCCGCGGCTGCCCTTGATCAACTAACAAGCACCACTGCTCTGAATTGGCTTCCAGATCAAGCTTGGATCAGACTACACAAGTCCTGATCACCCTCTGCTTCTGTCACCATAGCTCTGCGCTCAGGCTCTGCTCTCGGTGATAATCGAAGACTTCGTTCGCACACCAAAATTACTCTCTCGGAAATCTGTGTGTTCTGGCTTTCAGCTCTCTTCTTCGATCACCCTTCATCGCTCTGAAGGGTCTCCATTATATAGGCGCGTCCACTGCTATCATTATCAGATTATAACAGTTCCCCTAGCAATATCAATATCTCCTAAATTCTAGGAGATTAGATTTGATTTGAGATTCAAACCAAAACTCCTACTTCAGCTAGGAATCTCCACTCTGGAATATTCTCTGCAGCAACTCTGAACCTCCTTTGGTGCTCTTCGAAGGACTGCCACACCTTCTTTCCAAAACTAGATTGCTGCTGCACGGACAGACGCTACAGCTCTTCTGAACAAGCTCCTGCTAAAGCTTCCTCCTGCTATAGCTGCTCCTTGTTCACTTGTGCTGGTTTTGTCAAACACTGCCATACTGCAACAACAGTCACCAAAGCTTTCTTTAATACCTTAAACGCCTCAAGACAAGGCTCATCAAAGGTAAATTCCACCTCATTGCGTAGAATATTTGTGAGGGGCTTTGCTATCTTTGAGAAATCCTTAATGAACCTTCGATAAAATCCCGCATGCCCGAGAAAACTTCTTATTCCTTTAACATCCATTGGAGGTGGCAGCTTTTCAATCACATCGATTTTTGCTCTATCGACTTCGATCCCTCTTTTCGACACACGATGCCCCAAAACTATGCCTTCTTTCACCATGAAATGACATTTCTCCCAATTGAGGACTAAGTCCATCTCAATGCACCTAGCCAAAACACGTGAAAGATTTGTAAGACAATCATCAAAAGAATATCCATGCACCGAAAAATCATCCATAAACACTCACATGGAATTTTCAAGAAATTCGGAAAATATGGACATCATGCATCTTTGAAAAGTACCCGGCGCATTACAAAGACCAAAAGGCATTCTCCTATATGCAAAAGTGCCATAGGGGCAAGTAAATGTTGTCTTTTCTTGGTCATCGGGGTGGATGGGAATTGGGAAAAAACCACTATAACCATCTAGAAAGCAAAAGTATTCATGTCCCACTAATCTTTCTAACATTTGATCAATAAAAGGAATTGGGAAATGATCTTTCTTAGTGGCTTTGTTTAATTTCCTATAGTCTATGCACATCCTCCACCCCGTGACCGTGCGCGTAGGGATCAATTCATTCTTATCATTCTCCACAACGGTGAGCCCGCCTTTCTTAGGCACCACATGAATTGGGCTCACCCATTCGGAGTCGGGGATCGAGTAAATTATTCCCGCATCTCTTAACTTAGTCACTTCCTTTAACAAAACCTCACCTAGCTTAGGATTTAATCACCTAAGAAATTCGCGGCTAGGTTTCACATTCTCCTCAAGTCTTATCCTATGCATGCAAACCTTGGGGCTAATCCCTTTCAAATCATCAATGGAATGCCCAATAACACCCTTATACAATTGCAACACATGCATAAGCTTAGAGGTCTCACATTCATCAAGAGATGCTTCGATAATATCGGGTAGTGAGTTGTTTGGTCCGAGGAATTCATACCTTAGATTCGGTGGAAGGGGTTTCAACCCCTCACCAAATTCCTTACCTTTTTGTGTATCGTCTTCGATGGTCTCCTCGTCGAGAGTGTTACCGTCCTCAAGATTCATCAACAAGGAAAAAGATGGACTACCACTATCTTGGGTGAGCCACTCGTACTCAAAACTTGTCAACTCATCATGAGCATCATAAACATCAAGAAAGGCCTTCCTCGCATGATAGGGGATTTCACGATCCTCATCCATTTCAAGCACATAAAAGTCAACGGGAACATAAAATTTCCATACTCTAATTGGAACATCCTCTAAAATACCCTTAGGTAACCTAGATGATCTATCCACCGATCTAAGATTTATGGATGTAGAAGTGAGTTCACCTATGTCAAGTTTTTGAAACAAGGAAAATGGCATCAAAGAAATACTAGCTCCCAAATCACATAATGCTCTATCTATGCAAAAATTGCCAATAGCAATAGGGATAGAGAATGAACCATGATCATTTAGCTTCCTAGGCATGTTATGTTGAATAATAGTGCTACAATTTGCATCCAAAGCTACGTGATCAATTTCATGCATTTCTCTCCTATGCGATATAATGTCCTTAAGAAATTTTGCATAAGTGGGCATTTGAGTTAGTACCTCCATGAAGGGGAGAGTCACTTGGAGTTTAGTCAAGATATCCGCAAAGCGTTTGAAATGTGCGTCCTCCTTCTTCTTCTTTAATCTTTGCGGAAATGGAATGGGAGGCATATATGGAGCGGGCCCTTGAGCTTTTTCTTTTTCTATCTTCTCAACTACCTCTTGAGATGAAGACCCTTCTTTATCAACCTCAACGGTTGTGTTGGCAACTTTGGTCTTCACTTGGGGTTCTTCTAAGACTCTTCCGCTCTTTAGGGTGATGGCGTTTATAGTTTCGGAAGAGTTCACATCCGGTTGAGAAGGCAATTTCTCTTGATATCTTGAGGAAGAACTCGCTTGTTGAGCAATTTGGGTCTCAAGCATTTTGTTATGCGCTTGCAATTGGTCGAGTCTTTGAAGGATGAGTTGGTTATCCTTTTGTTGTTGAGCTTGAGTTGCGGCCAATTGCGCGACAATGGATAATAGGGATGGTTCCTCTTGGCTAGGCCTCTCCTCATTTCTTTGGTAAGGAGCTTGCCCTTGTTTTCTTGGTGGGAATTCCGGAGGTGTAGGCTTTGGCTTATTGTTGATGGGCGCTCTCCTCGGAATGTTTGGGTCTTCATGGAACCTTACATGTTGAGGCGGGTTCCTTGGTTGGTAGGGAGGATTCCTCGGTTGATACCCACTTGATTGAGGTGGCACATAAGCTCTCTCTTGGTTTCTCCCAAGATAGCTAACATCTTCAAATTCATCCGCATGCTTGGAGGTGCAAGAATCTTCGTCATGCGATGGGTTAACGCATATGCTACAAGCTTGCGGATGTTCTCTTCTCTTGTTCAAATTCATGTTCCCAATAGATTGTGCCAAGGAATTTACCGTCTTCGCTAGAGAGTTGAAATCTTCCTTTGTTACGACCTTAGAGGTTTCCTCCTTGCTCTTTTTCTTCAAATGGTTCCTTTCACCACCCCATTGATGCGAATTTCGTGCAATCTTTTCGATGATCTTGAAACCATCGGTAGCCGTTAAGTCCATCATTGCTCCATTACTCGCATGGTCCATATGGTTCCTTGCATCTTAGTCCATCCCATCGTAAAAGCTTTGCACTAATTGCCACTTGTTGAATCCATGATGTGGGCAATCTCTTTGAAGCTCTTTGAAGCGCTCATAAGCCTCATAGAAGGTTTCATCGTCACGTTGAGTAAATTGATTGATTCTATCCCAAATCTTTTTTATCTTGGCGGGAGGGAAGTATTGGATTAAAAGGCTTGTGCTAGTCCCTCCCAAGTGTTGAATGTATCCGGTTCATGACTCATCAACCAATCCTTAGACTTCCCGGAAAGTGAGAACGGAAAAACCTTCATATATACCCACTCTTGTTGAATGCCCGGCATCTTGTATGTACGGCATAGCTCCGTGAATTGGGCCAAATGTGCGTTCGGGTTTCCATACCCGTCAAATTGATGTGCGGCCACCATATGGAGGAGGGCAGACTTAATCTCAAATTCTTGGTCTTCTCCCTCCGGCAAGCAAATAGGAGAACCATAATGTCCAATGGTTGGGGCGATGTATGCCCCAACCGGTCTTTCTTCTTCTTCTTGCGGAAGAGGAGCATTTCCTTGCCATCTAGGAATTTGGGGATCCATATTTCCCAGTTGTTCGGCTCGTGTAGGCGAAGGAGTATCCAAATGAGGAGTGTGAAGATCGTGTGAAGCGGAGGGATGAGAAGGTTGGCTTGTAGTTGAGGTAAAAGCTTGTTCTTGTACTCTCTTGCTCCTTGCTCTAGTTTGCATTCAAACACCTATGAAGCAATCAAAGAGAGCTTTTGTAAGTGTGAACTCAAATAGAGACAAACAAGAATAGCACGCACGCAAGCAATTACGACAACTAAAAAAAAGAAAAATAGAAAGTGAAGTAAACTAACTAAAAGTAATACTAATTAGCAATCTAGTCTAATGGCTAATTTTCCGGCAACGGCGCCATTTTGACGTTGGCGTTTTAGGCAAGCAAAATGAAGTGCTATTCTAGTCATGCAAATATCAAACAATATTTATAACCGAGTGAACTCGGGTCGATCCCAAGAGAAAAGCCTAGACTAATTGATAACTAATTAATGCTACTATTGAAATTCTACGGTTTAAGGGGGGGTTTTGTCCTCCTATAGAGGTATCTCTAGTAAGTACTAAAGATAAATGATAGTTGGATTTGTCTGATGAATAAAAGGTGACTAGGGATTCAACTTTCCCCTAAGATATGCGGAAAATGAAATACATCACTATTACATGCATGAACTACGTTTGGTTGATAAAAGCAAGGCTAATGCCTCGTCCACTCTAGGTTCAACTCTCGCTCCTTCCCTAGAGTGGAGAGGATACACAAATGACACGGTTTTCAAACTCTCGCTCTATTGAACCGTGTAGAACTTGAGTCCCATAACCGCACCCTCTCGGTCTATTGGCCGGTTACTCAAATCCGCTTAAAACTTAGCCTAATGTCAAGAGTGTATGTCACTCTTGCACACAAACACTCCATATATGATCATACAATAGCTATGAAACATCCTAAATTCAATTCTCATTCCATCCTTAAGAGTTGTACTCATGCATACTCACTTAGGCATTTCGTCAACACTTGGTGTGCATACAATAAATACATAGCTAGGGCACAAATAATCAAACCAAACTTCATTCAATACAATAAAATAGTGTTCTACATCAGATCCAATCCTAGGGGATCCATTTGATCCCAATCACATAAACAACTACTCACTCATAATGAGTGTGCACAAATACATGATTAATAAGTGAAACATGAATGTAAATACAAAGTTAAGGGTTTAGAAAAGTAGTCTAGGTCTTGAATGATCTTCAATCCAAGCTCCAATCTTCAACCAAGCTTGATCTTCTCCAAATGTTTGAATCCTTCCTCTTTAGGGTTTGAGAGACTTTTTGAGCTTTCTTGAAATTGAGATCTATCTTTCTCTCTCTTCAAAGCTTTCCATTTATACCTAGAAGGTTTGACCAGCATTGACTGAGTTGACCGAGTTGACCAGCGTTGACCGAGTCACATAGTTGACTCCGGCGAGTCAACTTTCTAGAGGGTTCCAATTTGGCCGAGTGAGTCAGTGACTCGGTCTTGCGCTTCTTGACTCGGGTAGAACTGACTCGGGCGAGTCAACTTTCCAGAGAATTCCAATTTGGTCGAGTGAGTCAGTGACTCGGTCTTGCGCTTCTTGACTCGGGCAGAACTGACTCGGGCGAGTCAACCTTCCAGAGAGTTCCAATTTGCCCGAATGCTTTGATCCGGGCGAGTCAAATAGTCCAGGGCGAGTCACAATGTGACTCGGGCAAATCTTCATTACCATGATTCTTTTGCGCTTTCGCCCGCAATCGACTGGATTTTGTCCGAGACTCTTCTAAGTTGTTGCGTGACTCCAATTACTCGATATAAACCTGAAATGCACGCGAAAAGGATCAAAAGACTTATATAACATCACGAAATGAACAAGAACTAAAAGGGGAATGAGCATAAATACTATTTACTTTGTGCGCACATCACTACCCCACACTTATTATTGTTCATCCCCGAACAAAAACAAGATACGCAAGCACTCAAATGATTTCTATCATGCCAAAGAATAAACACTGACTTCATTCGAGAAGTCATCCTCAATCAGTTCATCAATACGTGCTCACATTCATTCTTTAATAATGATCAACAAGAACTAGAATGATACATGTTACCTTTAAGACCGAGATGGAATTTAATGGATGGCTTGGAGCTAGTCCTCTTTAGAGTCATGACTCCAATCTTCGATTCAACTTCATAGCCACGCCTTCACACTGAATTTGCTTTCTCTGGCATGTGATGAATCCGAGTTATGAGGAGGTCAACTTGTTCTTCTTTTCTTGTAAGACAACTCTTAATTGCTTTTTGGTTCTCGATGCACTCCTCTTTTCACATCTTGTAAATCTGAATTTTTTTTTCCGAGCTTTTCAATGTGAAATGCTTGTCCTTTTTGAGCTTTGCTCTCCAATTTGAACCGTTCCAATCATAGCCTTCGAATGGCAGCATAAAGAATGCGTCCCACTCTTTTTCAACATTGCTCTTTCAGCGCGAGATAGAACGGTTTGTTTTTTCGTCCCACCACTGCATAACACTGTAACGATGCAGTCACCCCTCATAACCCTGCCAACCTCCACAAATTTAGCGATGAACGAAACTAATCTCTTGAACCTCTGAATGAATGTCAAGTCCCTCTAGGACATTTCTATCAACTCCACACCCTGAAATATCTAAGCTCAAAAGAACATATAACAATAAAGCACAAGCATCACAATATTCCAAAAACAATGCAAAGCATACATGTCAAAATTCAAAGAGAAGGCATCATCTCATAAAATCAGCATTTACATTCCAGCATTTGACTCATAAACTCGGCAACAATTCAGCAGCAAATTAGCAGGATATCATTTATAAGCATCGCAGCATATATTCACGAGTTCAACCGCTATATCGCATGATATAATCTCAAAAAGCAATGGTAACTCAGCAAGATATACGCACAAAAACAGCGGCAACTCAGCAACTCGGCAGCTCATTGATAGAGCCTATTTATACGCGCTATTTAGATCCTAACACTATGCTTGTTTGCATTATTTTGTGTACAAGATTACTGGTTTCCGGTGTTTGTGTATTCCAGGGCAAAACGAGGGCTTAAGTCGGATACGTGCTAATAGGCGCGTTTAAGGAGCGCAACACACAGCCTGCGGAGCTAGCAGCACAGACAGGATAAGAAGTGGCAGATTCAGAGTACGGTGCGCTAACCAATGTGCGCAGTGAGCCATGCGCAGGATGTTGGTGTTTCCAAATCTTGAACACCATAGGATTTGGAAGTTGCCAAGATTGTCCTCATGAGCAGTATATAAAGAGAGGAAGGCTAGGGTTTGAAAGAAGGATCAGACATCGAGGAGAGAGACAATATCGAGGAGAGAGAGCCAGAACTGAAAAACATACGAACTGCTGCAAGGACCTGCGCTAGCCGACTGCGCGAGCCGAGACACAGCAACCTGCACGCACCTGCTTGTTACTGTTTTCTTGGATACTTTAGCTTTTATTTACTATTTCTATGATGTTTACTACTAGCATGTCTAGCTAAACGCTTTGTATCGGTTGGGCATGATTCTATGAGTATTTCCTTTGAGACTTGTGCTTAATGCATAGTTTGTTTCCTTCTATTAATTCTGTGCACACGGTTGACAGCTAGTTGCATGAGTAGGGGAAGCCTTGAACCGCAATCTTACTCTTACTACTTGTCTGTTATATGTTAAACTAATTGGTAGCTTGACGGTGACAACTAGGAGTAACGCGCTAGGATAATCAGTTGCTACTGTGACTGGATTCGTAGCTGCTTAGACTAGTTTCAAGAATTAATATCTCATGAACTTTGATCGGAACATGCGCACAGGTTAGGAAGCCTTGATCGGACACTAACTTCAGTAAATCGAACTATAGACGTTTAGAGTCGATGATAAGGAATACATTCATAGAGGATTGTCTACACCGATACTTTTCATAGTCATAGTACTTAATCTCTACTGCCTGCGCACGTCTAGTACAAATTCTGCGTTTAACTACTGTTCATTCGCGCACCTGCGCAACCCAATCACTCACAACCCCAATTTTCGTAAGTTGTAGGTTGCTAGCTAGAGCGAGTCTGCTTGCTCCTTGTGGGATCGACCCTGACTTAGCCGCTATACTAAGTGGAGAAGGAAGGATTAGTTTGACGCGTACAACGACGCGCGATCAAATTTTGGCGCCGTTGCCGGGGAGCAACACAGATAAGCTTTAACTAGTTTAAGTTTTCTTTTACAGTAGTTAGTTATTTCTGTTTGCTTTATTTTCCTCGTTGTTGTTTCTGACAACGCGCAATCAACATCATTCTGCGCAACCTTGAAACAGTTGCGCTGCGCAGATTCTAGTTGCGCACTGACAGACACGACAGCTTAGTTGTCTTTTAATTTCGTTTTCTTTGAGGATAACAGTGTCGTTGGAGATAACTTAGGGGACAGGACCCCAGAGAATGCGAGGGCGGTTCAGAGAGGAAGTGCAGCGTGAAGTTGAAGCGAGGATGGCTGCTGAAATATATAATGCGCCACCCGCGCGACAGGTCGCGCGACGCAGAACAGTGCGCGAGATGTCAGCTCCAATCACGGTTAACCAGCCATGGTGCATAGTGCTTCCACCAGACGGTCATTTTGAGCTAAGGAGCTCGCTCATTCATCACATGCCCAAGTTTCACGGGATGAACAACGAGAACCCAGTCAAGCATGTGCAAGAATTCCTAGTTATTTGTGAGAACATGAAGGCCGAAGGGGAGAGCGACGAAGCGCTGAAGATGAAGGCGTTCCCTTTTTCATTGTGTGATACGGCCAGGCATTGGCTGATGAGCTTACCAGCAGGATCTATTCACACATGGGAGCAGCTCCAGAAGAAGTTCTTGAACAAGTTCTATCCTGCTGCCAAGATCGCGCTACTCAGGAGGGAGTTGGCAGCACCTAGGCAGGCCGCAGGAGAATCACTATCGGAGTATTATGAGCGTCTCAGGGAGCTGGAGGCTAACTGCTACAATCACGGCCTGCCCCAGAATGTGTTGATAGAGAATTTCCTGAACGGATTGCTACCCATGGAGCTGAGATTATTGAATGCATGCGCAGGAGGCGACATTTGCAACATATACCCAGAGGACGCGTGGCAGCTGATAGAAGACTCTGCTGGACAGGTAAGACATTAGCTAACACTTGAGAATACTCGTGCTCGTTCTGTGCATCAGGTAGAAACAAGCGCTGAAGATGAAGGAGATGAAGGCCATGCTGCAGAAGTTGATGAATGCGCAGGGGGCGCAACCAGCTGCGCCAAAGGCATGCAAATTCTGTACGTCCACTGAGCACAAAATCGATGCATGTCCCACACTTTTCGAGGAATCAGGAGATGTCAATGCTCTAGGAGGATGGGATAATAGAGGGCCGCAGAGGCAGAATCAGCCGCATTTTGGACTGGCCGCAAATGGGTTCAGATGGAAGGAGGACAACAATTTCCAGAGGCAGTCTGCGGAACAGCGCGCACCCCAGCAGACGCAACAAGCTGCGCCCTACAATCCACCGCATCGCCGCACTGACGCGCCAGCACAAAACAACCAGCAGCCGCGGTTCTCCTTAGAAGACATCGTGGGCCAGCTAGCAGACACAGTACACAAGAATGATGAGAAGTATGACAAGAGGTTCGAGTCCATCGAAAAGCAGCTGTCACAGATTGCTACCACGGTGTATGAGCTGAAAAAGAGCGATGGCAACCTGCCTTCACAAGTGATTCAGAATCCCAAGGGAGGAGTCAACGCAGTGACACTAAGGACTGGGCGCACAGTAGGAACAGAGCAGACCGCAAGGGCGCCCGCGCAACCAGTTGCGCACGCTCCAAAGCCAGCAGAGCCGGATGCGCAACCAGCAGCGCAAGCCACAAGCCAGCAGGGCGAGGCGCCAGGTATGGCGCAGTCAAAAGACAAAGACATGAACCTTACTAACATACCTGCACCTTTTCCTGTACAGGCACCATTGGCTAGGAAAGAAGCGCTTGATAAGGAGCTCTACGAGTTATTCAGTAAGGTGGAAATAAACATTCCCCTTATTGAAGCAGTTCGGCAGATCCCTAGGTACGCCAAATTCTTAAAGGAGCTGTGCACAAACAAGAGGAGGAAAGGCGAGTGAGCACAAGTAATGCTATCTGCAGGCTTCAGCAATCGTGCAACATAAGGTGCCACCTAAATGCCGAGATCCAGGTACGTTCACCATTCCATGCAGTTTAGGTAAGACCACAGTAAGCAACTGCATGATTGACTTAGGCGCATCTATAAATGTGCTTCCCTATTCCTTGTATGCGTCATTGCCCCTTGGACCACTAAAGCCTGCAGGTCTCACCATTCAACTAGCAGATCGGTCGTGCACACAACCGACGGGCATGATAGAGGACGTCCTCGTCCGAGTAGGAGAGCTGGTGTTCCCAGCAGATTTCTACGTCCTAGAGATGGAGGGTGAGTCGAGCAAAGGAAGTGCGCAGATCCTATTAGGCAGACCTCCGTATGGAGGGGAACGCTCTCAATGGAAGTCGATGGCGAGGAAATTCACTTTAACATATTTAAAGGGATGCAGCACCCTCATGAGGACGCCACAGTGCACGCGTTGGACAGCATAGACGACTTGGTTGCAGATGCGCAATGTGCGAGCGCAGTAGAAGGACCTGAGCCGCTGATACAGGCAGAGATGGAGGCGCACGAGGATGAGCTGAGCAGTGCCGAACCAGTATCCAGACAGGTACACGATATAGTTAATGTCTGCACTGCTAATAAAATCTTGCCCTCTATTGAACAGGCACCCAAGGTCGAGCTGAAGCAACTCCCCGAGCACCTCAAATACATATTCCTGGAAAATGAGGACACCCTGCCGGTAATCATAAAGAAAGGATTAGAAGAGGAGTAGGAGGCGCGATTACAGGAGGTGCTGCGCAAGAACCAGTGCGCTATAGGATGGACACTTGCTGACCTGCGCGGAGTAAGCCCGGACGTATGCATGCACAGGATTCTAGTGGAAGATGGTGCCAAACCATCCAGGGAGCCTCAGCGCAGATTGAACCCGAATATGATGGAGGTGGTACAGAAGGAGATCCTGAAGCTGCTGGACGCAGGGGTCATTTACCCAATCTCGGACAGCAAATGGGTAAGTCCAGTGCACGTTGTGCCGAAGAAAGGAGGAATCACAGTAGAGGAGAATGCGCAGGGCGAGCTAGTTCCCAAGCGCATGAAAACTGGATGGCGCATGTGCATAGACTACAGAAAGCTTAACGCAGTCACGCGCAAGGATCATTTTCTGCTGCCCTTCATGGACCAGATGCTAGATCGATTAGCGAGGAAGCCATACTTTTGCTTCCTGGACGTGTACTCAGGGTACAATCAGATACCCATTGCTGCGGAGGATCAAGAGAAAACTACGTTTACCTGCCCATTCGGTACGTTTGCGTTTCGGCGCATGTCGTTTGGACTGTGTAACGCGCCAGGTACGTTCCAATGTCTAGTCATGAGCATTTTTTCTGATATGATTGGTATATGCATAGAGGTGTTCATGGATGATTTTACTGTGTACGGAGGTACCTTTGATGCATGCTTAACTCATCTTGATAAGGTCTTAGCGCGCTGCATTTCGAAAAACCTAGTGCTCAATTATGAAAAATGTCAGTTTATGGTATCACACGGAGTAGTACTAGGACATATCATCTCGCAGGAGGGCATCAAGGTAGATAAGGCCAAAATAGATCTTATTTCTAATCTGCCTTATTCCACTAACGTGCGCGATGTGAAATCATTCCTTGGGCATGCAGGGTTTTTACAGGCGTTTCATAAAAGATTTTTCTAAGATTTGTATACCCCCTGTCTAACCTCTTGTAAAAGGATGTGTGTTTCGAATTCACTGATGAGTGCAGGGCTGCGTTTGACAAGCTGAAGGAGGCGCTGACGAGTGCGCCTGTGATGCGCGCGCCAGACTGGAGCCTGCCGTTCGAACTGATGTGCGATGCAAGTGACTATGCAGTAGGTGCAGTCCTGGGACAGCGCGTGGACAAGAAGCCACATGCCATCTGTTATGCATCGCGCACACTGGACGCTGCGCAGAGGAACTACACCACCACGGAAAAGGAACTTCTGGCAATCGTGTTTGCACTGAAGAAGTTTCGCGCATATGTTCTAGGCGCCCGAGTCATCATCTACACAGACCACGCAGCAATCCGTTACCTGATGTCCAAGAAAGAGGCTAAGCCGTGCCTGATGCGCTGGGTGCTTCTACTTCAGGAGTTCGACTTGGAAATCAAGGATAAGAAGGGCACGGAGAACACAGTCGCTGACCACCTGAGCAGGATCGTCAAAGAGGAGGAGCCAGGGCGGATCATGGAGACATTCCCTGACGAGCATCTGATGGCGCTGACAGGTAAGGTACCATGGTATGCGCACATTGCGAATTACCTGGTCACAGGTACGTTTCCTCCTCATTTCACTAAAACCCAATGCATGAGATTAAAGCATAAGTCCAGGTATTACATTTGGGATGATCCGTATATGCTCAGAATAGGACCTGATCAGATTTTGAGGCGATGCGTGCCTGACCATGAAATTAACTCGGTTTTAATGTTTTGTCATGCGCACGCATGTGGAGGACACTTTGGTCCAAAGCGCACGAGCAGAAAGATCCTGGATTGCGAATTTTATTGGCCACACTTGTTTAGTGACTCGTATAACTACTGCAGGAATTATGACAGGTGTCAGCGCACAGGGGGAATATCAGCGCGCAATGAGATGCCGCAGACGCCAATACTAGTGGATGAAGTATTCGATATTTGGGGGATTGACTTCATGGGGCCATTTCCTCCATCTTCCGGATATGAGTATATATTGGTCGCGGTGGATTATGTCTCCAAATGGGTTGAGGCTAAGGCCTCCCGGAAGGATGACGGTAAGACGGTCGCTGACTTTTTGAGAACTAACATCTTTTGCAGGTACGGGGTACCTAAGGCAATCATAAGCGACCAGGGGATGCATTTCTGTAATAGGATAGTGGCGCAGGTACTCAAGCATTATGGAGTGCGCCACAAGACGTCCACTCTTACCATCCTCAGACAAATGGCCAGGCCGAGGTTTCCAACCAAGAGATCAAGCGCATCCTGGAGAAAACTGTGAGACCGTCGCGCAAAGACTGGAGCCAGCGCCTGGACGATGAGCTATGGGCATACAGAACTGCACATAAAACACCGATTGGGACTTCTCCGTTTCAGTTGGTTTATGGAAAAGCGTGCCATCTGCTAGTGGAGTTGGAACACAAGGCATACTGGGCATTGCGCATTTGCAACCTGAACCTAGACGAGGCTGGTAAGGAGCGCGCATTTGAGCTAAGCGAGTTAGAGGAGCTGCGCCTGGATGCGTATGAGGGGCTGCGCGACTATAAGGCGCGCACAAAGGCATTTCACGACAAAAACATCCTCAGACGCACCTTTGAGCCAGGAGACCAGGTACTAATGTTCTCCTCGCGCCTAAAGCTAATGCCTGGGAAGCTGCGCAGCAAATGGACGGGACCATATACGGTTACCAAGGTTTTCCCTTACGGAACAATCGAGTTAGAAAACGAGCACCAGCATCGTTTTCAGATTAATGGGCAGAGAGTCAAAAAGTATTTAGGAGAACCTCGGGATGGCACAGCGCGCGAAGTTGACTTGGCAGAGCCAGAGATAGAAGATGCGCAGGTTGCTGCGCCAGAGTCGCCACCAGAGGCACCTGAGGGAAAACTAGGAACTATTGCTCATATTTCTTCCCCCTCATTAACTAACCTCATTACTATTGATTCGTTACATGATATTAACCATGCTGACCACCCTTCCGATCCTTTGCGCAGGACTCAGAAGAACGCAACGCACACACGAGCGCGGGGTCACTCAGGAGCAAGAGTGGGGGGGGGGGGGGTCATTGGCACACTTTTAAGCAAGTAACGAGGTACGGTCGAGCCAACGACGTTAAACAAAGGCACTTGTCGGGAGGTAACCCGACACGCTTTCCTTTTACACGTTTTTTTTATTATATAGTTTTTAGTGTTTTTAGCTAGTTTAGGACTTGTAGTTTTTAGTCGCGCAGCAGTGCCCCGGTCAGTGCGCAAATTCAGTGCGCAGAACAGATGCGCCAGCCAGAGGGTATAAAAGGCCAGGACTTAGAAAAAAATTTAGCATTTTCACATTCGACCGTTACAAGAACGCTCCTGCCCTCAGCCTCCGCTCACCGTCCGACAATCAACCAGGCCTCCGTTTAGAAAGATTTGAAGAGCTTACCGTTGCACACACACACCAGGTAACCCTTCTCTTCAGTTTGAGCCGATTCAGTAGGGTTTTGTACGATAGAGGAGTTGCCCTAGGTTTGAAATCGCACCTAGTTCGACCGCACCATTTGGAGTTCTGGGTAGTGGGTTTTGTAGGCGGAGGATAGGCGACCTGTAGGTGACAGTTTCAGGGCGTTAGTCGGAGTTTGGATTTTTGGGCATTTGTTGAGCTTTGACCGTAGTTGACCAGAGGAACACCAACGCACCATGAGGCCCACGGAGGATCAAGAGACCCCAGCGTCATTCGCCAGCAAATATGACGCCTTCATGAGGCTGGAGATGTACGGGACCCCGTACATCAGCAGGGACTTCCTGCGCGAAGTCGGGTTGGAGGAACTCATTGTGGAGAAGCTCGTGCTGGTGGGCTGGGAGGCGCTGTTGGAGATCAACAGCGCCGCTGATAAGGAGGATACGTGTGAGTTCTTGGCGTCGCTGGAGACTGCTGACTTGGAGATCAGATACCGGCACAGAGGGGTTTGGTATATAGCCTCGGCCAAAAAGCTGAAGCGCACGCTGAGGTGCGCCAAGGTGCGTGAGGAGGATATAGACACGCACAAAAATCAGGAGGCATGGCGGGCGATGGCGACCGGCCAAGTTTTTGCCGTGGTGCGCAGCCGAGGACGCGAGCTGCGTGACCCGTGGAGATTCTATCCCCCCTCTCCTCAGTCTGCGTAGGCCGCCTCCAGGGTCCCCCAGCGAGCAGCGCAAGCCAGCCAGCCCTCCTGCCCAATCCCCGGTCCATTCAGCAGTACCCACCCCAGCAGTAGACCCGGTACCAGCACCAGCAGCACCCCCTGCGCAGCCTTCTGTACAGAGGTCCTCTGAAGGTACTCCCATCATAGGTTCGAGCTCAGATTCACTATGGGACCCTATCCCGGAGGACGATCTCTTGACTCCGCAATTTCTGTCGTGCCGCCAGCTTCCAGTTCTGAATATGAGACAGATTCCACAGATGAGGAGGCGCACGGATCCGCGGCTGAGTCCAGCTCCGAAGATGTCTAGGGCCGCAGGGAGGGCGCTCATTTCTTTCGGGTGGTTTCTTATCTTTTGAAAACTATTGCTCGATGTTGATATTTTGCTATCTTGTGCTGAATATTTTGTGAACCCCTAACTTTGTCTTTGCTGCGATGACTATATGTTTTTCTTTCTAATGTCCTTTGTTTTGGTTACATGCATGTGTGCGCTCTCCGTTGCGCTTGAGCTTGAGTCGTAGGGACACGTCTCTGTTTAAGTGTGTGAGGGGGGGAGCGTTACATTTACATTTCACGTTTTTTTGAGCTTTGTAGTGTAGCTTAGTTTAGTTGAAGGGAATAGTATCAGTGGTGCGCTTGTGTGCGGGTTGCGCACACTTTTCGGCTTGTATTGCTCTATTCATTTTGCATCCGCTGCTATCAACTGTTTAAGTATATTTTTTTCGATTTCTTCTGCTCCTTTTAGTTGGCATATTCAGGGGATGTGGAGTTGACAGAAATGCTCTAGAGAGGCGGTTAGTCATTTTTGCTTCGAAGGTAAGGTATATGGTCGAGAGCGCTAGTGGAGGCCGGTGCTTCGCGACCTTCGGAACAATAGAGCGCGCTCAGCCACGCAGATGCCGAAGGCAAATACTCAAAGCGTGGCGAGGTGGGAAAACAGACCACCTTTCCTCTGGAAGTCGAGCGAGGGAAGGCGGGCGCGGGTGTAAACGCGTGTGTTGACCTGAGCAAATAGATCAAGGAGGGAGAGCGGAGCGTTGTTCCATAGCTGCTATCCGGAGACCGAGACTGGAACCGTTCTGGGAACACAGGAACTGTAGATAAAGCTGTACAAAAAGAAAAACGCCAGCAGATGATACGCGTTAAAGAAACCAGCATGCGCACAACTCCGTACCAGCGTGCGCAAGTTCACAAGAAAATCATCAAGAAGGCTCGAGTTCCCAGGAAGTGCGCGGAAGAATCACGCACCGGAAGAAGCTTGCGCTATTAACCATATACCCGTACTCGAAGTAAAGACTGACAACCTGGAGCCTATGAAGAGCTATCTCCCAGCCATCCGAAATAATCTCCATCCCAGCTGAGAGGTAACGAATTTCGAAATTGTTATACTAAACTGTTGAAGGCAGATGCGCGCAGGTGATAGAGCAACGCAAGGTAAACGGTTGTGTAGATCGCGCCAGAGTGCAAGACTGTGCGCTAGACTCCAGGGAGGTAATTGTATCCGTGCTTGAGTGCTTGTTCGGGACGAACAAGGGCAAATGTGGGGGGTTTGATAGAGCCTATTTATACGCGCTATTTAGATCCTAACACTATGCTTGTTTGCATTATTTTGTGTACAAGATTACTAGTTTCTAGTATTTTTGTATTCCAGGGCAAAACGAGGACCTAAGTCGGATACGTGCTAATAGGCGCGTTTAAGGAGCGCAACACACAGCCTGCGGAGCTAGCAGCGCAGACAGGATAGGAAGTGGCAGATTCAGAGTACGGTGCGCTAACCAATGTGCACAGTGAGCCATGCGCAGGATGTTGGTGTTTCCAAATCTTGAACACCATAGGATTCGGAAGTTGCCAAGATTGTCCTCATGAGCAGTATATAAAGAGAGGAAGGCTAGGGTTTGAAAGAAGGATCAGACATCGAGGAGAGAGACAATATCGAGGAGAGAGAGCCAAAACTGAAAAGCATACGAACTGCTGCGAGGACCTGCGCTAGCCGACTGCGCGAGCCGAGACACAGCAACCTGCACGCACCTGCTTGTTACTATTTTCTTGGATACTTTAGCTTTTATTTACTATTTCTATGATGTTTACTACTAGCATGTCTAGCTAAACGCTTTGTATCGGTTGCGCATGATTCTATGAGTATTTCCTTTGAGGCTTGTGCTTAATACATAGTTTGTTTGCTTGTATTAATTCTATGCACACGGTTGACAGCTAGTTGCATGAGTAGGGGAAGCCTTGAACCGCAATCTTACTCTTACTACTTGTCTGTTATATGTTAAACTAATTGGTAGCTTGACGGTGACAACTAGGAGTAACGCGCTAGGATAATCAGTTGCTACTGTGACTGGATTCGTAGCTGCTTAGACTAGTTTCAAGAATTAATAGCTCATGAACTTTGATCGGAACATGCGCACAGGTTAGGAAGCCTTGATAGGACACTTACTTCAGTAAATCGAACTATAGACGTTTAGAGTCGATGATAAGGAATACATTCATAGAGGATTGTCTGCACCGATACTTTTCATAGTCATAGTACTTAATCTCTACTACCTGCGCACGTATAGTGCAAATTCTGCGTTTAACTAATGTTCATTAGCGCACCTGCGCAACCCAATCACTCACAACCCCAATTTTCGTTAAGTTGTAGGTTGCTAGCTAGAGCGAGTCTGCTTGCTCCTTGTGGGATCGATCCTGACTTAGCCGCTATAATAAGTGGAGAAGGAAGGATTAATTTGACGCGTACAACGACGCGCGATCACTCATCACAAAAAAAACACACACACACACACACACATGCTCTAACTACTAACTAATGCAAGCTAACAAGAAGAGAAACATAGCTAACTAACCTCCCACCCCACACTTGAATCGAACCGTGTCCTCATGGAGAAATCTATGGGAAGGAAGGTCATGCAAAATTCAACAAAAGAAACAAACAACTAAAAAAACCACAAAAAACACAAGAAAAAAAAAAAGAAAACAGATTGTGGTGCGCCCAAGAAGACATTAGGTCGCGCGTACCATGCATACATTAAGTCGCCTAAAATGTGAAGCTGGAGAGGAACTAATGTTGCCTTGGGGCGCCTGATAGAGCCTATTTATACGCATTATTTAGATCATAACCCTATGCTTGTTTGCATTATTTTATGTACAAGATTACTGGTTTCCAGTGTTTTTGTATTTCAGGGCAAAACGAGGACCTAAGTCGGATACGCGCTAACAGGCAGCGTTTAGGACGCGCATCACACAGCCTGCGGAGCTAGCGGCGCAAACAGAAGAATTGGCAGAGTCGACCACGGTGCGCTAACCGATTGCGCTAAGCAGCATGCCGTGCGCCAGGCGCAGATGGTGGTGTTTCCAAATCCTGACACCACCAGATTTGGAAGTTGCCAAGGATGAGCCTCTGAGCAGTATATAAAGAAGAGGAAGGCTAGGGTTTGATATTCATATTTCATCATCATCACATCATAATTCAGAGAGAGAGCGGCAGAACTGGAAAACACACGAGCTTGCTGAGAGGATCTGCGCCAGCCGAGACTGCAACCTGCACGCACTGTTTGCTATTGTTTTCTTGGACACTTTAGTTATTATTTACTGTTTCTATGATGTTTACCACTAGCATGTCTAGCTAAACGCTTATTATCGGTTGGGCATGAATCTATGAGTAGTTCCTTTGAGACTTGCGCTTAATGCATAGCTTGCTTGCTTATATTAATTCTGTGCACATTGTTGGCAGCCAGTTGCATGAGTAGGGGAAGCCTTGAACCGCAATCTTACTCTTGTTACTTGTTGTTGTATGTTAAACTAGTTGAATAGCCTGACGGTGCCAACTAGGAGTAACGCGCTAGGATAAGCAATTACTACCTTGATCGGATTCGTAGTTGTTTAGTCTAGTTCAAGAATTAATAGCTCATGAGCTTTGATCGGAACATGCGCACATGTTAGGAAGCCTTGATCGGACACTAACATTAGCAAACCAAACTATAGACATTTAGAGTCGATGATAAGGAATACACTCATAGAGGATTGTCTGCGCCGATACTTCTCATAGTCATAGTACTTAATCTCTACTGGCTGCGCACGTCTAGTGCAATTCCTGCGTTTATGACTGTTTACTCGTGCATCGCGCAACCCCAATCACTCACACCCCAGCTTTCGTAAGTATAGGTCACTGGTTAAAACTGAACTGCTTGCTCCCTGTGGAGATCGACCCTGACTTAACCGCTGTACTAGTGGAAGAGGAAGGATTAATTTGACGCGTACAACGACGCGCGATCAGCGCCTAACTCACTGAAGACACCAACTAAGAATGTAAATAAACACCGGGTTGCCTCCCGGAAAGCGCCTTTGTTTAACGTCTTTGGCTAAACGATACCTCTCATTTTAAGCACATGCCTGGTCGGCCAAATTAAACTCCTCATCAGCCGGGATCTCCTCTCCATGGTAGTGTTTGACGCGCTGCCCATTCACCACAAACTTATGGTCGGTACTTGGTCTCAATCTCTAGAGCTCCATGGTTGAAAACCTTCACAACGGTGTAGGGACATGTCTAACAGGAACGCAACTTGCCAGGCATTAGTTTAAGTCTAGATGAAAATAATAATACCTTCTGGCCAATGTCGAATGAGCGTCTGAGAATAAACTTGTCAAGATAAAGCTTGGTGTGCGCTTTGTAGTCAGTTTGGCTCTCATAAGCCTCTAAACGCAGCTCCTCCAACTCATTCAGTTGCAGCCTCCTCTCAGTACCTGCACTAGCCAAGTCAAAGTTACAAGATTTAATTGCCCAATAGGCTTTGTGCTCTACCTCAACCGACAAGTGGCAGGCTTTGCCATAAACAAGTCTAAAAGGAGAGGTCCCAATAGGTGTCTTGTAGGCTGTATGGTAAGCCCACAATGCCTCATCCAACCGTGTGGACCAGTCCTTTTTTGAAGGCTTCACCATCTTCACGAGAATGGATTTAATCTCCCAGTTGGATATCTCAGCTTGACCATTTGTCTGTGGGTCGTAGGCTGTGGAAACCTTGTGATGCACCCCAAAATGTTTAAAAACAGCCGCAACCCATTTATTGCAGAAGTGAGATCCTTGATCACTAATCACCGTTTTTGGGACTCCATAGTACTCTGAAATTCGCAGCGCCTCTGATAAACAGATTCGTGAACAAGCAGTTGCTACAGCACACTCTTGTTCACTCGGAAACTGTTTCAGCAAGAATGAACAAGGACAAATGTTTGTTCACCCAGTTCGGCCAATTGCCTGCGTCTGGGGAGGACTATTCTCAGTCCTCAATCCACTAATCTCAAAGGTCTCTAAGTACACACGGTTACAACTCCACGCAACCTACGCTACTCAATCTTAAGTGGATCAACGAACACAATCAGAACAGGCTCTGACTTGTGTCTACAACCTCTACTGATATCTATCTAGAATAGCTACTATCTCCTCGATACTCAGCCTATTCTAAACAATACTCAGATTCTGCAGGGTTGCTATAGCATCTGCTGTAGCACACAGCTGATGCACAAACTGTTCGTGTCGCTCCGAAGCCTTCTGCTGAGCCGTTCGAACGATTCCACGAGCGCTGCACACTCTGGAATACTCCCCCTCACTTGGTGACCTCCTGCCACTAGCGAGAGCTGGACTTCTACCGATTTCCTGAGTCCCTCCACTCGACAATTCCTCCGCGGCCTTCCTTAATCAACCAACAAGCACCATTGCTCTGAATTGGTTTCCCGATCAAGCTTGGATCAGACTCCGCAAGTCCTGATCGCCCTCTGCTTCTGTCACCTCAGCTCTGCGCTCACGCTCTGCTCTCGGTGAAGATCAAAGATTTCCTCGCACACCAAAAATACTCTCTCAGAATTCTATGTGTGTGTACTCGTTCACGCTCTCTCCTTTTGATCAACTTCATTGCTCTGAAGGGTCTTCTTTATATAGGAGCACGCACTTCTATCATTATCAGGATTTAGCAATTTCCCTAGTAATATCAATATCTCCTAATTTTTAGGAGATTAGATTTGATTTGAGATTCAAATATCCCACAATCAAATCTCCTTCTTCAGCTAGGAATCTCCACTGGAATATTCTCTGCGGCAACTTAGAAACTCCTCTGATGCTCTTAGAAGGACTGCCAAGCCCTCTTTCCAAAGACCCAGGCTGCTGCTGCTCGGACAAACGCTACAGCTCTTCTGAACAAGCTCCTGCTATAGCTTCCTCCAGCTATAGCTGCTCCTTGTTCACTGATCTTGTTCACGAAAGTTGGACTCCTGCTATAGCAGCATCTTGTTCACGTGTGTTGGTTTTGTCAAACACTGCCATACTGCATCATGAAACTCTAGTGGCCTTAGCCTCTAGCCACTTTGAGACATAATCAACAGTAACCAATATATATATAGATAACCAAAAGAGGAAGGAAATGATCCCATAAAGTCTATGTCCCAAATATCAAACACCTCATCAACAACTATCGGGGTTTGAGGAATTTGATTCCTAGCCGAAATATTCCCTACTCTTTGGCACCTATCACAATTCTTACAATGCTTATGAGCATCTCTAAATACATGGGGCCAAAAGAATCCACTGTCAAGAAATTTCCTAGCAGTTCTCTTATGACCAAAATGTCAACCACAAGCATGTTCATGACAAAAATAAAGAACAGATGGGATCTCAATATCTGGCGCACAACATCTAACAATCTGATCAGCCCCTATCTTCCACAAATAAGGATCATCCCAAATGTAATACTTAGAATCATGCTTGAGTTTAAATCTTTGAGCTCTAGTGAAGGATGGAGGGAATTTACCTCCCACTAGGTAGTTAACAATGTTGGCTTACCATGGTGCCTTCTCATTGACAGTGAACAAATGCTCATCAGGGAATGTCTCAATTATAGGCAGCACCTCTTCCTCATGGACTATTTTGCTCAAATGGTCAGCCAACGTATTTTCGATCCCCTTCTTGTCTTTGATTTCCATGTCAAACTCCTGAAGAAGGAGGATCCATCTAATCAGCCGTGGTTGCATTCCTTCTTGGTCATTAAATACCTAATGGCTGCATGATAAAAAAAACAATAACTTTAGAGCCAAGTATGTAAGACCGAAAATTTTCAAGTGCAAAGACAACGACTAAAAGCTCCTTCTCAGTGGTGGAATAACTTTTCTAGGAGACGTCTAGAGTCCTAGACGCATGCATAATGGATGACCACTGGTTTCTTCTCACTCTGTTCCCCAAGCACCGCACCCACAACATAGTCGCTGGCATCACACATGATCTCAAACAGTTGTGTCCAATCCGGTGCTTGCATAATTGGGGTGCTGGTCAAGGCTGCCCTGAGCTCCTCAAAAGCTCTCTTGCATTGATCATTAAAATCAAATGGGACAGCAGCCGAGACAATGGCAATGCAATCTTCGAAAAGTCTTTGACAAACCTGCGATAAAAGCCTGCATGTCCTAAGAAAGACTTGATTCCACTCTGGTCCGTAGGAAAAGGCAATCCACGAATAATATCAATTTTAGCTCTATCTACTTGTATGCCCTCCTCAGAAACAATGTGTTCTAAGACAATGCCATGTGTGACCATAAAATGACACTTCTCATAGTTCAACACCAAATTCATCTCCATGCAACGCGTGAGCACTCTATCTAGGTTGTGCAAGCATTCATCAAAAGTATTTCCATAAAAAGTAAAATCATCCATGAATATTTCAATACAATCACTCAACAAATCTGAAAATATGCTCATAACCATAAGTTGGAAGATACCTGGCGCATTACATAATCCGATGGACATGCGCCTGAATGCAAATGTACTGAAGGGGCAGGTAAATGTCGTCTTCTCCTTATCCTCAGCCGCAATGGGAATCTAACCTGAAAAACCATCAAGAAAACAAAAGGATGGTTTACCTGCAAGTCTATCCAGCATTAAGTTGTCTATAATCAATGCACATCTGCCAACCATTCTGGACTCTCTTGGGCATCAGCTCGCCTTTGTCATTCATCTCTACCGTCATCCTGGTCTTCTTGGGCACCACGTGGACAGGGCTTACCCATTGGCTATCTGATATTGGGTATATCACATTGGCATCTAGGAGCTTCTGCACCTCTTTCTGGACAACCGCTATCATTATTGGATTTAATCGCCTCTGAGGTTGTCTCACTGGTTTTGCTCCTTCCTCTAACAGGATACGATGCATGCAGATTACTGGATTGATTCCTTGAATGTCAGCCAATGTCCAGCCTATTGCTATTTTACGCTCCTTTAGCACGCGCACCAATCTGATCTCTTAATCTGGTTTGAGTCCACTCTTAATGATCACTGACAGCGTCCACCGTCTCCAAGGTAAATGTACTTTAAGTGGTCCGGTAGAGGTTTCAATTGAATTTCAGGGGCCTCCACAACAGATGGGACAAGTTTTGCTTCATTGCACAATTTAATTACATTAACCTCATGCCTGGCAGAATCATGGGGCTAATGGCTCTGGTATGTCTTCTTCACATTGTATAAGCTCCGCATCTTCACTGGTGTCCAAGGCATGTATTCCTGCAAAGTCAGGTGGGAATCGCATAGACTCATAGATATTGAATTTTATAACTTCCCCGTTTACCTCCATAGAAAGATCACCCGAATGTGTATCAATCTTGGTTCTTGCGGTCGCCATAAAGGGTCTCCCTAACAAGACTTGGGAAGTGTCTACCTCACCTTCCATCTTCATCACATAGCAATCTGCAAGGAATACAAGTTTGCCTACATGCACTAACACATCAACCACTATACCCTCAGGCCTCGTACATGATCTATCGGCTAGCTGAATGATTAAATCATTAGGTCTAAGAGGACCGATTTGCAACACTCGATACAAAGAGTTAGGTAAGACATTAATGGAAGCACAAAATGCAATTATCCACTTGACCCTTATTAATTATGCAAGATATTGTAAAGGTATCTGGATCCTTGCATTTTTGTGCAACCTTGCACTCAAGGATTTCTGAGATGTTGGGCTTGAAACTTACTTGCTCAGGTCTAGATCCTCCTCTTCGAGTGGTGCACAAATCCTTAAGGAACTTGGCATATTTGGGAATTTGCTTGATTGAGTCGAGGAGTGGAATTGTGATCTCTATCTTACTGAATAGCTCTAACAGCTCCTGATACATTGCTGGATTCTTCTTTGCTTTGGATATCTGCATAGGAAATGGGAGTGGAAGGTCAGTATGGCGAAGTTTAGAATTTGGAGTAGATGGATCCGCTCCGGTAGGTGACATTAGGGGCTCGCCAGGAGAAGACATTAGGGTCTCGTGCCTCGAGTTAATGTTCTCCTTGGGCGCGGTATTTTCTAGTCCAGTTTCTCGTATTGGATCTTCTGCAATTTTCTTCCCACTTCTTAACTTCACTGCACTAATATTCCCTCTTGGGTTGGGGATTGTTTGCGAGGGGAGCTTTCCCTTATCCTTATCATTCTTTAGCTCAGACACGGTGGCTACCAGTTGGGACATTTGCTTGGATAACTCAGCTAGGGTGCTATCGTTCTTTTGCACACTAATTGCCAACTCCTTAACCACTTCTTCCAATGACTTCCCTTAATTCACATTACTCGGGCCAGCTTGGTTGTGATTGACATTGGTTGGGCCAGGTTGACTGTAGTTGCGCCTTTGCTTAACTGCCCATTAGCATTGTATCTCTCTTGCTGCTGATGATATGAAGGGCGGTAAGGTTGGGCTTGGTTTTGCCCTTGTTGGTTTTGATTCTGATTATGCCCTTGTTGGTTTGGGAATCCTCCCTCATTCCTCCAACTAAAACCATTTGCCGCAAGTCAAAATTGTTCTGGTCCTTGCCTATTGTTAAAATGTTGGACTCCTCCCATAGCATTAACATCAACTGCCTCTTCTTCATGTAGGCTAGGACACTCATTGGTTCTGTGGCTCGCAGCACCACAAAATTCAAAAGCCTTGCCCAACCATAAGCTTTTACACCAACTGCTTGAGCTCCTTAATTTCTGTGGCCATGTGATTTGTATTGGAATCCACTTGTAAGACAATCCTTGTTCTTCCGGTTTCATCTCTCCCATCGATATCTTCCCTGAATCTAGCACTCTCGGCATGCTCATTCATCAGCTCTCGCACCTCATCGGGTATCAAATTCAAAACTGTGCCACCAGCTGCTGAATCTAACAACCTCCTCTTCAAAGTCCTCAATCCATCCAATAAATATTCTACAAGCATCTCCTCTTTCATACTCAAATTACAACAGGTTTTTTCCAACGCACTGAATCTTTCCAAATAATCATACAAGGACTCAATTGACCCTTGTCTCATGTTGGACAACTCTCTCCTTACTTGGGCAGCTTTAGCAGGGGGATAATATTTGTCGAGAAACTTCCTTTGCATTTGCTCCCAAGTTCTAATACTCCCTGAAGGCAAAGATAAAAATCAAGTTTTTGCAAGGTCAGTTAAACTGAAGGGAAATACTTTTAACTTAAACCTCTCTTCACAGACCGCATATGGTCTTAGAGTCCGACATATCCCGTTGAATTCTTGTAGATGCCTCGATGCCACTTCTCCTGGTAGCCCTCCAAATTTGGGAAGATGATGGACTACTGTTGTCTTCACTTCAAAGTCATCCTCATCCTGATCAGTTTTAATACATCATGGTTCATTGTTAAATGTTGGAGCTGAGAGCTCTCTAAGTGTAGGTGGCATGTTCCTTCCACGTGCATGGTATTGAGGTTGAGGTTGAGGTGCATGTCTATATTCATACTCATCTTGTTCATCCATCCTTTCACCTCTATGACAACGTGCAACTCTTTGTCTTTAAAGGAAGACTCTCTCTGGTTCATCATAGAAAAGGGGCATCACTGGGGGAATGGGTGCTGGATTGTTGTTTTGGTCAGGGACATGGTCACAATGGACACTTCCAGCATGAGACATACTGAAAGGCAAGTGAAATGCAAAAACCAACAAACAATGGAAAAGGCCAAATTGCAAAATAAAAAACTAAACAATTCAAAATGAAAATGTAAACGATCTCGGATGGCTAAAAAAGAACACAGCTCATGTCTATGACTATTATCCGCTGGCCAGTTCCGCTCAGAAAAAGTCTTCCGATCTCCTATCGGACTCCAGTGATACTATTCACACCCTTGCTGGCAGCATTGTTCACTAGGGTTTTGAAATTCCTTTTTTTTTTCAAATCTGCACCACAACAAAAAAAACTAAGCAAAACAAGAAAAACAATGTTCAGAACTCTATACTAAATGTTGCTCTCCCCGGTAACGGCGCTAAAATTTGACAGCGCGTCGTTGTGCGCCTCAAATTTGTATTTATAGTTCCTGTTAATACTAAGTAAGCGGTAAGCAGGGTCGAACCCAAAGAGAGCAAGTGAGCAAGAGTCCTAATGCTAGTCACAGAGAAATGAACAATACTAAGGATATCAATTCAGAGAATATCAGTCGGGAGAAATACACTGCAACTAGTAATCATCGATCAAGCAACATGTATCAACTAATGAATACTGTTCCAATTAGTGTTCTACTTATTCTTAACCACTAGGCTCTCAAATAGGTTCAATAGTTACTCGACTAACACCACACATTAGTTCCACCGCTAAGCTTAGCTAACAATGCAATTCAGTCAAGTATAATGCAATGGGTATCAACCTAGCTTCACTACTAAGCTACACTAAATTGATAATCAAGCACACAGTTCATACAAGTCAGGAGGCAGTAATTCAAGTCAAGCATTCATCGATCTATAACCAAGTGTTGCAATGCAAATCCCCAAACTGAGTTTGAGTTTAGCTACTCATAACATCTATCAAATACAATATAACTGAGTTCAGTATACTACAATAAGTTACAGAACATGAAACCGAACTGAAATGAAAAACGGCATGAATAGTGTTTTCCGGCAGTGAATAGTAACGATGAACAATAACAATGAATAGTACTACGATAGGCCCTGTTCTTTAGACCTTAAATTTTCAGCAATTAAGTTAAGTTAAGTGAAGTTAAATTCAGTTAAGTTAAGATAAATTAAGTTAAATTAAATTAAATTAAGTTAAGTACTGAAAAAGTAAATCCATCACCACATCACCCACCACCACCACCCACCCACCCACCACCATCACCCCAACTCTAACCACCCACCACCACATCACCATCTCAACCCACCACCACCAGCACCCCAATAACACCACACCACCACCACAACCCTCACCACCACCACCACCAACACCCCCACCACCACAACCCTAACCCACCACCAGCGACCCACCACCCCAAATCACACCACCACCACCATCCCAACCCATCACCCCAACCGCACCACCACCCCCACACCTCAACACCCCCACCACCACCCCAACCACACCACCACCACCACCACCCACCCCAACCCACCACCCCCACACCACCATCCCAACCATACCACCACCACCACCCGAACAACACCACCACCATCATCCCAACCCACCACCACAACCCCAACCCACCACCACCACCCCAACAAAACCACCACACCACCACTATCCCAACCAACCACCACAACCCTAACCCACCACCACCAATCCACCACCCAAACCACACCACCACCACCACCCCAACCGCACCACCACCTCAACCCACCACCCCCACACCACCATCCCAACCACACCACCACCACCACCCCAACAACACCACCACCATCATCCCTACCCACCACCCCAACCACACCACCACCACCCCAGCCACACCACCAGCAGCACCCAACCCACCACCACCCCAAATGTTTGTAAAAGTACTTAAGTTAAAGTTCAATTAAGTTAAGTTAAATTCAGTTAAGTTAAGGTAAGTTAAGTTAAGTATAAGCTTAGCTCCAAAGAACAGACCCTAACTCCTGATGAATAGTAACTTCAGCACCAGCAACAGCTTCTCTTTACCCAGCCGCCGCCCAGAAGTCCCTCCTCTAATCTCGTGTGTCTTCTCTTTCTCCAAAGTGTAAAGCTTTTAGGGTTAGGACTTTAACCAACTCTGGCTGAACCAGCAGGTTTTGGTTCAGCAGCTGCCGACTTCTGTTGACTGCTGACTTTTGTTGACCGCTGTTGACTTCTTGATCTTGAATAAATGCTTCAAATATGCAATAAAATCCAATGAGATCTTGAACACACCTGCGATACGAAAACACTACAAAAGAGTAATCGATCTCATGTAGAATGTAATAAAACTATGGAGATAAACAACTCAATGGAGCTTATAAATACGCTCAATCATGGACCTGATCATGTCCTTGGCTCTGGCGACGTTAGCCATTGAAGCTTCCTGCAATAGACATACCGAAAAACGCAGTAAAACACAAAAAAATGAAAATAAAATAGCAAACGACCTCCGATGGGCGAAAAAAGTGGCTACATCACGAGCAAAGCTGGTGAAATCCGGTTGTAGGCTCGTTCCGCTTAGAAAAACACCTTATAATAGCCAATCTGACACCGGTAGGCAAAGTTACACCTACATGCGCCGCCATAACGAGAAAAACAAAGCAAAAAAAAAAAAGCTAATAAAAGTTTAGAACTTTGTACTCACTAAGAAATAGCTGACGGCGCCGAAATTTGACGGCACGCCGTTGCGTGTGATGTACGAACAAATAACCTTATATTTGTCTGTATTTTCCCTTTACTTCTTGTTTTGTTCCATTATTTTTATAAAGTCGTTTGATATTTTCTTTGTCCGTTCCAGGTTGAAAAAATGTATTACATGATATGAAATGACCCGAAGAAAATCCAAATGAATTCCGGTCGATCGAGAACAAAAACGAGCAAAATTAAGCAAAAGACAGACTTGATTCGCCCAAGGCAGATTTGATTCGCCTAGGAGGGTGCACGAATCACATGTGATTCGACCAACCTTGGTCGAATCAACCTCCTTGCTGCCCGGATCAGAAATGACTCTAGGCGAATTCGCCCATATACCAAATCTGGGTAGATTGACTTGTTCATCATCGAAGGCTTTCCGGGCGCATGATTCTTAACCGATTGAGGCGTGCTATATCTTGTTGGAAAGCTAACTCAAAGGGCTACAACTTTGAGATCCTATGGATCTCTTAGGTTAGATTGTAACACAAGACATGCAATTTATCATTATGAATGAGGGTTTTGATTGAAAATTCCCATACTTTATCTTCATATTAATTTTATGCACACCAAGTGTTTGATGAAACGCATGAATGCGTATGAATTAATGAAACACCTAAGGAATGAGAATTGAACTTACAATGTTTAGAAGATCAAGCAAGTTTATTTTAGATAGCGTTTGTGCGGGAGAGTGACATTCGCATTAGGCTAAGTATAGAGCGGACTTGAGTTTACTATCAATAGACCGAAGGGTTGAGATTATGAGACTTTTGTTCTACACGGTTCAATAGAGCCAGAGTTTGAGAATTGTGTCCCTTAGGTATCATTCCCATTCTAGAGAAGGAGCGAGAGTTGAATCTAGAGTGCGTGGTACTTTAGCCTAGAACTATCAATCAAATAACCTTATGCATGTATTGTTGTTTTGTATTGCTAGTCGCATGACCTAAGGGTGAAGTAGGATCCCGATTACGCTTCTTAATTGCTTTCTTTCAAAACCAAATTCAATCTTGTCTTTAGTATTCACTAGAGATACCTCGCATAGAGGAAAACCCCAATTTTTATTTAGTAGACTCGCATTAAGCATTACTAGCTAGCTTTAGACTAATCTAGGCTTTTCTCTTGGGTTCGATGATAGAGCCTATTTATACACACTATTTAGATCCCAACCCTATGCTTGTTTGCATTATTTTGTGTACAAGATTACTGGTTTCCAGTGTTTTTGTATTTCAGGGCGAAACAAGGGCCTAAGTCGGATACGCGCTAACAGGCAGCGTTAAGACGCGCATCACTCAGCCTGCGGAGCTAGCAGCGCAAACAGATAGTGGGAGAGTCAACTACGGTGCGCAGACCGATTGCGCTAACCAAGGTACAGTGCGCCATGCGCAGATAGTGGTGTTTCCAAATCTTGACACCACCAGATTTGGAAGTTGCCAAGGTTGGGCCTCATGAGCAGTATATAAAGAGAGGAAAGCTAGGGTTTGAACATAACACAAAAGACGATCATAGAGGACCACAGCACACGAGAGAGCGGCAGAACTGAAAAACACACGAGCCTACTGAGAGGACCTGTGCTAGCCGACTGCGCCAGCCGAGACTCTACAACCTGCACGCACCTGCTTGTTGCTGTTTTCTTGGATACTTTAGATATTATTTACTGTTTCTATGATGTTTACCACTAGCATGTCTAGCTAAACGCTTTGTATCGGTTAGGCATGATTCTATGAGTATTTCCTTTGAGACTTGTGCTTAATGCATAGTTTGTTTGCTTATATTAATTCTGTGCACACGGTTGACAGCTAGTCGCATGAGTAGGGGGAGCCTTGAACAGCAATCTTGCTCTTGTTACTAGTTTGTTATATGTTAAACTAGTTGAATAGCTTGACGGTGACAACTAGGAGTAACGCACTAGGATGATCAGTTTCTACTGTGATAGGATTCGTAGCTGTTTAGACTAGTCTTAAGAATTAATAGCTCATGAACTTTGATCGGAACATGCGCACATGTTAGGGAGCCTTGATCTGACACTAACATTAGTAAACCGAACTATAGACGTTTAGAGTCGATGACAAGGAATATATTCATAGTGGATTGTCTGCGCCGATACTTTTCATAGTCACAGTACTTAATCTCTACTGTCTGCGCACGTCTAGTGCAATTCCTGCGTTTACTACTATTTACTCGCGCACTTGCGCAACCCAATCACTCACACCCCCCAGTTTTCGTAAGTGCAGGTTACTAGTTAAAGCTAATCTAGTTGCTCCCTGTGGATTCGACCCTGACTTAGCCGCTGTACTAAGTGGAGAAGGAAGGAATAAATTTGACGCGCACAACGACGCGCTATCAAATTTTGGCGCCGTTGCCGGGGAGCAACACAGATAAGCTTTAACCAACTTAAGTCTCTTTTACAGTAATTAGTTATTTTTGTTTGCTTTATTTTCGTTGTTGTTTCTGACAGCGCGCAATCAACATCAGCCTGCGCAACCTTGAAACAGTTGCGCTGCGCAGATTCTAGTTGCGCACTGACAGACGCAACAGCTTAGTTGTCTTTTAATTTCGTTTTCTTTGAGATTCAGAACAGGTTATGGAGGATAACAGTGTCGTTGGAGATAACTTAGGGGACAGAACCCCAGAGAATGTGAGGGCACATAACCGCGTAGCCCTGTTCAGAGAGGAAGTGCAGCGCGAAGTTGAAGCAAGGATGGCCGCTGAAGTGTATGACGCGCCACCAGCGCGACAGGCGGCGCAACGCAGAACAGTGCGCGAGATGTCAGCCCCAATCACGGTTAACCAGTTATGGTGCATAGTGCTTCCACCAGACGGTCATTTTGAACTGAGGAACTCGCTCATTCATCACATGCCCAAGTTCCACGGGATGAACAACGAGAACCCAGTCAAGCATGTGCGAGAACCCAGGCGATCCTTAGAAGATATCGTTGGTCAGCTAGCAGACACAGTGCGCAAAAATGACGAGAAGTATGACAAGAGGTTTGAATCCATTGAGAAGCAGCTATCACAGATTGCTACCACGGTGTATGAGCTGAAAAAGAGCGATGGCAACCTGCCTTCGCAAGTGATCCAGAATCCCAAGGGAGGAGTCAACGCAGTGACACTGAGGACTGGGCGCACGGTAGGAATAGAGCAGACCGCAAAGGCGCCCGCGCAACCAGTTGTGCAGGACCCAGATCCACCAGAGCCAGATGCGCAACCAGAAGCGCCAGCCAAAAGCCAGCAGGGCGAAGCGCCAGGTATGGCACAATCAAAAGATAAAGGCATGAATCGTACTAACATACCTGCACCTTTCCCTATACAGGCACCATCGGCTAGGAAGGAAGCGCTCGATAAGGAGCTCTACGAGTTATTCAGTAAGGTGGAAATAAATATTCCCCTTATTGAAGCAGTTCGGCAGGTTCCTAGGTACGCCAAGTTTTTAAAGGAGCTGTGCACAAACAAGAGAAGGAAAGGCGAGTGCGCACAGGTAATGTTAAATGCGCAGGCCTCAGCGATCGTGCAGCATAAGGTACCACCTAAATGCCGAGACCCAGGTACGTTCACCATCCCATCCACTTTAGGTAAGACCACAATAAGCAATTGCATGATTGACTTAGGCGCGTCTATAAATGTGTTACCCTATTCCCTATATGCGTCATTGCGCCTTGGACCACTAAAGCCTGCAGGTCTCACCATTCAGCTAGCAGATCGGTCGTGCAAGCAACCGACGGGCATGATCGAGGACGTCCTAGTCCGAGTAGGTGAGCTGGTGTTCCCAGCAGATTTCTATGTCTTGGAAATGGAGGGTGAGTCGAGCAAAGGCAGTGCGCAGATCCTACTGGGCAGACCATTTCTGATGACAGCGCGCACCAAGATAGACGTGTGGAGGGGTACGCTCTCAATGGAGGTCGATGGCGAGGAAATTCATTTTAACATATTTAAAGGGATGCAGCACCCTCATGAGGACGCCACAGTGCACGCGATGGATAACATAGACGACTTGGTTGCAGATGCGCAATGTGCAAGCGCAGCAGAAGAACCTGAAACACTGGCGCAGGCAGAGTTGGAGGCGCAAGAGGATGAGCTGAGCAGTGCTGAACCAGCATCCAGACAGGTACATGATATAGTTAATGTCTGCACTGCTAATAAAATCTTTCCCTCTAGTGAACAGGCACCCAAGGTCGAGCTGAAGCAACTCCCAGAGCACCTCAAATACATATTCTTGGGAAATGAAGACACCCTGCCGGTAATCATAAAGAAAGGATTAGAAGAGGAGCAGGAGGCGCGATTACAGCAGGTGCTGCGCAGGAACCAGCGTGCTATAGGATGGACACTTGCTGACCTGCGCGGAGTGAGCCCGGACGTATGCATGCATAGGATTCTATTGGAAGATGGTGCCAAACCATCCAGGGAGCCTCAGCGCAGATTGAACCCGAAAATGATGGAGGTGGTGCAGAAAGAGATCTTGATGCTGCTTGACGCAGGAGTTATCTACCCGATCTCGGACAGTAAATGGGTAAGTCCAGTGCACGTTGTGCCAAAGAAAGGAGGAATCACAGTAGAGGAGAATGCGCAGGGCGAGCTAGTTCCCAATCGGATACAAACTGGATGGCGCATGTGCATCGACTACAGAAAGCTCAACGCAGTCACGCGCAAGGACCATTTCCCGCAACCCTTTATGGATCAGATGCTAGATCGATTAGCGGGGAAGCCCTACTTTTGCTTCTTGGACGGATACTCAGGGTACAATCAGATACCCATAGCTGCGGAAGATCAAGAGAAGACCACGTTTACCTACCCATTCAGTACGTTTGCGTTTCGGCGCATGTCATTTGGGCTGTGTAATGCACCAGGTACGTTCCAACCTCTAGTCATGAGCATTTTTTCTCATATGATTGGTATATGCATAGAGGTGTTCATGGATGATTTTACTGTGTACGGAGGTACCTTTGACGCATGCTTAACTCATCTTGATAAGGTCTTAGCGCGCTGCATTTCGAAAAACCTAGTGCTCAATTATGAAAAATGTCATTTCATGGTATCGCATGGTGTAGTACTAGGACATATTATCTCGCAGGAAGGGATCAAGGTAGACAAAGCCAAAATAGATCTTATTTCCAATCTGCCTTATTCCACTAACGTGCGCCATGTGAAATCATTCCTTGGGCATGCTGGGTTTTACAGGCGCTTCATAAAAGATTTTTCTAAGATTTGTATACCCCTGTCTAACCTCTTGCAAAAGGATGTGTGTTTCGAATTTACTGATGAGTGCAGGGCCGCGTTTGACAAGCTGAAGGAGGCGCTAACAAGTGCGCCAGTGATGCGCGCGCCAGACTGGAACCTGCCATTTGAACTGATGTGCGACGCAAGTGACTATGCAGTAGGTGCAGTCCTGGGACAGCGAGTGGACAAGAAGCCGCATGCCATCTATTATGCATCGCGCACACTGGACGCTGCGCAGAGGAACTACACCACCACGGAGAAGGAACTTCTGGCAATTGTGTTTGCGCTGGAGAAGTTCCGCGCATATGTTCTAGGCGCCAGAGTCATCGTCTACACAGACCACGCAGCTATCCGTTACCTAATGTCCAAGAAGGAGACTAAGCCGCGCCTGATGCGCTAGGTGCTCCTACTTCAGGAATTTGACTTGGAAATCAAAGATAAGAAGGGCACGGAGAACACAGTCGCTGACCACCTGAGCAGGATCGTGAAAGCAGAGGAGCCAGGGCAGATCACGGAGACATTCCCTGACGAGCATCTGATGGCGCTGATAGGTAAGGTACCATGGTATGCGCACATTGCGAATTACCTGGTCACATGTACGTTTCCTCCTCATTTCACTAAAACCCAATGCATGAGATTAAAGCATGAGTCCAAGCATTACATTTGGGATGATCCGTATATGCTCAAAATAGGACCTGATCAGATTTTGAGGCGCTGCGTGCCTGACCATGAAATTGACTCTGTTTTGATGTTTTGTCATGCGCACGCATGTGGAGGACACTTTGGTCCAAAGCGCACGAGCAGAAAGATCCTGGATTGCGGATTTTATTGGCCGCACTTGTTTAGTGACTCGTATAACCACTGCAGGAACTGTGACAGGTGCCAGTGCACAGGAGGTATATCAGGGCGCAATGAGATGTCGCAGACGCCAATTCTAGTGGATGAAGTATTCGATATTTGGGGAATTGACTTCATGGGGCCATTTCCTCCATCTTCCGAATATGAGTATATATTGGTTGCGGTAGATTATGTCTCCAAATGGGTTGAGGCCAAGGCTACCCGGAAGGATGATGGTAAGACGGTCGCTGATTTTTTGAGAACTAACATTTTTTGCAGGTACGGAGTGCCTAAGGCAGTCATAAGCGACCAGGGGACGTATTTTTGCAATAGGATTGTGCCACAGGTATTCAAGCATTACGGAGTGCGCCACAAGACGTCCACCGCTTACCACCCTCAACGAATGGACAGGCCGAGGTTTTCAACAGAGAGATCAAGAGCATCCTGGAGAAAACTGTGAGACCGTCGCGCAAAGACTGGAGCCAGCACCTTGATGATGCGCTGTGGGCATACCGAACTGCACATAAGACACCAATTGGGACTTCACCGTTTCGGTTGGTTTATGAAAAAGCGTGCCACCTGCCAGTGGAGTTAGAGCACAAAGCATACTGGGCATTGCGTGTTTGCAACCTGAACCTAGACGAGGCTGGTAAGGAGCGCGCATTTGAGCTAAGCGAATTAGAAGTGCTGCGCCTGGATGCATATGAGGGACTGCGCGATTTCAAGGCGCGCACAAAGGCATTTCATGACAAAAATATCCTCAGACGCACTTTTGAGCTAGGAGACCAAGTACTATTATTCTCCTCGCGCCTAAAGCTCATGCCCGGGAAGCTGCGCAGCAAATGGACGGGACCATACACAGTTACCAAGGTTTTCCCCTACGGAACAATCGAGTTAGAAAACGAGCACCGGCATCGTTTTCAGGTCAATGGGCAGAGAATCAAAAAGTATTTAGGAGAACCTTGGGATGGCACAGCGCGTGAAGTTGAATTGGCAGAGCCAGAGATAGCAGATGCGCAGGTTGCTGCGCCAGAGTCGCCACCAGATGCACCAGAGGGAGAACTGGGAACTATTGCTCATATTTCTTCTTCCTCTTTACCTAACTTCGCTACTTATGATTTATCACATACTTTTAACCATGCTGACCACCCTTCCCATCCTTTGCGCAGAACCAAGAAGAACACACCACACGCACGAGCGCCGGGTCACTCAGGAGCAAGTGTGGGGGAGGTCGCTGGCACACTTTTACGCAAGTAGCGAGGTACAGTCGAGCCAACGACGTTAAACAAAGGTACTTGTCGGGAGGTAACTCGACACGTTTTACTTTTACATGTTTTTTCTAGTTTTCTAGTGTCTTTTAGCTAGTTTAGGACTTGTAGTTTTTTAGTCGCGCAGCAGTGCGCAGGTCAGTGCGCAATTCAGTGCGCAGAGCAGCTGCGCCAGTCGGGGGGGGGGGGGGGTATATAAGGGCAGTACTTAGAAAATTTCAGCACTTTTCACACTCGACCGTTGCAAGAAGCTCCCGCCCTCAGCACCCGCTCACCATCCGGCACTCAACACCGCTTCCGTTTAGAGAGACTTGAGGAGCATATAGTCGCACACTCACCAGGTAACCCTTCCCCTTAGATTTGAGCCGATTGAGTTAGGGTTTGTGCGATAAGAGGAGTGCCCTAGGTTGAAATCGCACCTAGCTAGCCTGTACCATTTGGAGTTTTGGTTAGGGGGTTTTGTAGGCGGGCAGTAGGCGATCAATTGGTGAAAGTTTCAGGGTATTTGGCGGAGTTTGGTTTTTTGAGCATTTGTGAGCGTTGACCTCAGTTGACCGGAGGAACCCTAGCACACCATGCAGCCTGCCGAGGATCAAGTGACCCCAGCTTCTTTCGCCAGCAAGTATGAAGCCTTCATGAGGCTGAAGATGTACGGGACTCCGTACATCAGCAGGGAGTTCCTACGAGAGGTCGGGATGGAGGACCTCATCGTGGAAAAGCTCGCGCTGGCGGGCTGGGAGGCGCTGTTGGACATCAACAGCGCAGCTGATAAGGAGGATACGTGTGAGTTTTTGGCGTCGCTAGAGACGGCTGATATGGAGATAAGGTACCGGCACAGAGGAGTCTGGTACATTGCCTCTGCTAAGAGGCTGAAGCGCACGTTACGGTGCGCAAAGGTGCGTGAAGCGGATATAGACACGCACACGAATCAAGAGGCGTGGCGCGAGATGGCGACCGGCCCAGTTTTTGCCGCGGGGCGCAGCCGAGGACGCGAGCTGCACGACCCGTGGATGTTCTACCTATGGCGCATGGTCGCCTATGCCATCATCGGGCGCTTCAATGGTGCGCCCAAGATCAGCTTACTGGACATGGAGATTTTGAACGGTTTTTACTAAGGGAAGAAGGTGATGTTTGTCTTGAACATGGTGATCCATTGGAGTCGGGCAGCACGAAGGGGCTGCTGACTTGTGGAGGAATGATAACGCACCTGCTGCGTGCGTTGCATGGAGGGCCTGAGGTGCCCGAGCACACAGACGTGCCGGCTGTCCCCTTGGACCGCGCCCAGATGCTGCAGATAAGAGCGGTAGCCGTGAGTGAGGATGGTACATTGGAATGGTGCTACCAGCTGCAGCCGGCCAGAGCGCCGAGGCAGCGAGCAGAGAGCAGCGCGCAAGCAGAAGAGGCTGCGGAGGAAATGGAGATGGACGAGGCCCCAGAGCCAGTTGCGCCTCCAGTCAGGCGCATGAGGACTCGTACGCAGACTGGAGCGCGCCGAAGGGCAAGTGCACCGCAGGGAGAGCCAGTTACCATTGCCATTGAGGATTCTCCCCCGCGTGCACAAGGAAAGCGCCCCAAGACGGAGGCAGAGGAGGCGCCTGAGGAGGTACCAGAGGAGCAGCGCATGATGTTCAACGTCATGCGCGTGCTCGAATATTTAGCGCCCGAGGGGGCAGATTTGAGCTTGAGCCCACCATCAGGGTGGAGATTTGGAGATGCTATTCCCCCTCTTCTCAGTCTACGAAGGCCGCCTTCAGGATCCCCCAGCGAACCGCGCCAGCCAGCCAGCCCTCCTATCCAGTCCCCGGTGCGCACAGCAGAGCCAGCCCCAGCAGCAGAGCCCACCCCTGTAGCAGACCCAGTACCAGCACCTGCAGCTTCCCCTGCACAGCCTTCTATTCAGAGGTCCCCTGAAGCCGATCCCATCATAAGCTCCAGCTCAGATTCACTATGGGATCCTATCTCACAGGACGACCTCGTGGCTCAGCCCGCCGCTATTTCTGTAGTGCCGCCAGCCTCCAGCACCGAGTATATGACTGATTCTTCAGATGAGGAGGCGCACGGATCAGTGGCTGAGTCCAGCTCCAAGGGCATCTAGGGCTGCAGTGGGGCGTGCATTTCTTTCGGGTGGTTTTTTTTCTATCTTTTTGAAAACTGTTGCTATATGTTGCTATATTTTGCTGAATATTGTGCTGAATATTTTGTGACCCTTGCTATATTGTGCTGCGCTGACCATATGTTTTTCTTCTTATATTCTTTGTTTTGCTTGCATGCATGTGTGCGCTCTCCGTGCGCTTGAGCTTGAGTCGTGGGGACACGTCTCTGTTTAAGTGTGGGGGGGGGGGGAGCGTTACATTTACATTTCACGTTTTTTTGAGCTTTGTAGTGTAGCTTAGTTTAGTTGAAAAGAAAATAGTAGCAGTAGTGCGCATGTGTGCGGGTTGCGCACACTATTCAGCTTGTATTGCGCTATCCAGATTGCATGCGCTGCTATCAACTGTTTTAGTATATTTTTTTTCGTTTTTTTCTGCTCCTGTTAGTTGGGATATACAGGGGATGTGGAGTTGACAAAAACGCTCTAGAGAGGCGGTTAGTCGTTTGAACTTCGAAGGTGAGGTATATGGTCGAGAGCGCTAGTGGAGGCCGGTGTTTCGCGACCTTCGGAACAAGAGAGCGCGCTCAGTCACGCAGATGCCGAAGGCGAATACCCAAAGCGTGTCGAGGTGGGAAAACAGACCACCTTTCCTCTGGAAGTCGAGCTAGGGAAGGCGGGCGCTGGTGTAAACGCATGCGCTGACCTGCGCAGATAGACCAAGGAGGGAGAGCGGAGCGTTGTTCCATAGCTGTTATCCGGAGGCCGAGACTGGAACTCTTCTGGGAACATTGGAACCATAGAAAAAGCTGTACAAAAAGGAAAAATACCAGCAGATGATATGCGCTACAAAAGAATCAGCGTGCGCACAAATACATACCAGCGTGCACAAGTTCACAAGAAAATCATCAAGAAGGCTTGAGTTCTCAGGAAGTCCACGGAAGAATCACGCACCGGAAGAAGCTTGCGCTGTTAACCATATACCCGTCTTCGGAGTGAAAGCTGACAACCAGGAGCCTATGAAGAGCTATCTCCCAGCCATCCAAAATGATCTTCATCCCAGCTGAGAGGTAACGAAATTCGAAAATTATTATATTAAAACTGTTGAAGGTGAATGGTAGTGCAGATCGCGCCAGAGTGCAAGACTGTGCGCTAGACTCCAGAGAGGTAATTGTATCCGTGCTTGAGTGTTTGTTCGGGACGAACAAGGGGCAAGTGTGGGGGGTTTGATAGAGCCTATTTATACACACTATTTAGATCCTAACCCTATGCTTGTTTGCATTATTTTGTGTACAAGATTACTGGTTTCCAGTGTTTTTGTATTTCAGGGCGAAACGAGGGTCTAAGTCGGATACGCGCTAACAGGCAGCGTTTAAGACGCGCATCACTCAGCCTGCGGAGCTAGCAGCGCAAACAGATAGTGGCAGAGTCGACTACGGTGCGCATACCGATTGCGCTAACCTAGGTGCAGTGCGCCATGCGCAGATAGTGGTGTTTCCAAATCTTGACACCACCAGATTTGGAAGTTGCCAAGGTTGGGCCTCATGAGCAGTATATAAAGAGAGGAAGGCTAGGGTTTGAACATAACACAAAAGACGATCATAGAGGACCACAGCACACGAGAGAGCGGCAGAACTGAAAAACACACGAGCCTACTGAGAGGACCTGCGCTAGCCGACTGCGCCAGCCGAGACTCTACAACCTGCACGCACCTGCTTGTTGCTGTTTTCTTGGATACTTCAGATATTATTTACTGTTTCTATGATGTTTACCACTAGCATGTCTAGCTAAACGCTTTGTATCGGTTAGGCATGATTCTATGAGTATTTCCTTTGAGACTTGTGCTTAATGCATAGTTTGTTTGCTTATATTAATTATGTGCACACGGTTGACAGCTAGTCGCATGAGTAGGGGAAGCCTTGAACCACAATCTTGCTCTTGTTACTAGTTTGTTATATGTTAAACTAGTTGAATAGCTTGACGGTGACAACTAGGAGTAACGCACTAGGATGATCAGTTTCTACTGTGATAGGATTCGTAGCTGTTTAGACTAGTCTTAAGAATTAATAGTTCATGAACTTTGATCGGAACATGCGCACATGTTAGGGAGCCTTGATCGGACACTAACATCAGTAAACCGAACTATAGACGTTTAGAGTCGATGATAAGGAATATATTCATAGAGGATTGTCTGCGCCGATACTTTTCATAGTCATAGTACTTAATCTCTACTGCCTGCGCACGTCTAGTGCAATTCCTGCGTTTACTACTGTTTACTCGCGCACTTGCGCAACCCAATCACTCACACCCCCCAGTTTTCGTAAGTGCAGGTTACTAGTTAAAGCTAATCTACTTGCTCCCTGTGGATTCGACCCTGACTTAGCCGCTGTACTAAGTGGAGAAGGAAGGAATAAATTTGACGCGCACAGCGACGCGCTATCATTCGACCCGAGGTCACTCGGATTATAAATATTGTTTGCGTACCGTGATTGAACTAGTATTTTTACTACCACAATTTTGACAACTTCAGAGTGCGCCAAATTTATATTTATATTCTCCTACTATACTAGCAAGTATTAAGTAGGTCGAACCCAAAGAGAGCAATTAGTTATAGAGTTCTACTAATAATTAATGGGGGTTTGTTTTGGAGAAGAATGTTGTTGTTCAATTTCAGGAAGAATCAATTCAGAGATATGCATTGCAGCTGGTAATCATCAATCTAACATGCATCAACTAGTAAAAACTACTATTCTAGTCTACAATCCTGCTAGTGTAATGTTGATTTCAATGTTCTACCTACTCTTAACCGCTAAGTTCTCGAATAGGTTAACAATTACTTGACCAACAACACTAATTAGGTTCTACTGCTAGGCTTCGCTAATAGGGCAGTCAATCTTAGTATCACGCAATATATATCAATTCAGTTTCACCACTAGGCTATGCTAACTTGATAATCAGGGCATGAAATTCGTAGAAAGAATAGTAATTCACTAAATCGAATTATGAAAAATTGGTATCTCAAACCGTACATTGTAATACAAATCTCCAAACTGAATTAGGGTTTAGCTACTACAATCCATCTAATAACAATGAAAATAAAGAGTTGAGAAAAATACTAAAACTTCTGCGATGCTGCTGACTTCTCGTCTCCACTCACCGATGATCTCTAGCTTGGGTTTTCTGTTCGGAAGAAGTTTTTTTTATACCTTTGATTTTGGGCGGGATGACCGTCTTTGACCGAATCAATATTGATTCTTACAAGCTCAGCGAGTGATTTGACCAGGGTTTGGGCGAATCAATCTGGCAGTGTGTTCCGGAGCTGGGCGAATCAGATTTGATTCGTGCTGGACCAAAAGTGATTCGACCAGGGTTGGTCAAATCAAAGTGTCCGTGTGCAATGGGGCTGCGCAAATCAATTCCTCTGAAAGAATCACTTTTGATTTGTCTGGCCTGAATTCCTCTTGGGCGAATCACTTTTGATTCTCCCTGGCTGAATTCCTCTTGGGCGAATCAACTTTGAAGTGCTAGAATCTCGCTCGTTTGACCCTTAAAACCTTCGAATACGTCTAGACGTATACTAGGAAGTTGTAGCCCTTTCAGTTACCTTTCCAACAAGATATGACACGCCTCAATCGGATAAGAATCATGTGATCGGAAAGGCTTCAACTACGAACTGTTTAATTTGCCTAGATTTGGTCTATATTCATCTAAATCTTTGCTCCTTTGCATTCCCGAGTGATTGAATGGGCCTAGAAAGCTCCAAATGCGCAATAAAGTTCCAAAGCGGTTTTAATACACCTACGATGAGAAACACTACAAAGAAGTAATCTACTACCCGCAAAATGTAATTAAACAATGGGAATAAACATCTCAATGGGTCATATAAATACACTCCATCATAAACCCAGAGATGGTCTCTTCTTCTAGCATCTTCAGGCTTTCAAATCTTGAGATGATCATCTGCATTATGGAGATCTTCACTTTGTCTGTTCCTCCATGAACAGTTTCAAGGATCTCCCATGCTTGTTTGGCCATGTCACAGTTGGAGATCAACTTGAAATTGTTAGCATCCACAGCAGCAAATATAGTCCACTTGTTTTTAGGTTGCTTGTGTGGAGACCTTTCTGATATGACTGCCCTCTAAACCTTTTCATCAATGGTTTTAATAAACACCTTCATTCGTGCCTTCCAGTAGCCATAGTTTACTCCCTCAATCAGTGGCGGTCTGATAACAACAACGCTCTCTCGAATCACACTCTGTATGTTGAGTGATCGGCTCTGATACCAATTGAAATTTGCCTCAGTCTCGATAATTCTGGACTTCAAGATGGACCATGAAATCCTAATCAAAAGAAGGCTTGATCATACCCATGACCTAATACACAAGAAAAACTCACCAAGGAATCTCCTATGATAGAATGGATAAAACTCCATTCTAACAATGAGAAAACCATTATAATGACGCGGACACAAGAGACTTAAGTTACAATGCCCTATCATCGTTCAATCTCACAATCTATATCTTGAGCCACGACCGATATGAATATCATCCTGTGTGTGAAAGGGGCAGCGCAAAGGATCATTATTGGATAAGGCAAGACTATCAGCATGGATAGCTCACATAGTCCCAAAAAGTTCCGAGCGGGAGAGTACACGCGATAGAAAGGGCTGCTTAATTTTTGGTGGGGCAAATCTTCTGAAATTTCGCAGATCCAAAGATGTTAACAATACAATGACGCTGATAACCTCATCACTTGGAACATCTTCCTCCCCAGAAATGTTTTCTTAATGTTTTTCTTTCTCCCCCTTTTTGTCACAAATGATAAGGGGGGTCTTCTTACCTGGAGTTCATCGGTAGGCGCGGGATACTCCAAGTCCCTTAGCAGGCTGCAGATCTTGTTCCGCCGTGTAGCATTCTTCTTTGCCTCTGCTGTTAGGTGCTCAAGCTCTGACCTTAGGTGTCCCACAATTATTGTCTGCAGAGCTGCATGAAGTGCTAATGATGGTACATCCATTGTAGCTTCAGCCTCTACTTTTGTTTGACCAGCCACCTCCAGGATGGGTTCTTGAATAATTTGTGGTCTACCAAGAACACTTGCGGAGCCTCCGACAGCCCTTCAGAAGGCTTATGAACTAAAGGTGTTGCTCGGTGACCATTTCATTTATGAGGGAGGGGAATACTATGCTTAACCTTGATCTTGATGAGCCAGCATGGGCAGCAATCTACAGGAAGATGATTTAACCCAAGTCCACCTTTTGCTTTTGGCCAATTCTATAGAGCAATTGGGCCAGTTCCTTGCTCACCTTTCCTTTTTGAGAGTTGGGAATCCAGTTCTTCACCACAATGTTGTACAGCAAGGCGTACTTAATCGTAAGGTCCGCGGCTGAGAGATTGTGAGTGACCCACCCTGTGCACAACCCTCCATTGAGGGGTGACAGCCAATTCATTTGGGCTCACCTCGCCCGGGGGTCTTGCTTCCTCACTAATCTCCAAAAACTCATTGATTACCGTAGGGGTAATCACTACCTGCTTCCTCCTTACAAGATGTTGAGGTATGGCATCCCTTGAGAAAACTGCACAAGATTCTGCTTCAGCAACCCCTGAAGATTTGAAGCTGAAGCACATGACGAGATACAACAACCAAGCACAAGGATCTGCTACAGCACTCTGCTGACCACAAAGGCTGAGGCAAACTGGGCAAAAGGCAAAAGACAGATTCTGCTACAGCAACCGGTGTCGATCTAAAGCTAGAGCAGACTGGGGAAGTATCCTGAAGATTCATGAAGTGTCCTTGGCAAGGTGCTACATGAGTCGCCAAAGTTCAGGATGTGACGCAAACATCATCAAGTGTCCTGCAGATGTCAGTACACGGTTGGAGGAAAATTTAAAAGATAAGGATCCTAAAGTCCGATTTAGGAAACAGAATCCTCAACAACCTTGCAAGAATCTAGGAAGAGATTCATATAATGATGTGCTGCCCTACGAATCAAAAGGCAACAAGGTTTCCAACCTTGGCAATCCACAAAGTTATAAGAGGACGGCAGAGGCAATGCCATAAAGATCGAACAAAGAAAGCGAAGCAGAGAATACTCACAACTAGAGTTTATAGTAGAAGGCTAAAGGTGTTGTGAGGTACCAGAAGAGATCAGAACTCGCTGAGTTTGATCAAGATTTGATTCACAAAATTCAACTGGAGCGTGGCTCGTTGAAGGATCAAACAAAAGCTTCGGAGAATAGCTGCGGACAAACCTGTCGCAGGCTGTTGAAGACCTGAGCGTCTCTTCTTGATATTGTCAAGTGGGCATTGATCAAGGGGGGAGAAAATTTTGAGTTGGAGAAACTCAGAGAGACGGACTAATTGGCAGAATGTGCTGGAGAAGTCGTCTACAGAAGTTATAGCTACTCTGAGATAGATTGAGTTGAAGCATTTCGTGTATTGCACATGGTAATAGGGTATGCTAAGTCTGAGTGTCAGGTCTGTAGCTATTCTTTACTGGAAGTGTGTAAGTAGCACAAAGAGAGTCTGTGTGATCAGACTGCTAGCTAGTCTAGGGGGTTAGACTGAGCAAAAGATTTCGATTAGGTGAGAAATAGAGGCGAGAGTTCTTTGTACTTTGAACCGTGATAGTGAAGTCTTGAGGATCAGAAAGTGATCCTTCCCACACGTAGGCAAGTTGCCAAACTAGGTGAACAAATTATCTGTGTCTTTCTTATTCGTCAGAAAAATAATTTTCGCAAGAAGATACAGAGAGTGCTACAACAGAAGCTGTAACTCCAAAAGTTGTAACTCAAGATCAGCAGCGCAGTCAAATTTCAATTTGTATCAGACCAATCACTCAACATAAAAGAATGTGATCCGGGAAGGCGTTGCTGTCATCTATGACCACCATGAAAGAAGGACAAAGCACCAGCAGACCGCCATTGCTCGAAGGAGGACATTATGGCTACTAGAAGGCTCGGACGAAGGCCTTTTAGAATGGTCTCACCTAATGACTGTTGACAGCACAGGAGTTGCCCACAAACAACCTGAAAACAAATGGACTGTTGATGAGGTAGCTTCAGCATCAGGAAACTCCAAGGGATTGAATGCTATATTTGTTGTTGTGGATGTTAACAATTCAGGTTGATCTCCAACTGTGACACGGCCAAACAAGCATGGGAGAACCTTGAAACAGCTCATGAAGGAACGAATAAAGTGAAGATCTCCAGAATGAAGATGATCATCTTAAGATTTGAAAGCCTGAAGATGCTGGAAAAAGAGACAATCTCTGAGTTCAATGCCAGATTGTGTGATATATCAAACGAGGCCCATGCTCTTGGGGAACCAATTCAGGAGGAGAAGCTGGTAAGAAAGGTACTCAAATCTCTGATGAGCGGATAATTGACCTTATATTTGTCCATATTTTCCCTTTACTTCTTGTTTGTTCCATTATTTTATGAAGTCATTTGATGTTTTATTTGTCCATTTCATGTTGAAAAGATGTATTACATGATATGAAGGGGCCTGAAGAAAATCTGGATGAATTCCGGTCGATCGAGAGCAAAATTGAGTAAAAAGCAAAAGTGATTCGCCCAAGCCCTCCTACTGCCAGCCGCGGTTCCCTTGGTGTGTTTGGCGTCCTCCTAGCAGCGGCGTCATCATCAACTTGGCCTTTATTGGGAGATTGGACAGCTCCTATGGGGCTGCCATAAATATAAATTGAAAAGGATGGGAAAAATCAGATGGTGCCTCTCGTGCTTCCAGGCCTCTTGTGCCTCTTCCATAAAATGAAACCCTAGATGATATATCTTGGAAACTTGAAGAATTGTCGAGGATTCGGAAGAGACATCAACAATTGGAGATTCTACAACATCCCTTTACTCGATCTCTACTACTTTGCTTTCAACTGGTGAACAATTACCTTTAAAAATTATGTCTTGTTTCAAACTCACCATGAGTGAGTAGTCGTTTAGTAGTAGGGATCCTTATAAATCCCTTAGGTTAGATTGTAATGCAAAACATGCATGTTATTATTATGAATGAGGTTTTTGATTGAAAATTCTCATGCTTTATCTTCATGTTTGACGAAATGCATGAATGAGTATGAATTAATAAAACACCTAATGATGGAATGAGAATTGAACTTACCATGTTTAGAAGATTGAGCATGTTTATTTTACATAGCGTTTGTGCGCTAGAGTGACAATCGAATTCTATTAGGCTAAGTATAGAGCGGACTTGAGTTATCGATCGATAGACCGAGAGGGTGAGATATGGAGACTTACGTTCTACGTTGTTCAATAGAGCGAGAGTTTCAGAGCCGTGTCCCTTAGGTATCATTCCCCTTCTAGAGAAGGAGTGAGGGTTGAATCTAGAGTGCATGATACTTTAGCCTTAGAACTATCAATCAAATAACCTTATGCATGTATTGTTGTTTTGTGTTGCTAATTGCATGACCTAGGAGTGAAATAGGATTCCGACTACGCTTTTTAATTACTTCCTTTCAACCTAGTCTTTAGTATTTAATAGAGATACCTCGCCTAGAGAACAACGCCCAATTTTTCTTTAGTAGACTTGCATTAAGCATTACTAGCTAGCTTTAGACTAATCTAGGCTTTTCTCTTGGGTTCAAACCCGAGGTCAATCGGATTATAAATATTATTTGCGTACCTTGATTGGACTAGTAATTTTACTACCACAATTTCGACAACGTCATTCACTTCAAGCAAACTCTAAGAATCATTCAATTTATTGCCACAAAAAATATTCATAGAATCGATATCAAAACTAGCATTCGTCAAATTCAACTTATCGCTCAATTTCCTATACATGCAGCATGAAGAAAAGCGTCGCTTACACACAAAAATTTGTCGAGTCAATCACATATGCTTGCTAAGGGCAAGTCCATAAGCTCATGACAACAAACTCATTCTCAAGTTTTAGACTATACGTCATAATCCGTAAGAGGAGGAGTTTCGACATTGAAAATTTTAAGGTGTACTAGTACAAAGCTTGATGCTTAAGTAATAAATTACGATGGTCATACCTTAGACGTCTCCTAAAAGCGAAATGCAAATGCCTTACTCACACACATGCGAAAGAACTTGCGGAAATGGCATAAAGTCAAGAATTAAGTGGGTTCATTCTCCCTTTTTTTGTGTTTATACAAATGCTTTCAAGGGGGAACTTACCCTTCTAACCCTCGGAATTTGTAAAACTTTTCTTTGACTAAAAAAATTAAAAAAGACATTTTTGTGTTTATACAAATGCTTTCAAGGGGTACCTTACCTTCCTAACATTCGTAAAACCTTAAAAATATATTTTTTTCTTTTCGCAAATACTTTATTTGACGCCACATTTAATATTTGACAATGTGCCTAAGTGAGTTATAATGAAGCATGACTAAACAAATGAAAAGGCTAAATAGGAATGCTATAGTCACCTAAAAGCAAATAAGAGCAAGTACGAGGTTTTTATATGAAAACTATTTTTTCTGTGCTCGCTAAACTTAACTTCAATTTTCATGCATGGAAAAAGGCTTAAAAATGAATCGAGCTAAGCTAGTTAAAACACAGTATCATGTGAATATCATCACAAAGAATGTCAATCAACTTAAAGATATGATTCATGAATTCAAAGCACAACTCATTCCCAAATGTTTTTTTAATGGTACTACTTAATCGCTAACGTTACTTCGTGTGATCAATACATAAAGCTAGAATGAAAACAATCATGCAAGTATAATGCGCGCAAAGTAAACATGTAGCATATAATCATTTTATTAAGCAAATAACAGCACAAGCACAAGCGCAAACCAAACACCCAACACATAAAAATTTGCTTAGTTTAAAGTAATATAAAGTAAAAGAATTAAATAGAAAGTTTCGAAGGAACTTCTCTCGTGTGAAGGTAGTCAAATGCGGATCCGCCAATGTCCGTGAATGATGCTCAAATCATTTGCGGTAAGTCTAAAACTCAAGAAAAAAGGTTAGCGCAAAACCTGAAATCACAAATTTAAACAGCTAGCTATTACTTATATATCAATGCAAAGCGTATAGCTAGGCGAGAAATTGGAAAGACAAATGCACAACAATTCATATTGTGAGTTTATCTAGATATGCTCATGTAAATCAAAAGTCAGTAACTAATGTACTATAGTGCTTGAAAAAGGTGTCGACAAAGATGCCTAAAGTTACAAAATTCCCAAAGTTAACCAAAAAATAATTTCATTACAAAACTGCCCTACTCAACACTGATTCGAGGTGCAAAAAAAGTGATTCGACCAGGGTTGGTCGAATCAATGTAGCAATTCCGGATAGTCATGTGGTTCCCCGAATCAATATCGATTCGGGCAAGGCAAAATGTGATTCGACGAGGCTGGTCGAATCAAACTGTCACTGGGGAACATGCCGTGGTCGAATCACTTTTCTAAGGAAAAATTGCCAAGTAAAATGCACAAGTTCGAAAAACACTTGTCATTCAACAGATCGCGTCGAAGTGTTTCAAAACACAAATCGACAAGTCAAGCAAATTACATAAAAAAATACCAATACAAGTCATGACATACAAAGACGCAACCTAAACATCATTCCTATGTTTTGTGCGGGTCTCGTGGTCGGAGTCGTCTATCTCGTGCACAACTACTTCGGTTGCTGCCTGGTCAGCTTCCCCCTCGGCTTCTTCTTCTTCCCCCTCTTCATAATCTCCACTTCCGCTCTCACTGCCACTCCACTTTCTTCTTCACTTTCACTTCCCCTTTTTAACAAATGATAAAGGGGGATTCTAGCTAAACTCAGCGAATAGTCCTAGGCCTCTTCTCTATCCATAGGAGAGGGGATCCTAGTGTCTCAACATGTGCCTCTTCCAATGACTTTGGGGGAATATCTGGTGGCTGCTTCTCCATCACTACCTGCTCCGGCTTCCGTATCCAAAGCTTCTGAGCTCCACTGTGTCCATTAACTCTTTCTTTCCTTCTGGCATTATTTCGATATCTCACCCAATCTGCACCAGTGCCTTTTGCAATCCTCATTCTCCAGTTTGTTGTCCCTCAACCGTATCTGATGTTTTCGTGCACAACTGGACAGTAATAGTCCTTCATCGGCCTTGCTGAGCTTATGTATGCCTGTGTCATGTTTGATCTTTGGCTTCTCCTGGCGGTTTTTGGTCGTGGTTGATCTCTGAGGTCTCCAAAACTTGTTCAGGACTGAGCATCTTCGCTGGATGTGACCCTCCTAGTCACACAAGTAACATTTGTGGTCTTTGCTACAAGAGGTTGATACAGAGGTTGTTGTAGCATCCTCTTGTTCATATTTCTGTGTATTTTATTCCGAATTTGTTTCTGGGACAGGACCGGTTTCTGCACGGTATTCCCAGCATCTTCTGGCTCCGTAGCTTTGACAAATACCATTATCCCAATATTTTCTTCACCCGTGTATCCAAGACCTGAATAGCCTTCTCCATATCTTTGGCATGCTAGAATATCTTCAAGAGTACTTGAGCCATTGTTAAGCATCTTTGCGGTCTTCCTGTAGAGGTTGAGCTCTTCCTTCTCTATAGCAAACTTCTCTTCTTATTGGGCAGCCTGATCCATAAGACAAGTGATAGTCTTCTTCAAGAGTACTTGAGCCATTGTTAAGCTTCTTTGCAGTCTTCCTGTAGAGGTTGAGCTCTTCCTTCTCTACAGCAAACTTCTCTTCTTGCTGGGCAGCCTGATCCATAAGACAAGTGATCGTCTTCAGCAACTCCTCTCGTTCTTCTTCCAGGCCTGATACCTTGGCAGTCAATCCTTTTCTTGATCTCAATACTTGCAGCCACTCTTTGTGCAACAGAGCAAAGTTTCTTGCAATGGACTCCTCACTGATTTCAGCATCATCACTATCATCTGACTCATCAACACCATAAACAATTTTCGGCTTTGTTGGAACGGAGTTTCTTAGATTAGTTTCAGTCGTCAAAGCAACATTGCTCGTTTTTTCAGAGTCTTCTTCACTGTCTTCGTCTCTCCAGTTTGCAGTAGGAGTCTTATTCCTTTCATGAGCCGTCTGGAGGGTCTCCCATGCTTGCTTGGCAAGTTCACAGTTGGAGATCAGCGGGAAATTATTTGCGTCAACAGCTGAAAATATCGCATTCAAGGCTTTGGTGTACTGGTTGCTACAGCTTCCTCTTCAGTTGTCCATGTCTCATCGGGTTTCTCCCGTGCAATTCATTTATCTTCGATGGTCAGTGGGTGTGACCACCCAGAGACTACTGCTCTCCAAGTATTCTCATCCATCGCCTTTAGGAAGCCTTCATTCTGGCCTTCCAACAACTATAATTGCCTTCTTCAAGTAGGGGCGGCCGACTTGTGCTTTGTCTCTCTTTCATTTTCACTTGATGAACTCAGCAAGGCGCTCAGGATCTTCACTGATAGTTTCTGCTCTGATACCAATTGAAATTTGCAGTGCCTCTGAGTTACTAGGGTGTACAAGCAGTTGCTATAGCAATCTCTTGTACAGTCTGATCTGTGCAGCAAGGAAAAATAATGAATAGTGATTTAGTCACTCAGTTCGGCCAAACTGCCTACGTCTGGGGAGGACTATACTCCAGTCCTCAATCCACTAGTCTGCAAGGTGCTTCGTACAACACAGATTCGACAACCCGCCAACCTATGCTACCCAACCTCAACTAATATATCACACACAATCAGAACACCCTCTGATTTGTGTCAAGCACACCTACACAATTGATTTAACCCAGAATAGCTACAACTCTGCTCTCCAAACTTAGCCTATTCTAATTAAAAAATCTCACCGTAGGTTGTTATAGCACACGCTTGTGCAACTAGCTTGTGCAGGTTCTATCCGCGTCGCTCCAAATCCTTCCGCTGAGCCATTCGAACTCTATCGTGAGTGATCCTCACTCCGGGATGCTCCCCCTCACTCAGTGACCGCCTGTCACTAGCGAGAACAGGCCTTCTGCAAATTGTCCGAGTTCCTCCACTCGACAACTCTCATGCCGCCTACTTTGATTTGCCAACAAGAAAATCCTCCTCTGAATTGGCCTTCTCTGATCAAGCTCTGATCAGACTCTACAAGTCTTTGATAAGCCTCTGCTTTAACCATCAGCTCTGCTCTCACGCTCTACTCTTAGGTGGGGATTCAGTCTCTTCGCTCGGCACTCTAAATTTCTCTCAGAGTTTGGTCGATAGCTTGATGCTTGGATTCTCTATTGGATGGCCTACCTCTGCTCTGCTCGAGGCTTTTCTAAATAGGAACTACGTGCTCCATCAATATCAACTTTAGAAAGTTCCTAAAAGATCTCTAAAATTTGTAGCGCCTCTAAGTTACTGATTGTGTACAAGCAGTTGCTATAGCAATCTCTTGTACAGTCGGATCTTGAGCAGCAAATCAAAAATTCTGAATTGGCTTCCTGATCAAGCTATGATCAGACTCTGCAAGTCCTGATCACACTCTGCTTCAATCACATCAACTCTACGCTCACGCTTCACTCTCGGTGATGATCGAAGATCCTTGCACTTGAATTCTGTCCACTCGGTATTCTGTGCATGCTCTCGTGTTTTCTCTCTCGTCTTCGATACCTTCAATGCTCTGAGCAGCCTCCCTTAAATAGGAACACCAAGGTTCGCCACTCACAAATTTAGCAATTTCCTCCAAACAACAATATCTCCTAATTTGTAGGAGATTAGATTTGATTTGCAAATCTAATCTTCTACAAACAAATCTTTTCGGCCAACTGAGAATCTCCACTGGAATATTCTCTCTGGGAATTTAGGAACTCCCTTGATGCTAATGGATGCACTGCCAAGCTCCTTCGGAGAAGATCCGAGCTGCTGCTGACGAACATATGCTGTAGCTTCCTGAACCAGCTGCTGCTATAGCAGCAGCTTGTTCCGCTGCTAGTTCACTGGTGCTGGTTTTGTCAAAGCCTGCCATTCTGCATCATCAATCTCCCCCTTGGCGTTTTGACAAAACCCTCGGCCACAAATGAAGTCTTCCACGAAAAATAAATATAAAACTACTTAATAACAGTTTCAAAGTAAACGTAGGATGTGACCACACTCGGCCTTAGCTTGGCCACGCAGGGCAACAAAAAAAAACATCAAGAGTTCAGTTCAACTAACCTTCATTTACTTCCTCCCCCTTTTTGACACAAATGCTCACATCCCTGGGGTAGGCCCTTGCTCCTTCGGTATTCGAAGTCCTTGAGCAGGCTTCTGATTTTAGCACGTCTGGCATTCCTTCGTTTGGCTTCAGTGTCCAGCATGTACAGCTCAATCTTCAGGTGTTTCACGATCCTTGCATGGAGAGCTGCTTGAATTGCAGGGGCAGTGGGAAGAGCTTCCTCATTAGAGGGTGAATTAGAAGGGGCAACCAGAAGAGGGTCTTCTTGGGCAATGTCTACTGCGTGCTTCCCTTTGAACAGCTTGTGATCTATTATAAAAACTTGTAGCTCTTGGGACAGTCCTTCAGTAATCTCTCCCAACTCTGGATGCTGAGCGACCAACATTCCATAAATGAGGGATGGCAACACAATGGGTTTGCTGGAGGATGCTCTGCCAGCATGAGCAGCAAGCTGAGGAAACATCACACTACCCAAGCAGATTCTTCTCCTTTTCCTAATCGAATGTAAAAGGTTAGCAAAGGGTCTACTAACCTTTCCCCTATGAGAGCTGGGGATCCAGTTCCTAATGCCCAAGTCGTACAACAGGGCATTTTTGGAGGTGAGTTCTGCGGCACTGAGATTTGGTCCACCCCAAGACATGCACACTCCTCCCGTGAGAACCTTGGCCAACACCTCTTGCTTGACATTTATAGATTCTCTGGCATCACTGTCTATTTCAAAAAATTCATCTATCATCTCAGGGGTAATTACTATCCTCTTTCCCCCACCAAATTTTTCTTCCATGTTGACTATGAATTCCCTAACTAGTGATATATTGAATCTGTAAGGGTAAGTCAGGGACTTGAGTAGGTTTACCTCAGACAGGAGCTGGATGATAGCTGCAGATTTGTATTTGTCCAGGTCCAGTCTCTTCTTTGTAATAATGTGCTTCCTCTCTACAGAGTTCCATGGTTGAGAGGCATGCCTGTTTCTGAACCATACTCCCCTTATAGTGACTGCAGCAGTGTCAACCAGAACAGGTCTTCTCTCGGAAGGTTCGCCTACAGCATCCTCACTGGACTCCTCACTAGACTCCTCTTCTCCACTACTGGTATCCGGGATGACGATTAGCGCTTTTCCTTTGTCAGAAGATGGAGGAGGATTTGCTGCATCAGTTTCTTGTTCAGGAAGATCTGCATCAATCTCCTCACCTTCTCCTTCGATGCCAAGGGACGTGAAAAGGGTTCTGCTTGAGCCTTCTTTGAGCACTGTCTCTTCAGACACTACTACTGCGCTGGTTATAGGCTCCCCGTCAAGGACTAGTCGCCTCCTTTTCTGTGGAGTTCCTCCTGGTGGAGAAGGAGCATTGTGCGACACAGGGAGAGGTGCGGGCTCCCAGACCACCAAGTCTAGTCGTTGCGCAGGCGCTTCATTGCGAGACTTAGACCTCCTTTCAGTTCTGCCTTGTCGTGATGCTGCCAGGCTCTTCTTCAGTCCGCGAGTCTTCACCATTGTTAGTAGTTTGCAGAAGGAGTTCGAGCAGGGGAAGATTTGATCTGCGTGCGATTTGGGAAATGCTTCAACCGAAACGAGCCCTAGAATTTGATTTACCCGCTGAATTTCTTTCTTTTCCAGAAGCACGTGCTCAACATGTGACCTCTTCTGTCTTTAGCAACCAAATATTTTGAACAAGCTTCTTTAGGCTCTGGTTGCTATAGCATCACGGGATTGGATCACTTACTTGCCGATGCTACCTCCATTGTCTGGTGATTCCTTGTCAGAGTCAGCTGGTTGTTTCTTCATCCATACTTGAGTCGGTCTCTGTTTCCATAGCTTCTGACAGTCAACTCCCTTGTTTTTCAGTTTGTCACCTTTAGGTCTCCACACCTGCGTTTCCTGTGACACTCCTTTGCTCGCTCCATTCCAGTGTGCTGGTTTCTCCATTATTCTGACTCTTCATTGCAGTTCTGATAGTTGACGAAGATTACCAGGATAAGCCGAGATGAAGAACATTTGACAATGATTGTTGAACTTCGATTTCCTTTTCCTGAAATCGTCTCTGCTAATCCTTCTGCATATCTGAGAGTTCTTGAAGCTAAAATGTTTTCTTTGAGACCGTGTCCCTTTTCCCCAGGACTGTGGATTACTTCATCTTCTATGAGGACTTGCATTTGATACAGAGGGTTGATACAGCGGTTGCTGAAGCACCTCCTGGTTCAGGTTGACAGTCGATTCTTCCTTCATCAGCTTCTAACTGAGCTTACCTTTCTCTTCGCAAACCTCGATATTCTCTGTTTCAATAGGCTTAACAAAGACTAGTCTACCAGTGGTTTCCTCACCTGTATACCCCAGGCCCATTCTTCCTCTTCCAAATCTTTGATAAGAAAGGATTTCGTCCAGTATATTTTTCTGAGAGTCAGTTGTGAGAGGGGTGCTAACAGCAGTGTCTTTGGTAGCAGCATCTTCTTTCTTCGGTAGGTTGACTGGTCTACTGAGTGATGACAGTTTTTCAAGCAGCACCTTCCACACTTCTTCCAGTTGATTGACTCTGTCTTTTAATTCTTGATTTACCTTCAGCGCCTCCTCACATTGTTGAAGGATGTCTCCCAGACTTTCTAATATGTTGTGTGTAGAGTCATCCTCATCTTCACTATCTGGCACATCAATCCCATAATTGAACTCATTCTTTGTTTCTTCTTCAGAATCATAAGAGGATACACTAGCTAACACAATACAATTTTCTTCATCACTTTCCTTAGAGTCACTCCATTTTGCAGTTAGTGACTTGTTGTCTTTCTTGTCAGAACCTTTGATCTGCTTGCTGGGACACTCTGCTTCTCTGTGTCCATATCCTTCACAGTTCCAGCACTGAATGCCTTTCCTTCTTTCTTTCTTTTCTTCTTCCTCTTCGGCTGGTTCTTTGGCTTTTCTCTGATTTCCTCCACCTATTCTAGATTGTCTTCGAGAGGTTGAGGTCTCACCAGACCTTGATTACATGTTTTTCAAGAACTTCCCCAGATTTTTTACAGTAAACCTAGTTGATCATCAGCTGAGGGCTTCTTCTCTTCTGTTTCAGCTTTCAATCCAACATTTTTTGCTTTTGGAGGAAGCATCTTCTTTGACTAGCTTCATCTCAAACTGCTTGAGAGATCCAATTAATTCTTCCAGTCTCATGTCCCGGACATTCTGAGCTTCTTCAATGGTTGTTACTTTCATGTCAAATCTGGATAGCAATGATCTAATTAGCTTTTCTTCAGGGATAGGTTCTTCAAAAGCATGGGGTTCATTTGACAGGTCACACAGCTTGGCATTAAATTTTGTGATGGTTTCCTCCTGCATTTTCAGACCTTCAAACTGTGAAGTAATCATCTGCATTCTGGATATCTTTACTTTATCAATCCCCTCATGAGCAACTTCCAAGATCTCCCAAGCTTGTTTTGCAATGTCTCAATTGGAGATTAATCTGAAGTTGTTGGCATCCACAGCAACAAAGATTGAATTCAGGGCTTTTGAATTGCCATTTGCTGCAGCATCCTCTTATGTAGTTCACTGCTCTTCAGGTTTCTTCTGAATGGCTCCTTTATCATCAGTGGTTTTGGGAGGAGCCCACTCTGTCACCACAGCTTTCCACACTTTTTCATCAATAGCTTTGAGAAACGCCTTCATCCTAGCCTTCCAGTAGCCATAGTTGCTTTCTTCTAGCAGTGGAGGGCGGCTTGTGCTTTGTCCTTCCTTCATTGTCTTGCTTTTCTCAGCTAGGTGCACAGGATCTTGACTCTATATGTTGAGCTCTGGCTCTGATAGCAATTGAAATTCGCAACACCACTGAGTTGTAGATGGTGAACAAGCAGTTGCTATAGCACACTCTTGAACACCCAAATATGATGCAGCAAGATAGAATAGGTAACAAAGGTTTGTTCACCCAGTTCGGCCAATCTGCCTACGTCTGGGAAGGGCTGAATTCCAACCCTTAATCCACTAGTTTCTCAGGTCCACGGTACAATACGATTCGACTCAACGCAACCTATGCTATTTGACCTAAACTAGTCACACAATCTGAACAGGCTCTGACTTTTGTATAACACACCTACAGACTTCAAATAATTCAGAATAGCAACAACTTAGTCCCACAGACTCGGCCTATTATAATTAACACACAGTCTCTGCAGGTTGCTAAAGCACCTGCTGTAGCACACAGCTGATACCTAAACTGTCCGCGTTGCTCCAAGTCTTCTGCTGAACCGGTCGAACCTCTCCACGAGCACTGCACGCTCAGGAGCACTCCCCCTCACTCAGTGACCACCAGCCACTAGTGAGTTTTGCCGTCCAGTCACTTGACCGAGTTCTTCCACTCGTCAATACCTCCGCGGCCTCCCTTGATCAACCAACAAGCACTGCTGCTCTGAATTGGCTTCCTGATCAAGCTATAATCAGACTCTGCAAGTCCTGATCACACTCTACTTCAATCACCTCAGCTTTGCGCTCACGCTCTGCTCTCAGTGATGATCGAAGATCCTCGCACTTGAATTATGTCCACTCGGTATTTTGTGTATGCTCTCGTGTTTTTTCTCTCGTCTTCGATACCTTCAATGCTCTGAGCAGCCTCCCTTAAATAGGAAAACCAAGGTTCACCATTCACAATTTTAGCAATTTCCTCCAAATAACAATATCTCCTAATTTGTAAGAGATTAGATTTGATTTGCAAATCTTATCTTCTACAAATAAATCTTTTCGACCAACTGAGAATCTCCACTGGAATATTCTCTCTGAGAATTTAGGAACTCCCTTGATGCTAATGGAAGCACTGCCAAGCTCCTTCTGAGAAGATCCGAGCTGCTGCTGACGAACAGATGTTATAACTTCCTGAACCAGCTCCTGCTATAGCAGCAGCTTGTTCAGCCGCTTTTTCACTCGTGCTGATTTTGTCAAAGCCTGCCATTCTGCATCATAAGATTTCCGAAAACCAATTTAGAAACTAACCTTGTTCTTACCTCTGAACAAGGACTCTTGATTAATCGCAGCTGTCCAGGCAACTCCCAAACACGTTGCGACGCCGGCAGCTGCCATCCGGACACTCTCCAAGCACCTCCATATTGACCGGCTTTTGCTCCAGCTCTGAGTCTTCACGATATGCTCTACATCCCCTAGTAGATGTTTGCTGACCTCAGACAGCTTGCGAAACTTGCTCCAGCTTCTGTTATTAATAGGTTGCTGTAGCATCTTCTCGCTGTTGTTTTGTTTTGTCAATTCTAGTGACATGCTCCAACTTCTAACTTCAACAGGAAGCTGTAGCATCTTCTTGGGATTGTTTTGTCAATGATGCAATTACCTTAACAAGATGGAATATTTTTTACACGGAGCAAGTATGCCAGGAACTTGCTGAAGAAGTTCAGATGGAAAATGCCAGTCATAAGCACACTCCTGCCGCTACATGTAAAAATTACAAAAGATGAATATGAAATCAATGTCGAAAAGACCCTGTATAGAAGCATGACTGGAAGCCTACTATATCTCACTGCCAGTAGACCCGGGCATTTGTTATGATGTTGGAGTATGTGCTAAATACCAGGCAAATCCCAAAGAAAGTCACTTGGCAAATGTGAAACAGATAATCAGATATGTGAGTGGTACCATAAACTATGGTCTCTCGTACACTAAAGATACCAACTGTCACTTAGTTGGGTCAGGCTGTGTAGAAGATCAAAAAAGCACTTCGGGAGGATGTTTCTTTCTGGGAAACAAATTAGTGTCATGGTTGAGCAAGAAACAAAGCAGTATAGCATTGTCCACTGCTGAGGTAGAATACATAGCCGCAGGTAGCTATTGTGCTCAGATGATCTGGATAAAACAGATGCCGGAATACTAAGGTCTGAAACAATTGGAGATGACTCTATTCTGTGACAACTTGAGTGCAATCAACATTTCGAAAAATCATGTTAAGCATTTTAGGACCAAACACATTGACATCTAGCATCACTTCATTCGCGAGTTGATTGAACAGAAGACATCACTCTGAAACATGTATCCTCCGATAAATAGTTAACAGATATTTTCACTAAAGCCTTGAACAATACTCAGTTTGAAACACTTAGACTCGCCTTGGGTCTATGTGTTGTTGACACTTAGTCAGATTTAGGAAGGCTTGACCAGTTCTGGAATAATGCATAAGGAACTGTTGAACTGGTTAAGATTCTAGAGGTAGAGATTCTGATGTTTGTCTCTCATGTTTGGTGAAGCAGAGTCTGAGGCAAAGCATGTGTGTCAGGTCATGAATGACGAGGCAGATATGTCCGAGTTTTGAATTCCTAGTTATCTCTTACATATTCGCAAAGCATCCAGGAGAAACTTCAAGTGCCAAAAGGGCGGAGGGAAGAAGAAGCCCTTAGATAAGCCTCCAGTTCCGAAGTCTACAGCAATTGAACCTAAGCCCGCTTCGAAGGTGAGCCTTAATATTGATTCGTCTGTGATTGTGCCTATGGTGGAGGCCGATAAGGTAGAGGGTGTTGTGATGGAGAAGGAGGTTGGAGTTGTTGTTGATGGGATCAAACCTAAGGAATGTCCAGTGGCTGCAGGTTCTGGCAGTCAGGGGGAGTTGTCTTCAGAGAGGACTGAGACGACTGAGCAACAGAAGGCGAAGTCGGTCAAAAGGTCTCTGGCAAACAAGATTGACACAGACATGTTTGAAAGAAGGAAATGTGTGAAGACTGTTGGTCAAAAAAGGGTCTGGCCTCTAGATCAGCCAAGCTATTTGCCCAGAAGACTGAGAAGAATGTAAAGAAAGTAGAATTTGGATTGATGCAAGGTTCAAAGTATGCGTTGTCAGGAGAGAATAAGGATCCGGTTGTTGAGACAGTCTCTGGTGGATCAGACAAAGAGGCAGTTGATCAGGTACCTACTTGGGTTGCTAAGACCGATAAACAGAATGAGGAAGTGATGGAGTCCACTGTTGCAGCATGACTGTCTAAGCAAAAAGGGACAGTAGAACAAGAGAAAAAAAAATGCGACCATTGAGACGGAGGAGCAGTGTCAGCAAGAAGTGGAAGATTGTTCACGACAGTGCTTTGAAGTCCTTGAGACTGTCAAGGCCATTGAGGATCTGACTCTGATGATGATTTAGACATGTGATGCAAAGGATATGAAGACACCCCCCTGCCTAGCAATGTCTCTATTTTTTGTTTTAACTCTACTAGCTATCTTTTCCAGTTTTGGTTGGTCATGTATACCCTTGCCACTTTTGTTAGCAAAAAGGGGGAGTAATTTTGTGGGTCAAAAGTGCTATCTTAGAAGTGCTTAGTAGATACTTAGCCTTGTGAAAGAAAGTAGAGAAGTTTTGCCAAAAAATGCATTGGGGGAGATTGTTAATTTCATGTGTCCCATGGATGTGTGTGGCCTGTTTTTAGCAAACGGAGTCTATATTAGTAAAAAGTTTGTAATCAGTATCGGGGGTTTCGAAGAAGACCGACAAGGTTCACATGACCAAGGAAGCTCAAGCTTGAATCAGAGGGTGAGCCAGAGTTAGCTTGAATGAGGCGCGTTCAGATTTTCAGCAGTATTGCAAATATTGTCTTTCTCGGGTTTCCTAAAATAGAGTCAAGGATATACGGAAGATTATGATGAAATCTCGAGGATGGATATACGGAAGATAGGGATGCATATTAGAAAAGTATGATCATTGGATATGATAATGCAAGTATGGCAGTGTTTGACAAAACCAGCATGAGTGAACAAGGAGCTGCTGCAGCTCAATCAATCAAGGAGGCCAGCAGAAGTATACACCAGAAGTAAACCAGCAACAGATGCAGCAGGGGATGCTGCAGCAGGTGCTGGTTCAAGAGCTAGTTCAACTGTCCGAATAACAGTTTTGTGCTGAGTGAGTTTTGAAGGTTTGGCAGCTTTGTGAAAGTGCTTAGAAGAATTTCTAAAATGCTGCTGAGCATATTTCAGCAAGGATTATCAGTCAGAGAAGGAGATATGCTTCAAGATATTAATCAAATCTAATCTCCTAGATTTTAGGAGATAATTGATCTTGTGGGATTATGGCCTAAACCTGGAAATTGCTTAAAGTGGTGAGGGTATTTAAGCAGAAGGTTCGAGGGCTGTAGAGTATCATCGAAGCTGAGTGATACACGAGAGTAGACACGAAATTCAGAGAGAGGTTTTTCTGGGTGTGCTACGGAAGGTGCTCTTCGATCAACACACACGGGCAGAGCGTTGAGCGCAGAGCTGTGGTGCGTATTGCAGAAGAGAGTCAGGTCTTGCAGAGACGGATTCGTGCTTTGATCTGGAAGCCAATTTAGAGCTGTGGAGCTTGTTGGTTGATCAAAGGCAGCCGCGGGAGAACTGACGGGTGGAAGGCTCGGTCGAGGTTCGTGCGGAAGAACTCACTAGTGGCAGGTGGTCACTGAGTGAGGGGGAGTTACTCAGAGTGTGCAGCGCTCTTGGAGTGGTTCGATCGGCTCGGCAGGAGGCCTTGGAGCGACGCGGACAGAGTGCTTCAGCTGGTGTTACAGCTGTTGCTGCAGCAACCCTGCTGAGTAGTGTAGGCTAGAATAGGCTGAGTTCTTGAAGAGAATTGTAGCTATTCTAGACTGACATATTGTAGAGGGTGTGCTAACACAAATCAGAGCTTGTTCTGATTGTGTTGAGTAGTCCACACGGGGTTAAAGTAGCATAGGTTGCGTGCGTTGTAACCTAGTGTGATCTGAACCTTTGATTGAGTGGATTGAGGACTGGAGAATAGTCCTCCCCAGACGTAGGCAGATTGGCCGAACTGGGTGAACAAATCTGTGTCCTTTTCATTGTCTGCTGTGCCTACATTTAAGTGAACAAGAGTGTGCTGCAGCAACTGCTAGTTCACAAATCTGCATAAGTAGAGACACTTGAAATTTCAATTGGTATCAGAGCGGGAACTCGACACACAGAGTTTAAAAGGTCCTACAGTGTCTCCGAAGTTGCCAAGACAATGAAGGAAGGACAGAGCACGAGTAGACCTCCACTCCTGGAAGAGAGCAACTATGGTTATTGGAAAGCTAGAATGAAAGCTTTTCTCAAAGCTATTGATGAGAAGACATGGAGAGCTGTTGTGGTTCAGTGGTCTCCTCCAATCACCATGGATCAGCAAGGAGTGACAAGAATTAAACCTGAAGAGGAATGGACTGCTGAAGAAGGTGCTGCAGCAACTGGTAATTCAAAGGCTCTGAATGCAATTTTTGCTGCAGTTGATGCTAATAACTTCAGGTTGATCTCAAACTGTGACATGGCCAAGCAAGCATGGGAGATTCTGCAAACTGCCCATGAGGGAACTGATAGAGTGAAGCTGTCAAGACTCCAGATAATTGCCACACAATTTGAGAATCTGAGGATGCTGGATGAAGAAACAGTCACTGAGTTTAATGCTAAACTCTGTGATCTTGCAAATGAAGCTCATGCCCTTGGTGAGCCCATCCCAGAAGAAAAGCTTATCAGAAAGGTGCTCAGATCGCTGCCTACAAAATTTGACATGAAGGTGACAGCCATTGAAGAAGCACAAAATGTCAGATTCATGAGGTTGGAAGAGCTGATGGGGTCTCTCAAACAATTTGAGATGAAACTGGTCAAAGAAGACACCGCTTCCAAGGACAAGAATGTTGGTTTGAAGGCTGAAGCAGAAATCAAGCAGACAGTTCCAGACGATCAGTTGAGCATGCTGGTTAAAAATCTAGGAAAGTTTCTGAAAAACATGGAATCCAGAACTGAGAGAAGCTCTTCCTCGCGAAGACAATTCAGACGGGGCAGTGAAAGAAAGAAGAAAGGGAAAGAACCAGCACTGGACGATGATGACAAGAAAGAGATGAAAAAGGGAGTTCAATGCTGGAACTGTGAAGGGTACGGACACATTGAGGCTGATTGTCCAAGCAAACCCTTCAAGAATTCTGAGAAAAAGAACAGCAAATCCATGACAGCAAAATGGAGTGATTCAGATGAGAGTGATGAAGAAAACTGTGTTGTGCTGACAAGTGTTTCAGATGTCCACCTCAATGAGCTAAAAAGGGTAGAAATTCACTATGGGATTGAGGTCTCTGAGAGTGAAGATGACGATGACTCATCTGACAGTTTTGCTGATCTTCTGAGGAAGATACTCAAACAGTGTGAAGCAGTTCTTCAGACCAATCAGACCTTGACTGACAGAGTAAATCTCTTGGAAGAAGAACGAAGGAGATGTCTACCCTCAGTTGATAATCAAGTTACTATTCTAAAAAGAGAAGATTCAGTAAGACAGACCTCTGTTGAATCCACTCCAGCAGCAGCCAAGACAGCTGACCCGCAGAGCAATATTCTGGACGAAATATTATCTTACCAAAGACTTGGAAAAGGGAAAGCAGGGCTTGGATATACTGGTGAAGAAAGCTCTAAAGGGACAGTGTTCATTAAAGCCTCAGATGGTGAGACAGACGAGAAGAAGAATTCAGATACCTTCTCAAAAATGGCAGAGAAAATTGGATCTAGACATGTGTACAAGAGGATGCTGCAGCATCATGGACAACATTTTTCTCAAACAAAACAAAAGTCTCAGAACAAGTGGAGTACTGGTACAAGTGTTGGGAAGCAGAAGATCAATTTCAATCTGAAGCAGCAACACAGAACTTGCTCAGCTGAAAAAGGGGGAGCAAAGTCCAGAATCAGCACATGTTGCACAAAGACTCCATTTCATGTTGCTGCACAAGGGCACTGGATTACTAAAAACAAGGGTAAATCAAAGATGGTACAAATATGGAAACCCAAACAAAGGGTTAGGAGGCTGGAAGATCAGAAGAAGAAACGCTCTGGTGTATTCCAAGTATGGGTGAAGAAGGTTCCACCAGAATCTCTCAAGGATCCTCTGAGCAAAAATTGCAGCCTGAAGTGAATAGGTGAACAAGCTCACATGTGCTGCAGCAACTTGGTCCGAATTAGCTTGTTCACATGTGTTGGTTGCTTAAGATGGAAAAGAAAATATTTGCACATGAGAGGCACGTGACTTACACTTCAAAAGGGAAAAGAAAATAACGGGTAAATATTTTCTAGGGCACAGATCAAGAGCAAAGGGCGTCTCAGAAATCTCTGCCGATCATCCTTTGTGCGCTCCTCCCTCCTTCCACATCTCTGCAGAAATGGTGAAGACACGCGGACTGAAAAAGAATCTGGCAGCTGACAGGCAAAGCAGGTCTGAGAGAAGGACCAAGGCACGCAACGAAGACCCTGCTCAGCCGCTGGAGGTGGTTGTGTGGGAACCAAACCCTCTCCCTGTGTCGCACAGTGAGCCCTCTCCCTCTGAAGAAGCTTCGCAGAAGAGGAGGCGGCTGGTACGTGATGGAGAACCTGTCTCCGGTTCTGCTGTGCTGCCAGAAGCGGATATGACTGAAGCTGCTTCAGAGGAAGAACAAGCAGCAGAGACTGCTGCAGCAGTTCCTGCAGGAGAAGAGTGCAGATCACTGGTTATGTCTCCAGGAATTATTGGTGAAGGGGTTGAAACAGCTGCTGAGTCCCCTGAACAAGAACCTGCTGCAGCACATCCCCCTTCTTCAGACAAGGGCAAAGCTCCTATCCTGATCCCAGGCTCCAGTAGTGAAAGCTCATCCAGTGAAGAAGGATCTCTTGGTGAACCCTCTGAGAAAGGTCCTGCAGCTGAAGATTTCTCTGCTCTCACTGTCGGAGGCACATGGTTCAGGAACAAAAGCGTCTCTCAATCCTGGAGTGCTGTTGAGAGGAAACACATTGTGCATGAGAAGCGTCTGGTGCAAGACAAGTATAGATCAGCTACTATGATTGAGCTCCTGACTGAGGTAAAACTGCTCAAGTCCCTTACCTTTCCTCACCGTTTCAATATTATTCTGGTTAGAGAATTTATAGTGAATATGGAAGAAAAATTTGGAGAAGAAGGAGCTGATGAGTATGGGAGAAGCTGGGTAAGGGGTAAACAAGTGGTTATTACTCCGGAAATTATTGATGCATTCCTTGGGATTTCTGAGAATGCAAGGGCTCCCACTGATGTGAAGCCTGAATTATTGGCAAAGACCCTTACAGCGGGAGTGTGCCTGTCTTGGGGCGGCCCGAATCTCAGTGCAGCTGAGCTTACCTCCAAGTATGCTCTGCTGTATCATCTTGGTGCAAGGAACTGGATTCCTAGTTCTCACAGAGGGAAGGTCAACAAAGACTTTGCTAACCTTCTTTATTCTATTGGAAAGAGAAGGAAGATCAGCCTGGGAAGTGTGATGTTCCCTCAGCTTGCTACACATGCCGGGAGTGCCTCCTTCAGCAAGCCTATTGTGCTGCCCTCCCTCATCCATGGGATCATGGTATCTCAGCACCCAGAGTTCGGAGCGATTACTGAAGGTTTATCTGAGGAGCTGCAGGTCTTTACTGTTGATCACAAATTATTCAAGGGAAAACATGCAGTGGATGTTGCCTATGAGGATCTTCTCATGGGTGGTTCTTCAGCTCCAGCTCCCTTGGAGGAATCTCTTCCCCCTGCTGCCACAATCCAGTCTGCTCTTCGTGCCAGGATTGTGTGCCACCTCCGGTCTGAGCTGGCTATTCTTGATGCTGAAGCCAAGAGGAGAGATGCCAGGCGGGGACAGATCAGGAGCCTCATCAGAGACTTGGAGTTCCTGGAGGATGAGGAGCAGGCCCCTTGAGCATCTATGACAAAAAGGGGGAGAGTAGATTTATATGCTGCTGAATATTGCTGAATATTGATACACTTTTTTTTGACCCTGCGTGGTCAGTATGCTATGGCCGAGTGTGGCCTCATCTACTTACTCTCTATTAATTTTATTTAGAGTATTTCGTTTCTGGTTTTCGGAAGAGTGCATTGGCCTTAAGGTTTTGTCAAAATGCCAAGGGGGAGATTGATAATGCAAGTATGGCAGTGTTTGACAAAACCAGCATGAGTGAACAAGGAGCTGCTGCAGCTCAATCAATCAAGGAGGCCAGCAGAAGTATACACCAGAAGTAAACCAGCAACAGATGCAGCAGGGGATGCTGCAGCAGGTGCTGGTTCAAGAGCTAGTTCAACTGTCCGAATAACAGTTTTGTGCTGAGTGAGTTTTGAAGGTTTGGCAGCTTTGTGAAAGTGCTTAGAAGAATTTCTAAAATGCTGCTGAGCATATTTCAGCAAGGATTATCAGTCAGAGAAGGAGATATGCTTCAAGATATTAATCAAATCTAATCTCCTAGATTTTAGGAGATAATTGATCTTGTGGGATTATGGCCTAAACCTGGAAATTGCTTAAAGTGGTGAGGGTATTTAAGCAGAAGGTTCGAGGGCTGTAGAGTATCATCGAAGCTGAGTGATACACGAGAGTAGACACGAAATTCAGAGAGAGGTTTTTCTGGGTGTGCTACGGAAGGTGCTCTTCGATCAACACACACGGGCAGAGCGTTGAGCGCAGAGCTGTGGTGCGTATTGCAGAAGAGAGTCAGGTCTTGCAGAGACGGATTCGTGCTTTGATCTGGAAGCCAATTTAGAGCTGTGGAGCTTGTTGGTTGATCAAAGGCAGCCGCGGGAGAACTGACGGGTGGAAGGCTCGGTCGAGGTTCGTGCGGAAGAACTCACTAGTGGCAGGTGGTCACTGAGTGAGGGGGAGTTACTCAGAGTGTGCAGCGCTCTTGGAGTGGTTCGATCGGCTCGGCAGGAGGCCTTGGAGCGACGCGGACAGAGTGCTTCAGCTGGTGTTACAGCTGTTGCTGCAGCAACCCTGCTGAGTAGTGTAGGCTAGAATAGGCTGAGTTCTTGAAGAGAATTGTAGCTATTCTAGACTGACATATTGTAGAGGGTGTGCTAACACAAATCAGAGCTTGTTCTGATTGTGTTGAGTAGTCCACACGGGGTTAAAGTAGCATAGGTTGCGTGCGTTGTAACCTAGTGTGATCTGAACCTTTGATTGAGTGGATTGAGGACTGGAGAATAGTCCTCCCCAGACGTAGGCAGATTGGCCGAACTGGGTGAACAAATCTGTGTCCTTTTCATTGTCTGCTGTGCCTACATTTAAGTGAACAAGAGTGTGCTGCAGCAACTGCTAGTTCACAAATCTGCATAAGTAGAGACACTTGAAATTTCAGGATATACAGAAGATTGGAATGCATGATCATCATAATATTCATTGCCTAATATACGCAAGAATCCGATATGTATATTTGATGGATCCCGAGGATCAACATGGCTGGCGATAAAATATTAGAAAAGGAGAGAACCTAGAAGGTGAAGAAGGATCGAAAATCCCATAAGCAAAGATCAAATACGTAGGGAAGAACACATCAGGAGTGAGCTCAATCATCATTGGCGATCGGGGAAGGTAGAGCTCACTCGAAGTTAACTATAGGTTGTTTCATTGCTATACGATTAGTCTGTAAAAGCAACACTTAGTGAAGTGCTGGGTTTCTCGGGAGGAGAACTTATGATCTGTGGGAGATAGATCAAGGAGCGCTGGTGTTCTCTGGAGGAGAACTCACGATCTATGAGAGATAGATCAAGGAGCGCTAGTGTTTTCCGGAGGAGAACTTTCGATCTACGGGAGGCAGATCTAGGTGGTCTAGAGATGAATCTCTGTCTGAGGGAGTGAAACGCATTCATTGTGGTGCAACAACATAGCGGTAACAGAGGGAGTCTTGTTACATAAGATCTATTGTACTTGATCATTTGATAGTGAAGTGCTTTCCACTTGGGGTTCAGAGAACCCTTCCTCCCCTCCCCCCCCCCCCGAGTAGGCTCGTGGAGTTGAACAGGGTGATCATATCTTATGTCCTTTACATTTCATCTTACCGATTGTGCTGCTAATATCAACTATCGAAACACTATCCCTTTGAGTATTGGGAAACAGCTAATACAAAACAGTGAAACAGTCATAGTGGGATAAATATAGGAATTTCAGATGCCATAACACATAACAACTTGCATTACCCTCAAAATAGTCTCTAGTACAGTTTTTTCGCTACCAATATATATAGGTCTCGGAGCTTCGGATAAAAGCCTTTGATACTTCTCATAAGCGACCTTTCCAAAAGGATCAACTTCAACATCCTCGTTCATCATGTCATCTACACCGGTCGCATACCTGTCTCGATAAGAAAAGGTATCATGTAGAATTTCCAATAATGGGGTTTATGTGATGGACCCCACTACCATCGTGGGAGCTTATTTCTTCACTCCTCTCCAAAATATATTGTTGTCTCAGCCTACACAATGAAGAACTATCACCAAGTTTACCATGCAATGTCCATGTGTAGTATTCCCGCATCGTGCATTTCCGATTTAAATGCCCATATATTTCATCCAATGTAATTCTTTTTTTGTGCAACTGCTATATACAAAAATAGATTTGTTGACTCAACCTTATTTCTCATAGCTTACAACGACTAGAATTCACAATCATTAAGCTTCACAATCAATTACAATTTAGGTACAATAGTAATGTGTATGCTCAAACATACAATTTACATACTATTATTTTTGTTTAATCTAAATTCTGCCCCTTACTTTGTTTTGGCATAATGCAATCAGACTCGTATATATGTAAACTTGGATGCATAATGGCTCTTGAGATGTGTATATACAATAGAATTTGATATGGTTGGAGGGGTAGTAAGAATAATATTCAGCTTGATAACTAAGCACACAAAAAGCGCTTACCACACCAAGTAAAGCACACACACTTAACCATACAAACATAATTATACAGAACAAGCCTCCGGCTAGCTAGCAAACAAGCATATTGTAGAAGATAAAGAAGAGAAGAAGAAGGAAACGGTGCTAGGGTTTCAATAGATGCAAAGAGATGTTCTACATAATACAGAAAGCAAGAATATATAGGAAATAATGATAATGTAAAATTACGAAATTAGCCCTATTACTATTATTATCTCTAATATCCCCTCTCAAACTCACGATGCACTGACGTGGAGCAGCGAGAGTTTGCCAATCAAGAACCGAGAACGTGGAGCGAAAAAGGCCTTAGTAAACAAGTCTGCAATCTGCATAGCGGAAGTAACAAACAACAACGTGATAGTCCCAATCTGATAGTGATGATGAGTAAAGTGACAATTAATCTCTATATGCTCCGTACGCTCATGATACACAAAGTTTCGAGTAATCTGAATAGCACTAGCGTTGTCACAATACATAGGAGTAGGTCCTGAAAGAGCAACACCCATATTAGCCAATAACCAACGTATCCATACTATCTCAGCAGTAGTAGAGGCCATAGCACGAAGCAAGCACAACCAACTACTCTCAATGAAGAATAATCAGGAGAATGACCATAAAATTTTTCGAAGGGAGACAAACCTGAAGTGACAGACGAAGGGATTCTATTAATAGCATGAACAGAAGTAAGGACTCCTTCGCCCCAGAGCTGACTTGGAACAGATGCAGACAACAAAATTAAGTGTACCATTTCCATAATATGTCTGTGTTTTCTTTCAGCAACACCATTTTGTTCAGGAGTGCCAGTACAAGAGGTTTGAAAAAGAGTACCATCAGAAGCAAGAAGGTCAGAAAAACATTTAGACATGTATTCACCTCCCAAATCACAACGAAAGCATTTGATAATGGCATTATGCTGAGTTTTGACAAGAGCACGAAACATCTGATAAATTATAAAAAATTCAGAGCGGTGTTTCATGGAATATACCCAACAGTAGCGAGTACAGTCATCAATGAAAGAGACATAGTATCGGGATCCACCTTTTGTAGGAATAGGTGAAGGTCCCTAGACATTTAAATGTATCAAGTCAAATGGTGATAGGGAAATGGAAGAACTTCTATGAAAAGGTAATGCTGAGAATTTAGCTAACTGACACCCGCGACAATCGATAATATCATGACTCCGTAATTGTCCTCATTTTTCTGTGGAAGCTAAATATTTCAAACGAGAGCCAGAAATATGACCAAGACGTGAATGCCATAAATAAAAGATAGAAGAGGAAGGACTCAAACGAAAAGAAGACAAGTCAACACCAGATGCTGCAACCACAGGCACTTTCAACTCATCCAAGACGTAAAGGCCCCCTTGCCTGCGGCCTGTCCCAATCAGCTTCTTCGAATGGGGGTCCTGCACATAACAAGAAGAACGAGAGAAAAAAACTAGAAGGCCAGCGTCACATAATTGACCAATAGAAGCAAGATTTAAAGTAAGACTCGGAACATGATAGACATCAAAAAAAGACATATTAGGAGTGCAAATAGATCCAATTCCTGCTACCGGCATGGAAGTACCATCAGCTGTCATGATTGGTTCGGAAGAAGAAGACTTAATGGACAAAAAAGAGTTAGAATCATGAGACATATGACGTGAAGCACCAGAGATAAGAAACCATGCAGGAGAAGAGTTACCTAACATGTTACCAGAATGCAAACCTGAAGAAGAAGTAGCAAACATAGCACGTGATTGCGAGGCAATGAACTTCTGAAATCGTTCCGTCAGTGTAGCCAAATCAGTTTTGGTTCCAGAATCAATTAGGGGGACAACTATGGATGGCGGCTTCGGATGCGGGGGATTGTTGCCTGATTAACCTCCTTTTATCCTTAACAGCTCGGGACATTGAGCCTTCCAGTGCCCTTTCTACTTACAATAACTGCACTCGTCAATAGTAGGCCTTGACGTAGACTTTCTAGAATCAGGCATTCGAGGAGAAGCTGCTAATACAGAGCTGTCGAGAACTGGCAGAATGCCCCTTTTGTCAACACGAGATTTCAAGCGCGACTCTTCTGCCATCAGCTCGTGATAAACTGAATCAATAGATGAAAGAGGACTCCGATGCAAAATAGAACCACGAAAATCTTCAAAGTCATCCCGAAGAGCCATCAAAAATTGAACCAAGCATTGCTCCTCTCTCCAAGCAATATATGGGGCGCATGCTCTTAGTTCTGCAAACTTTGTCAATGCAAGTTGATCCCATAAACCAGACATAGTCGAATAGAACTCATGAATAGTCATACTATTTTGCTGAAGAACTCGAATATCATTTTCTAACTGATATTGCTTGGCAAAGTTAGATTGTACAAACAATCGTTCCAAGTGATCCCAAATTTCCTTAGTTGTATCATACTTTGCCAATTGAACACCAATCGACTGTTGAACAGAATTGTTAATCCGAGTGATGATCTTTGAATTGGTTACTTCCCATGCGGCCAATTGGATGGCCTCAGTGGGCTTGGCCTTACTCCCGGAGACAACATCACACACCGATTTTCCTTTTAAAATAATTTTCATAACATAACTCCAATATGAATAATTCTTACCATCCAACTGGACACTGATAGCCTGAAACGAGTCATTCTTCGCGGCAGCCATGACGAACAGATAAGACAGAGACCAAGGCCGAAGCGATTCCAGATGCAAGATTCCTAAAAAAAAAAAGAGTTGACCACCGTTCTATATAATCCTGGCAGGCTCTTGATACCATGTAGAAGACAGAAGAGAAGAAGAAGGAAACGATGCTAGGATTTCAAAAGATGCAAAGAGAATGTTCTACATAATACAGAAAGCAAGAATATATAGGAAACAATGACAATACAAAATTAAGCAACTATCCATATTACTATTATTATCTCTGATACATATAACAAAACCAACAACAACGAGGATAATATATATACCTAGTGCACTTACCTCAAGATATACTTGATTTTGTGATGCTCCACATAATGTTTTTTCGACACAGCTAGAAACAACCGCAACTCTCTGAACAAAACAATGGTTGATTTGCTGAACTCATAAACAGAAACATATCCTTCCCCTCGCAAGAATGAAAGTATTGTTGCTGAGCACTGTCGGTGTTTTCATTAATTTTAATCTCACTTAAACGATCAGAATTGAAATGTCTGTCACATATGTTACAGATTGTTGAATAACCGTCATCAATGTTATCTCCACAATAGATGTATTTGAGGTGCTCTGGGAGTTGCTTCAGCTCGACCTTGGGTGCCTATTCAATAGAGGGCAAGATTTTATTAGCAGTGCAGACATTAACTATATCATGTACCTGTCTGGATGCTGGTTCAGCACTGCTCAGCTCATCCTCTTGCGCCCCCAACTCTGCCTGTGCCAGTGTCTCAGGTTCTTCTGCTGCGCTTGCACATTGCGCATCTGCAACCAAGTCATCTATGCTGTCCATCGCGTGCACTGTGGCGTCCTCATGAGGGTGCTGCATCCCTTTGAATATGTTAAAATGAATCTCCTCGCCATCAACCTCCATTGAGAGCGTACCCCTCCACACGTCTATCTTTGTGCGCGCTGTCATCAGAAATGGTCTGCCCAGTAGGATCTGCGCACTGCCTTTGCTCGACTCACCCTCCATTTCTAGGACATAGAAATCTGCTGGGAACACCAGCTCTCCTACTCGGACAAGGACGTCCTCGATCATGCCCGTCGGTTGCTTGCACGACCGATCTGCTAGCTGAATGGTCAGACCTGCAGGCTTTAGTAGTCCAAGGCGCAATGACGCATACAGGGAATAGGGAAGCACATTTATAGATGCGCCTAAGTCAATCATGCAGTTGCTTACTGTGGTCTTACCTAAAGTGCAGGGGATGGTGAAGGTACCTGGATCCCGGCATTTAGGTGGTACCTTATGCTGCACGATCGCTGAGGCCTGTGCATTTAGCATTACCTGTGCGCACTCGCCTTTCCTCCTCTTGTTTGTGCACAGCTCCTTTAAAATCTTGGCGTACCTAGGAATCTGCCGAACTGCTTCAATAAGGGGAATGTTTATTTCCACCTTATTGAATAACTCGTAGAGCTCCTTATCAAGCGCTTCCTTCCTAGCCGATGGTGCCTGTACAGGGAAAGGTGCAAGTATGTTAGTACGATTCATGCCTTTGTCTTTTGATTTCGCCATACCTGGCGCCTCGCCCTGCTGGCTTGTGGCTGGCGCTTCTGGTTGCGCATCTGGCTCTGCTGGATCTGGAGCTTGCGCAACTGGTTGTGCGGGCGCCTTTACGGTCTGCTCTGTTCCTACCGTGCGCCCAGTCCTCAGTGTCACTGCGTTGACTCCTCCCTTGGGATTCTGGATCACTTGCGAAGGCAGGTTGCCATCGCTCTTTTTCAGCTCATACACCGTGGTAGCGATCTGTGATAGCTGCTTCTCAATGGATTCAAATCTCTTGTCATACTTCTCATCATTCCTGCGCACTGTGTCTGCTAGCTGCCCCACGATATCTTCTAAGAATCGCCTCGGTTGCTGGTTGTTCTGCGCTGGTGCGTCAGTGCGGCGATGCGGTGGATTGTAGGGCGCAGCTTGTTGCGTCTGCTGTGGTGCGCGCTGGTCCGCGGACTGCCTCTGGATATTGTTTTCCTCCTTCCATCTGAACCCATTTGCGGCTAGTCCAAAACGCGGCTGATTCTGCCTCTGTGGCCCTCTATTATCCCATCCTCCTAGAGCATTGACATCTCCTGATTCCTCGAAAAGTGTGGGACACGCATCGGTTTTGTGCTCAGTGGATGTGCAGAACTCACACGCCTTTGGCGCAGCTGGTTGCGCTCCCTGCGCATGCATCAACTTCTGCAGCATGGCCTTCATTTCCTTTATCTCCGCGCTTGTTTCTACCTGATGCACAGAACGAGTACGACTATTTTCAAGTGTTAGTTGATGTCTTACCTGTCCAGCAGAGTCTTCTATCAGCTGCCACGCGTCCTCTGGGTACATGTTGCAAATGTCACCTCCTGCGCATGCATTCAATAATCTCAGCTCCATGGGCAGCAATCCATTTAGGAAATTCTCTATCAGCACATTCTGGGGTAGGTCGTGATTGTAGCAGTTGGCCTCCAGCTCCCTGAAACGCTCGTAATACTCCGATAGTGACTCTCCTGCGCCCTGCCTAGGTGCGGCCAGCTCCCTTCTGAGTAGCGCGATCTTTGCTGCGGGATAGAACTTGTCCAAGAACTTCTTCTACAGCGGCTCCCATGTGTGAATTGATCCTGCTGGTAAGCTCATCAGCCAATGCCTGGCCGTGTCACACAGTGAAAATGGGAACGCTTTCATCTTCAGCGCTCTCCCCTTCGGCCTTCATGTTCTCGCAAATGACTAGGAATTCTCGCACATGTTTGACTAGGTTCTCATTGTTCATCCCGTGGAACTTGGGCATGTGATGAATGAGCGAGCTCCTTAGTTCAAAATGACCGTCTGGTGGAAGCACTATGCACCATGGCTGGTTAACCGTGATTGAGGCTGACATCTCGCGCACTGTTCTGCGTCGCGCAACTTGTCGCGCGGGTGGCGCATTATACATTTCAGCTGCCATCCTTGCTTCAACTTCGCGCTGCACCTCCTCTCTGAACCGAACTGCGCGGTTATCTGCTCCTGCATTGTCTGGGGTTCTGTCCCCTAACTTGTCTCCAACGACACTGTTATCCTCCATAACCTGTTCTAAATCTCAAAGAAAACGAAATTAAAAGACAACTAAGCTGTCGCGTCTGTCAGTGCGCAACTAGAATCTGCGCAGCGCAACTGTTTCAAGGTTGCGCAGGCTGATGTTGATTGCGCGCTGTCAGAAACAACAACGAGAATAAAACAAACAGAAATAAAATAACTAACTATTGTAAAAGGAAATTTAAGCTAATTAAAGCTTATCTGTGTTACTCCCCGGCAATGGCGCCAAAATTTGATGCACGCGTCGTTGTGCGCGTCAAATTAATTCCTTCTCCACTTAGTATAGCGGCTAAGTCAGGGTCGATTCCACAGGGAGCAAGTAGATTAGCTCTAACTAGTAACCTACACTTATGAAAGTTGGGGTGTGAGTGATTGGGTTGCACAGGTGCGCAAATAAACAATGGTTAACGTAGGAATTGCACTAGACGTGCGCAGGCAGTAGAGATTAAGTACTATGACTATGAAAAGTATCGGCGCAGACAATCCTCTATGAATATATTCCCTATCATCGACTCTAAACGTCTATAGTTCGGTTTACTGATGTTAGTGTCCGATCAAGGCTTCCTAACATGTGCGCATGTTCCGATCAAAGTTCATGAGCTATTAATTCTTAAGACTAGTCTAAGCAGCTACGAATCCTGTCACAGTAGCAACTGATTATCCTAGCGCGTTACTCCTAGTTGTCACCGTCAAGCTACCAACTAGTTTAACATATAACAAACAAGTAGCAAGAGTAAGATTGCGGTTCAAGGCTTCCCCTACTCATGCAACTAGCTGTCAACCGTGTGCACAGAATTAATACAAGCAAACAAACTATGCATTAAGCACAAGTCTCAAAGGAAATACTCATAGAATCATGCCCAACCGATACAAAGCGTTTAGCTAGACATGCTAGTAGTAAACATCATAGAAATAGTAAATAACAACTAAAGTATCCAAGAAAACAGTAACAAGCAGGTGCGTGTAGGTTGCAGTATCTCGGCTGGCACAGTCGGCTAGCGCAGGTCCTCTCAGTAGGCTCGTGTGTTTTTCAGTTCCGCCTCTCTGTCCTGTTTCTCTGTGTGTCGTGGTGTTGTTTTTCAAACCCTAGCCTTCCTCTCTTTATATACTGCTCATGAGGCCCAAGGACGGCCTTGGCAACTTCCAAATCTGATGGTGTCAAGATTTGGAAACACCAATATCCTGCGCATGGCGCACTGCACACATTGGTTAGCGCAATCGGTCTGCGCACCGTAGTCGACTCTGCCACTTCCTATCCTGATTGCGCTGCTAGCTCCGCAGGCTGTGTGATGCGCTCCTTAAACGCTGCTTGTTAGCGCGTATCCGATTTAAGCCCTCGTTTTGCCCTGAAATACAAAAACACCGGAAACCAGTAATCTTGTACACAAAATAATGCAAACAAGCATAGTGTTAGGATCTAAATAGCGCGTATAAATAGGCTCTATCAAACACTCGCTAGCATTAGTGTCACCGACCTTCATCGTCTGCCTCCCTCGTCGTATGCCAATGACCACTGTGACCAAGGAAGACTATCCAACCAATTAACGATCTGTGGTTTATCGCGCAGTAGATCAATCAACTCTTTATATCCTCTGTCAAATTTTATTCGCTGCCTTTGGTGCGCAAAGTGATCCAATTTTGTTTTTCAATGTTAAATTCTTCACCTTCACGTTGAAGTTGCTCTTGTAAGTGTCTAATACAAACCCTGTGGTAGGCGCGAGGAGCAACCCATTCTGGTTCTTGCATTGCATTAATGATTCCTTTGTGTCGGTCGGATATGACACATATCTCATCACGATCCGTCACCTCTTCTCGGATGCATCTCATAAAGCACTTCCAATATGAGTTGTTCTCGCTCTCTACCAGAGAAAATGCAACCGACAGTATATGATTGTTTGCGTCTAGTGCAATTGCCACGAGCAATTTTCCATCGTACTTACCGTACAAATGAGTACCGTCAATTCACATTACAGGCCGATAATGCTTGAATGCGGCAATGCTTGAACCAAATGCCCAGAAAATCTTGTTTATTATCATACACACATTTTCTTCGTCTCGAGTGCGATACCATTCACAAATGTTCTAGGGTTTAGGTCTACTAAAGCCTGCATGAAATGAGGAAGTTTTCTGAATGACTCATCCCATTCTCCGAACAAATCTATCAATGCTTGTTGCCTGGCCTGCCATGCTTTCAAGTAGCGTATTTCCAGACCGAAATCCTTGAATATCCTTGCTTTTATTTCACCGGGTGACAATCTCAATCTTTCTGTAATTACATCGCATATCTCCTTGGCTATGAAATGTCTCGTCATGTGTACATTGTCCTTCATAATATAGTTAGTGTTGTAAGTATGATCCCCTCAGTATTTTGTTACTTCCAAAATGCAATATTTTTTCTTCGTTATTCGAATCCTCCATGGACAATTACTCTCTCCATCCCGACATTGAAGGACCAAGAAACGAGGTTCTGACTCTTTCGTCCAAAACGATTAAAAATAGAATACTTATGAATAGCGTATATTGCTTCAGCTTTTGTGCTAAATGTAACACCCACCCTAATTGTGCCCCACTGTCCATAATTTCTTCCCAAAAACTCTTCCTCTGGTTAATTCGCATCCCATGCCGATACATCATTAAATCCTAGAATATCCATACATGTTGTTAATGTATATGGCATCATTGACAAACTCCTACAAGGTGCACAAGAGTCTGCTACAGCAAACGTGTGAAGACAGCAGCTGATACAAAGCGTTCCAGAATGACCAAGTAGAGTGCACAAGGCATTGCTACAGCAACCTGTGTAGTAGAGAGCTGGAGAATCCTAAATAGCAAATTTTCGTGTGAAGTACAAGCTGCCCAAAATTGAAGAGAAGAGCAATGTAAGCTTTCTAAATGCAATTCCCACAGTCAATAGCATGCCGATTGACTTGGACTAGCCCAAAGAACGTACGGAGGGTTGCTGCCAGCATCGCAACAGGTTGGTAGAGTATCGTGAAGATAGAGAGCAAGATGATGCAGCTGCTCGTGTGAAGACAGCAGCTTGTGCAAATCCATCCAGAGTGAACAAGCAGTTGCTACAGCAGGAGCTGTAGCAGCAATATTGGCGCAAAGAATAATCTGCCCAGATATGATCTTGTTGAGATCTTGGAGGAGCTTCTAAATATTTAGAGAGAATATTCCAGTGAAGATTTGTTTGGAGAAGATTAGATTAAATCAAATCTAATCTCCTACAAATTAGGAGATAAGATCTTCTTGAGATCTTTAAGGAATCTAGGAGAGCTTTTTGGAAGGCTTCCTAAATTTGATATTGATGGAGCATGGAGTTCCTATTTAAAGGAGACTGGGCAGAGTAGCAAAGTATCAATCCAAAAAGAGAATCCAAGCACAAAGATAGAGCAATATACAGAGAGTTATATTCAGAGTGCTAGAGCGGAGAGATTGGATCATCACCGAGAGCAGAGCGTGAGCGCAGCTGTGGTGACTGAAGCAGAGGGTGATCAGGACTTGCGTAGTCTGATCCAAGCTTGATCTGGAAGCCAATTCAGAGCAGAGAGTGCTTGTTGGTTGATCAAGGGTAGCCGCGGAAGAATTGACGAGTGAGTGACTCGGTCAAGCGTCTGGACGGTAGTTCTTGCTAGTGACAGGAGGTCACTGAGTGAGGGGGAGTATTCCAGAGTGTACTGCGCTCGTGGAATCGTTCGAACGGCTCAGCGGAAGGCTTCGGAGCGACAGCAGATGCTATAGCATCCTTGCAGAGTCTGAGTATTATTTAGAATAGGCTGAGTTTCGAGGCGACAGTAGCTATTCTAGATTGATATCAGTAGAGGGTGTGTAGACACAAGTCAGAGCCTGTTCTGATTGTGTTCGAGGATCCATTTAAGGTTGAGTAGCATAGGTTGCGTGGAGTTGTAACCGTGTGTACTTTGAGACCTTCATGTTTAGTGGATTGAGGACTGGAGGATAGTCCTCTCCAGACGTAGGCAATTGGCCGAACTGGGTGAACAATCATTGTCCCTTGTTCATTCTTGTTGAATCAGATTTCAGGTGAATAAGAGTGTTCTGTAGCAACTGCTTGTTCACAAATCTGCTTATCATAGGCACTGCGAATTTCAAATGGTATCAGAGCGGGAGCTCGACACACAGAGTAAAAGATCCTACAACGCCTCTGAAGAAGAGAAGGAACAATGAAGGAAGGATTGAGTACGAGCAGACCTCCATTGTTGGAAGAAAGCAACTATGGATATTGGACGGGTATGATGAAGGCCTTTCTCAAAGCCATTAATGAGAAGACCTGGAGAGCTATCGTGGTCCAGTGGTCTCCTCCAATTACCATGGATGAACGGGGAGTCACACGGGTAAAACCTGAAGAGCAATGGACTGCTGAAGAGGGAGCTGTAGCAACCAGTAACTCCAGAGCCTTGAACGCAATATTTGCTGCTGTTGACGCAAATAATTTCAGGCTAATCTCCGAGTGTGAAATTGCCAAGCAAGCATAGGAGATCCTTCAGACAGCTCATGAAAGGAACAAGACTCCTGCTGCAAACTGGAGAGGCGAAGCCAGTGAAGGAGACTCTGAACAAACGAGCAATGTTGCTCTGATAAGTGCAACTAATATGAAGAACACCATTTCAACAAAGCCAGAAATTGTTGAAGAGTCAGACTGTAGTGATGATGAGGAAATCACTGAGGAGTCTAATGCAAGAAACTTTGCCCTGTTGCACCAAGAGTGGCTCCAAGCCATCGAGATCAACAATGGATTGACTGCCAAAGTATCATGTCTGGAAGAAAAACAAGAGGAGCTGCTGAAGACGATCACTTCTCTTACGGATCAGGCTGCCCAGCAAGAAGAGAAGTTTGCTGCAGAGAAGGAAGAGCTCAACCTCCACAAAAAGACAGCAATGATGCTTAACAGTGGCTCAAGCACTCTTGAAGATATACTAGCACGCCAAAGATATGGAAGTGGCTACTCTGGTCTTGGATACACGGGTGAAGAAAATACTAGGATGATGGTATTTGTCAAAGCTATGGAGCCCGAAGATGCTGGGATTGCCGTGGAGAAACCGGTCCTGTCCCAGAAGCCAGTTCAGAAGAAGGTGCCTAGAAGGATGAACAAGAGACTGCAACAGCAACCACTGTCTCAACCACCTGTAACAGAAAATAAACCCAGAAGCAAAAATCGCAGATGCTATTTTTGTGATCAGGAGGGTCACATCCAGAGAAGATGCCTGATCCTGAACAAGTATTGGAGACCTCAGAGGTCACCCACAGACGGACAATGCTGGATGAAGCCAAGGATTAGACGTGGCACGCAGGTGATCTTCAGCTCACCAAAGTCGATGAAGGATTGTCACTGTCTAGTTGCGCATGGAAACATCAGATACGTTGGAGGAACAACGAACTTGAGAATGAAGATTGCAAAAGGCAGTGATGGAGATCGGATGCAGATGCTATAGCATCCCTACAGAGTCTGAGTATTATTTAGAATAGGTTGAGTTTCGAGGCGACAATAGTTATTCTAGATTGATATCAGTAGAGGGTGTGTAGACATAAGTCAGAGCCTGTTCTGATTGTGTTCGAGGATCCACCTAAGGTTGAGTGGCATAGGTTGCGTGGAGTTGTAACCGTGTGTACTTTGAGATCTTCGTGTTTAGTGGATTGAGGACTAGAGGATAGTCCTCCCCAGACGTAGGCAATTGGCCGAACTGGGTGAACAATCATTGTCCCTTGTTCATTCTTGCTGAATCAGATTTCGGGTGAACAAGAGTGTGCTGTAGCAACTGCTTGTTCACAAATCTGGTTATCAGAGATGAAAATTTCACAGTGTCTTAGTTCGACAGATTTGTGAACAAGCAGTTGCTGCAGCATACTCTTGTTCACTAGAAAATTGTCTCAGCAAGCAATGAACAAGACAAAGTTTGTTCACCCAATTCGGCCAACTGCCTACGTCTGGGGAGGACTATTCTCCAGTCCTCAATCCACTAACTCGAAGGTTCCCACGTACACACGGTTACAACTCACGCAACCTATGCTACTCAACCTTGTGTGGATCACTTGACACAATCAGAACAAGCTCTGACTTGTGCCTGCACACCCTCTACAATATGTCAATCTAGAATAGCTACAGTCTTCTCAAAGAACTCAGCCTATTCTAAACTACACCTACTCAACAGGGTTGCTGTAGCAACTGCTGTAACACACAGCTGAAGCACAATTTGTCCGCGTCGCTCCAAAGCCTTCTGCCGAGCCGATCGAACGATTCCACGAGCGCTGCACACTCTGGAATACTCCCCCTCACTCAGTGACCACCTGCCACTAGCGAGTACTGCCGCACGACACTTGACCGAGCCTCAACCCGTCAGTTCTTCCGCGGCTGCCCTTGATCAACCAACAAGCTCCACAGCTCTGAATTGGCTTCCAGATCAAGCTCGAATCAGACTCTGCAAGTCCTGATTCCCTTCTGCCATAATCACCTCAGCTCTGCGCTCACGCTCTGCTCTCGGGTGATGATCGAAGAATTCGTCCGTCGCACACCAAAGATTGCTCTCTCTGAAATCTGTGTATGCACTCGTGTATCCCTCAGCTTCGATCAACCTTTCTGCTCTAAACCCCTTCTGCTTAAATAGCATCACCAGCTTTTAGCAATGTCCAGGTTTAGGCAATGTCCCAACAAGAACAATTATCTCCTAAAATCTAGGAGATTAGATTTGATCTTTATCTTCAATGCAAATCTCCTTCTCTGACTAGTATACCTCACTGGAAAATACTCCACAGTATTTTAGAAATTCTTCAGAGGCAATCCATAGAGTTTCCAGCCCTTCTAGACCAACCCAGGTTGCTGCTGCTCTCGGACGGTTGATACAGCCAGTTGAACAAGCTCCTGCTGTAGCATCCCCTGCTGCAGCTGCTGCTAGTTCACTTCTACTGGCCTGCTTGATAGTTTGAGCTGCAGCCACTCCTTGTTCACTTGTGCTGGTTTTGACAAACACTGCCATACTTACTTATCAATCTCCCCCTTGGCATTTTGACAAAACCTCAACCTCTCCTTCTTCGCCTTATCAGCTCCTCCCCCTTTTTGGAACAAATGACAAGGGAGGGGAGGGGGGGGGGGGGGCGGTCTCCTAGCCATCCTAGGGAGGTAAAACACAAAGCCCCAGTGAGGCTCGCAGGTCTTCAAAACGGGCTACATCCAGAGCTTTTGTGAAGATGTCAGCAAGTTGTTTGGCAGTCACCACATGCTGTAGCGCAATGATACTCTTTTCAACAAGATCACGGATGAAGTGATGACGAATGTCAATGTGCTTGGTTCTGCTGTGCTGAACCGGATTCTTAGATATGCTGATGGCACTCATATTGTCGCAGTAGAGGGTCATTTCACCAAGAGACCGGGTTATTTCCTAGAAAGAAACACCCTCCCGAAGTGCTTTTTCTGTCCTCTGAGCATCCTGCCCAGTCTGCATCACTGTATCCTACCAGATTAGCATTTGTGTCCTTAGTATACCATAACCCATAGTCCACAGTACCTCCAACATACCGAATGATGCGCTTGACCAGCTGCAGGTGGCTATCTTTGGGACAAGCTTGAAATCTGGCGCAGACTTCTACTGCAAAAGAAATGTCAAGGCGGCTGGCAGTAAGATATAGCAAGCTCCCAATCATACTTCTGTAGATAGTTTGGCTCACTTCCATACCAAGCTCATCTTTAATGGCTTTAACATGAGTGGCAGCAAGAGTTCGTTTGTGACTGGCCTTGTCTAGCTGGAATTTCTTCACAAGGTTCTTGCTGTATTTGCTTTGAGCAATAAAGATGCCATCTGCTTTTTGAGAAATCTCCAGACCAAGAAAGTATGACAGTTCTCCTACCATGCTCATTTGAAATTCTTGCTGCATGTGGTGCACAAACTGCTTCACCAGGTGCTGAGACTTTGATCCAAAGACAATATCATCCACGTATATTTGAGCAATGATCACATCTGACTGAGTTCTTTTGACAAATAGAGTTTTGTCAGCTCCTCCTCGATTGTAGCCATGTTTTTCTAAGAACACTGACAGCCTCTCATACCATGCCCGAGGAGCCTGTTTCAGTCCATATAAGGCTTTCTTCAATTTATAAACATGCTCCGGGTGATGAGGATCTTCAAAACCTTTTGGCTGAGAGACATAGACTTCTTCAGAGAGGTCTCCATTCAGGAACGCGCTTTTAACGTCTATTTGATATAGTTTGAACCCCATGAAACAAGATATTGCTAAAAGGAGTCTGATGGCCTCCAGGCGAGCCACTGGAGCAAATGTTTCTTCAAAATCAAGACCCTCAATCTGAGAGTATCCCTGGGCAACCAGTCTGGCTTTGTTTCTTGTAATGTTGCCTTTTTCATCAGTTTTGTTTTTGAACACCCACTTAGTGCCTATAATATTTACTCCATTTGGTCTGTCAACCAGATCCCAAACATCATGTCTTTCAAACTCTGCCAATTCTTCCTGCATTGCCAATATCCAGAATTCATCACTCATAGCTTCCTTTAAACTCTTGGGTTCAATGCTGGACATAAAACATGTATTAAGGTAAGCATGGCTTCTGGTTCTTCTTCTTTCTGACAGGTCTCCAATGACGTTTGTCAAGGGATGATTCCTCTGAATCTTCTTTGGGGGCTGCCTTGAGGGAGGATTAGAAATCTCAGAGTTCACATCTTCAGACAAGCTTTCCAATTGCGCATCTGGATTTTCTGCTTCAGCACTTGCTGTAGCATCTTCTGAAGCAACAGCTTGTTCACTTCTGTCCTGTCTGACAGACACCTCCTCAACTTCAGAGTCTTCATCATCAGTGACAGTATCAGGAGAAGGAATTTCTTCAGCATCGTTAACAACAACATTTATGGATTCCATTACTGTATGTGTCCGCTGGTTGTAGACTCGATAAGCTCTGCTGTTTGTTGAGTAGCCCAGAGACAGACCAGGATCACTTTTTGGGTCTAGTTTCTGCCTATACTCCCGATCTCTTAGAATAAAACAGTCACTTCCAAAGACATGAAAGTATTTGACTGCGGGCTTCTTCTGATTCCAGAGCTCATAGCAGGTCTGGTTGGTACCTCTCCGTAAGGTGACTCTATTGATGATGTAACATGCGGTATTCATGGCCTCTGCCCAAAACTTCAGGGGAACTCTCTTAGCATGGATCATGACTCTGGCCATTTCTTGGATTGTTCGATTCTTTCGTTCCACTACACCATTCTGCTGAGGGGTAATGGGAGAGGAGTACTGATGCGAGATACCCCTTTGTCGACAGAAATCATCCATATCTTTGTTTTCAAATTCCCTGCGATGATCACTGCGAATGCTGCTGATTCTAAGGTTTTTCTCTTGCTCAAGTCGAGACACCAGTGACACAATGACTCTCACGGTGTCTGATTTTTTTCTGATAAAATCTATCCAGGTGAATCTGGAGTAGTCATCAACACAGACAAATGCATACCTTTTCCTGCCCAGACTCTCGACTTCCATTGGTCCCATCAGATCCATGTGGATCAACTGTAGAGGCCTGATGGAACCAATGTCTTTGACTCTTGGATGCGAAGCTTTCTTTTGTTTCCCAATCTGGCAGTCACCACAGATAGAGTCTGTCTCCCCTTTTAGCAGCGGTATTCCTCTGACTAGACCTTCTGTAGCAATTCTCTTCAGAGTTCTCAGGTTAACATGCCCCATCCTTCTGTGCCATAGAGTCATTTCTTCGGCCTTTGTCAGCATACATCTCTGAATCTGCGAGTTTGAACTCACATTGAGAAGATAGCAGTTGCTCTTTGATCTGGCTCCTTCCATTATGCATTTTCCAGATTTGTCGAGGATCTGGCATGTGTCTTTTGTGAATTTTACCTGTTTAGTCCCGTCACACAGCTGACTGATGCTTATGAGATTTGCCTTTAGCCCTTCCACTAGAAGAACATTACTCAGACTCGGCATTCCTTCGACTGCCGGAGTTCCCCTTCCCAGAACTCTTCCTTTGAGGTCGTTCCCAAACTTCACACGTTGTTCCTGTTAAAGTATGTGGCATCATTGACAAAACAAGCGCAAGAAGTTGTTACAACATTCCCTGAAGATTGAAGCTGAGGAAGCTGCAAAAGAAGGAGTTCAAAGATGAAAGGAGGATTGCCTAAGATTAGAAGGGTTCTTGGATTTTGTTAAAATGCCAAGGGGGAGATTGTGAAGGTATGTGGCATCATTGACAAACTCCTACAAAGTGCACTAGAGCCTGCTACAGCAAGTATGGAAAGAAAACAGCTGATGAAGAGCTTTCCAGAGTGAGCAAACTCAGTAAGTGGCGCTCCAGATGAAGACATTAAGTGGCTAATGTCTTCACGAGGAGCGCGACCTAATGTTGCCTTGGGGCGCTCGGAATTCTGGAAGAGGTCATGAAGACATCAGCTTGTGCAATTTGGGTAGAGATCTTTCTCAGTGCTCAAGCAGTGGAGTAAGCAAGTGGTATAGCAACCTCTGGAGCAGAAGTTCAGTAGCAGGAGTATTGCACACCTTCAGACAGCTTGTGCTACAGCAGATGCTGGAGCTAAAATGCTGTAGCAGAAATTCAAAGCTTTCTCGGAGATTGCATTCAAACAACAAATCAGTGGACCGAAGGGCTTCCGGAAAGAGCTGAATATTCAGGAGAATATTTCTGGAGTGTCTCTCAAGAACAAGGGCAGATTTGTTGAGTGAAGATTTGATTGGAAAATCAAAGCTCCTAATCTTGTAGAGATCTTGGAGGATCTTTCTTAAAATTGATGGGATTGTTTCCTAAAGCATTTAGGAAATTCCAGCAGAAGCAAACAACACCAGCACAAGTGAACAAGGAGTTGCTGCAGCTCAAATAAATAAGCAGGCAGCAGAAGTGAACTAGAAGCAGCTTCAGCAGGGGATGCTGCAGCAGGTGCTTGTTCAAGTGGCTGCTTCAACTGTCCGAGTAGCAGCTGTCTGCTGGGCTCGGTTTGAAGGTCTGGCTGCTCTGCGGAGGCTCTTAGAAGAATTTCTAAAATACTGTGGAGTATTTTCCAGCAAGGTTTACTAGTCAGAGAAGGAGATTTGTATTGAAGATAAATATCAAATCTAATCTCCTAGATTTTAGGAGATAATTGATTCCATTGGGTCATTGCCTAAACCTGGACATTGCTTAAAGTGGGGGCTGCTATTTAAGCTGAAGGGGTCCAGAGCAGAGAGTGTGATCGAAGCTGAGTGATACACGAGAGCACACACAGATTTCAGAGTGAGGATCCTTGGTGTGTGACGGCAGTTTTCTTCGATCATCATCCGTGAGCAGAGCGTTGAGCGCAGAGCTGTGGTGAGTATTGCAGAAGAGAATCAGGACTTGCAGAGTCTGATTCGTGCTTGATCTGGAAGCCAATTCAGAGCTGGGGAGCTTGTTGGTTGATCAAGGGGCAGCCGCGGAAGAACTGACGGGTGGAAGGCTCGGTCGAGTGTCGTGCGGCAGTATTCGCTAGTGGCAGGTGGTCACTGAGTGAGGGGGAGTTACCCAGAGTGTGCAGCGCTCTTGGAGAGGTTCGATCGGCTCGGCAGAAGGCCTTGGAGCGACGCGGACATTTGTGCTTCAGCTGTGTGTTACAGCTGTTGCTGCAGCAACCCTGCTGAGTAGTGTAATTTAGAATAGGCTGAGTTCTTTGAGAGGATTGTAGCTATTCTAGATTGACATATTGTAGAGGGTGTGCAGACACAAATCAGAGCTTGTTCTGATTGTGTTGAGTGGTCCACACGAGGTTGAGTAGCATAGGTTGCGTGAGTTGTAACCGTGTGTACTTGGAACCTTTGGTTGAGTGGATTGAGGACTGGAGAATAGTCCTCCCCAGACGTAGGCAGATTGGCCGAACTGGGTGAACAAACCTGTGCCTTGTTCATTGTTTGCTGAGACAATTTTTGAGTGAACAAGAGTGTGCTGCAGCAACTTCTTGTTCACAAAATCTGTCGAACCAAGACACTGTGAATTTCAGTTCCAAACAGGGTGTAATGTTTTTCAAGAAGGATCGTTCTCCTGTCATGTGTCCTGAACAACCATTGTCAAAGTACCAGCTTATTTTGTCCGAGGTGCTGGCTGTGCTGACAAGAGCGAGGAGCTGAGACTGCGCATGTCTCTGTCTGACAGGTTTCCTGGCTGAAGCTGCTCCGGTGTAGGCTGAGAAACAGTTTCTCTTTATGTGACCTTTGCGACCACAGCTGTAACATATTTTATGCTTTGAAGCTCTCTTGTTACAGTGATACAAAGGTTGCTGTAGCAAGTCCTGGTTCACTCTTCCTTGTGATTTTCTGCTTCTTCTGTCAGACCTGTATCTGGCCAAGTTGCATTCATCTTCACTCAACTCTTTCTCGTCTTCACTTCCACTGGCAGAGAGAGCCCTTTTTGTCATCGGTTTGCTAGTGCAGCTGATTTGTCGATGACCGTACCTTGCACAATTCCAGCATTGGACTCCCTTCTTCATTTCTTTCTTTTCCTCTTCATTCTGAGCTGGTTCTTTCCCTTTCCTTTTATTTTCACCACCTCTTCTGAATTGCTTTCGTGAGGAGGAGCTTTTCCCATTTCTTGAGTCCATGTTCTTCAGGAGCTTTCCAAGATTCTTGACAAGCATACTCAACTGATCATCTGGAACTGTCTTCTTGGCTTCTGTTTCAGCTTTCAGTCCAACATTCTTGTCTTTGGGAGTGGTGTCCTCTTTAACCAGTTTCATCTCAAATTGTTTGAGAGACCCCATCAATTCTTCCAACCTCATGAATCTGACATTTTGTGCTTCTTCAATGGCCGTCACTTTCATGTCAAATTTTGTGGGCAGCGATCTCAGAACCTTCCTGATCAGCTTCTCTTCAGGGATAGGTTCACCAAGGGCATGGGCTTCATTTGCAAGATCACAGAGTTTGGCATTAAACTCAGTGACAGTCTCTTCTTCCATCATTCTCAGATTCTCAAACTGTGTAGCAATGATCTGGAGTCTTGATAGCTTCACTCTATCAGTTCCTTCATGTGCAGTTTGCAGAATATCCCACGCTTGTTTGGCCATGTCACAGTTTGATATCAACCTGAAGTTGTTGGCATCAACTTCAGCAAATATTGCATTCAGGGCCTTTGAATTTCCAGTTGCTGCAGCACCCTCTTCAGCAGTCCATTGTTCTTCAGGCTTTATCCTTGTGACTCCTTGTTCATCCATGGTGATTGGAGGAGACCACTGGATTACGACAGCTCTCCATGTCTTCTCATCAATAGCTTTGAGAAAGGCTTTCATTCTAGCTTTCCAATATCCATAGTTGCTCTCTTCCAACAATGGAGGTCTGCTTGTGCTCTATCCTTCCTTCATTGTCTTGGCTTCTTCAGAGACACTGTAGGATCTTTTACTCTGTGTGTTGAGCTCCCGCTCTGATACCAATTGAAAATTTCACAGTATTTTAGTTCGACAGATTTGTGAACAAGCAGTTGCTGCAGCACACTCTTGTTCACTAGAAAATTGTCTCAGCAAGCAATGAACAAGACAAAGTTTGTTCACCCAGTTCGGCCAACTGCCTACGTCTGGGGAGGACTATTCTCCAGTTCTCAATCCACTAACTCGAAGGTTCCCACGTACACACGGTTACAACTCACGCAACCTATGCTACTCAACCTTGTGTGGATCACTTGACACAATCAGAACAAGCTCTGACTTGTGCCTGCACACCCTCTACAATATGTCAATCTAGAATAGCTACAGTCTTCTCAAAGAACTCAGCCTATTCTAAACTACACCTACTCAGCAGGGTTGCTGTAGCAACTGCTGTAACACACAGCTGAAGCACAATTTGTCCGCGTCGCTCCAAAGCCTTCTGCCGAGCCGATCGAACGATTTCATGAGCGCTGCACACTCTGGAATACTCCCCCTCACTCAGTGACCACCTGCCACTAGCGAGTACTGCCGCACGACACTTGACCGAGCCTCAACCCGTCAGTTCTTCCGCGGCTGCCCTTGATCAACCAACAAGCTCCACAGCTCTGAATTGGCTTCCAGATCAAGCTCGAATCAGACTCTGCAAGTCCTGATTCCCTTCTGCCACAATCACCTCAGCTCTGCGCTCACGCTCTGCTCTCAGGTGATGATCGAAGAATTCGTCCGTCGCACACCAAAGATTGCTCTCTCTGAAATCTGTGTATGCACTCGTGTATCCCTCAGCTTCGATCAACCTTTCTGCTCTAAACCCCTTCTGCTTAAATAGCATCACCAGCTTTTAGCAATGTCCAGGTTTAGGCAATGTCCCAACAAGAACAATTATCTCCTAAAATCTAGGAGATTAGATTTGATCTTTATCTTCAATGCAAATCTCCTTCTCTGACTAGTATACCTCACTGGAAAATACTCCACAGTATTTTAGAAATTCTTCAGAGGCAATCCATAGAGTTTCCAGCCCTTCTAGACCAACCCAGGTTGCTGCTGCTCTCGGACGGTTGATACAGCCAGTTGAACAAGCTCCTGCTGTAGCATCCCCTGCTGCAGCTGCTGCTAGTTCACTTCTGCTGGCCTGCTTGATAGTTTGAGCTGCAGCCACTCCTTGTTCACTTGTGCTGGTTTTGTCAAACACTGCCATACTTACTTATCAAGAGGCGCTGCGAATTTCACATGTTTCGATTCTGGAACCGTGTTTACAACTTCTGTATCGATCTGGTCCAAGAATTTCATCTCCGCTCGGTCAAAATCATCCATTACGGGCATCTCCAGTGTGTCTAAAGTCGACGTGACCATTGAGTTGGATTCTATGTTTTCCATTCCAGTATACAACACCTGCAACCAAATGACCAACCAATCAACATCATTTAATCCACACATTCTCACAACTTTTAACTACATTTTTAAATACTTGCTCTCCCTTTTTTTCCAACATAACCTATCGAATAAACCAATCGAATAAATTGGTTTCAATTCAAGACTGAACCCAAAAAATCATCAATCTATCATATAGGCAAACCTAACAAACCTATCACATATCATATCAATAAAATTCAACAAAGTTAATAATTTCTAAACAATCCTAACTCACATATAACATCTCTAACATACATAAAGCCTCTCTTACCTCAATAACCACTTTTAAATCTTCTGAAATCCCGAAAGCTAGCAAGTTTGGAGAAGGAAAGTGAGAGAATTGTGCAGATCTCCAAAGTTTGAGAGCAATAATGGAGAAAGGAGACGAGCAGATCCGATATCTGCACGAGACCGGTCTCTTTTAGCATACCAGTCTTAGTAACATCGGTATGACACCTGTGCGGTGACTGGGCGGATTCGGTCCACCTCGATAGTTTTCTAAGTAGACCGGGCTTAAAACATAAGAGATCAGTAAGACCAGTCTTTTACAAAATAAGGCAGATCTGAAATATTACTTCATTCTTCTCACCCTAGTGTTCGATGTAACAGGATCTATCCAAGGCTGAATGGCGCGGCCATTGCTCTTGTTTGCACAACTCAACTTGGAAAGGTTTGGTATTGTCTGTTTCATTGTTCTAGGCCAAGGGAATGCCCGCACCTTGATTTGTCTTGTGTATCACCTATTTTGTATTAATCGAAAGATCGAGAATCTTGTAATTGCCTGGCTTGCATGGATTTTTTTAATAAAATTGCTCAGATCGTCCGGCCTTAAAAAAACGTAAGATGTCTTTCTCTCGTTTCTGAATAGGGAGAAGATTCTTTCTTTTTATCCCCATTTCAAAGCCGAGCGATCGAATCATTTCTGAAATTTTTTTAGAATTACCCCGCTCTTATTTTAGTTTTCTCAAATACGTTCCTTTTCAAAATCGTTTCTGAAATACCCCGATTCGTTTTGAATTCGATTTTAATAAGAATTTCAATGATTTCGGTCTTATTAAGACCAAAATCAAGGATTTTTTGAAAATTCGGACTTACTAACACTGAATTCAAAATGAAACGGGGCATTTCAGAAACGATTGAAAAAAACGTATTTTAGATATTTCGTTTTATGAAAGGGGCAAATCTAAAAAATTTCATCATTTCTCCACTTTGCTCTTGAAATTCACCATCTTTTCTTCATCCTAAACCCTACTCCCAACTTATCCTTTCCGACACCCCCAACCTCAAAGAACCCTAATTTCCTAGCCGGTCTTTTTTCATTTTTTTTTTCGAGTCCGGTTTCGTTGGTTATTATTCTTTTGATTTTGTTGTATGCAATTCTAAGGGCATCTGCACCGGTGGGAGATCCTCATTTGAGAACGTTCTATCTCAATTTGAGAACGTTCTCCTCACTTTCAAATGCACGATTGAGAGAACGATCTGGAGGAGGAAGAACGTTCTGCGAGTCAATCTCGCCGAGGACGCCACAGAGATCGATCGAGCGAGGAGAGAGACGACGAAGAAGAGAGAGAAAAAACACGTGCTTTGCACATGATAGCAATCCAACGGTGTGATTTTATAACGGGAAAAGAATCTGGTCCGTTAGATCAAAACCAAATTTGATCTAACGGCTCAGATTTATTTTCAACGGGATTTAAGTCAAAAAATATATAAAAAATTGAAAAAAAATCTGGAAAAATAATTTTTTATTATCTAAAAAACCACTATAAATATACTACTCTTGTACGTCAAAATTCACACAAAGTTCAATACTTCACTCTTCTCTCATCTTTGAGTCCACATATTTCATCTCTTCTCTCAAATTTTCAATATATCGGGCAATTGGTCAATGTCCGAAGATGTGCAATTGTGCATTTCATTTTATCATCAATCGATCGATCCAATTACCGGCAATAGACAAAGAACCGAAAAGTTGAAAAGTTCACGCCGATTTTCAATCAAATTGGGTTATGCGTGACGATGAGGTAATTAATACTAATTTAAGATCTCAAACCTCCATTATTTCTCGATTTGCTTAGTTAAAACCGAATTTATCTTATTGGACGTCATGCATTGCATATGCAAGAAGAAATTCGGACTCCGACGGTAATGTGCAAGATGAGGTAAATTATTTAATTAACTTATGCAACATAATTATTGTTAATTAAAATTTCATTAAATCTAATTTATTTTATCGTTCGAGTGGATAGGTACCAAAAGCTCAAACTATGTACGTCGCAAAAAAGAAAAAGACATTCGTACATTTTGAATGTTGGGAACAAGTTAAGTCACATCCAACATTTGCACCTACGGAAACAATTCCTCCACCGACTTATGGAGGTGGTGCACCATTGCAAGCAACTCTTCCATCGACGTATAACCATAATGGTAGTCTGGCTATGGAAGAAGTCCACGAAGAACCGATATTTTCTACACCCGAAAGTAATCATATGAGTCCATCTAGTCCGGTGAGACCATCCGGAGTGAAGGCGGCGAAAGAGGCAAGGAGAAAGGATAAGAAAATCGCAACTTCATTTAATAACTATAGTGACGCTTTATATGTCATTGCCGAAAATCAGAAAAAAAAAAAAAAAGCATCGGCTATCCAACAAATGCAAGTGGACCTTGCTCAAAAGTAAATGAAGCATACTCACCGGATGCAAGAAAAGGCTAAAGAGTCAAGAATTATGGAAATGAACACATAAATGATGACCCCAAAATCCAAGAAATATTTCTCAAAGAGAAAGGCTAGTATTATGTGACGTTATGAGGAAGAGGAAGAGAATGTGAACAACGACAATGAAAACGATTCGTACTTTTCAGATTATTACCGTCCTCAACATGATGATTAAATTATGAACTTTATTAGATATTTATTTTAATGTAATGTCATTTTAATTTTGATTCGACGTTCGAATAAATTAAGTTGTCCTTAATCGATGTATTTAAACTGTTTGACATTTAATACTTGATTTACAATTAACAAAATTCATAAATGTTTTTAAAAGAATTAATCTATCAAAATTAAAAACTATTTAAAAAATATGAATAATAATAGAAATATCTCCTCGAGATAGTTATGGGGGCGTAAAATGTGTAGATTGGTATTACTGTTTGTTGAATAGTAACAGGAATTGCTTCTCGAGAAATTCCTCAACGAGATAGAAATTCCTCAACGGGTGCGGATGCCCTAAGCTCTTTATTTGAGATGTTAAATGGTACCATCATTTTGATAGGAAGATGATAATTTGCCAAAATATCAGCTTCGGTACCGTATCAATCTGCATGCACTGAGATTGGGGCCTCTGAAGAAATTTATTTCTCTGATTGGTGGAATCAGTTTAGTAGATTCTCTGACTCTAAAAACCATAGATGTGCCTACTGAAGTGCAGATGTAGTCAGATTCGTTTCTCTGTTAAGGTGTTATCAATTATCATTTATCTCAATCCATAATTCATATAGACATGTGTTTAACTGTACATTTCATTTTCAATTTTGGTACTGAATTCAGATAAAGTTATTGAAAAGCTAGAGGGAAGATTCCTCTTGGAAGCCTGAATCGAATGTCATGTGGGACTTCGGTTGTTAGTTGGTCCCGATGCCTTCCCCAACTGATTCAATGCCCTTCATACGTATTCCATTCTCCTTACTTGTTTACAGACAGAGATTGTGCATTTGTTTCTTAATTGAAACATCCGTAGAAGATTCAGTGAGTTATTCAATTTGAATATCCTTTTCAGATACAAAACATGGACGAGTCATCTTATCAAGGAACTAATGGCGTTGACAACTTATTGCAAAACTAAAAGCTTGGCGTAGGTTCCTTTGGCATAGTGAAACTTGCAGAACATGCCCGCACTGGCCACAAAGTTGCCATCAAAATTCTCAACCGCAGATAAGTAAGGAGCATGGATATGGAAGAGAAAGGTAATTATCAAAGTTATTTTTGGTTTCACATCAAAGTCCATCAGACTTTATTTCCAATCACAATATATAATACTATCATTTAGGGGCTTACCCGTGGGTTAACCGTTAACCTGAACTAGCTCAAATCCCAAACTCAAAGAAAGTTGAACAAAAAGAAAATGCATGTACATGTTAACTTCCTTTCAAAAAAATTCGTCTTTCCTGGAAGAGCCTTTGTCTACTTCATTTATAGATGATGCTTGTGAGTTTGGAGCCTGTGGTCCGACTAGCCCCCCTTATGAATGCTGCATTCCCTCGCATTACATATATGTAAATCATAAATAGCTGAAGCTCTTTTGTAAAAAATGTTCGTTTATGCGTGCTTGGACTATAGTGTTGCGAGAGACTCTTTGTAAAGTATATCTATTATGCACTTCTATTGGTGGTTCTCAGATTGTTTTCTCTGTTTCAATTACAGTGAGAAGAGAGATCAAGATATTAAGATTGTTTATGCATCCTCATATTAAAGGACTTTATGAGGTTATAGGAATTGCAACAGATATTTGTGAAATAAAATAGTGATAGCAAACAGAAAGTCTGTAATCAATTGTATATGAATATGAAATTACAGAAACAAGAGACTGAACGAGATACAAAACCAGAATCGTTGAAGGTTGCTCGGCAATTTCCTTAAAGCGTAATTGCCACCCTACCGTGCTGGATGTGGTTTGGCAACAGGCTTCCCAGGACACGACAACAAACTCCAAACTGAATAGCACTGTTCAGTCGAAGCGAATTGGATGGCACGCCTTCTGACTATCACCGAAAACAAAGCTAAGCTAATGACACACGAGAGGGGATTGCTGTTTTTTGGATGATTTTCAAAGGAAGACGCAACCCTCCTTTTATAGTGATGAAGAGCCAATTGCCGCGCAACTCTTCCACTTCTCCACCGTTTCATCTTCCCATGACCGTCTAACTCCCAAAAGTAAATGGGAAGATGAGGAGATAAGGCTAAAGGTTAAAGAAAGACTTGGTCCAAGTCTTTTGATCTTCAAAGGAAGTCCAAGTCTTTTGATCTTCAAAGAAAACAAAACTGCGTAGTTTTGTTTCTTAAGAAATCACATGTTATATGGTTGATATCCTGTACATAAATCACATAGTGACTTAGAAAAATGCAAAACTAAGCTGTCATCTCGCACCCCGATTGGAACTACATTCGTGTCCGTAACATGCGGACGCACACAAGTTTCTTCACGTCCCAGAAATCAGGTTCTTAATATCTGGCACAAACAGAACATCATTCAACTGCAGCTTCTTGCCAGTGGTGAACTTCAGGATCACCGTGCCCTTCCCTTTCACTTCAGAAGTGGCTGAGTTGCCCATGTACACCTTATCTCCAGTTCCAGTCTTGTTCAAAGTGGAGAAAGCACTTTTAGTTGAGCAGATGTGGCGGGTAGCACCAGTGTCCAGCCACCAGTCTCTATCGTTTGAGTCCACCAAGTTCAGCTCAGAAATGACAGCTACAAGGTAGTCTTCGTCAGCCTCAGCAATATTGACTTCCTTCTTCTTCTTTTTGGGCTTAGAACACTCATCAGCTTTGTGGCCTGTTTTGCCACAATTGAAGCACTTCCCCTGGAACTTGGGCTGCTGCTTCCTCTTGAAGGATATACCCTTCGGAGCCAGCTTGTGTGAAAATTTCTTTTTCTTTGAGCTTTCACCATGCTCCACCACATTGGCCCTTTCAGTTGTCACCTTCAGCCTCTTGTCAGAGCCTCGGTTCTCCTCCTCAATCCGGAGCTTCACATAGATGTCCTCTAGACTCATCTCCTTGCCTTTATGTTTGAGGTAGTTTTTGAACTCTCTCCAACCTGGAGGCAGCTTCTCAATCACCGAAGCAACTTGGAATGACTCACTCAGCAGCATTCCCTCAGCAGCAATCTCATGGAAAATGAGTTGCAATTCCTGCATTTGACTCACAACAGTCTTAGAGTCAGTCATCTTCAAAACAACAAACCTGCCCACAATGTACTTTTTGGAGCCAGCATCCTCCCTTCGGTACTTGTGGTCCAATGACTCCCACAACTCCTTGGCCGTCTTAATACACGTGTACACATTGTACAGACTGTCAGCCAGGCCATTCATGACATAGTTCCTGCACAAATAGTCAAAATCTTTTTACATCATGCAAGCCATGCACTTCTGGTTATCTGGGTCATGTTCACTGACAAAAGGAGGATCCTCAGTCAAGAACCGAGCCAGGCCCAGAGTGGTCAAATAGAACAGCATCTTCTGTTGCCACCTCTTGAATTTCAGGCCATTAAACTTCTCAAGCTTTTCAGCCGGCATAGTTGCAGGAGGCACTCGTGCCACAGTCCCGCTCGGAATAGAACCCACAGGTCCATTCCCGGCCGCAACCACCAGTGGGTTAAAACCCTGCACGACAGCTGCTGGAGCAGTAAGGAACTAACCCGCAGGCACAGTCCCAGCAACTGCAATAGCAGGAGTCTGCTGCACTCCACCAGTTCCAGCAGGCTACTGCACTTCGGCAGCACCAGAAATCGGGTCCACTCCAATTGCAGCATCAGTCAGCATCGGCTCCACTGCATCATCGCTGGAACGTGCTGGTCAACATCCATAGTGTTCATCTCAGGTACGTTTCAGATTCGTTTGTCCATAGAAACAACAAAGTCAGTAACTTCAAACAATTACAGAACCTGTTTTGGAACCACTCTTACGCTTTAAGATTCTGAAATAAAATAGTGATAGCAAACAGAAAGTCTGTAATCAATTGTACATGAATATGAAATTACAGAAACAGGAGACTGAACGAGATACAAAAAAAGAACTGTTGAAGGTTGCTCGGCAATTTCCTTAAAGCGTAATTGCCGACCTACCGTGTTGGGTGTTGTTTGGCAACAGGCTTCCCAGGATACGACAACAACTCCAAGCGAATTGGATGAAGCAACAGGAGATTGCTATTTTTCGGATAATTTTCAAAGGAGGACGCAACCCTCCTTTTATAGTGATGAAGAGCCAACCGCTGCGCAAACCAAGTCTTTTGATCTTCAAAGAAAACAAAATTGCGTAGTTTTGTTTCTTAAGAAATCACATGTTATATATGCAAAAGTAAGTTGTCATCTCGTACCCCGATTGGAGCTACATTCGTGTCCGTAACATGCGGGCGCACACAAGTTTCTCAAGACAAGCTTTGGAAGTCCAAATTATGCTGCTCCCGAGGTAAGAAATTCAATCATTGATAAGTTCCATCACTTAACTACTACTTTCGTAGCTTCAGATTGTGTTCTTTTAGTAGTACAAGTAGATACTGGGCAGAGTGTTCTTTTAGTACTACAAGTTCCATCACTTAACTGTTCTGGGGGATTTTGGTTATGGAATCATTTCTTGAGGCTTGGATGTACTGCGCTCAAGTTCATATTATTTAGTGCTCAACCTTGAGCTTTTTGATACTCATATCGCTGCTACTATGTTTATCTTCCGAAGCAGTGGTGAAAATTTTGGGGACTTCGTATCACCACAAAAACACACACAAAGAAAGAAAGAGCGATAGGCAAAGCGCTAGAGTGTGCTGTCACGGCTAAAGCTGAGAGAGATCATGACTAGGAGAGTCTGATCGAAGATTGATCAGCAATTTCAACTGGAGCAGAGCCTCGTTGAAGATCAAGTACATAAGCTGTTGAAGAATCGTCGCGGTGAGGAAAGCATGGACAATCGGAGATCAAAGTTGAGTTTCCGGATATTGATAGGAGGTCATTGATCGAGGGGGAGCATCGCTGGAATCGTGTGAACTCGCGAAAGTTAGATTGAAGTAGCTGGGAGAGCTCAGAGAATCTGAGGTACAATCTGAAGTTACAGCAATTCTGTTACAGAGATTGCTACAGCATTCCGTCTACTGCACATTATAATAGAATAGACTATGTTTTCGAGTCATGTTTGTAGCTATTTGTTACTGAAAGTGTGTAGGTAGTACGAAGTGAGTCTGTGGGATCAAACTGTGAGTTAATCTGTGTGATCAGATTGAGCTAAGGTGGAGCTAGGTTAAAAGTAGTGGTTAAGCTAGACGTGGCTTAGTTTTGTGATGTAGCAGAAGTTTGATAAGGATGGGGGAATCAGTAGACTGTTGATTACTCGCGCAATACCAGTACTGATCTTTCAGAACCTATTGATTCACTCACGCGAATGCTAGGTTTAGGGAATCAATTATCGTTGATTCGTGAGAATAGCGATAGTTGGAAACAAGAACGACTTATCATTCCACTTCTCAAAAAACTAAGTTATGCAAACCCTAAGATCATTTTAATACCTAAAACAACAAAAAATGGATAATTACGAAAAGGCCCTAACGTTTGAAAAGTGATAAAACGTAAAAGCGGAGGTCGAAACGATGGAATTTGGCCAAAAAACACCACGGCTCACAAGCAATGCTGGTGACTATTGACTAGCGGCCCGTTTCCCATTAAGATTAGCTCTCCGAATGTCACTATTTCAGCTTCTGCTCATGCATAGCCATAAACTTCAAATCTGCTTCTACCAGTGCATCATTCCCCCCAGGTTTGAGAAAATTCGACGTCGAATTGTAGGAGCCTCATCATCAGAAGAATCCCCATAGAAAGGAATCAAGTGCTTAACGTTGAAAACATCAGACGTCTGTAGATGACTTGGCAGCTTGAGACGATAAGCACTGGAGTTGATCTTCTCGATGATCTCAAGAGGTCCAACCTTCTTGCAGATAGTTTATTGTAGTCACCAACCGAAAATCGCTCTCTGGTCAGAACAGCCCAAACATAGTCACCCACGTCATACTCCACCGCATGTCGCTTCCTGTCGGCAGCTTGCTTATATTTAGAGTTGGCCTGCTATAAATTGGCTTGCACCGCCTGATGCATGGCTTGTAAGCCAGCCACAAAATCTGCTTCTTTCGACTGCACTTTCACATTGCTTGGTAATGGCATTAAACCCAATGGACCCTTCGAAGAAATCAAATACACTACCTGAAACGGACTGAACCCGATGCTTCGGTTGACGACGTTGTGGTGAGCGAATTCTGCCTGGCATAACTTCTGATCCCAACTCTTCAAATGTGTGCCAACCAAGCACCTCAATAGTTTCCCGAGGGACCTGTTCACCACCTCAGTCTGACCATCAGCCTATGGATGGTAAGCACTACTAAAGTTCAGTTGTGTGTTCACCATCTTCCATAAGCTTCGCCAAAAATTACTGAGAAACCTAGTGTCCCGATTTGACACTATAGATGTGGGCAGCCCATGAAGATGATACACCTCTCGAAAGAATAACTGTGCCACCGAGACGGCATCTGTCGTCTTCTTGCAAGGAATAAAGTGGCCCATCAACAACCACATAAATAGAGTCATGCCCTTGCTGCGTACGTGGCAGTCCCAGCACAGAGTCCATGCTAACATCTGCCCAAGGTTGTGATGAAACTGGCAGGGACATTTATAAGCCTGCATTAGTCGCTGCACCCTCTTAAACTTGGCAAATTCGACACCTCTGCACGTACTTCTCGACTTCCTTTCGAATGGTGGGCCAAAAGTAAGACGATTGAACCAACTGTAGGGTTGTGTCACGCCCAACATGTCCCTCTCCATGCAACTCATGAATAAGTGCAATCGGAGGCTACTATCGGGTATGCAGAGCTAGCTCCCCTTAAATAAAAAGCCATCATGAAGGAGAAACTCTGTGTGCGCACCTGCTCGGACTTGCCTCATGATCAAAGAAAAATAAGGATCGGTCTCAATTAATTCAGTAAAAGAGTCTAGGCCACGCGTAATGAAACTAGAAGGTTGTTGCGGCGACTCAGTGCATCTGCCACTCGATTGGTAACGCCAGCCATGTGCTTCACGACAAAGGTAAATTGCTGCAAATAGGCCACCCAAGTTGCATGACGTGGTGACAGTTTATCTTGTTGATGCAAATGCTTTAATGCCTCGTGGTCAATATACAAAACGAACTCCTTCTGAAATAAGTAATGCCTCCAATGTTTGACTGCCTACACCACGGCATAGAACTCCACGTTGTATATGCTATAATTCAATTTTGCTCCCGACAGTTTCTCACTAAAATACGCTACTGGCCGATTATTCTGTCTCAGCACAGCTTTGATCCCTAACTTTGAAGTGTCACTGTGTAACCCGAAATGTTGAGAAAAATCAGGCAAGACCAGAATGGGAGTTGTCCTCAACCGCACTTTGATCTCCTGAAACGCTGCCTCGGCCTCCGCGGTCCACTCAAATTTGGTACCCTTTATACACTCAGTCACGGGAACCATAATGTCACTAAAGTGAGGAATGAACCGCTTATAAAAGGATGCAAGTCCATGAAAACTGCAAACCTCTGTAATGGTACGCGGCTGAGGCCATTGTAGCACCACTCCATTTTTCGACTCGTCCACTTACAGCCGTTCTCCAGGTACGATATACCCCAGAAATAAAACTTTCCGAATCAGAAAAACGCACTTCTTTTGGGCAGCAAAAAAACTGTCTCTGCGAAGCACAGATAAAACCTCCCGCAAATGTTCGAGATGCATCATCGGGTTAGCACTGTATATCAAGATATCATCAAAATAAACAACGACAAATTTACCGATAAATGGCCGCATTGCTTGATTCATCACACGCATAAATATACTCGGCGCGTTGGACAACCCAAAAGGCATCACCAGCCACTCGTAGAGTCCTTCCCGGGTTTTGAAAGCCGTCTTCTACTCATCGCCAATTCGGATACGAATCTGGTGGTAGCCACTTTTCAAATCCAGTTTGGTAAAGACCGTTGCTCCACTAATTTGATCAAGTAAGTCATCCAACCGAGGGATAGTAAAATGATACCGCATTGTGATCTTGTTAATCGCTCGACTGTCAACACACATGCAAAAAGATCCATCTTTCTTAGGCACAAGAAGGGCGGGCACTGCACATGGACTCATACTCTCTCGCACATGCCCCTTAACAAGTAATTCCTCTACCTGCCTCCGCAACTCCTCATGCTTCGAAGGACTCATCCTGTAATGAGGCTTCTTTGGTAAGACTGCCCCGGGTTCTAGGTCAATGTGATGCTGAATATCACGCAGGGATGGGAGGTTCTGTGGTAACTAATCTGAAAACACATCTGATGACGCAGTATGGCAGTGTTTGATAAAACCAGCACAAGTGAACAAGCAGCTGAACAAGATGCTGCTATAGCCAGAGTCCAGCATATGTGAACAAGATCAGTGAACAAGGAGATGCTATAGCTGGAGGGTGCTATAGCAGGAGCTTGCTCAGAAGAGCTGTAGCGTTTGTCCGAAGCAGCAGAAACCTGGGTCTTTGGAATGAGGGCGTGGCAGTCCTTCTAAGAGCATCAGAGGAGTTTCTGAGTTACTACAGAGAATATTCCACTAGAGATTCCCAGCTAAAGAAGAAGATTTGATTGTAGAAGATTTGATTTCCCAATCAAATCTAATCTCCTACAAATTAGGGGTTTTTGCTTTAGGAGCTATAATCTGATAATGATGGAAGTGGGTGCTCATATATAAAGAAGACCCTTCAGAGCAATGAAGATTGATCGGAAGAGTGCAGAAAAGCGAGAACACACACAGAATTCAGAGAGAGTTTTTTTTGGTGTGCGAACGAGGTCTTCGATTCGCAGAGCTGCGGTGACAGAAGCAGAAGGTGATCAGGACTTGCGTAGTCTGATCCAAGCTTGATCTGGACGCCAATTCAGAGCAGAGAGTGCTTGTTGGTTGATCAAGGGCAGCCGCGGAAGAACTGACGGGTGAGTGACTCGGTCGAGTGTCTGGCGGCAGTGCTCGCTAGTGACAGGAGGTCACTGAGTGAGGGGGAGTATTTCAGAGTGTGCAGCGCTCGTGGAATCGTTCGAACGGCTCAACGGAAGGCTTCGGAGGGACGCAGACAGTTTGTGCATCAGCTGTGTGCTACAGGAGATGCTATAGCAACCCTGCAGAATCTGAGTATTGTTTAGAATAGTCTGCGTTTCGAGGAGACAGTAGCTATTCTAGATAGATATCAGTAGAGGTTGTAGACACAAGTCAGAGCCTGTTCTGATTGTGTTCGTGGATCCACTTAAGGTTGAGTAGCATAGGTTGCGTGGAGTTGTAACCGTGTGTACTTTGAGACCTTCGTGATTAGTGGATTGAGGACTGGAGTTCAGTCCTCCCCAAACGTAGGCAGTTGGCTGAATTGGGTGAACAAACATTTGTCATTGTTCATTCTTGCTGAAATAGTTTCCTGGTGAACAAGAGTGTGCTGCAGCAATTGCTTGTTCACGAATCTGTTTAAAAGGCGTTGCGAATTTCAACATCTGCAAACTCTAATAGCAATGGTGTAACTTCATCGGGTACATCAGATTTTGCACTTGTTTCCTTTCCAATCAGCACATATACTGTTTCCGAAGTTAGCAGCTCATCTTCGAATTTTGCCAAGGATAACATATTAGTGCTACTCTCCACGGTCCTCGGTGTCTCGACACCACATCAAACCAAATAGAATCACGATACCTTGCACCAATGGAAAACAGTACTAAAGCACTTAATGAGACACTCACCTCGCCACCTACGGCTTAGGATGCTGCTCCGTCTGAATACCCAAATTTTGAACTGCCTCGGCGGAAATAATATTTTCACAACACCTTGCATCAATAACAAAGAGACAAATTTTGCCCAAAATAGTGCAAGTAGACTGAAAGATATTACTACGCAACCAATTCTCGTCGGCGACTTTGGGTGTCAAACAAGCGCGTCGGACTACCAGAGCAATGCCAGTATCACCGGGAACAATTTCCTCTTCCAGCTCTTTATCATAAACTGAAACACCCATAACCTCAAACTTTTCATCATCAACATATCTTATTCTTCAAAGAGAGCTTTCTTGGCAGCTTTCTTGCGACAATCTGCCTGACGATGACCTGGTTCCCCACAACCAAAACAACACAAAGTACTTGTACCAGCAGGTTTAGGAACGGTAGGAAGATTAGATGTACCTCGACCATATGTACCACTCGCAGGTTTCACGTCGAGGTTTGAGTGGCTGCCACTGCCAGATGAACTGGCCACCGTCGAATTCCCAAAGATGTTGGAGCGTCGATTCTGTCTCTCAATCTGTAGCACCTTTTGGTGCGCGGCAGAAAGGGATGGCGGGTCAAACAGATTAATCGTGTCTTGAATGGCCACCCGTAACCCACCAATATAGTGTGGTATGATCTGATCCTCCGTCTTCTGCATGTCGTTCCTGGCAATCAATTGGAAAAATTCCGTGGTATAGTCATCCACGGATTTGGTACCTTGCCTTAAATTCTGCAACCTTTGATACAATAATCTCTGAAAATTAAATGGCAGGAACGCAGCTTTTTCAGCTTCTCCCAAGGGTACACGTCTATCGGCCGGTACCTCTTTAAATTCCAAAACCTCTTCCACCGTGGCCAGCCAATCAAGGAAGTCTTCGGGATTGAGGCCCCCACGGAATTCCTGGATATCGATGCGCATACCACTCTCCCAGCGTCACCTATTATCATCAACGCGCTCTCGCTGCCGCTCCAGTCGAACTTGTTCATGGTATTCATCATTCTCCTCATCCACGAACGCAGGAAGCCAATCCAGTGGCATATGCGGGTTGCGAATAGGGGCCGGGCACCTCTGTGGTGATTGCACATTAGGATACCCATCTGTGCCGTCACCTGCTCCATCAAACGAGCCAGTCGCTATTCCATACGCTGTTCCATGTCATCAAAATGTTGCTCAACCTCACGCATAATGTCACGATCGGTAGCCTCATCCACACACTGCTCTTTTCGATGCGGCATGATTGTATCCAGAAATGGTCTGACTCTGATACCAACTGATGTAGTGGAAGCTTGATAAGGATGGGGGAATTAGTAGACTGTTGATTACTCGCGCAATACTAGTACTAATCTTCCAGAACCTATTGATTCACTTGCGTGAATGCTAGGTTTAGGGCATCAATTATCGTTGATTCGTGAGAATACCGATAGTTGGAAACAAGAACGACTTATCCACTTCTCAAAAAACTGAGTTCTGCAAATCCTAAGATCAGTTTAAGTACCTAAAGCAACAAAAAACGAATAATTGCGAAAAGGCCCTAGTTTTTGAAAAGTGATAAAACGTAAAAACGGAGGTCGAAATGATGGAATTTGGCTGAAAAACACCACGGCTCACGAGCAAAGCTGGTGACTATTGACCGGCGGCCTGTTTCCCATCAATAATAGCTCTCCAAAATCAAGAATAGCTCTCCGAATGTCACTATTTCAGCTTCTGCTCATGCATATCCATAAACTTCAAATCTGCTTCTGCCAGTGCATCATTTTGGAATCTATTGCACTCTAATAGATATAGTGAAGCCTTGAGGATCGGAGTATCCTCCCCAAACGTAAGCAAGTTGCCAAACTGAGTAAACAATTGCTGAGTGTCTTTTAGGTTCGGCCAGATAAAGCTTATTCCGCAGAAAGATACAGTGAGTGCTACAGCAAAAGCTGTAACTCCAGAAGTTGTAACTCGCAATCAGCAGTTGATGGCACGTCGTTGTGTGCGCCAAATTTATATTTATAATCTTCTGTTAACACTTAGCAAGCGGTAAGCAGGGTCGAACCCACGAGAGAGCAATCAGTGATAAAGTTCTATGAATAATTGTCACACTAAAAGAGGTTGTAGGAAGAATGTTTGTTATTGTCAAATTCAGAGAAAAGTTAGTTTAGGGATATGCATTGCAACGGGTAATCATCGATTATAACATGCATCATCAACTAGTAAACTACTATTCTAGTCTAACAATCATGCTAGGGTAATGTCGACTCTAGTGTTCTACCTACTCTCAACCACTAAGGTCTCGAATAGGTTTAACAATTACTCGATTAACAACACCGATTAGGTTATACCGCTAGGCTTAGCTAATAAGGAAGTCAATCCAATATCACGCAATAGATATCAGCTCAGTTTCACCGCTAGGTTATACTAACTTGATAATCAGAGCATGAAATTCAAACGAAGAACAGGAAGTTACTAAATTGAATTACGAAACATAAGTATCTCAAACCGTGTGTCGCAATACAAAATCTCCAAACTGAAATTAAGGTTTAGCTACTACAATCCATCTAAAGCAATAATGAAAATAAACTGAGTTTAGAAAAATTATTAAAACTGTGAACAGTAATCGGCGATGAACAGTAATGCCGGCGATGAACAGTAACTCCGGCTCAATTTCCTCGCGTTGCTGCCACTGTCGCCTCTCCTCTCTCTTGCTAAATATTCTTATTCATTTCGGAACAACAGGCGTGTATTTATATGTGATCATGCAGACTTCTAAATTTATTCTTGGGCCTTGGGCCCAATGCTGACGTCAACAAATGCTGGCCGCTCCAGAAGAAGACATTAGCAGCGCGCTCGAAGAAGACATTAGAAGCGCACTAAAGTGTTCTTTCGGCGCGGTTCTCACTGAGATGCACACTTTAACTTCCTTCATCGTCAATCTCCGCATCGATTCTCCAAAAATGTCATAAATCTTAAAAGCGGTCTTGAAACACCTGCGATGCGAAACACTACAAAGAAGAATAAACAACTCGAAGGATCGTATAAATACGCTCCATCAATCTACCCCACACTTAAACTTTGTTGTCCCAAACAAAGAACAAAAACAAGACTCGCAATATCAAAGCACTTCTAATATGCCAACGACTAAACACTGAATTTACTTGAGATGTCCTCACTAATCAGTTCATCTACATATGCTCACACTCACTCTTCAATAATGATAACTACAATGATACATGTTACCTGCGATGTTGAGATGGATACAGTGGATGACTGGGAGATAGTCTTCTTTGGACTCCTGACTCCATTCTTCAACTTAGGTCATAGTCACGCGCATACGCTGAATTTGCTTTCTCTAGCACGTGAGAAATTCAAGTCATGAGAAACTCAACTTTTTCTTCTTCTTCTTTTTGGAGGACATTTTTGAAACTTCATGTTTTGTTTGGTCCGAAGACTTCACTAGACGAGATTTTTTTTTAAATTTTTTCTTTCACATCTGTTGAATTTTGCTTTTTGAGCTTTGCTCTCCAATGTGAATTGCTTGTCCTTTTCTTTTTGCTCTTTGAACTGTTCCAACCATAGCCTTCGAATAACAGCATACGGAGCACGTCCCGCTCTTTCTCATCATTATCCTTTCAGCACGAGGCAAGATAGGGGTTACCCACCCATTTCCGATTACTAGGACTAGAGATAGGACGGGTTGTTTTTCCATCCCACCATTGCATAAACGCTGCAAAGATGGAGTGAAAGCCTCCCTTCATAACTCGGAATGCCAACCTCCACAAACTCAGTGTGCCACGCGACTAATCCCTTGAACCTTCGAATGTTTGTCAAGTCTCTCTAGAATATTTTTATCAACTCCACATCTTGTAATATCTCAACTCAAAAGAACATATAACATCAAGTCACTAGGCATCACAATATTACAGAAATCATGCAAAGCATACACGTCAAAACCTCATAGCATCAAACATCATCTCATAAAATCAGCATCTTCATCATAGAATATAATGACATAAAACTAGCAGCATATAATCGCATGAAATCAGCAGCATCGCAACATCTAAAAAATTAAAAAAAAAACATGCTCTAACTATTACTAATGCATGCTAATAAAGGTAAATGTGATGACACATAATGCTAAATCCCCCACCCCACACTTTTGAAATGAACCATGTACTCACGATACAATTCAAATGTTAGGAATGGTACTCATGCAAGATTCAAAAGAAACAAAACAAATAAGAAACATACAAGAAACTACGCAAAGAACCCTAACCGCGCCCGAAGCATACATTAGGGGACCTAATGTATGTACCAGGCGCGGCCTTAATGTTGCCTCGGGGCGCCGTACTTACTGACTCATACTAAGAATGAAAAATAAAATCGGGTTGCCTCTCGCAAAGCGCACTTGTTTAATGTCGTTGGCTCGATGGTACTCTCATCCTTAAGCGTTTGCCGGCTGAACCAACTCGAGCTCCTCATCGGGTGGTATGATCTCCCCGTGGTAGTGTTTCACCATCTGGCCATTCAACATGAACTTCTCCTCCGTGCTTATTTTCTCCAGCTCAAGCGCACCATGGTTGAGCACTCGTATCACCGTGTATGGGCCTGTCCAACGAGAACGTAACTTCCCAAGCACTAGTTTTAATCGTGAGGAATAAAGTAGTACCTTTTGTCCCTCTTCAAATGAACGACACATAATGAATTTTTCATGATACATCTTTGTCTGCTCCTTGTAGTCTGTTTGGCTCTCGTAAGCCTCTAGGCACAGCTCCTCAAGTTCGTTCAGTTGAAGCATCCTCTCTTTTCCTACAGAAGTTAGTTCGAAATTACATTACTTAATGGCCCAAAATGCTTTTTATTCTACCTCGACCGGCAGGTGGCACGCCTTGCCATAGACAAGTCTGAATGGAGAGGTCCCGATAGGCGTTTTGTAGGCCGTGTGATATACCCACAATGCCTCATCTAGTCGTGTGGACCATTCTTTCCTAGATCGCTTAACCATCTTCTCCAAAATCAGCTTGATCTCTCGGTTGGAAATCTCTACCTGCCCATTAGTCTGTGACTGGTACGCGATAGAAACTCGATGATGTACTCCAAAGTGTTTGGAAACGGCAGCCACGGACTTGTTACAGAAATGAGATCCTTGATCGGTTATCATGGCCTTCGGAACCCCGTACCTACAAAAGATGTCAGTACGCAAGCAATCCACAACAATTTTGCCATCATCCTTTCACTTGGCGTGCCCTTCTGCCCATTTAGATGCATAATAAACAACAAACAAGATGTATTGATACCCATTAGATGAAGGGAAAGGTCCCATAAAGTCTATGCCCCAAATATCAAACACTTCATCAACAATTATAGGCATTTGTGGCATCTCATTCCTAGCAGATATATTTCCTACACGCTGGCATCTATCGCAATGTTTACAATGATTATATTCATCCTTAAACACATGAGGCCAATAGAATCCACTCTCCAGAATTTTTCTAGCAGTCCTACGAGGTCTGAAATGGCCTTCACAAGCATGCTCATGGAAGAAACTAAGCACAGAATCTATATCATCATCAGGGACACATCTCCTAAGTATTTGATCAGTTCAAATCTTCCACAAGAAGGGATCATCCCATATATAAAATCGAGAATCATGCTTGAGTTTCAATCGTTGAGGTCTAGAGGAGGAAGGGGGAAACTTACTTCCAACTAGGTAATTCACTATGTGAGCGTACTGATCGCGCGTCGTTGTACGCGTCAAATTAATCCTTCCTCTTCCACTAGTACAGCAGTTAAGTCAGGGTCGATCTCCATAGGGAGCAAGCAGTTCAGTTTTAACCAGTGACCTATACTTACGAAAACTGGGGGTGTGAGTGATTGGGGTTGCGCGATGCGCGAGTAAACAGTCGTAAACGCAGGAATTTGTACTAGACGTGCGCAGGCAATAGAGATTAAGTACTATGACTATGAGAAGTATCGGCGCAGACAATCCTCTAGGAGTGTATTCCTCATCCTCGACTCTAAATGTCTATAGCTTGGTTTGCTAATGTTAGTGTCCGATCAAGGCTTCCTAACATGTGCGCATGTTCCGATCAAAGTTCATGAGCTATTAACTCTTGAACTAGACTAAACAACTACGAATCCGATCAAGGTAGTAATTGCTTATCCTAGCTCGTTACTCCTAGTTGGCACCGTCAGGCTATTCAACTAGTTTAACATACAACAACAAGTAACAAGAGTAAGATTGCGGTTCAAGGCTTCCCCTACTCATGCAACAAGCTGCCAGCAATGTGCACAGAATTAATATAAGCAAACAAGCTATGCATTAAGCGCAAGTCTCAAAGGAAATACTCATAGATTCATGCCCAACCGATACTAAGCGTTTAGCTAGACATGCTAGTGGTAAACATCATAGAAACAGTAAATAATAACTAAAGTATCCAAGAAAACAATAGCAAACAGTGCGTGCAGGTTGCAGTCTTGGCTGGCGCAGTCGGCTGGTGCAGGTCCTCTCAATAAGCTCGTGTGTTTTCCAGTTCTGCCGCTCTCTCTTCTGATCTTATGATGATGATGCTGATTAATGTGTCTCTCAAACCCTAGCCTTCTTCTCTTTATATACTGCTCAAGAGGCTCATCCTTGGCAACTTCCAAATCTGGTCGTGTCAAGATTTGGAAACACCACTATCTGCGATTGGCGCACGACACCTTGGTTAGCGCACCGTGGTCGACTCTTCCAATTTCTTCTGTTTGCGCCGCTAGGTCCGCAGGCTGTGTGATGCGCGTCCTAAACGCTGCCTGTTAGCGCGTATCCGACTTAGGCCCTCGTCTTGCCCTGCAATACAAAAACACTGGAAACAAGTAATCTTGTACACAAAATAATGCAAACAAGCATAGGGTTATGATCTAAATAATGTGTATAAATAGGCTCTATCAAACCCCCCACACTTGCCCCTTGTTCGTCCTCGAACAAGCACTCAAGCACGAATACTACTACCTCTCTGGAGTGTAGCGCACAGTCTTGCACTCTGGCGCGATCTGCACTACTGATCACCTTGCGCTGCTCTAACACTTGCGCACGACTGCTTTCAACAGTTTAAGTATAGTGATTTCGAAATTCATTCTCAGCTGGTATGAAAATCATTTCGGATGGCTGGGAGATAGCTCTTCATAGGCGCCAGGTTGTCAGCTCTCACTCCGAGCATAGGTATATGGTTAACAGCGCAAGCTTCTTCCCGTGCGTGATTCTTCCGCGCACTTCCTGGGAACTCAAGCCTTTTGATGATTTTCTTTGTGGATTTTGCGCTCGCTGGTGCTTAGTTGCGCGCATGCTGATTCTTTTGTAGCGCATATCATCTACTGGTATTTTTCTTTTGTATAACTTTATCTATGATTCCTATCTTTCCCAGAACGGTTCCAGTCTCGGACTCCGGATAACAGCTATGGAACACCGCCCCGCTCTCCCTCCGTGGTCTGTCTGACGGCGCACGCGTTTACACCCGCGCCCGCCTTCCTTAGCTCGACTTCCAGAGGGAAGGTGGTCTGTTTTCCCACCTCGCCACGCTTTTGGGTACTTGCCTTCGGCATCTGCGTGACTGTGCGCACTCTCTTGTTCCGAAGGTCGCGAAGCACAGGCCTCCACTCGCGCTCTCGACCATATACCTCTCCTCTGAAGCGCGAACGACTAATCGCCTCTCTAGAGCGTTTCTGTCAACTCCACATCCCCTGTATATCCTAACTAACAGGAGCAGAAAAACGAAAAAAATATACTAAAACAGTTGAAAGCAGCGCACGCAATATGGATAGCGCAAACAAGCTGATCAGTGCGCGCAGCCCGCACTCAAGCGCACTACTGCTACTGTTTCCTTCAATTAAACTAAGCTACACTAAAAAGCTAAAAAAACGTGAAATGTAAATGTAACGCTCCCCCCCCCCACACTTAAACAGAGACGTGTCCCCACGACTCAAGCTCAAGCGCACGGAGAACGCGCACATGCATGCAAGCAAAACAAAAACATAAAAACTAAGAACATATAGTCAAAGCAGCGCAAATATAGCATAGGGACAAAAAATGTAGCATAGGAGTTCAGCACACAAATATAGCAACAGAATATCAAATAAAGTTCAGCAAATAAAGGAAAATAGACACCACCCAAAAGAAATAGTGCGCCCCCCCTACAGCCCTAGAAGTCATCTGAGCTGGACGCAGCTGCTGAACTATGCGCCTCCTCCTCTGAAGAATCGGTGCTGGAGGAAGGCGGTACAACAGAAAGGGCGGCAGGCTGCTCCACGACGTCATCCTCTGAAACGGGGTCCCATAGCGAGTCTGAGCTGGTGCTAATGATGGGTTCGGCTATAGGGGACCTTGGAATCGACGGCTGGGCAGGGGAAGGTGCAGGTGCTGGTACTTGTTCTGGTTCGGGGGTGGGTTCTGTGTCTGGGGCTGCTGGTGCTGGCTCTGGTGCTGGGGCTGACTCTAATGCTGGCACTGGGGCTGGTGCTGGTACTGGGATGGGAGAGGGGTCTGCTGGATGCACTGGGGGCTGAGTAAGAGGGCTGGCTGGCTGGCTGGTGCGGCCCGCTGGGAGAACCTCGAGGTGGTCGGTGCAGGCTGAGGAGAGGGGGAATCGCGTCTCCGAATCTCCACCCTGATTGTGGGCTCATGCTTAAGTCCGCCCCCTCTGGCGCTAAATATTCGAGCACGCGCATGACGTTGAACATCATGCGCTGCTCTGCTGATGCTTCCTCAGGCGCCACCTCGGCCTCAGTCCTTGGGCACTTCCCTTGGGCACGCGGGGGAGAATCCTCGATGGAAATGGTAACTGGCTCCCCCTGCGGTGCGCGGGCCCTCCGGCGCGCTCCAGTCTGCGCGCGGGTCCGTGAGCGCTGACTGGAGGCACAACTTGCTCTGGGACTTCATCCTCCTCCATCTCTTGCGCGGCCTCTGCTGCTTGCGCACTGCTCTCTGCTCTTGGCCGCGGCACTCTGGCCGGCTGCAGGCGGTAGCACCACTCCAATGTGCCATCTTCCTTCACGGCTACCGCCCTGATCTGCAGCATGTGGGCGCGGTCCAGAGGGACAGCCGGCACCATTATGTGCTCTGGCACCTCGGGCTCTCCATGTAATGACCGCAGCAGGTGCGTAATAATTCCTCCGCAAGTCAGCGGCCCCTTGGTGCTGACTCGGCTCCAGTGGTGCACCATGTTCAGGACAAAAAGCACCCTCTTCCCATAATAAAGCCCCTTCAAGATCTCCATATCCAGCAAACTGACCTTCGGCGCACCATTAAAGCGCCCAATGATGGCATAGGCGACCAGGCGCCACAAGTAGAACATCCACGGGTCACGCAGCTCTCGTCCCCTGCTGCGCCGCGCGGAAAACACTGGCCCGGTTGCCATCTGGCACCAAGCCTCCTGGTTGGTGTGCGCGTCCATGTCAGCTTCTCGCACCTTAGCGCACCTCAATGTGCGCTTCAGCCTCTTAGCCGAGGCAATGTACCACATCCCTCGGTGCCGGTACCTTATCCCCATCTCTCCTGGTTCCAATGACGCCAGGAACTCGCAGGTGTCCTCCCTGTCTGCTGCGCTGTTGAGTTCCAACAGCGCCTCCCAGCCCGCCAGCGCGAGCCTTTCCAAAATGAAGTCCTCCAAACCGACCTCCCGCAGGAACTCCCTGCTGATGCACGGAGTCCCGTACATCTCGAGCCTCAGGAAGGCCGCGTACATGCTGGCGAAGCGAGCTGGGGTAGCTTGGTCCTCTGCAGGCTGCATTTCTCTGGTCAACTCCGGTCAACACTCCTCAAACACTCCAAAAATCCAAACTCCTCCGAATGCACTGAAATTTTCACCAAAGGGGCCCCTACTGCCCGCCTACAAAACCCTCTAAAAAACACTCCAATCGGCGCACTCTAACCTGGTGCGATTTCAAAACCCTAGAACACTCCTCCACCGCACAAACCCTACTGAAATCTGCTCAAATCGGGGGGAAAGTGCGGCCGGGTGTTCCTCAAATCTCTCTAAACTGATGCTGGGTTGAGCGCCGGACAGCGGGCGGAGGTGCGAAGGCGGGAGCTGCTTGCAATGGTCGAGTGTGAAAAAGTGCTGAAATTTTCTAAGTCCTGCCCTTATATACCCCCCTGACTGGCGCAGCGGTCCTGCACACTGAAGTGCGCACGGACCTGCGCACTGCTGCTCGACTAAAAAAACTACAAGTCCTAAACTAACTAAAAGACACTAGAAAACTGAAAGAAAGACATGTAAAAGTAAAACGAGTCGGGTTACCTCCCGACAAGTGCCTTTGTTTAACGTCGTTGGCTCGACTGCACCTCGTTATGTGCCCAAATGTGTGCCAGCGACCTCCCCCACTCTTGCTCCTGAGTGACCCTGCGCTTGTGTATGTGTTGTGTTCTTCTCTGTCCTGCGCAAAGGTTCGGGCGGGTGGTCAGCATGGTTAATAATATGCGAGAAATTATAAGTAACGAAGGTAGGTGAAGAGGGAGAAGAAATATGAGCAATAGTCCCCTGTTCTCCCTCTGGCGCGTCTGGTGATGACTCTGGCGCAGCAACTTATGCATCCGCTATCTCAGGTTCTGCCAAGTCAATGTCGAGCGCTGTGCTATCCCAAGGTTCTCCTGGATATCGTTTGACTCTCTGCCCATTGACCTGAAAACGATGCCGGTGCTCGTTTTCTAACTCGATTGTTCCGTAGGGGAAAACCTTGGTGACTGTGTACGGTCCAGTCCATTTGTTGCGCAGCTTTCCAGGCATGAGCTTCAGGCGTGATGAGAATAATAATACCTGGTCTCCTGGCTCAAAAGTGCGTCTTGTAGTGAAATGCTTGTCGTGAAATGCTTTTGTGCGCTCCTTGTAGTCGCGCAGTCCCTCATAGGCATCCAGGCGCAGCTCTTCTAATTCGGTGAGCTCAAATGCGCGCTCCTTTCCGGCCTCATCTAAGTTCAGGTTGCAAATGCGTAAGGCCCAATATGCTTTGTGTTCCAATTCTACTGGCAGATGGCATGCCTTTCCATAGACCAACCGAAACGGTGAAGTCCCGATGGGCGTCTTATGCGCAGTGCGGTATGCCCACAGCGCGTCGTCCAGGCGCTGGCTCCAATCTTTGCGCGATGGTCTCACAGTCTTCTCCAGGATGCGCTTGATCTCTCTGTTGGAAACCTCGGCCTGTCCATTTGTCTGAGGATGATAAGCAGTGGACGTCTTGTGGCGCACTCCATAATGCTTGAAAACTTGCGCCACAATCCTGTTGCAGAAGTGCGTCCCCTGGTCGCTGATGATTGCCTTAGGGCATCCCGTACCTGCAAAAGATGTTAGTTTTCAAAAAATCAGCGACTGTCTTACCGTCATCCTTCCGTGTGGCCTTAGCTTCGACCCATTTGGAGACATAATCCACTACGACCAATATGTACTCGTAGCCGGCAGATGGGGGAAATGGCCCCATGAAGTCAATTCCCCATATATCAAACACTTCATCCACTAGGATCAGCGTCTGCGGCATCTCGTTGCGCGCTGATATGCCTCCTGTGCGCTGGCACCTGTCACAGTTCCTGCAGTAGTCATATAAGTCTCTAAACAGGTGCGGCCAATAAAATCCGCAGTCCAGGACCTTTCTGCTTGTGCGCTTGGGACCAAAGTGTCCTCCACATGCGTGCGCATGACAAAACATCAAAAAAGAGTTAAATTCATGGTCAGGCACGCAGCGCCTCAATATCTGATCAGGTCCTATTCTAAGCATATATGGATCATCCCAAAGATAATGCTTGGACTCATGTTTCAATCTCATGCACTGGGTTTTATTGAAATGCGGAGGAAACGTACCTGTGACCAGGTAATTCGCAATGTGCGCATACCATGGTACCTTACCTGTCAGCGCCATCAGATGCTCGTCGGGAAATGTCTCAGTGATCTGCCCTGGCTCCTCCTCCTTCATGATCCTGCTCAGGTGGTCCGCAACTGTGTTCTCCGTGCCCTTCTTGTCTTTGATCTCCAAGTCGAATTCCTGCAGTAGGAGCACCCAGCGCATCAGGCGCGGCTTAGTTTCTTTCTTGGACATTAGGAAGCGGATGGCTGCGTGGTCTGTGTATATGATGACCCTCGCGCCTAGAACATATGCACGGAACTTCTCCAGCGCAAACACAATTGCCAGAAGCTCCTTCTCCGTAGTGGTATAGTTCCTCTGCGCAGCGTCCAGTGTGCGCGATGCATAATAGATGGCGTGCGGCTTCTTGTCCACTCGTTGCCCCAGGACTGCACCTACTGCATAATCACTTGCGTCGCACATCAGTTCAAATGGCAAGTTCCAGTCTGGCGCACGCATCACTGGTGCACTTGTCAGCGCCTCCTTCAGCTTATCAAATGCGGCCCTGCACTCATCAGTAAAGTCGAAGCACACATCATTTTGCAAGAGGTTAGACAGGGGTATACAAATTTTAGAGAAGTCTTTTATAAAACGCCTGTAAAATCCGGCATGTCCTAAGAATGACTTCACATCGCGCACGTTCGTGGCATAAGGTAGATTAGAAATAAGGTCTATCTTAGCTTTGTCTACCTTGATCCCCTCCTCTGAGATGATAAGTTCTAGTACTACACCATGCGTTACCATGAAATGACATTTTTCTTAATTGAGTACTAGGTTCTTAGAGATGCAGCGCGCTAAGACCTTATCAAGATGAGTTAGGCATGCATCAAAGGTACCTCCATATACAGTAAAATCATCCATGAACACTTCTATGCATATACCAATCATATCAGAAAAAATGCTCATGACAAGGCGTTGGAACGTACCTGGCGCGTTACACAGCCCAAATGACATGCGCCGAAACGCAAACGTACCGAACGGGCAGGTGAACGTGGTCTTCTCCTGATCTTCCGCAGCTATGGGTATCTGGTTGTACCCTGAATATCCGTCCAAGAAGCAAAAGTAGGGCTTCCCTGCTAAGCGATCCAGGATCTGGTCCATAAAGGGTAGCGGGAAATGGTCCTTGCGCGTTACTGCGTTAAGCTTCCTGTAGTTGATGCACATGCGCCATCCAGTTTGAATGCGGTTGGGAACTAGCTCGCCCTGCGCATTCTCTTCCACTGTGATTCCTCCCTTCTTAGGCACAACATGCACTGGACTGACCCATTTGCTGTCCGAGATGGGGTAAATGACTCCTGCGCCAAGCAACTTTAAAATCTCCTTCTGCACCACCTCCATCATATTTGGATTCAATCTGCGCTGAGCCTTTCTGGATGGTTTGGCACCATCTTCCAACAGAATTCTATGCATACACACGTCTGGGCTCACTCCACGCAGATCAGCCAGTGTCCATCCTATAGCGCGCTAGTTCTTGCGCAGCACCTGCTGTAAGCGCACTTCCTGCTCCTCTTCTAATCCTTTCTTTATGATCACTGGCAGGGTGTCCTCATTTCCTAAGAAAATGTATTTGAGGTGCTCTGGGAGTTGCTTCAGTTCGACCTTGGGTGCCTGTTCAATAGAGGGCAAGATTTTGTTGGCAGTGCAAATATGAACTATATCGTGTACCTGTTTGGATTCTGGTTCAGCACTGCTCAGCTCGTCTTCCTGCTCCGCCAACTCTGCCTGTGCCAGTGGCTCTGTTCCTACCGTTGCGCTTGCACATTGCGCATCTGTGACTAAATCATCAAGGCTATCCATCGCGTGCACTGTGGCATCCTCATGTGGATGCTGCATCCCCTTGAATATATTGAAATGGATTTCTTCGCCTCAACCTCCATGGAGAGCGTGCCCCTCCACACGTCTATCTTTGTGCGCGCGGTCATCAGAAAAGGTCTGCCCAGTAGGATCTGCGCACTGCTGGTGCTTGATTCACCCTCCATTTCTAGCACATAGAAATCTGCTGGGAACACCAGCTCTCCTACTCGCACAAGAACATCCTCTATCATGCCTGCAGGTTATTTGCACGACCGATCTACTAGCTGAATGGTGAGACCTGCAGGCTTTAGTGGTCCAAGGCGCAATGTCGCATATAGGGAATAAGGTAACAAATTGATGGATGCGCCTAAATCAATCATGCAATTGCTTACTGTGGTCTTACCTAAAGTGCATGGGATGGTGAACGTACCTGGGTCTCGGCACTTAGGTGGTACCTTATGTTGCACGATCGCTGAGGCCTGCGCATTTAGCATTACCTGTGCGCACTCGCCTTTCCTCCTTTTGTTTGTGCACCGTTCCTTTAAAAACTTGGCGTACCTAGGGATCTGCCGAACTGCTTCGATAAGGGCAATGTTTATTTCCACCTTGCTGAATAACTCGTATAGCTCCTTGTCCAGCGCTTCCTTTCGAGCCGATGGTGCCTGCACAGGGAAAGGTGCAGGTATGTTAGTACGATTCGTGCCCTTGTCTTTTAATTGTGTTATACCTGGCGCTTCGTCCTGCTGGCTTGTGGCTGGCACTTCTGGTTGCGCATCTTGCTCTGGTTGCGCATTTTGTTCTGCTGGGCCCGGGACTTGCGCAACTGGTTGCGCGGGCGCCTTCGTGGTCTGCTCTGTTCCTATTGTGCGCCCAGTCCTCAGTGTCACTGCATTGACTCCTCCTTTGGGGTTCTGAATCACTTGCGAAGGCAGGTTGCCATCGCTCTTCTTTAGCTCATACACCGTGGTAGCGATCTGTGATAGCTGCTTTTCAATGGACTCGAACCTCTTGTCATACTTCTCGTCATTTTTGAGCACTGTGTCTGCTAGCTGCCCCACGATATCTTCCAAAGATCGCCTCGGTTGCTGGTTGTTATGCGCTGGTGCGTCAGTGCGGCGATGCGGTGGATTGTAGGGCGCAGCTTGTTGCGTCTGCTGTGGTGCGCGCTGATCTGTGGACTACCTCTGGAAATTATTTTCCTCCTTCCATCTGAATCCATTTGCGGCTAGTCCAAAGCGCGGCTGATTCTGTCTTTGTGGTCCTCTGTTATCCCATCCTCCAAGAGCATTGACATCTCCAGATTCTTCAAATAGTGTGGGACATTCATCACTCTTGTGCTCGGTGGACCTGCAGAATTCACATACCTTTGGCGCAACTGGTTGTGCGCTTTGCGCACTCATCAACTTCTGCAGCATGGCCTTCATTTCCTTGATCTCAGCGCTTGTTTCTACCTGATGCACAGAACGAGTACGACTATTTTCAAGTGTTAGCTGATGTCTTACCTGCCCAGCAGAGTCTTCTATCAGCTGCCACGCGTCTTCTGGATACATGTTGCAAATGTCGCCTCCTGCGCATGCGTTCAATAACCTCAGCTCCATGGGCAGCAGTCCATTCAGGAAGTTCTCTATCAGCACGTTCTGGGGCAGGCCATGATTGTAGCAGTTGGCCTCTAGCTCCCTGAAACGCTCGTAATATTCTGACAGTGACTCTCCTGTGCTCTGCCTTGGCGCGGCCAGTTCCCTCCTTAGTAGCGCGATCTTCGCTGCGGGATAAAATTTGTCCAGGAACTTCTTCTGTAGCTGTTCCCATGTGTGAATTGATCCTGCTGGTAAGTTCATCAGCCAATGTCTGGCCGTGTCACACAGTGAAAATGAGAACGCTTTCATCTTCAGCGCCTCATCGCTCTCCCCTTCGGTCTTCATGTTCTCGCAAATGACTAGGAACTCTCGCACATGCTTGACTGGATTTTCGTTGTTCATCCCGTGGAACTTGGGCATGTGATGAATGAGTGAGCTCCTTAGTTCAAAATGTCCGTCTGGCGGAAGCACGATGCACCATGGCTGGTTAACTGTGATTGGGGCCGACATCTCGCGCACTGTTCTGCGTCGTGCAGCTTGTCGCGCGGGTGGCGCATTATACAATTCAGCGGCCATCCTTGCTTCAACCTCGCGCTGCACTTCCTCTCTGAACAGGGCTGCGCGGTTATGTGCTCTCGCTTCTTCCGGGGTTCTGTCCCCTAAGTTATCCCCAACGACACTGTTATCCTTCATGACCTGTTCTAAATCTCAAAGAAAACGAAATTAAAAGATAACTAATGCTGCTGCGTCTGTCAGTGCGCAACTAGAATCTGCGCAGCGCAACTGTTTCAAGGTTGCGCAGGCTAATGGTGATTGCGCACTGTCAGAAACAATAACGAGAAAACAAAACAAACTGAAAATAACTAGTTACTAAAAAAGGAAAAACGTAAACTAGCTAAAAGTTAGCTGTGTTGCCCCCTGGCAACGGCGCCAAAATTTGATCACGCGTCGTTGTACGCGTCAAATTAATCCTTCCTCTTCCACTAGTACAGCGGTTAAGTCAGGGTCGATCTCCACAGGGAGCAAGCAGTTCAGTTTTAACCAGTGACCTATACTTACGAAAACTTGGGGTGTGAGTGATTGGGGTTGCGCGATGCGCGAGTAAACAGTCGTAAATGCAGGAATTTGCACTAGACGTGCGCAGGCAATAGAGATTAAGTACTATGACTATGAGAAGTATCGGCGCAGACAATCCTCTAGGAGTGTATTCCTCATCCTCGACTCTAAATGTCTATAGCTTGGTTTGCTAATGTTAGTGTCCGATCAAGGCTTCCTAACATGTGCGCATGTTCCGATCAAAGTTCATGAGCTATTAACTCTTGAACTAGACTAAACAACTACGAATTCGATCAAGGTAGTAATTGCTTATCCTAGCTCATTACTCCTAGTTGGCACCGTCAGGCTACTCAAGTAGTTTAACATACAACAACAAGTAACAAGAGTAAGATTGCGGTTTAAGGCTTCCCCTACTCATGCAACAAGCTGCCAGCAATGTGCACAGAATTAATATAAGCAAACAAGCTATGCATTAAGAGCAAGTATCAAAGGAAATACTCATAGATTCATGCCCAACCGATACTAAGCGTTTAGCTAGACATGCTAGTGGTAAACATCATAGAAACAGTAAATAATAACTAAAGTATCCAAGAAAACAATAGCAAACAGTGCGTACAGGTTGCAGTCTTGGCTGGCGCAGTCGGCTGGCGCAGGTCCTCTCAATAAGCTCGTGTGTTTTCCAGTTCTGCCGCTCTCTCTTCTGATCTTATGATGATGATGCTGATTAATGTGTCTCTCAAACCCTAGCCTTCTTCTCTTTATATACTGCTCAAGAGGCTCATCCTTGGCAACTTCCAAACCTGGTCGTGTCAAGATTTGGAAACACCACTATCTGCGCCTGGCGCACGGCACCTTGGTTAGCGCAATCGGTTAGCGCACCGTGGTCGACTCTGCCAATTTCTTCTGTTTGCGCCACTAGCTCCGCAGGCTGTGTGATGCGCGTCCTAAACGCTGCATGTTAGCGCGTATCCGACTTAGGCCCTCGTTTTGCCCTGCAATACAAAAACACTGGAAACCAGTAATCTTGTACACAAAATAATGGCATTTTTTTCTACCCGGCGTAGAGATGCTCGTCGGGGAATGTCTCTGTGATGGCTATCGGCTCCTCCTTCGTGACAATTCTACTCAAGTGGTCAGCCACCGTGCTCTGCATCCCCTTCTTGTCTTTTATTTCCACGTCGAACTCTTGGAGTAGTAAGATACATCTTATCAAGCGAGGTTTGGACTCCTTCGACATTAGGTACCTAATGGCTGCATGATAAGAAAATACAATGACTTTAGTACAAGCAAATAGAGACGAAACTTCTCTAATGAAAATACTACGGCTAGGAGCTCTTTATCCGTAGTGGAGTAATTATTTTGAGCCACGACTAAGGTCCTTGACACATATTGGATCACCACTGGTTTTTGCTCCTTTCTTTGTCCGAGGACAGCCCCTACGGCGTAGCCGCTCTCATCGCACATGATTTCAAAGGGTTGCGTCCAATCGGGTGCTTGGATGATGGGTGCACTACTCAGTGCGTGTGTAAGCTCATCAAACGCCTCCTTGCATTTATCTAAAAAACTCAAAAGGTACATCTTTTTATAAGAGGTTAGTCAAGGGCAACGCCTTCTTAGAAAAACCCTTAATAAAACGACGATAGAAGCCAGCATGCCCAAGAAACGACTTAACATCACGGACATTCAAAGGGTAAGGAAGACTAAGAATAAGATCAATTTTTGCTTTACCTACTTTAATCCCTTCTTGTGACACTATATGTTCAAGCACCGCACCATCGTGACCATGATATGACACTTTTTATAATTCAATACAACGTTCATCGATGCACATCTCCCTAGTACCTTGTTCAAATTTTCTAAACATGTGTCAAATTTGTCACCATGCACTCTAAAATCATCCATGAATACCTCAATGAAACTACCTGAAATTCGCAGCACCTCTGAGTTGCAGGTAGTGAACAAGCAGTTGCTACAGCACACTCTTGAACACCCGAATCTGATCCAGCAAGATAGAACAAGGAACAAATGTTTGTTCACCCAGTTCGGCCAATCTGCCTACATCTGGGAAGGGCTGAATTCCAATCCTTAATCCACTAGATTCTCAGGTCCACAGTACAACACGGTTCGACGCACGACACCTATGCTACCTGACCTGAACTAGTCACACAATCAGAACAAGCTCTGACTTGTGTATTGCACACCTACAGACTATTCTAATTAATTCAGAATAGCTATCTGCAGGTTGCTATAGCACCTGCTGTAGCACACAGCTGGTACCTAAACTGTCCGCGTCGCTCCAAGCCTTCTGCTGAGTGCAGCACTCCCCCTCACTCAGTGACCACCAGCCACTAGTGAGTTTTGTAGTCCAGCCACTTGACCGAGTTCTTCAACTCGTCAATACCTCCGCGGCCTCCCTTGATCAACCAACAAGCACTGCTGCACTGAATTGGCTTCCTGATCAAGCTCGATCAGACGCTGCAAGTCCTGATCACACTCTGCTTCAACACCCTCTACTCTCAGTGATTATCGAAGATCCTCGCGCTTGAATTCTGTCCTCTCGGTATTTTGTGTATGCTCTCGTGTTTGCTCTCTTCACTTCGATGCCTCCAACGCTCTGAGCAGCCTCCCTTAAATAGGATTACCAAGTTTCACCATTCACACTTTTAGCAATTTCCTCTAAACAACAATATCTCCTAATTTGTAGGAGATTAGATTTGATTTGCAAATCTAATCTTCTACAACCAAATTTTTTCGGCCAACTGAGAATCTCCACTGGAATATTCTCTCTGAGAATTTAGGAACTCCCTTGATGCTAATGGATGTACTGCCAAGCTCCTTCTGAGAAGATCCGAGCTGCTGTTGACGAACAGAAGCTGTAGCTTCCTGAACCAGCTCCTGCTATAGCAGCAGCTTGTTCAGTCGCTTTTTCACTTGTGCTGATTTTGTCAAAGATTGCCATACTGCATCATCACTACCTAACACGTCAAAAAAATAATAGTGACCAGCCTTTGAAAGGTTCCAGGTGTATTGCATAAATCAAAAGACATACGCCTAAATGCAAATGTACCAAAAGAACATGTAAAGGTAGTTTTCTTTTGATCTTCGGAGCTATAGGGGTCTGATTATATCCCGAGAAACCATCAAGAAAGCAGAAGAATGGCTTACCTGCGGGCCTATCCAACATTTGATCAATGAAAGGAAGTGGGAAGTGATCCTTATGAGTGACAGCGTTCAACTTCCTATAGTCGATGCACATCCTCATCCATTCTGAATTCGCTTTGTTACCATCTCACCGGCTTCATTCTCTTCCACTGTGATGCCGTTCTTCTTCAGAACCCCATGTAGTGGACTCACCCATTGGCTATCTGAAATAGGATAATTGACGTTACCATCTAATAATTTTTGAATTTCATTTCTTACTACTTCCATCATTATTGGGTTGAGTCGACGTTGTGGTTCTCTCGATGGTTTGGCTCCATCTTCCAGTAAGATTCTATGCACGCAAAGTGTTGTTGGACTAATCCCTCGAATGTCACTAAGTGTCCATCCGATTGCTTGCTAGTTATCTTTCAAAACCTTGACGAGCTTGTGCTCTTTCTCCAGCTCCAGCCCCTTCCTGATAATCACCGGTAATGTGTCATTCTTTCCCAAGAAGGCGTACTTCAAGTGATCCTGCAATGATTTAAGCTCGATGATTGGGGCCTGCACAAAAGAAGGCAACGAGGTATTGTCTTAAACAAACTGACTTCATTGATTTCATACCTGGGCATGACACTTCCAATTGCCCAAGTGCTGTCTGGACTAACTCCCTAAGCTCGTAGGATTCATCCGATTCGAAGATAGATTTTTTCAGCGCAACCTCGAGTCCATCATCTCCATAGGATGGGTTCACTTCACTCACAACGTCATCCACGACATCAATAGCATTTACTGTGTTGTGCTCCGGTGGATGCTTCATTGCTTTGAAGATGTCAAACTCTACTACCTCATCCTCGACTCTCATGGTCAGCATGCCCGTCTCGCAATGAATCTTCATCCTTGAGGTCTTCAAAAAGGGGCGTCCTAGCAGTATTGGTGGATTATCGGCCAGGGTCCACCATCCATTTTCAAGACATAAAAAGTCTGCTGGAAATACGAGCTCTCCTACCTGCACTAGTACATCTTTGATAATACCCTCAGGTTGCTTACACGATCTATCTGCCAACTGAATAGTTAGTTCAGGAGGTTTAAAAGGTCTAAGACGCAAGCACGAGTGCGGTAATACATTGATAGAAGCTCCTAAGTCCAGCATACAATTATTAATGCGAATGCTACAAATTGTTCAAGGAATAGAAAACACACATGAGTCTCCACATTTTCTAGGCAATGATCTTTCAATAACACCGGATACTTTTGCATTAAGGCTTACCTTTTCCAACTGTGATGACCGACGACGGTTAGTGCACAATTTCTTGAGGAACTTGGCATAGCGCGGTATTTGTTTGATGGCCTCCAATAGTGGGATGTTTGATTTCCACTTTGTTGAATAAGTCCTGTACTTCTTGGTCTATCTCCTGCCTTTAAGGGGTCTTGACCTGCATAGGAAAAGGCAGGGGGGGTCAGTACGGAGAATCTCAAAATTTGAAGCAGGCTTACCCGCGCCGAATGAAGACGTTACGGGCGCGCTGGGTGAAGACATTAAGCTCCGGTGCGCCTGAATAATGTTCTCCTCGGGCGAGGTTTCTCCTGTGTCCCTTTCCTTCGGTGCCTCTTCTGTAGTCTGGATCACCTTCCCATGCCTCAGGGTCATTGCGCTCACATTTCCCTTAGGGTTCTGAATGGTTTGCGAAGGAAGCTTGCCCTTGTCACTCTTCATCTCATAAATTGTGGAAGCTAGCTGCGACATTTTCTTGGTTAGCTTGGCTATTGCTCCTTCAGTTTTGGCCTAGTTCCATTGCATGGTACTCTCCAAGTCCTTGAGCGACTCTTTCCATGACCTACCAGTGCTCGGGCCTGCTTGGTTGAAATTCTTCCTTGCGTACTGATTATTCTAATTATTGCACCTCTCTTGTTGTTGGAATGGGGGGCGGTAGGCTGTCCTTGATTCTGATTCTGAGGCGGCCCTTGGTTCTGCACTTGATGCTAATGAAATCCTCCCTCGTTACGCCAGCTTGCCGCTAGTCCGAACTGCCTCTGCTACGGTGGTCTGTTATTGTTATTGAAGTCTTGATAATTCCCTACCGCGTTGACATCCATTACCTCATCCCCTCGGAGTGTAGGGCACTCCAATGAGTTGAACCTCTCCATGTAATCATACATCGACTCATTCGATCCTTGTCTGATCATCGATAACTCTCTTCTGACCTGAGTCGCTTTGGCCGGAGGGTAATACTTGTTGAGGAACTTTCTTTGCATTTGATCCCATGTTCTTATACTATCTGAAGGCAAAGAAAGAATCTAAAATTTTGCTAGGTCAGTTAAACTGAAAGGAAATACTTTTAATTTGAACCTGTCTTCCGAAGCTGCGTATGGTCTCAATGTTTGGCAGATTCCGGTGAACTCTTGTAAATGCATCGTCGCAACCTCTCCCGGTAATCCTCCAAACTTAGATAAATGGTGCACCACCGCGGTTTTGATCTCAAAATTATCTTATTTCGGGTCAGTGTTTATGCACCACGGGTGATTCTGGAATGTAGGGACTGAAAGCTTCCTCATAGTTGCCTCAAGCCGGGCTGGCTGTTTATATTGCTACTGAAGTGGTGGTTGTTGTCTATATTGTTGCTGAATTGGGTATGGTCGAGATTGTGGCTGAGGTGGGGCATAATCATCAAACCCATCCATCTGTTCACCTCTATCGTTGTGTCCTCCCTGGAACTCCATCCTTTAACGAGCTGCTCTTTGCCTTCGATGAAACACTCGTTTCGGCTCGTCATAGAATGGTGGTATCACCTATGGGGGCACTTCCTCATTGATTTGATCAGGTGCATGGTCGCCCTAGACACTTTCGTGGAAACTTCCTGTATTAGACATACTGGACAGGCAAGTAAAATGCAAACAAGTGCAAAGTAAAACCAAAAAAAATGCAAAATTTAAACCTAAACAATTCAAAATAAAATAGTAAACGATCTTGGATGGCTAAAAAACACACGACTCATGGCAAAGCGATGACTTGGGGCCGTTGGCCCCTTTCGCTTAGAAAAAGATCTCTTGATCACCGATCGGACTCCGGCAGCACTATTCATTCTTGCGCATGCGACACTTTTCACTGAAACACAAAAATAGAAAAAACTACCTTTTTCGAACTCTATCTCAGTTGTTGCTCTCCCCGGCAACGGCGCCAAAATTTGACGACACGTCGTTGTGTGTGCCAAAATTTATATTTATAATCTCCTGTTAACACCTAGCAAGCGGTAAGCAGGGTCGAACCCATGAGAGAGCAATCAGTGATAAAGTTTTACGAATAATTGTCACACTAAAAGGGAATTGTAGGAAGAATGTTTGTTGTTGTCAAATTCAGAGAAAAGTCAGTTCAGGAATATGCATTGCAACGGGTAATCTTCGATTGTAACATGTATCAACTAATAAACTACTGTTCTAGTCTAACAATCCTGCTAGGGTAATGTCGACTCTAGTGTTCTATCTACTCTCAACCGCTAGTTCTCGAATAGGTTTGACAATTACTCGATTAACAACACCGATTAGTTTATACTGCTAGGCTTAGCTAATAGGGAAGTCAATCCAATATCACGCAATAGATATCAACTCAGTTTAACCGCTAGGCTATGCTAACTTGATAATCAGAGCATGCAATTCAAACGAAGAACATAAATTTACTAAATTGAATTACGAAACATAAGTATCTCAAGCCGTGTGTCGCAATACAAATCCCCAAACTGAAATTAAGGTTTAGCTACTACGATCCATCTAAAGCAATAATGAAAATAAACTTGACTTTAGAAAAAATACTAAAACTATGAACAGTAACTCGGCGATGAACATTAATTCCGTCGATGAGCAGTAATTCCGTCGATGAACAGTAATGCCGGCGATGAACAGTAACTTTGCCTCAATTTCTGCGCGTGGTTGTCGCTGTCGCCTCTCCTCTCCCTTGCTAAAAATGCTACTGGCAATAACAATTTGTTCAAGAGATGGCAAATGTGAAATATTTTTCGAAAGAATGGTAGAAAAGATAGTAAATTTTATAATTATGTCAAAAGTGAAAAAATTTCCAACATTTTCACCTCGCAGTTTAATCTACTACCGTATCCGTTATTAACCATATATGTGAATGAAACTTAGGGCGAGAGAAAAAAATAATCCCTTTTGTTTTACATAGAGAACCGGTGAGAGTTGAAGAAATTGTTTTCTGGATATTCAAACGATTTTAAAATTGGAAATTGATGGCAATAAAATAGTTATTACTGTCCCATGGCCTGCCTGTCTAGCATTCATATTGATGCTGACGTCTTTGTCGCAACGTATATCTTCTCCACGAGACATTGAAACTTAAATAGAAAAGGAACTGTTGCATGCATTCAATTATTCCTCAATCCGTGAGATTTCCCAAATCAATTATGAAAAAAAAATGCATCACGCATATGCATCCACGTTTTAGACAAGATTAGATATTATGTCATGTCGCAATTACATTTAGTTAAGACTCATGTCCAGTGCATTTTATGGTTTTACTTGCTGTATGAACAATAATCTGAATGAATGAGAGTGCACAACATGACATGCATGCATGATTATTGATGAATAAAATAATTGGCTTCACCTAAACTAAAATGATTAGAACATCGGAGAGTCATCGGACGGCGACGTATTGACCAGATAGAGAATGGTGTTCCAGTAGCTCTTGCTGCCTTCATCTTCCTCGCTTCTGTTGCTAAGCAGCAGCTCAGTGAACCCTGCCTCCGCATTATCGTCTTCTTTATCCTCCCTCAGAGACTCCGGCGTCCACGTCTCTTTCACCGCCACCCGATCACCACCTGAAGCACTATCCATCAAGTACTCCGAGCATCTGCTCTCACTGGCCGACAATGCCTGATTTGCTCCGTGGAAGCTCAGGGCCGACGTGGGCGACTCCAACAGTAATCCAGTGAGCTGATGAGTGGGGTTGGGGTGGTGGGAAGTAGCAAGTTGCTGGTTGGTGTGCGGGGTTTGAAATGGGTTGGATCGGAGTCTTGACTCCCGGACCAGTCTTCCCTCGGCCTCAAGGCGGGCGCTCTCCCATTGAGCCATATGGCTGAGTTTGGCTGCGGTCTTAGAGTGGCCTTGTAGGTTGGAGATGAGAGCGTCGGACTTGGGTTTGTGGGTCACCGGGTCGATGCCCATTTTCATCAGCCTCTTCTTCAGGTGAGTGTTCCAGTAGTTCTTGATCTCATTGTCTGTCCTCTTTGCCAAATGCGTTGCAATGGCCGACCACCTACGCGTAATCAAATTACCCGCATCGATCAACCCAAAATATATCCCACGTCATAAATTAGTGTTGTCGTCATTTCACCTGTTGCCCAGAAGTGCATGGAGTTGAATGATGGTTTGCTCCTCTTGCAAACTGAATTTGCCTCTCTTGATGTCCGGCCTCAGATAATTAGTCCATCTTAGACGGCAGCTCTTTCCGCATCTCTGGAGCCCTGAGGATTCGCATATGCCATCATACATTACACACGCCCGACCCGACCATATGATTAAATTGTATGCTCTACACACTTCATGACTAAAGATCATAAAACTGCCTGGAGCAACCAACTACAGGAGGCAACTCATGAGTAGTAGGCAGGAGACATTTATGTATTTATACATTACCAGCTTTGAGAGGGAGTGAGCGCCAACTTCCATGACCGTGCTGTTCGATGTAAGCTAAGAGCTTCTGGTCTTCTTCGGGAGTCCATGGCCCTTTCTTCAAACCGACCTTATCACAGCAAGGAGATCGCCCCATGCTAGCAAACTGAATATCTTTGCTACAACAACACAAAGACTAAGTTTGATTGATAGACAGAGATGAGGCCAAGTTGCTTATCGACAGCTATAGTTTGTACATATACACACTGCAGTATGCACGCAGTAATTAATGTCCACAAAAATATTAAACAAAGGAAATGAGGTTTAAAGTATATATCGCTACGGACTTATATCATATCATGGAAAAACGGTACGTAATAAATACGTGCAGCTACATTAATTTTTTGTTCTAATAATCATAATACTACATATTGTTATTAGTACTATTGTCGAAAGATTTCTTATTTGTTCTAATGAATCTTTTATCACCACCACTATGGAAAGAAAAGCCATGACAAGCCCACTTGCTATCGACTCCACAGTCTTATCGATTAGCTCAAAGAGATAATTACCGCGCACAATCAAGCTTTTTGGGTCCAGTGCGGGGTCGTTAACTCCCTCGTCTAGCAAGCACCAAGGCAGGGCTACGAATGCAGTCCAAACCCTTGGTGGTGAGGTTGCTTTGGATTGCCAAGCTTTTGTTTGGATGTTGCCAAATGAATAATGAAGTGGGGTGATGAATATGTTTAATTCCCTTCAATTCGTCATTGAAAAATTTAGTATGATTTCTCTTTGGATCTTCGACACTGGTGATTATTATCGTACTACTGGTGATTAAGCTTTGCTCATGGATAGAAAATATGTTTAATCTATTTCTATTAGGTACCGGATGGTCGGATTTTTTGTGTTGCTAAGGAGGGGGATACTTTTATTGGTTCCTCATTCATTTATTTCTCTTGTTGACTCATGATTCGGGCCTATTAGTGCTTCTAAAAGAAAAACTATTGTTCTTTAGGAAATTCTTATGAGAATAATGATTTGTAAGGTGCAAGAAGGGTCTACTGGCTTCAACATCTGCTTCTGCCGCCTCTCCTAAGTCTATTTTTTCATCTATCAGTTTTGATATTATGGCCCTATTCTTTTGCATTTAAATTTTAAATGCTTAAATTAAATTAAGTTAAGTTAAGTACATTCCTGCATGTGCACATAACGTCTTTCATTATCACCACCACCACCACTATTCATCACCATCATCACCACCACCACCACTATTCATCACCTCCACTATTAATCACCACCACCACTATTCATCACCGCCACTATTCATAACCACTTTTATTCACCATCACCACCACTATTCATAACCACCACCACTATTCATCACCATCACTATTCACCACCACCATCACTATTCATCACCACCACTATTCATCACCACCACCACTATTCACTAAGAGGTTGTGGTGGGTGGTGGTGAGTTGTGGTGGTGATGGTGGTGGTGGGTGATTGTGGTGGTGGTGGTGGGTTGTTGTGGTGGCGGCGATGGTGGGTTGTGGTGGTGATGGTGGTGGTGGGTTGTGGTGGTGGTGATGGTGGGTTGTTGTGATGGTGGTGGTGGGTGTGGTGATGGTGGGTTGTGATGGTGGTAGTGGTGATGAGTTGTGGTGATGGTGGTGGTGATGGGTTGTGCTGATGGTGGTGGTGGTCGGTTAATGTGGTGACGGTGGGTTATTGTGGTGATGGGTTTTTGTGATGGTAGGGTTGTGATGATGAATAGTAATTTAAGTACTTAAGTTAAGTTAAGTTAAATTAAATTAAGTTAAGGTCACTTAAGTTAAATTAAGTTAAATACTTAAATAACTGACTTAAAGCCAAAAGAACAGACCCTAAATTACATTGTCGTCTTTGTTATTTGTCCTCTTTTTTCTTACTTTATGTTGTAGAACAAAATCCGGATAAGTACTCCTTAGAGAATATTATGCCTTGTGACTCTTGTTTCAAAGAGAAAAAACAAGACTATCCTTTTCTATTAGTTCCCACATCACATATGATATTGAAATTCTTCTACGTTGCTGATGCAGAATTATAGCTTCTGCTTAAGCACTCTCTGTATCTTTCGTAAAATTTCTCTACTGTCAGAATAACAAAGACACAATGTTTGTTCATCCGGTTCGACAACTTGCCTACGTCTTGGGAGGATGCTCCGATCCTCAAGATTCCACTATCTCAGTTCGAAGTACAAGGACTCACACCTCTACTTCTCACCTAGCCGAAATCCAATACTCAGTCTTGAAATTCGCAGCGTCTCAGTTAGACAGATTTGTGAACAAGCAGTTGCTGCAGCACACTCTTGTTCACTCGGAAATTATCTCAGCAAACAATGAACAAGACAGAAGTTTGTTCACCCAATTCGGCCAACTGCCTATGTCTGGGGAGGACTATTCTCCAGTCCTCAATCCACTAAACACAAAGGTCTCCAAGTACACTCGGTTACAACTCCACGCAACCTATGCTACTCAACCTTGTGTGGATCACTGGACACAATCAGAACAGGCTCTGACTTGTGTCTGCACACCCTCTACAAATGTCAATCTAGAATAGCTACTGTCTCCTCGACACTCAGCCTATTCTAAACTACACTCACTCTGCAAGGGTTGCTGAAGCAACTGCTGTAACACACAGCTGATGCACAATTTGTCCGCGTCGCTCCAAAGCCTTCCGCTGAGCCGATCGAACGATTCCACGAGCGCTGCACACTCTGGAATACTCCCCCTTACTCAGTGACCTCCTGCCACTAGCGAGAACCACCGCTTAGACACTCGACCGAGCCACACACCCGTTAGTTCTTCCGCGGCTGCCCTTGATCAACCAACAAGTACCACTGCTCTGAATTGGCTTCCAGATCAAGCTCGAATCAGACTATGCAAGTCCTGATCACCTTGTGCTTCTGTCACCACAGCTCTGCGCTCACGCTCTGCTCTCGGGTGATGATCGAAGAATTCGTCCGTCGCACACCAAAATTGCTCTCTTTGAATTCTGTGTATGCACTCGTGTATCCCTCAGCTTCGATCAACCTTTCTGTTCTGAACTCCTCTCTCTTAAATAGTAGCACCAGCTTTAAGCAAGACCAGAATTTAGCAATGTCCCAAAAAGAACAATTATCTCCTAATTTTTAGGAGATTAGATTAGATTTGATCTCAAAAACAAATCTCCTTCTCTAGCTAGGAATTCCCCACTGGAATATTCTTGGCAGCAACTTAGAAATTCTTCTGAGGCTCTCAACAGGGCTGCAGGCCTTCTTGCCAAAGGCCCAGGTTGCTGCTGCTACTCGGACAGCTGCTGCAGCCACTTGAACAAGCTCCTGTTATAGCATCCCCTGCTGTAGCTGCTCCTTGTTCACTTGTGCTGGAGTTGTTTGCTGCTGCTGGAATTTCCTAAATGCATTAGGAAACAATCCCATCAATTTTAAGGAAGATCCTCCAAGATCTCTACAAGATCATATCTCCTAATTTATAGGAGTTTTGATTTTTCAATCAAATCTTCACTCAACAAATCTGCCTTTGTTCTTGAGAGACACTCCAGAAATATTCTCCTGAATATTCAGCTCTTTCCGGAAGCCCTTCGGTCCACTGATTTGTTGTTTGAACGCAATCTCCGAGAAAGCTTTGAATTTCTGCTACAGCATTTTAGCTCCAGCATCTGCTGTAGCACATGCTGTCTGAAGGTGTGCGATACTTCTGCTGTAGCTCCAGGCACCAGCGTCTGCTGTAGCACTTGCAGCTTTTCTGCCTTGTATACATGCACTGGATTTCGAACTTCTGCTCTAGAGATTGCTGTAGCACTTGCTTACTCCACTGCTTGAGCACTGAGATAGTCACTCTGCCCAGATTGCACAAGCTGATCTCTTCATGATCTCTTCCAGATTTATGAGCGCCCCAAGACTACATTAGGTGGCGCGCCTGGTGAAGACATTAAGCTCAGGCGCCACTTAATGTCTTCATCTGGAGCGCCACTTAATGTCTTCATCTGGAGCGCCACTTACTGAGTTTGCTCACTCTCGAATGCTCTTCATCAGCTGTTTTCTTTACATACTTGCTGTAGCAGGCTCTAGTGCACTTTCTTGGATTTTGTCAAAATGTCAAGGGGGAGATTGTTAAGGTATGTGGCATCATTGACAAACTCCTAGAAAGTGCACTAGAGTCTGCTACAGTACGTATGTAAAGAAAACAGCTGATGAAGAGCATTCCAGAGTGAGCAAACTCAGTAAGTGGCGCTCCAGATGAAGACATTAAGTGGCGCCTGAGCTTAATGTCTTCACCAGGCGCGCCACCTAATGTAGTCTTGGGGCGCTCAGAAATCTGGAAGATATCATGAAGCCATCAGCTTGTGCAATCTGGGCAGAGTGACTATCTCAGTGCTCAAGCAGTGGAGTAAGCAAGTGCTACAACAATCTCTGGAGCTCTCCTTCAGAAATCCAGTGCATGTATACAAGGCAGAAAAGCTGCAAGTGCTACAGCAGACGCTGGTGCCTGGAGCTGCAGCAGAAGTATCGCACACCTTCAGACAGCATGTGCTACAGCAGATGCTGGAGCTAAAATGCTGTAGCAGAAATTCAAAGCTTTCTCGGAGATTGCGTTCAAACAACAAATTAGTGGACCGAAGGGCTTCTCGAAAGAGCTGAATATTCAGGAGAATATTTCTGGAGTGTCTCTCAAGAACAAGGGCAGATTTGTTGAGTGAAGATTTGATTGGAAAATCAAAACTCCTATAAATTAGGAGATATGATCTTGTAGAGATCTTGGAGGATCTTCCTTAAAATTGATGGGATTGTTTCCTAATGCATTTAGAAAATTCCAGCAGCAGCAAACAACTCCAGCACAAGTGAACAAGGAGCAGCTACAGCAGGGGATGCTATAGCAGGAGCTTGTTCAAGTGGCTGCAGCATTTGTCCGAGTAGCAGCAGCAACCTGGACCTTTGGCAAGAAGGCCCGCAGCCCTGTTGAGAGCCTCAGAAGAATTTCTAAGTTGCTGCCAATAATATTTCAGTGGGGAATTCCTAGCTAGAGAAGGAGATTTGTTTTTGAGATCAAATCAAATTTAATCTCCTAAAAATTAGGAGATAATTGTTCTTTTTGGGACATTGCTAAATTCTGGTCTTGCTTACTACTTAAGAGAGAGGAGTTCAGAACAGAAAGGTTGATCGAAGCTGAGGGATACACGAGTGCATACACAGAATTCAAAGAGAGCAGTTTTGGTGTGCGACGGACTAATTCTTCGAACATCACCCGAGAGCAGAGCGTGAGCGCAGAGCTGTGGTGACAGAAGCACAAGGTGATCAGGACTTGCATAGTCTGATTCGAGCTTGATCTGGAAGCCAATTCAGAGCAGTGGTACTTGTTGGTTGATCAAGGGCAGCCGCGGAAGAACTAACGGGTGTGTGGCTCGGTCGAGTGTCTAAGCGGTGGTTCTCGCTAGTGGCAGAAGGTCACTGAGTAAGGGGGAGTATTCCAGAGTGTGCAGCGCTCGTGGAATCGTTCGATCGGCTCAGCGGAAGGCTTTGGAGCGACGCGGACAAATTGTGCATCAGCTGTGTGTTACAGCAGTTGCTTCAGCAACCCTTGCAGAGTGAGTGTAGTTTAGAATAGGCTGAGTGTCGAGGAGACAGTAGCTATTCTAGATTGACATTTGTAGAGGGTGTGTAGACACAAGTCAGAGCCTGTTCTGATTGTGTCCAGTGATCCACACAAGGTTGAGTAACATAGGTTGCATGGAGTTGTAACCGAGTGTACTTGGAGACCTTTGTGTTTAGTGGATTGAGGACTGGAGAATAGTCCTCCCCAGACGTAGGCAGTTGGCCGAACTGGGTGAACAAACTTCTGTCTTGTTCATTGTTTGCTGAGATAATTTCCGAGTGAACAAGAGTGTGCTGTTGCAACTGCTTGTTCACAAATTTGTCTAACTAAGACGCTGCGAATTCAATTGGTATCAGAGCGGGAGCTCAACACACAGAGTAAAAGATCCTACAGTGTCTCTGAAGAAGCCAAGACAATGAAAGAAGGACAGAGCACAAGAAGACCTCTATTGTTGGAAGAAAGCAACTATGGATGTTGGAAGGCGGGAATGAAGGTCTTCCTAAAGACGATGGATGAGAAGACTTGGAGAGCAGTAGTGTCTGGATGGTCACACCCTCTGATCATCGACGACAAAGGAGTTGCACTGGAGAAACCAGAGGAGACATGGACAGCTAAAGAGGAAGCTGTAGCAACCAGTAACTCAAGAGCCTTGAACGCGATATTTGCCGCTGTTGACGCAAATAATTTTAGGCTGATCTCTGACTGTGAAGTTGCCAAGCAAGCATGGGAGATCCTCCAGACGGCGCATGAAAGGATCAAGACTCCTGCTGCAAACTGGAGAGACGAAGACGGTGAAGCAGATTCTGAACTGATAAGCAATGTTGCTCTGACATCTGTAACTGATTTGGAGAACACCGTTTCAACAAAGCCACATGGTGTTGAGGAGTCAAACAGTGGTGATGATGAGGAAATCACTGAGGAGTCCATTGCCAAAAACTTTACCCTGTTTGCACGAATAGTGTATGCGAGTCATGGAGATCAACAAAGGATTGACTGCCAATGTTTCAGACCTGCAAGAAAAATAAGAGGAGCTGCTGAAGATGATCACTTCTCTTACGGATCAGGTTGCCCAGCAAGAAGAGAAGTTTGCTGCAGAGAAGGAAGAGCTCAACCTCTACCGAAAGACTACAAAGATGCTTAACAGTGGAACAAGCACTCTTGAAGATATTCTAGCTCACCAAATAAGATATGGAGGAGGCTACTCTGGTCTTGGATACACTGGAGAAGAAGGTGCTGAAACAACTGTATTCATCAAAGCTACGGAGCCAGAAGATGCTGAGATTGTCGTGGAGAAACCGGTCCTGTCGCAGAAACCAGTTCAGAAGAAGGTGCATAGAAGGGTGAACAAGAGGCTGCTACAGCAACCGTTGTATCAACCACCTGTAGCAGAAAAGAAACTCAGGAGCAAAAGTCGCAGATGTTATTTCTGTGATCGAGAGGGACACATTCAGAGAAGATGCCCGATCCTGAACAAGTATTGGAGACCTCAGAAATCACCTACAGACGGACAACGCCAGATGAAGCCAAGGATCAGGCGTGGCACGCAGGTGACCTCCAGCTCATCAAAACCGATGGACTGTCACTGTCCAGTTGTGCACGAAAACATCAGATATGTTGGAGGGACAACGAAAATGAGGATCAAGAAGGATGCTGGCACAGAGAGGATGAGACACCGAAAAAATGCCGGAAGGAAAGAAAGAGTTGCTGGTCACAACAAAACTCGGAAGCAGCATGTTTGAAAACCAGTACAAGTATGGGTGGAGAAGCAGCCACCTGATATTCCCCCAAAGCCAACCAAAGAAGCACATGTTGACACATTGGAATGCCCTCTCCTATGGATGGAGAAGAGGCGTTGGCATACTCGCTGAGTTTAGCTGGTATCCCCCTCTATCATTTGTGACAAAAAGGGGGAGAAGAGGAGAAGGGGAGAAGGGGAGAAGAAGAGAAGAGGTGCTCTTATAAATGATGCTCAGGTTTTGTCAAAAATGCCAAGGGGGAGAGTGTTAAGGTAATGGAATCCTTGACAAAACAAGCGCAAGAAGTTGCTACAACATCCCCTGAAGATTGAAGCTGAGGAAGCTGCAAAAGAAGGAGTTCAAAGATGAGAGGAGGATTGCCTAAGATTAGAAGGGTTCTTGGATTTTGTCAATGATGCGACATACCTTAACAAGTCTAATCTCCTAGACTAGCTAGCAGTCTAATCCCACAGACCCTCTTCGTGCAACCCACACAATCTCAATAGTAAATAGCTACAGCTCTGACTCTCAGACTTAGCCTATTCTATTATAATATGTAGCTCACGGAATACTTCAGCACAGTCTTCACCAGAGTTGTTGTATCTTTAGTCAGCGACTATTCTAGCTCTCCTGCCAATAAGTCGGACACCCTGAGTTCTGTAAACTTAGTCTCTGCTCCCCCTCAATCAACGACACACTCCGTCACTATTGGGTAGCCTTGATCAATGCTCCGCACCTGCAATATTGCCTGTCCGCGGCTGATCACCTAGCTCTGATTGTCCCTTCAACGAGCAGCGCTCTAGTGGAACTTTGGACCAATCCTGAATCAAACTCTATGAGTTCTGATTCCTTCTGCACACAACATCAGTCTTCAACTCAATGCATTGGCCTTGCTACCATGGTTGATCTCTGTGTGTTCGCTTCGTGCTCTCTGTGTTTGCTCTCTCTGATCGTGTGTTGTGGGCGGCTACTCTCAGCCTTCCTTTTCAAGCGCACCAGTCCACCAAAAATGCCAAGAATCATTACCAGAATCTTCTCCTAGATTCTAGGACTTTTGTTCGAGAATTTATTGTTAAATTTGGACCTCTTAGATCTTTATCTTCTTTGACCATGCGCTGACGCTTGCTGAGCTCTGAATGACGTTTGCATACCTCTTTGAGCTTCCCCGATGTCAGCCGGATCATGCCGAAGCCTCAGCGTGCAACGCCAGGTTGAACGGGCATTCTGCTCTAGCTCTGGATCATCACAGGGTGCTGAAGCAGACTCTGTCTCTTCATAGCTATCTCTCATCCATTCTTTAAATAGTGTCTCAGCTTCAAATCTTCATGGATTGCTGAAGCAGACTCTGGTTCTTTATTGTTGTTGTTTTATCAGTCTTCAGATTTTGCTCCAGCCACCAATCTTTAGGGAGTGCTTTAGCAGTCTCTTAAACAGTTTGGTAAAGGATGTCATATCCTCAACAGATATATTTCAGTTGGTGCATTGTGATGTTTGGGGACCATATAGTACCCCTACTTTAAGCGGTGCTTCTTATTTTTTTGATAATTGGTGATGACTATTCCTGGGTCGTTTGGGTCTACTTCTTTGGTGCCAAATCTAAGGTGGTATTGCTTTTCAAAACAATTTGTACTCTTAGTGAAATGCATTACAAGAAATGGATTTGCGAGTCTGCGCTAACAATGGAACATAACTTTTTCCAATGCGCCCCTATTTTGATGCTAAGGGAAGTTTTTTAAACCTCTTGCATGTCGTTGCCTCAGCAAAATGGCAGGGTAGAATGGAAACATTACTATGTTCTTAATGTTGTTCGTGTCTTGCGATTCCAAGCACATAAACCTTTAGAGGTGTGGGCCGAATGTGTAACAATTGTAGCTTTCCTCATCAATCCTACAATGTCTCCTAATTTGGGCGACTACACAACTTATGAGCTTCTACTCAATCGTTATGGGTGTTTGGTTGTTGCTACTTTGCCACTAAAAACCCTCGGATTGGAGACAAATTCACACTTAGAAGCCATAAGTGTATTTTCTAGGGCTACCCACTTAGAAAAAGTGGTTGGCATTTATATGATGTAGAGACCAAGAAAATATTTGTAAGCAGGGATGTCATGGTCTTTGAAACATTTTTCCCTTTTGCTGCACCTCCCTCGAGCAGTCTTTTACTCCAGTCTCTGCTATATCACCGATGGTTTATGATGATCCCCGCCTTTATTATTCTTGATGATGTCGTATTCTTTGAAATGTTCTTCCCTTTCGCTAAACCTCCCTCGAACCATCTTTGCTCCATCACTGATGTTTATGATGATCCCCGCCTTTATTAATGCTTGATGTCCCATACGTCAATATCATGATGCAACTAGCAAGGGGGATTGCGCCCATAGTCTCTCCTTCATCCATTTCTAAGCACTGCATTTTAGATTGTGTTCTCAACAAAGTCATAAGAATCAAGAGGCGGATTATATGAAGAGTGTTTCCTTACTCAAGTGTGGTTGGATGTCTTATGTATGCAATGGTTTGCACAAGACCTGATTTGGCAAATGATGTAGGTCTGGTTAGTAAGTTCATGGCTAATTGAGGGAAAGAGCATTGGCTAGAAGTGAAGTGGGTGTTAAGAAATGTGAAAGGCATATTTGGAAAAGGCTTGGTGTATGGTGGAGCTAGTGTGGATCAAGTATGGTCAAAGGATATGTTGATTCAAACTATGCTGAAAGCATTGACACTGAGAAATCTCAAATTGATTTTGTGTTCACAACTTTGGTACTGCTGTGAATTGGAAGGTAAGCTTTCAACATGTAGTAGCCCTATCTACAAGAGAGGTTGTTTATATAGCCATCACCGAGGCTGTGAAAAAGCTATCTGGTTGAAAGGTGTAATGCATGAGTTAGGCTATGCTGAAGAAAGTGTGGAGGTCCTTTGTGAGTCAAGGAGTTATTTACTTTGAAATTACCAGGGCTGCTGGTGACTTGTAATAGCAGGTTTCTATAGCAACCTCTGGGTAACTTTGCGGAATTATCTTGCTATGGCGAACGTAAAGAACACAAGCATTTTGTTCATCCAGTTCGGCAATTGCCTACGTATAAGGAGGACTTCTTTTGAATCCTCAAGATTCCACTAAGCAAGGTTTCTAATACAAGGATATCAAAACTCAGCCTATGCTAGTTCAACCTACTGCTAGCCTAGTTTTGAATCTACGCTCAGTCTGATCACACAGACTAGCTTACACTGTCTACGCACTCCAGTAATAGATAGCTACAGACTTGAACACCCAGACTCGGCCTATACTATTACAATGTGTAACAGGAAGATGCTATAGCAACTTACACAGTCAAGCTGCTGTAGCTTTTGCCACGACTCACCACGCACTCTCTGTTGTTCTCCAGTTCTGATCTCCTCTCAGATCACACACTCACCAATAGAGCGCTGTAGCCTTTAGCCTTCCACTCTCAGCTTCTGCGTCTCTCTTTCTCTTGGTGTATATCTCCGTTACTGTGCTGCCTTCCCATATATAGATGCAGCAATCGAGCAAACAAAGGAATCCTAATCCCTTTAGGATTCACAGATCTTTCCAACCAACTTTAGCACATAGGATCTTCTCCTAGATTCTTGCAAGTTTGTTGAGAATTGATTTCCTAAAATCAACTTGAAAACTTATCTTCTTCCGATCACTTGGCGAAGGCTATCTTCTTACAATCACTTAGTGAAGGCTTTTGAACTACTGCGTTTGTCCGGGCGACACTTTGCCGAGTTGCGATATCGGCAGCAACCCTCCGAATGCTCTCCGTGCTGCTCCATGGTGAACGGCTACTTTTGCTACAGTTATGTGTCTTCACGGTATGCTATAACATCTTCTAGTAGATGTTTGCTATCTGCTTCTGAAATGTGCTCCTGCTTCTGTTGCAAGGGGATGTTATAACAACTTGTTGTTGTTGTTTTGTTTTGTCAATTCCAGCGACATGCTTCAGCTTCTAACTCTTGCAGGATGCTGTAGCATCTTCTTGGTTGATCGTTTTGTCAATGATGCCAATACCTTAACATATTTGTTTAAGCATCAAGTGTTTCATGAGAGTCCAAACACATTAATGTGACGATGTATTTTGTCAGAGAAGTGACAAATTCAAAAAAGGTTCAAGTTGTGATGATATCAACGGATGAGAATCCAGCTGATATGTTAACCAAGGCGGTTCCAGTGAAGAAGTTTGATCTATGCGTGGAACTGATCGATATTGCAAAGCTTGAAGAATGGTATTGAAGAGCTACTCAAGGGAGAATTGGAAGAAAAGGTGGAGACTGTGAGAAATGTCTTCAAATTCAATTCAAATTCAGTAACTTGTTATTGAAGGAAGTTTACATATTTGAATTTCGGAAGTTACTTCAAAATCAATAAAGTGTTCAAGAAAGCATGTTAGCATGTGATCAAAGTTAGGTACTCTTTTTTGATTTTATGACTTGATCTATACAAAAAAGACTTAGAATAGAAGTAGATTGTGCACAACACTTGCACTTGAAAAAAATTTCATAGACAAAATAGAAAAGAGCTAGAGAGCAAGAAATCTGCCTAAGTCTTTTGACATATTTCTGAATGATGGTAACTTAGGCTTGAGTGTGCTTTGAGTAAGATTTGTAACACATTGTTGTGCTTGATTTTTCCTTAAATTAGTGATCGCGGAGTAGGCCACATTGGCTGAACCATGATAAATATCCTTGTATCTTATGGTGCTTTCTTGTTTGATCTTTGCGATTTGTAGAGCAAACTTGGTTGTCTCTCATCTTCATCTTTTGATCTTGTATTGACCTTCTCTATGGATTACAAGGTTGAACGTGTTGAGTACACGGAAACCTTTACTCCTTGGGTCAAGACAGCTTCAGTTCGGGTTTTTCTACCAGTTGTTGTTATTTGTGTTTAGGATCTTCATCAAATGGATGTTTACAATAATTTTCTTCATGGTGATATAAATGATGAGATTTATATGAGATCTCCACCTAGTCTTACTGATGTACTGCCTGACAATGTCTATCGTCTGCACAAGTCTCTTTACAGGCTCAAGCATGTTCTTCATAATTGGTTATCTAAGATGTTCTCTACTATAAGTGTCTTAGGATTTCGCCAAATAAGACAAACTACTCTTTCTTATCGTATAAGAAGCATGATATTGTACAACAGGTTCTAGTGCATGTGGACGATTTGATCATCGCTGGTAATAACTTTACTTCCATTGCTCGTTTAATTTTTTAGATTTTCAAGAATGCAATGCTGACTTTCCTAATATTTAATTGAGTCAATGTCTTGATCTCGAACACCTAAGGTCAATTTACTAGTCGCTTGATTTTCTATTTCATCTATTATAACTTTTGATTGATAACCTAAAATTCACGCATACATGTATTTTGTGCTGAATCCATACACGACCTAATAGAGGATGTTGATTTATTTCATGAGATAATAGCGAATTAAAGGTAGAATTTGTAAAATCCTAAAATAAAGCCACTACTCAATCATGGTGTCACGGTGAGGAAATCATCATACTTTATACAAACTTGAAAGTAGTAGATACAAATTAGAGTATAAGGAATAGAAAAATCTTCTTTGTAAAGTCAATTGTGTAATCGTTCAACTGAATTTGTTTTTTTTTTTTTCCTTTTATTTTGACATAGCGGAAGTCCGTGAATTCGCAAGCGATAAATTCACAACATAGAATACTGGAATCATTAGGAATTTAGAGAAAAACTCTAAAAATTTATTAACAAAAGCTAAATTTGGTAATCTAAGATAATGCTAAAAAAGAAAAGCAAAAAAAAAGAAGATAATTGTTGTCAAATCGGATAAATCTTCTGAGATTTGGTTCCCGAAATTACTCCGAATGGCCGAAAAGTACCATCAATCACGAGCGAATCACGAGCAAAGCTCGTGTCTTCTGTTTGGAACGCCGTTTATCTTTGAGAAACCCAACTTTCACGTCGATCGGACACGATGATAATTTTTTTCAAAAGTCATCGCTAAAGCCCCTATGTTAATTTTTTATTTTGGCGCAAAGTAACCATAGAAAGCGTATAAAGTTAAATCCAATACGTGTTACTGACCTAACGTCCTTTATTTACGGTCTTGGCCAATTAAGCTTCCACGCGAGTTCGATACAATGATAAGACAAGGTTGATACGGCCGCAATATAGGCAATGTGCTCTTATGTGTATTTCTAGCCCAAATCGGTGTGCGATTATCCATCTTGCTCTAGCTCGATATCGGTTCTAGTCGCCCACTTGACCACGTTGTTAACCTAAAATTATTAGAAACTATAAATGACCAATTAATAAAATGAAATTCTATTACTAGTCCGCCGGCAAATCGTTGGATCAATACTAAATCTTATGAAATCATAATTAATGATCACTAACAAAAAGAAATTAACAAATCCCTAATTCAATTTTGCTCAATTTTTTTGTAAATCTAAAGAAAACCTTTTCTGTTTGAGATCTTTATTTGTAATTGTCTCATATTAAATTATAAGAATGAATATATATGCTGCAATGAAAAAAATTGCAATACAGTACATGAAATTTTCGTTGATAAAAATATAAAATATTTTCCTTTGGAAACTAAACTCTATGAAAATATCAACTTTGGTTACATTGTGAATCACTTAATGGCGAGGATCTCAAATATTACTGAAGATGGTGCTCGCGTTCATTTACATTTGATTTTGAAACCCTACATGAACTCTTTTGGGGCCCCAATTTAAAGTGACACATTTTATTGCAAGGCATTGTCCACACATGTTCATTCTTTTGTTTACTACACTCTCCTCTATTGGCAGCACTTCTCTACCTCTTCAATTTAATCAAGAGCTACATATTTATACCCTAAACCCATTTCACATAAATAAATATACATACATATAACGAGAAGGGTGGTGTTGACTACAAAAAACACATTTAAATACAGAGACTTATTAGTCGGCAATTCACTCAATCTGCCCAAAATCCTCCTTGCTCCGGTGCTTCCAGCTCCAAACACAAGATAAACGTCCGATCATATTCAATCAGTCCAGTCCCCATGTCCTTAAATTATAGTGTAATTATTTAATGCCATGCACCTTTTTTTTAACCATATAACTGAAGTGGACCAATCTTCAATAACTCTAGTTTTGCACGAATTGGGTATACACATGTAGATTGAGCATCAGTATGATCTATCACATCTCTCTGAATATTTACATGAAGAGTTTGGTTTTTGGTATGAAATAATTGAGTAGAAGGGAGATAGATATGAATAAGCAGTTGCAGAAATGTAAAATGGGAACTGATATTTGCTGTGAGTATACATAATAATCAAATGGATGGAGATGGGTGGACGAGGGCCAGCTACTAGTCATTGTGTGGTCCATCATAGACTTATATGCATAATAAATATAACGTTCAGCACACTTGTTTGATCTCGATCTCTCCACCAAGTTTTGTGATTAGGATTTTACTTACTATTTAGATTACACACAGATTAGGTGAATAAGTATCTATTCTTTTACACTTAAATTTTAAATATTTAAATTAAATTAAATTAAATTAAGTTTCCATAAATGTTTAATGGTTTAGAATTTGGGAACATCATGATGAGATTTTATATCTTTTCTAAGAAGCTATAGGAAACACATTGTGTTCATATAGCAAAATAATACAAATTTTACAACCAATTATCATAATGTATCAGTTGACAATTTTGAAAGAACAAATTTTTATCTAGTGTACATAAACTACATGTCATCATCTTCATCCATGTTAACACCAGCTTCACTGTCAGGAAATGCTAGAAAAATTTTCGATGCTACGCAGTCCCGCACTTGATTCATCTGTTGTTTTCGGATTACATCAAAAAGATTAGAATCGGCTGTACCCTGCAACAACTCATGTGATAAAATAGGTATCCTCAACTTATGTAAGTGAATGAAGTTATGCAATGTAAATGTTGCTAGAATCAATTTGACGCACATCTGACACTTGAAGCATGGTCAGAAGTATTTTCCATGTGTTCTTCAAAACACCAAACGATCTTTCGATTGTCGTCCGCAATGAAGAATGCCAGTAATTGAATTTTTCCTTAATTCCAATTGCCTGCTGACCATTCCTGAATCCTGGCATGTGATACCGAACTTGTCTATCTTTGCACCGGAGCCAAATACCCCAGCGTATTTGGATAACCGGAGTCGCCAAAATAGTATTTACTTGTGCAATTGAAACTGAGATAATAGTATTTTTTCGATTCATAAACGATCCTAGAATGCTAAACATAAGTGACAAAAAATTTATTGATCATACCTGCTGGAGGATGTGGAAAACAATATTTTGATTGGGTTAATGAGTCTCTCCAAACAGTTTGGTCATGCACACTTCCTTCCCATCCGATGTGGACGTATGTAAACAACATATCGAAGGAGCAACAAGCAAAAACATTCCATGTTTTGATTCCCTTTCGTCCTCAAAACTGAACGTCTTGTGAATCACCTAGTACCGCTTCGATATGTGTGTCATCTAGAGCACCAATACAATCCTGCACATACAGTCAATAGTTACGACACATAACACACGCATCCTAATGCACGAATAATCTATGTGAATATATATCGAGTGTATGATACACTAGTGTACCTTGAAAAAAGGTGAATACATGATGTTGTTAGCAACTTTATCTGATACCAAATGCAATGACGTATGCGGTCAAACAATGTCAAATGAAAGTTCCTTCAATGCATCCAACACGAGGATAAAGAACTTGTGTACCGTGGAGGGCGTATGTTTATATGCATCCGCCACGTCTGGTTAGGAAGCCCCTTTAGCCAATATATACAGACACATCCCAATTTGTTCCAAAACGGTGATATGTCTGCTATCTGCTAAAAGTTTCCGCGACAACATTAAGTTGACAAGCGCAACAAGCATATCCGTTGTACATCTTAATTGTTCATGACACAATCGAGGATGTACAAATACCAATCTATTCATATACTCAGTTCCAGTTTCACCACCTGACCGCAGTTCATCTCTTTTGGGAAGGTCAACCAATTGTGACAGCTTCTCAAAAGCGAGCCTCCTACATTCTTGAATAAATTCATTGTCCATTCTGCACAATATAATGAAAATTTCATCCCGGTGAACATCCTAGAACCATTCTTAAACCACACGCTGGCATGGAAAGTACATCAAACATTAATGTAAATTCACACATCACACAATTCATATTACACATTAATGTAACTCCCTGTACAAATTATAAAGACTGTTCAGACATCTGATATCATCTCCCATCTCTGCTCATCAGTCGTACAACACATAAACCACTTAACTAGCTGCTTGTCCGCAAGATGGCGTACGCATCGCACAAGAAAGGTAAGACCATGCTTCTTCACTTCTTCCATATCAGAAAGAGTAGAGAAATCTTTTTTCTCATGCACGTAATGATCAGTCATGTTTAAAATCTCAAATGTCTTATCAAAGTCCGTAAATTCTTTCCTCTTGGAGGATGAAGACTCCCCATATTTTCTCCTCTTTGAGGAGCTGGTTTTTTTAGGAGACCTACTGCATCGAGTGTCCTGTGAAGGAAACCTGCCCTCGTATTCATGGACTTCATCACTATCTCCTGACCCTTCCTCAAACTTCTCAAGCGATTCCATAAGTAACACCTGCCCTTTCCTTTTAGAGGACTCTTGGCTATAGCAGGGGAAATGCTTTTACTACCGGTGGCACATCTCCCACCAAAAACCAGACACCAAAGATCCAAATTGGCAGCTGGTTCTTCAACACATAACTCCCTACACCTAATGTCGTGTATTTCTGAAAAATAAAAGGACAAACAAAACACACATAAGTTTACAACAAACAACGGTACATGTGACAAATTAAAGCTTATAAATTGTCAAGCCCCTTTATGTACCTGGAGAAATTCAAGTATCCTCTCACTACCCAGCTCCTCCTCAGTCGGTAAGCCATATTCATTCAATGTAATTCCGATCAGCTTGTTCATCTATCCAAGCTGACCATTTCCCCTTACAGGTGTGGTAGTGGTTCATCATCTGTTTACTTTTCCTTTTCATAGCTGCTTGAGAATTAGAAATGCTTTCCACCCGCTTCCAATCATTAGTACTAGTGTTCCCCGCATTTTTCGGTTCTACCAGTATTTTGAAGAGCCTTCAACTTTCATCGGCATGCCACATAGCTACAAGCTGCCTACATAAACCAAGCACAACACAAGCTGCCTAACAATGTAAATTTAAATGATTAAACCAAAAGCACAAGCAGTAGCATAATGCAAAGCAGTGAAGAAGAAGTGAACATTTGCTGCAACCAATTAAACCGGACAAGCTGTTACAAAAGAGGCAACCAATTAAACCAAAAGACAAGCAGTAGCAAATTTAACCACAGCTTACGGACAAAAAGATCAAAACAAACCCAACCGACCCACTCTCCACTACCAAAGTATGACGACGATCCAGACCCCAATTGACAACCCCAACACCGATATAGTAAACTGCAGTTTGAACCCGTAACCCAACTTACCTGTGCTTCTGCTTCACGACACGGAACAATGTTAGCAATCTGTTGGAGAAGGAGACGAAGACTTGCCCGATGCAGAGACGAGGGTGCGGCTGCTGTCGATGAGGATGTTTCTTTCTTTTCTCATCCTTTTTCAACCCTAAAGTGTATCTATTATACATTACAATTAAATATTAAATATTTAATATATATATATATATATATATCTTAAGATTTTCTTCAAGGTTTACAACTTACAAAATAATACGTTAATATCCCAAAATATAAATTTAAGTACTTAAATTAAGTTAAGTACTTAAATAACTGACTTAAGGTCAAAAGAACAGGCCCTAAGTTCCGTTATAGTTTGAAGATCCAAACAGGCTGAGTGGCCCGAGAAGATGAAGGAAAGGAGGGAGGAATTTTGAGGGGGGGGGGGGATTTTATATTTAATTTTCTACTAACAGTATTGGAAAGCTTAATCTAGCGTAGAACTCTTGCACTTAACAGTTTCAGTCATGCTTTCCCTTTAATTCAGTTCAAAGCAACCAAAACTATTAACTGAAAATTAAGGACACACAAGATTCTTACAAGGTTCGAAAGAATTAAATTCTTCCTACTCCTCGGAGCCTCTAGGGAAGTGCTCAGCCCCGAACAATTCACTATGATGCCAAATAAGGTTCCAACTACAACAATTAAGATATCAGCCAAACCAGCAAAAACCAACAATTACAACCAAGCGATCAAGCACCACAGAACAACAACAAGAAAAATCAACCAAAAGAACTCCATGATTAGCAACGAAGCTCTCAAAGCTATGTTGGACGGATCTCAGCGCTGCTGCATGCCTGTTCTACGTGCCCACCACCGAACAGAACCACGTTGACTTCAATGGAGACACACCAAGAACTAGAAGCTTTCCAAAATGATGCTCAATCAGCTCGATATGAATTTTCTCGCACATAGAATTTTCCCCAAAATCCGGATAGAATATCGACTGGAACTTAGCCCCTAATATACTCAGCGACCAAAACGATAACGTTTTGGTCAGCTCTCCAAAAACTTGTTTCTTTTCTTCTCTTGGCGCCATTAAAAACTTGCCGAGCAAATACTTTTATACTTTGCACAAAACAGCCAGAGAGTATAAATCATATCTCACAAATCAATGATCCAAAAATCACAAAAATTCATTCGCATGGTCTAAACTTACCATTCTAACATGCATTTCTGAATTGGTTTGGTTAGTTTTCAATGCTTCAGAGTCTTCCAGTACAAATGTGAGCAACAGCATCATCAAATTACCCTTCTAGATGCATCTTTACCTTCAAAACTAGAAACTTGTTTGACACTCTAGTGAATATCCCTGAGCTAAACATAAAATGTATCATTGGCTCCAACATACCTTTATCACGTTACTTGCCCAATGCGAAGAGCCTTTGATCCGCGCGTCGTTGTGCGCGTCAAATTAATCCTTCCTTCTCCACTTAGTACAGCGGCTAAGTCAGGGTCGATCCCACAAGGAGCAAGCAGACTCGCTCTAACTAGTAACCTACACTTACGAAAATTGGGGTGTGAGTGATTGGGTTGCGCAGGTGCGCAAATAAACAGTAGTGAAAGCAGAATTTGCAGTAGACGTGCGCAGGCAGTAGAGATTAAGTACTATGACTATGAAAAGTATCGGTGCAGACAATCCTCTATGAATGCATTCCTTATCATCGACTCTAAACGTCTATAGTTCGATTTACTGAAGTTAGTGTCCGATCAAGGCTTCCTAACATGTGCGCATGTTCCGATCAAAGTTCATGAGCTATTAATTCTTGAAACTAGTCTAAGCAGCTACGAATCCTGTCACAGTAGCAACTGATTATCCTAGCGCGTTACTCCTAGTTGTCACCGTCAAGCTACCAACTAGTTTAACATATGACGAACAAGTAGCAAGAGTAAGATTGCGGTTCAAGACTTCCCCTACTCATACAACTAGCTGTCAGCAGTGTGCACAGAATTAATACAAGCAAACAAACTATGCATTAAGCACAAGTCTCAAAGGTAATACTCATAGAATCATGTCCAACCGATACAAAGCGTTTAGCTAGACATGCTAGTAGTAAACATCATAGAAATAGTAAATAACAGCTAAAGTATCCAAGAAAATAGTAACAAGCAGGTGCATGCAGGTTGCAGTGTCTAGGCTGGCGCAGTCGGCTAGCGCAGGTCCTCACAGTAGCTCGTGTGTTTTTCAGTTCTACCTCTCTCTCGTGTGTTGTTGTGTGTCTGTGTTTCTCCCTTCAAACCCTAGCCTTCCTCTCTTTATATACTGCTCATGAGGCCCAAGGACGGCCTTGGCAACTTCCAAATCCGATGGTGTCAAGATTTGGAAACACCACTATCCTGCGCATGATTTACTGAGCACATTGGTTCGCACAGTCGGTCTGCGCACCGCACTTTGAATCTGCCACTCCCTATCCTATTTGCGCTGCTAGCTCCGCAGGCTGTGTGTTGCGCTCCTTAAACGCTGCCTATTAGCACGTATCCGACTTAGGCCCTCGTTTCGCCCTGGAATACAAAAACACCGGAAACCAGTAATCTTGTACACAAAATAATGCAAACAAGCACAGTGTTAGGATCTAAATAGCGCGTATAAATAGGCTCTATCAAACTCCCCACACTTGCCCTTGTTCGTCCCGAACAAGCACTCAAGCACGGATACAATTACCTCTCTGGAGTCTAGCGCACAGTCTTGCACTCTGGCGCGATCTGCACTACCGCTCACCTTGTGCTGCTCTATCACCTGCGCGCATCTGCCTTCAACAGTTTAATATAACAATTTCGCAATTCGTTACCTCTCAGCTGGGATGAAGATCATTTCGGATGGCTGGGAGATAGCTCTTCTTAGGCTCCGGGATGTCAGCTTTTACTTCGAGGACGGGTATATGGTTAATAGCGCAAGCTTCTTCCGGTGCGTGATTCTTCCGCGCACTTCCTGGGAACCCGAGCCTTTTTGATGATTTTCTTGTGAATCTTGCGCAAGCTGGTACATATTGTGCGCATGCTGGTTTCTTTAGCGCATATCATCTGCTGGTGTTTTTCTTTTTGTACTGCTTTATCTACGGTACCTGTGTTCCCAGAACGGTTCCAGTCTCGGCCTGCGGATAGCAGCTATGGAACAACGCTCCGCTCTCCCTCCTTGATCTATTCGCGCAGGTCAGCGCACGCGTTTACACCCGCGCCCGCCTTCCCTCGCTCGACAGAGGAAAGGTGGTCTGTTTTCCCACCTCGCCACGCTTTGGGTATTCGCCTTCGGCATCTGCGTGGCTGCCGAAGGTCGCGAAGCACCGGCCTCCACTAGCGCTCTCGACCATATATCTTCGAAGCAGAAACGACTAACCGCCTCTCTAGAGCTTTTCTGTCAACTCCACATCCCCTGTATATCCCAACTAAAAGGAGCAGAAAAACGAAAAAATATACTAGAACAGTTGAAAGCAGCGCATGCAAAATGAATAGCGCAATACAAGCCGAAACGTGTGCGCAACCCGCACACAAGCGCACCACTGCTACTATTCCCTTCAACTAAACTAAGCTACACTACAAAGCTCAAAAAAACGTGAAATGTAAATGTAACGCTCCCCCCCCCCCCCCCACACTTAAACAGAGACGTGTCCCCAGGACTCACGCTCAAGCGCAACGGAGAGCGCACACATGCATGCAATCAAAACAAAGAACATAAGAAAAAAAATATATAGTCATCGCAGCAAAGACAAAGTCAGGGGTTCAAAATATTCAGCACAAGATAGTAAAATATCACCGAACAATAGTTTTCAAAGATAAGAAACCACCCGAAAGAAATGCGCTCCCTCCCTGCAGCCCTAGATATCCTCGGAGCTGGACTCAGCCGTGGATTCGTGCGCCTCCTCATCTGAAGAATCTGTCTCATACTCGGTACTGGAGGCTGGCGGCACAACAGAAACGGCGGCGGGCTGAGTCAAGAGGTCGTCCTCCGGGATGGGGTCCCAAAGTGAATCTGAGCTCGAACTAATGATGGGATCGGCCTCAGGGGACCTCTGAACAGAAGGCTGCGCAGGGGGTGCTGCAGGTGCTGGGACCGGGTCTACTGCTGGGGTGGGTTCTGCTGCATGGACCGGGGACTGGGCAGGAGGGCTGCTGGTTGGCGCTGCGCGCTGGGGGATCCTAGAGGCGGCCTACACAGACTGAGGAGAGGGGAGATAGAATCTCCAAATCTCCACCCTGATGGTGGGCTCATGCTCAGGTCTGCCCCCTCTGGCGCTAAATACTCGAGCACGTGCATGACGTTGAACATCATGCACTGCTCCTCTGATACCTCCTCAGGCGCCTCCTCTGCCTTTGTCCTGGGGCGTTTTCCTTGTGCACGCGGGGGAGAATCATCAATGGCTATGGTTACGGGCTCCCCCTGCGGCACACTTGCCCTCCGACGCGCTCCTGTCTGCGCACGAGTCCTCATGCGCCTGACTGGAGGCGCAACTGGCTCTGGGGCCTCTTCCATCTCCCTATCCTCAGCGGCCTCCTCTGGCTGCGCGCTGCTCTCTTCTCTTTGCCTCGGCGCTCTGGCCGGCTGCAGCTGGTAGCACCAATCCAAAGACCCGTCATCTCTCGCGGTCACCGCTCTGAGCTGCAGCATATGGGCACGGTCCAGGGGAACGGCCGGCACTACCGTGTGCTCGGGCACTTCTGGCTCTCCATGCAGCGTACGCAGCAGGTGCGTGATCATTCCTCCACAAGTTAGCGGCCCCTTGGTCCTGACCCAACTCCAGTTCACCACCATGTCCGAGACAAACAACACTTTCTTCCCATAATAGAATCCCTTCAATATGTCCATGTCCAGCAGGCTGATCTTGGGCGCACCATTAAAACGCCCGATGATTGCATAGGCGACCATGCGCCAGAGGTAGAACATCCACGGGTCGCACAGCTCGCGTTCTCGGCTGCGCCCCGCGGCAAAAACTTGGCCAGTCGCCATCTCACGCCACGCCTCCTGATTTGTGTGCGTGTCTATATCCTCCTCACGCACCTTGGCGCATCTTAGCGTGCACTTCAGCCTCTTGGCCGAGGCTATGTACCAGACCCCTCTGTGCCGGTACCTGATCTCCAATTCGGCTGTCTCTAGCGAGCCAAGAATTCATATGTATCCTCCTTGTCAGCTGCGCTGTTGATCTCCAATAGCGCCTCCAGCCCGCCAGCACGAGCTTCTCCACAATGAGTTCCTCCAACCCGACTTCACGCAGGAAGTCCCTGCTGATGTACGGGGTCCCGTACATCTCCAGCCTCATGAAGGCTTCAAATTTGCTGGCAAATGACGCTGGGGTTTCTTGATCCTCCGCAGGTCTCATGGTGCGCTGGGGTTCCTTCGGTCAACTAAGGTCAAAGCTCCAAAAATGCTCAAAAATCCAAACTCCGACAAACGCCCTGAAACTGTCACCCACAGGTCGCCTATCCTCCGCCTACAAAACCCACTACCCAGAACTCCAAATGGTGCAGGCGAACTAGGGTCGATTTCAAAACTAGGGCAACGCTTCCACCGCACAAACCCTAACTGAATCGGCTAAAACTGAGGGGAAGGGTTACCTGGTGTGTGTGCGACGGGAAGCTCTTCCAATCTTTCTAAATGGAGGGCTGGTTGATCGTCGGACGGTGAGTGGAGGCTAAGGGCAGGAGGTTCCTTGCAACGGTCGACTGTAAGAATGCTGAAATTTTTCTAAGTCCTGGCCTTTTATTTCCCCTGTCTGGCGCTGCTGTTCTGCGCACTGGCCTGTGCACTGCTGCGCGACTAAAAAAAACTACAAGTCCTAAACTAGCTAAAAGACACTAGAAACTATATAAAGAAAAACGTGTAAAAGGAAAGCGTGTCGGGTTACCTCCCGACAAGTGCCTTTGTTTAACGTCGTTGGCTCGACTGTACCTCGTTACTTGCGTAAAAGTGTGCCAGTGACCTCCCCCACTCTTGCTCCTGAGTGTCCCCACGCTCGTGTGTGAGTTGCGTTCTTCTTGGTCCTGCACAAAGGATCGGTAGGGTGGTCAGCATGGTTAATATCATGTAATAAATCATGAGTAACGAGGGTAGTGAATGAGGGAGAAGAAATATGAGCAATAGTTCCCAGTTCTCCCTCAGGTGCATCCGGTGTTGACTCTGGCGTAGCAACTTGCGCATCTTCTATTTCGGGTTCTGCCAAGTCAACTTCGCGCGCCGTGTTATCTCAAGGTTCTCCTAAATACTTTTTGACTCTCTGCCCATTGACCTGAAAACGATGCCGGTGCTCGTTTTCTAACTCGATTGTTCCGTAAGGAAAAACCTTGGTAACCGTGTATGGTCCCGTCCATTTACTGTGCAGCTTCCCGGGCATGAGCTTTAGGCGCGAGGAGAACAATAGTACCTAGTCTCCTGGCTCAAAGGTGCGTCTGAGGATGTTTTTGTCGTGAAATGCCTTTGTGCGCGCCTTGTGTCGCGCAACCCCTAATATGCATCCAGGCGCAGCTCCTCTAACTCGCTTAGCTCAAATGCGCGCTCCTTACCAGCCTCGTCTAGGTTCAGGTTGCAAACGCGCAATGCTCAGTATGCCTTGTGCTCCAACTCCACTGGCAGGTGGCACGCTTTTCCATAAACCAACCGAAACGGTGAAGTCCCAATTGGTGTCTTATGTGCAGTTCTGTATGCCCACAGCGCATCGTCAAAGCGCTGGCTCCAGTCTTTGCGCGACGGCCTCACAGTTTTCTCCAGGATGCGCTTGATCTCTCGGTTGGAAACCTCGGCCTGGCCATTCGTCTGTGGGTGGTAAGCGGTGGACGTCTTGTGGCGCACCCCATAATGCTTGAATACCTGCGCCACTATCCTATTGCAAAAATGCGTCCCCTGGTCGCTTATGACTGCCTTAGGCACCCCGTATCTGCAAAAAATGTTAGTTCTCAAAAAGTCAGCGACCGTCTTACCATCATGCTTCCGGGTGGCCTTGGCCTCAACCCATTTGGAGACATAATCCACCGCGACTAATATATACTCATATCTGGAAGATGGAAGAAATGGCCCCATGAAGTCAATCCCCCAAATATCGAATACTTCATCCACTAGTATAGGCGTCTGCGGCATCTCATTGCGCGCTGATATGCCTCCTGTGCGCTGGCACCTGTCACAATTCCTGCAGTGGTTATACGAGTCACTAAACAAATGTGGCCAATAAAATCCGCAATCCAGGATCTTCCTGCTCGTGCGCTTTGGACCAAAGTGTCCTCCACATGCGTGCGCATGACAAAACATCAAAACAGAGTTAATTTCATGGTCAGGCACGCAGCGCCTCAAAATCTGATAAGGTTCTATTCTGAGCATATACGGATCATCCCAAATGTAAAACCTGGACTCATGTTTTAATCTCATGCATAGGGTTTTAGTGAAATGAGGAGGAAACGTACCTGTGACCAGGTAATTTGCAATGTGCGCATACCATGGTACCTTACCTGTCAGCGCCATCAGATGCTCGTCAGGGAATGTCTCCGTGATCCGCCCTGGCTCCTCTGCTTTCACGATCCTGCTCAGGTGGTCAGCGACTGTGTTCTCCGTGCCCTTCTTATCCTTGATTTCCAAGTCGAATTCTTATAGTAGAAGCACCCAGCGCATCAAGCGTGGCTTAATCTCCTTCTTGGACATCAGGTAACGGATTGCTGCGTGGTCTGTGTAGACGATGACTCTGGCACCTAGAACATATGCGCGGAACTTCTCCAGTGCAAACACGATTGCCAGAAATTCCTTTTCTGTGGTGGTATAATTCCTCTGCGCAGCGTCCAGTGTGCGTGATGCATAATAGATGGCATGCGGCTTCTTGTCCACGCGCTGTCCCAGGACTGCACCTACTGCATAGTCACTTGCGTCGGACATCAGTTCAAACGGCAGGCTCCAGTCTGGCGCGCGCATCACTGGCGCACTTGTCAGCGCCTCTTTCAGCTTGTCAAACGCGGCCCTGCACTCATCAGTGAATTCGAAACACACATCCTTTTGCAAGAGGTTAGACAGGGGGATACAAATTTTAGAAAAATCTTTTATGAAATGCCTGTAAAACCCTGCATGCCCAAGGAATGATTTCACATCGCGCACGTTAGTGGAATAAGGCAGATTAGAAATAAGATCTATTTTGGCCTTGTCTACCTTGATCCCCTCCAGCGAGATAATGTGTCCTAGTACTACTCCATGTGATACCATAAAATGACATTTTTCATAATTGAGCACTAGGGTTTTTGAAATGCAGCGCGCTAAGACCTTATCAAGATGGGTTAAGCATGCGTCAAAGGTACCTCCATACACAGTAAAATCATCCATGAACACCTCAATGCATATACCAATCATATCAGAAAAGATGCTCATGACTAGACGTTGGAACGTACCTGGCGCGTTACACAGTCCAAACGACATGCGCCGAAACGCAAACGTACCGAATGGGCAAGTAAACGTGGTTTTTTCTTGATCTTCCGCAGCAATGGGTATCTGATTGTACCCTGAGTACCCGTCCAGGAAGCAAAAGTATGGCTTTCCTGCTAACCGATCTAGCATCTGGTCCATGAAGGGTAGCGGAAAATGATCCTTGCGCGTGACTGCGTTAAGCTTTCTGTAGTCGATGCACATGCGCCATCTAGTTTGCATGCGCTTGGGAACTAGCTCGCCCTGCGCATTCTCCTCTACTGTGATTCCTCCTTTCTTCGGCACAACGTGCACTGGACTTACCCATTTGCTGTCCGAGATTGGGTAAATGACTCCTGCGTCAAGCAGCTTCAGGATCTCCTTTTGCGCCACCTCCATCATATTCGGGTTCAATCTGCGCTGAGGCTCCCTGGATGGTTTGGCACCATCTTCCAATAGGATCCTATGCATGCATACGTCCGGGCTCACTCCGCGCAGGTCAGCAAGTGTCCATCCTATAGCGCGCTGGTTCTTGCGCAGCACTTCCTGTAATCGTGCCTCCTGCTCCTCTTCTAGTCCTTTCTTTATGATTACCGGCAGGGTGTTCTCATTTCCCAAGAATATGTACTTAAGGTGCTCTGGGAGTTGCTTCAGCTCGACCTTGGGTGCCTGTTCAATAGAGGGCAAGATTTTATTAGCAGTGCAGACATTAACTATATCGTGTACCTGTCTGGATACTGGTTCAGCACTGCTCAGCTCATCCTCATGCGCCTCCAACTCTGCCTGTGTCAGTGGCTCAGGTCCTTCTGCTGCGCTCGCACATTGCGCATCTGCAACCAAGTCATCTATGCTGTCCAATGCGTGTACTGTGGCGTCCTCATGAGGGTGCTGCATCCCTTTGAATATGTTAAAGTGAATTTCCTCGCCATTGACCTCCATTGAGAGCGTACCCCTCTATCTTTGTGCGCGCTGTCATCAGAAATGGTCTGCCCAATAGGATCTGCGCACTTCCTTTGCTCGACTCACCCTCCATTTCTAGGACATAGAAGTCTGCTGGAAACACCAGCTCTCCTACTCGGAGGACGTCCTCGATCATGCCCGTCGGTTGCTTGCACGACCGATCCGCTAGCTGAATTGTGAGACCTGCAGGCTTTAGTGGTCCAAGGCGCAATGATGCATACAAGGAATAGGGAAGCACATTTATAGATGCGCCTAAGTCAATCATGCAGTTGCTTACAGTGGTCTTACCTAAAGTGCATGGAATGGTGAAAGTACCTGGATCTTGGCATTTAGGTGGTACCTTATGTTGCACGATTGCTGAGGCCTGCGCATTTAGCATTACCTGTGCGCACTCGCCTTTCCTCCTCTTGTTTGTGCACAGCTCCTTTAAAAACTTAGCGTACCTAGGGATCTGCCGAACTGCTTCAATAAGGGGAATGTTTATTTCCACCTTGCTGAATAACTCGTAGAGCTCCTTATCAAGCGCTTCTTTCCTAGCCGATGGTGCCTGTACAGGAAAAGGTGCAGGTATGTTAGTACGATTCATGTCTTTGTCTTTTGATTGTGCCATACCTAGCGCCTCGCGCTGCTGGCTTGTGGCTTGCGCTTCTGGTTGCGCATCCAGCTCTGCTGGGTCAGGAGCTTGCGCGACTGGTTGCGCGGGCACCTTTACAGTCTGCTCTGTTCCTACCGTGCGCCTAGTCCTCAGTGTCACTACGTTGACTCCTCCCTTGGGATTCTGGATCACTTGCGAAGGCAGGTTGCCATCGTTCTTTTTCAGCTCATACACCGTGGTAGCGATTTGTGACAGCTGCTTTTCAATGGACTCGAACCTCTTGTCATACTTCTCATCATTCTTGCGCATTGTGTCTGCTAGCTGGCCCACGATATCTTCTAAGGATCGCCTCGGCTGCTGGTTTTTTTTCTTTAGCAACTTAGAAACTCTCCATGATGCTCTTAGATGGACTGCCACACCTTCTTTCCGAAACCCAGATTGCTGCTGCACGGACAGACGCTACAGCCTTTCTGAACAAGCTCCTGCTATAGCTGCTCCTTGTTCACTGGTCTTGTTCACAAAAGTTGAACTTCGGCTGTAGCAGCATCTTGCTTACTTGCTTGTTCACTTGTGCTGGTTTTGTCAAACACTGCCATACTGCAACATCACGCTGCAAAGGTGGAGTGAAAGTCTCACACTTCATAACTCGGAATACCAACCTCCACAAAATCAGCGCGCTACGCGACTAATCCCCTAAACCTTCGAATGCGTGTCAAGTCTCTCTAGAACATTTCTATCAACTTCACATTCTGTGATATCTCAATTCAAAGGAACATATAACATCAAGTCACTAGCATCACAATATTGCAGAAATCTTGCAAGGCATACACATCAAAACCTCATAGAATCGGAACATCATCTCATAAAAATAGCATCTTCATCGTAGCATATAACCACATGAAATCAGCATCACTGCAGCATGTAGTGGCAGCATATAATCTCATAAAGTCAGCAGCATCGCAACATCCAAAAAATATAAAAATAACGTGCTCTAACTATTACTAATGCATGCTAATAAAGGTAAACGTGCTGACACCTAATACTAACTCCCCCACTTGAAACAAACCGTGTCCTCACGGTACAATTAGATAGTCTGGAAGGGTAGTCGTGCAAGATTCAAAATAAAGGAAACAAATAAGAAATCCTAACTATGCTCGGTTGCCTCCCGAGGAGCGCACTTGTTTAATGTCGTTGGCTCGACAGTACCTCTCATTGCCCATCAATTGTCGGCTGAGCTAGCTCTAACTGTACATCTTTAACGGAACATCTTTTTACAGCAGTTGAGACACTAGCAATGCTGTGTTCAAAAAGCCTTTAACAAATTTGCAATAAAATCTAACAAATTTGCGATAAAATCCAGCATATTCAAGGAAAGACGTGATACCACGTTGGTCAGTAAGAAAAGGTAATTTATGAATCAAATCAGTTTTTCTTTTGTGAGGTTGGATGCCTTCCTCTCGCTGTATATCCGACTCAAGCGCCGCATCCTCAATGATATCCACCGCATGTATTCTTGCAATGTTAGGTGGGTGCTTCATAGACTTATCAATGTTAAATTCAATTACTTTCGCGTCTACCTCCATGGAGAGATCACCTGTAGATGTATCAATCTTCGTCTTCGCGGTCGCCATGAAGGGTCTCCCAAATAAGATGGGTGAAGTGTCTAATCACCCTCCATTTTCATCACATAAAAATCTGCAAAGAACACAAGCTTCCCTACATGCACTAACACGTCAACAACAATACCCTCTGGCTTACGACATGATTTATCTGCTAGTTGAATAACAGTGGGTTTCAGAGGACCAATTCACAATGCTTGATATAAAGAGTAAGGCAACACATTAACCGATGCACCCAAATCCAACATACAATTATCCATTACGAATCACCAATGGTGCACGAAATTGTAAATGTAACTGGATCCTTACATTTTGGTGTGCTACCTTGCACTGATTTACCTGCTCGGATTTCAGTTCTCCTCTTCGGTTAGTACACAATTCCTTAAGTGCCTTTGCATATTTTGGGATCCGCTTTATTACGTCAAGGAGTGGGATTGTGATCCCAACTCTGCTGAATAGCTCCAATAAATTTTGATAGGCTGTTGAATGCTACTTAGGTCTTGATACCTGCATAGGAAATGAAAGTGAGGGGTTAGAATTAATTTTTTCGAAAGATTTGACGTTATCGAAATTGTGGTAGTAAAGTTACTAGTCCAATCACGGTACGCGAACAATATTTATAATCCGAGTGACCTCGAGTCGAACCCAAGAGAAAAGCCTAGATTAGTTTAAAGATAGCTAGTATTGCTTCTTCTTCTTCTTTTTTTTTTTTTAAAAACCCACCTTGTTAGAGCCCCAGCCCTAACACCCACCAGGAATCGAACCTGTGACATGGAGTTTATAATACACCACCACGACCACTAGGCTAGCCCTTGGTGGGCAGCTAGTATTGCTTAATGCGAGTCTACTAAAGAAAAACTGGGGGGTTTGTTCTCTAGGCGAGGTATCCCTAGTAAGGACTAAAGATAAGTTTGAATTTGGTTTAAAGTAAAGCAATTAAGAAAACGTAGTCGGAATCCTATTTCACCCTTAGGTCATGCGATTAGCAACATAAAACAGGAATATATGCATAACGTAATTTGATTGATAGTTCTAGGCTAAAGTATCACGCACTCTAGATTCAACTCTCGCTCCTTCTGTAGAATGAGAATGATACCTAAGGGACACGGCTCTCAAACTCTCGCTCTATTGAACTGTGTAGAACAAAAGTCTCCTAATCTCACCCTCTCGATCTATTGATCAAAAACTCAAGTCCAATATATGCTTAGCCTAATAGAATGCGAGTGTTACTCTCGCGCACAAACACTATCTAAAATAAACATGATCCATCTTCTAAACAACTTAAGTTCAATTCTCATTCCATCCTTAGTTGTTTTATTATTTCATACTCATTCATGCGTTTCGTCAACCACTAAAGCACGAGAATTTTCAATCAAAAACCTCATTCATAATAACAAATTGCATGTTTTGCGTTACAATCTAACCTAAGAGATCCATAAGGATCTCTAATTCTAAACGACTACTCACTCATGATGAGTTTGAAACAAAACATAATGAAATAGTTCAACAAGGAAAAGTAAAGAAAGTAAAGTAGTAGAGTAGTAGGAATTGAGTAGAGGGATGTTGTGGTTCCTTCAATTGTTGATGTCTTTTCCAAAATCTTGACAATTCTTCAAGTTCTCCATGAAATTCATCGTCATAGGGTTTTTGTTTTTTGGAAGAGCCCTCCAAGGTGCCGGAGGCACACATCTAACTTTTCCATCTCTTTTTATTTTATACCCTGAATTTTTTACCGATTTACCCGCACTGCGCGAATCACTTTGATTCCAGAAGCCTCATAATTTGATTGGACCAGGGTTGGTCGAATCAAAGGGTCAATAGCGAACGGAGTTGGGCGAATCACTTTCCTCTTTGGCTAATCAACTTTACAGTGCTCGAATCTCGCCCGTTTGACCCTTTAAACCTTAGCATTACGTCTTGATGTAAACTAAGAAGGTGTAGCACTTTGAGTTAGCTTTCCAACAAGATATGGAATGTCTCAATCGGATAAGAATCGTGTGCTCGGCAAGCCTTTGACGACGAACAGGTCAATCTGCCCATATTTGGTCTACGGATGAATCCTTTTCGAGTCAAATTTGATTCGGGGTAGCTGGGAGGTTGATTCGTGCACCCATCTAGGTCAATCGCAATTGGTTGGGCGAATCACTTTTGCCTCTTGCTTCGTTCTCTCTAATTTTTTTGCTCTCGATCGACTGGAATTCATCCAGATTTTCTTCAGGCCACTTCATATCGTGTAATACGCATTTTTAACCTAAAATGGACAAAGAAAACATCAAATAACTTTATAAAATAATGGAGCAAACAAGAAGTAAAGTGAAAATATGTACAAATATAAGGTTATTTGTCCGTACATCAAGATTCCGATGAAGGCTTAGAGTTATCTCCTTTGTAGTCAGCTTCCTCGGTGCTCGCTGGACTGATGTGTTGATTTTCTTGCTCTTCTGCTCCCCTTCAAGCCTCTCGGGACTTATCAAAGTCAATGAACTAACATTTCCTTTTGGGTTAGGAATTGTCTGCGAGGGCAGCTTTCCTTGATCATTCTTCAGCTCTGACATGGTGGCTGCCAATTGAGACATATGCTTTGACAACTCGGCTAATGCACCATCGGTCTTCGCCTGATGATTCTGCTCACTCGTCGCTAACTCCTTAACCACATCTTCCAATGATTTTCCTAAACTTACATTACTCGGGCCAGCTTGGTTGAAACTCCGCCTCTGCTGATGCCCACCATTGTACCTCTCCTGCTGCTGAAATGGAGGGCGGTAAGGCTGTGCTTGTTGCTGCTGATGGTTTTGGGTCTGCTGGTTCTTCCCTTGGTGCAGTAATCCTCCTTCGTCTCGCCAACTGAACCCATTTTCCGCCTGCCCAAATCGTCTTTGTTGCTGTTTGTTGAAATTCTGGAAATTTCCCACTGCGTTAACATCCATTATCTCATCTTCTTTGAGTGTAGGGCACTCAAGTCTTCTATATCGCGGCGCTGCAAAACTCACAAGGGTTGACTCCACTCACCTGTCCAACCATCATCCTCTGCATCATATCCTTGAGCTCCTTGATTTTGTTGGCCATCTGATTGGTGTTGGAATCCACCTGTGACACATTCGTTATCCTGCTGGTGTCATCCCTTCTTTTATTTTATTATTATTATTATTATTTTTTGTCTCTAGCTTTCAAGTTCTCTGGTGTCATCCCTTCAACTAGTCTCTTCCCTAAACCGAGCACTCTCAGCGGTCTCATTGATCAACTCTCGCACCTCAGTGGTGTCAAATTCATCACTGTGCCACCAGCTACGGCATCCAATAACATACGCTCGAGGGGTCTTAATCCATCCAATAAATATTCTACCAACATCCTTTTCGAGTCTCCTAAGTTGTAGCAGCTTTGTTCCAATGAGTTGAACCTCTCCATGTAGTCTTTTTTTAAAAAAAAAAAAAAAAAACCCAATCCGTTAGAGCCCCAGCCCTAACACCTACCAGGAATCGAACCTCTCCATGTAGTCATACATCGACTCACTTGATCCTTGTTTGATCATTGACAGCTCTCTGCCGACTTGAATTGCTTTAGCCGGAGGGTAATATTTGTAGAGGAATTTCCTTTGCATTTGATTCCATGTGCGAATGCTATCTGAAGGCAAAGACAAAAACCAAGATTTTGCAAGGTCAGTGAAACTCAATGGAAATACTTTTAATTTGAACCTTCCCTCCGAAGCTGCACATGACCTCAATGTTTGGCAAATTCCGGTGCACTCTTGTAAGTGTCTTATTGCGACTTCTCCCGGTAATCCCCCAAACTTTGGTAGATGGTGCATCACTGCAGTTTTGATCTAAAAATTATCCTCTTCTGGGTCAGTGTTGATGCACCAGGACTGATTTTGGAATGTAGGGGCTGAAAGCTCCCTCATGTTTGGCTCACGACAGGCCAATTATCTATATAATTGTTGAAGTGGTGGCTGTCCATTTTGCTGACGTGCATAGGGTGGAGGTGGGGCATAATCATCAAACTCCTTCATCCTTGCACCTCTATTGTTCTGCTCCTTGTATGCCATTCTTTGACGAGCTGCTCTTTGTCTTTGATTGAATACTCATTCAGGCTCGTCATAGAATGGTGGTATGACCTGTGGGGGCACTTCATCGTTGATGTGATCATGTTCATGGCTCTGGTGGCCATAGCCAAGAAAATGCAGCAAAATACAAATAAATGAAATAAATAGTAACGACCTCCGATTGGCGATAAACAAGCTATGTCACGAGCTAAATTGGTGATTTCTGATCGTACGCTCATTCCTCTTAGAAAAACACCTTTTTTGTTGTTGTTGTTGTTGTTGTTGTTGTTGTTGTTGTTGTTGTTGTTGTTGTTGTTGTTGTTGTTGTTGAGGATACTGAGATACTTTCTCCGCGTGCGGGAGCTTGGTAGAGCGTGGTACCGGCAGATGTCGGTCTCCCCCTTCAATAATGAAGTCTCGATCCCTCCGAGACCACCGGATCCAATTGTCGCCAATCCGTCTGCGAACCCCTCCATTAGGGCTGCAAGCCAGGGAGATCCTTCGACCGGGCGTGCCAGATCCTTTGCCTCGGTGGCGTCACGGCCGCGTCCCCAACCTCGTTTTGGCCCGATTTCTCTTCCCTCTCGGCAGATTGGGTCGCGTGATGGTAAACTGGCTGTCGCCTTCACTGCGGGAGAAGTCCAGGCTGGGGCGCGGGGGTTTAATTTCTCACTAGTAGCCAAATTTACAGTGGGTCGTCCTTCACTAGCCGAGATCCAAAAAGCTTTCCAGGCTGCTTGGCACATCAAGGGGAGGGCTACTATCAGTGAAATCTGGGACAGTAGACACATATTGGTCATGTTGGACTCTGAGGAGGATGTAGTGACAGCTTTGACATGTCCATTGCACAAAATAAACCAAGCTTTGTTTCGGCTTTTTCGCTGGACGGAGGAGTACAATCCTAAGAAGGAGTCAGCATTTACCACGGTATGGCTTAGACTACCTGACTTACCATTACAGTTGTATGATAAGGCCTTTATCGGGGCTATTGTCTCGTCTTTCTCATCTTTCCTTGATGTTGATGACGAACTAAGGCCTGTCTATCACTGCGTTTTGCGAGAGCCTGTGTGGAATTAGATGTCACCCTACCCATACCCTCTGAGGTTTGGGTTTCTATGGGGAATGCAGGGGGCTATTGGCAACAAATTGTGGTGGAGAGTAAGCTGGCTTATTGTTCAAAGTGCAGGGTTCATGGGCATGAACTTAGCATCTGTCGGAAATCTAAATCTAGCAAACAAGTTGAGGTAGCTCCAGTCATGGGCAGTAATGTAGGTGCAGAGGGACCGATTCAAAAGGAAGTTATCCGGAAAGCGAAGGACAAAGACGCCGTTCAGGGTAAGATTTGGGGCATCAAATCACAGGAATGGATTCAGGTGAAGAGTAAAAATAAGAAAACAAGGAAAGTTGATCATGAAACAGCAGACCAGCATGATGGAAAGGAAGTGACATTGATTTCTACGGTCTTGTCTGCTATTCCAACAGAGAAAGCTCAGCAAATTGTTTCAGAAGCGGGAAAAGACGTATAGGGAAAGAGTATTCTGATTAGTGAGCAAGATTCGTCAAGGGTGAAATCCATTCTTCGAAGGCCCAATCCTGTTCCGAGCACGGTTAATATTGTCCAACACTTAGACGGTAAGGAGGAATTAGCCAAGGATTTTATTGAGGTGGAAAATAGACTTGCGAGACTTAAAGGGGATAACACCTTCTCAGAGGAAGGTGTAACACATATTGAGATCTCTATGCAACATCAATCATGATCAATATCCTTTGTTGGAATATCAGGGGAGTCCAGAGTACAGGTAGCTTCACTTACCTCAAACATATTCTTTCTCGTTATCAAGCTGATATTGTAGTGCTGCTCGAGCCCATGACTGAAGGTCAGTATCTAGATAAACTTTGCCGTTCTCTTAACTTTGGCAAGGCAGTTCATGGTGGGGATAGTAATAATAAGATTTGGATTCTGTGGAAAGATCACATCTGTGTTGAAAATCTTCAGTGGCACACTCAACATGTTTCGTGCAGAGTCTCGGTGACTGGGTCCAGTACTAATATGTTGTGCTCCTTTATTTATGCTTTATGTAGTCGGGTGGATAGACTTCAACTCTGGGAAGAACTGATTCATATTTCTGATTCCTACAATATCCCTTGGCTGGTGGGTGGGGACTTCAATGTGATTGCACAATTAAAGGAAAAGAAAGGGGGTAATCAACCGGATAGAAATGCTTTACTTGATTTCAATGAGTTCATGCTGAGAGCGGGGCTTAGTGATATAGGATTCAGTGGAAATCCTTTTACTTGGTGCAATAATCGTCAAGGAGAAGAGGTTATTTGGGAAAGGCTTGATCGGTTTTTGGTGAATGGCCGCTTCCTTGCTGAATTCCCTTGTCCCAGAGTGTCTCATCTTTCTAGAGCTTTCTCGGATCACTGCCCTTTATGGGTTGTTATTGATGGGGAAAGCCGTAGAAGAGGAAGGTTTCATTATTTTTGTATGTGGGAATCCCACCCTGGCTTCCGATCGGTGGTTGAGGCTAATTGGATAGGAAATCTGCATGATAACCCAATGCATAATTTCTCTTTGAAGCTTAAGCGTCTGAGAAAAGCTCTTAAGAAGGGAACTGGGAGATTTTTGGGGATATTTGAATTAAGGAAGAACAGCTTTTATCTGATATTTCCAATGCTGAATCCAGACTACAGTCTCAGTGGGATGAGGATCTTCATCTTGATATCAAGGCTATGAGGACGAGGCTGGAAGATATTATGATATATAAAGAGTCTATGGCCAAGGATAAGGCGAGGATGTCTTGGTTTAAGGATATCGATAGAAATACTGCATTCTATCATGCGGCTATTAAAGTGAAGCGAGCTAAGGTGAGAATGTCTCTTCAGCAGGAGGACGGCTGTTTTACCTCAGATAAAAATGTTATAGGGAATGCTGCTGTTTGCTTTTACACTAACCTCCTCCTCCGAATCTTAGTGACATGGAATTAATGCATCCTGTGATTTCTAACGAAGTGAATATTAAGATCACAGCGGTTCCAGATAGTGATGAAATTCTGGAGTCCCTTCGTGGGATGAATGTAGACGGGGCGCTAGGACCGGATGGTTTTAGTATCCCTTTTTACATTACTTTCTGGAATCTGATTGAGACTGACTTTGTTTTAAGTGTGCAGAACTTTTTTAAAGGGCAACAAATCCCTGTGGCTTGGTCTTCTACTACGATCACCCTCATTCCTAAAAGATCCAATGCTAGTAGTATTGACCATCTAAGACCCATCAGTCTTTGCAATATTAACCACAAGGTAATTTCTAGAATTTTGAGTAATCGCCTTCGTGATATACTGCCTGTTATTATAAGCCCAGAACAATCAGGTTTTATTAAAGGAAGGGGAATTCATGATAATTTAGCCTTGGCCCATGATCTTATCCATGATCTTCATAAGGAGGGAGTTGATGGTAACATTATGTACAAATTGAATATGGCAAAAGCTTATGACAGGATATCTTGGAATTTCATTTTATATGTTTTGCGTGGATTTGGCTTCAACGAATCTTGGTGTGGTATTTAGATGTATTTCTAATATTTGGTATTCAGTGGCTTGGGATGGTCAATTATTTGGTTTCTTCAAATCTGGCTGTGGTGTTCGTCAAGGCGATCCACTATCGCCGAGTCTGTTTGTTCTTGCCATGGAGTGGTTCTCTAGGGCTATTAACAAAAGTGTAGAACAAGGGGAGCTGCAGCCTTATAAAACAAAGCAGGGAGCTATTAAAATTAACCATCTCTTGTTTGCGGATGACATCCTATTATTCTCCAGGGATTGCCCTGAAACGGTGGCTCGTCTCATAGGAATTATTCAGAAGTTTTGCTCCATATTTGGCCAAGTTCTCAACCGTAATAAAAGTCAGGTTTTTTTCTCTAAAAGAACCAGCAATGAAAAGAAAGAGCATATTCTTAGTTTGACTCAGTTTGTGGTGGCCTCTCTGCCGACAACATACCTTGGTGCCCCTCTTTTGCAAGGTAGGGTGAAGAGAATCTACTTTGACAGCTTACTTGATAAGCTACGTGGCAAAATTGGGGGCTGGATGCGAAATATTCTTACTATGGGTGGACGAGTTACTTTAATTCAGGCAATTTTGAATTCCATGAGCATGCATATCCTGGCTGTTTTACCAGTTCCTAAGAGTGTGCTTAAAAAAATGGAAGGCTTAATTGCTAACTTTCTGTGGGATCAGGGTAATGGAAAAAAGCGCCACTGGATTCGGTATGAGCGAATGTGCAGAAATAAAGATGTGGGTGGATTGGGTTTTAGAAGCCTGGAAAATACAATGCTCGCGTTTCATGGCAAGTTGGCTTGGAATTTCTTGAAACAGAAGTCTTTGGGCCAGATACGCTAATTCTCGTTTTGGTATTGGAAAACCTGGCTGCCCTCTTTGGAATGCAATGAATCACCTTATAGTGTATCTTAGAAATCAGGCCATTTTGGAGGTCGGGGAGGGCAGTGTGCTCATCGATAGGATCTGTAACCTTTATGAAATACCTTGCGGGAGTGATTTAAGAGGCCTGACCATTAGAGAAGTGCTTGACAGACCGGCTCAAAGATTTTCCTTCTTGGCTGCGCTTCCCAGAGTTGCTGCAGACTATTATGGGAGAATTATTTGGACTCATTCGGCTATCTGTTTAAGGTGGACTGGGCATGAGTCAGGTAATTTCTCTGTCAAAAAGTTCCTTGATTCTTATGCCACGGCTCATCCAGCTCCTGTTTGGGCAAAAGTTATTTGGCAGAATTGGTTTCCCCCAAAGGTCTCTGTTTTCCTGTGGTGCCTGTTTTTAAATGGCCTTCCCATTGATACCAATATTAAGAAGCTCGGTATCCCTATTACGTCTCGTTGCATTTGCTGCTTTAAAAGTGAGGAAAGCCTCAATCATTTATTTTTTAGAGGCAAATGGGCTGCTGAGGTGTGGGGTATTATTGCTGCTGCTTTTTCTTGCAACAAGCCTCTGTCTTTGTCGAATTTTATTCATGGTTGGTTGTCGCAGTTCTCTCAGAAGTGTTCTTTGCATTGTTTCAAGATTGGTATAGCCTGTTTTGGCTTGTGGGAGATTTGGAACTCAAGGAACACTATGATTCATGATACCAAGTTTTTCGTTGGGCTAAATTTCTTGTGTCCTCTCTGCCAGAGTTTCAGCCAGATTACAAGAAGTTGAAATTTGCACTTTTTTATTTTGATATTACCAGACGGGCCTTTATGTTAGGGAAAGTGGCCGTGTTGGGACCCTGGAAAAGCTTGAAATTGTCTAGACGTAAGCATTGTTGACATAGCCAACACTACTATTGGGGCAGCCATTGTCAGGAACTCTCAGGGCAGGTTTAGTCTGGCTTTGTCCAAAATTCTTCAAAAAGGGAAATCAGTGAGTGACTTGCTGAATTTTATTGAAGCTGCCCTTGAGGATGCTGAGAAGCTGGGAGTTAGAGTTAAAACAATTCAAAGTGCCCATCCCGAGATGTTTTTTATGGATCACATGAAGATATACGCTTGCCAATGGAGGATTCGGTCTAGGCTGAAGTCCTTGATGGAGAAATTTGATGTTCAACAGATGAGACGCATTCATTTTATGATCTCTCATGCTACTAACTGCCTTGCTTTCAAAAGTATGAAAGATGCACTTTATAGAAAGGTAGCAGACCTTCCCGAGGCGGTTGTTCATTGTTTGAAGACTGATTATACCGGTCTTAGAATCTTCTGTCCGCGGCATATGAACCGTACCCAAGATGAGAACAGTTACCTTCCTATTCTCCACCATGCTACAAATTCTGGCTCCCGGGATGATAACTGTCTTTAGGTTTACTGCTAGTATTCAATGTCATCTAGTTTACATGGTTTGGCTTGCCGATATTGTGTGCTTTGCGTGTAGTAGTTTGGGCAGCAGCAGCTATATCTATCAGTCAATGTATTGTGTTAGAACCTTACTTGTTTTTTTCTTGTTCAATGGCTGCTGGTCTAGTTCTTTTATTGTCCATCACTTGAGGGTGGCAAATCTTATGTGTTTAGGTGGGTCTTGGGTATGTCCAGGCCGACCACCAGATTGTAGTCATACCACGGTCCAGGCACCTTATAATAGCTAATCGGACACCCGTAGCTCAAGTTGCACTTACCTGCGCCGCCAAAACACCAAAACAAGAAAAATAAAGCTAGAACTCTATACTGAGTGTTGCTCTCTCCGGCAACGGCGCCAAAATGTGACGGCACGTCTTTGTGTGCGCCAAATTTATACTTGTAGTCTCCTACTACACTAGCAAACGATAAGTAGTGACAATTTCACTAATTGTCACACTAAAAGGTGGGTTGAAAAAAGAATGTTGTTTCTCAATTTCAGAAAGAATTGGTTCTGGGATATGCATTGCAACTGGTAATCATCGATTGAAACATGCATCAATTAGTAAAACTACTGTTCTAGCCTAACAATTCTGTTAATGTAATGTCGACTTCAAGTTCTATCTACCATTAATCCCTAAGTTTTCAAGTAGATGTAATATTTATCCTCTTAGTTACCAGTACTAGTTCCATCGCTAGGCTTACTCTAATGTTCGACTAATCGAATATCATGCACTGCTAGTCTAACTAGATCACCATTAAGTTCCTCCAATCAAACGTACAAGCATGCCATTAAGTTCAATAACAGAAATTCACTAAACTGAGTTATGAAAACATAAGTATCTCAAACCGTACATTGCAACACAAATCCCCAAACCGAATTAGGGTTTAGCTCCGACAATCCATCTAATAACAATTGAAGTAAAGAGTAACGAAAAATACTAAACTTCTGTTCCGAGGTGCTGCTTTCTTCTCTGCTCTGTGATCTTCAGTAGCCACGACAAAAAAACTATCAAAAGCTTCCTAGGGTTTTTTTCTTTTCTATTTATACTTTTCGATTTGGGCTGGGCTAGCTTGCAGGAATCAAAGTGGCAGTGCCGATCCCCTGCTGAGCGAATCAAGTTTGGTTCAGGCAAGCTCTAAGGTGACTTCTGCAAGGCTTGGGCGAATCAATAGTTGTTCGGGCTGGCTCCAAAGTGACTCGTGCAGTATTTTTCGAGTCAAAGTGGCAGTGTGCAGTGGGACTGGGCGAATTAATTCATATTGGGCGGATCGCTTTTGACTCTCCCGCTGCTTGGGCAAATCACTTTAGCAGTAATAGTCCTTGCTCATTTGACCCTCTAAACTTCGAATTACATCTTGATGAAACTAAGAAGTTGTAGCTCTTAGAATTAGCCTTCAAACAAGATATGGCACGCCTCAATGGGATAAGAAGCATGTGCTCGGAAAGCCTTCGATAACAAATAGGTCAATCTGCCCAGATTTGGTATATATTCGTCCAAATGCGCAATCTATCACACGAAAAATGCAATTAAACAATGAGAATAAATAAAAAGCGGTCTTGGTACACGTGCTATGCGAAACACTACAAAGAAGTAATCTATCACACGAAAAATGCAATTAAACACTGAGAATAAATAACTCGATGGATCGTTTAAATACGCTCCATCAGCAGACGTCATCAAGAGCTTAGCAAATGCCTGGAACGTTGTCTAAGAAGATAAAGATCCAAGAGTTCAAATTTGGCTCCGAAATCTTCAACAAACTTATCAGAATCCAGGAGAAGATTCTGATAATGATCCTTGACGATTTTGGCGGACTGGTGATCTTGAAAAGGAAGGCGGGGGACGCAGCACAGAACATACAGACGATGAGTGAGAGCATGAGCGTACACACAAAGATCAACCACGGTAGCAGGGTATATCCTTTGAGTTGAATACTGGAGTGGTGTGCAGAAGGAGTCAAAACTCATGGAGTTTGATTTAGGACTGATTCGGAGTTCAACTGATGCGCTGCTTGTTGAAGGAACAGTCCGAGCTTGGTAATCAGCCGTGGAAATGCAGTGTCGCGGGCTGCGGAGCATGGATCGAGGCTACCCAGTAGTGACAGAGAGTGTCATTGATTGAGGGGGAGTAGAGACTGACTTTACAGAACTCAGGGTGTCCGCAGTATTGGCGGGAGAGCTAGAAGAGTCGCTCACTGAATATACAGAAACTCTGTTGAAGAGTGTGCTTAAGCATTTCGTGAGCCACATATTGTAATAGAATAGGCTAAGTGGTAAAAGTAAATGAAGGTATGATTGCCAGAGTGTCTGTGCTAAATGATGAGAAAAAGAAACTACCGAGTGTTATCTCGAGGTTGAAAGAATAAGTTTTTTTTTTTTTTTGGGTTGAAAGAATAAGTTAGTCGACTAGAAAGAAAAAAACAAGAAGATGCTTTAGCAAACTGTACAACATTCATCTAGAACTCGACAAGACAAACGATGCTGATATCATTGCAATCAATCTGGCCACATCCAGGCACTGTCCCGCACATAGCAATAACTATAAATCAGGAATGGACCATATCAGTCAAGTGTGCTTCAACTCAACTAACTCCTCGAAGAAAGAAAACTGGTATTTCGACAGCGGATCTTCTGGACACATGACATGAAATAGAATCCTATCTCACAGTTTTTCAACCATGCAGAAACCAAGACGTAACATTTGGAAATGGGTTTGAAAGGAAGAGTCCTTGGGAAGAGAACACTGAAAGTCCACGGGCTACCAAATCTCAAAAACGTGTTGCTCGTAGAAGGACTAACAACGAATCTCATCAGCATCAGCCAACTATGTCACGGTACTCAGCCAACAACTGTTATTCACTAGAGAATGCTGAAGTAATCTCTGCATCATCCTGCTTGCTGACTAAAACTGAAGAAATGAATCTTTGGCATCAAAAGTTGGGACATCTCAATCTGAGGACCTTAAAAAGACTTGCAACTACTCAATTAGTACGTGGTATGCCTGAGATCAAGGAAGAGACGAACACAGTGGAGAATGCCAGATTAGAAAATAGACAAAGGTTCCTCATCCAAAAGTCACTACAATGAACTCCACCAGACCTCTTTAGTTACAACATATGGATCTTATGGGACCAATGGAGGTAGAGAGCTGTGGAAGAAAAAGGTATGCATTTGTGTGTGTGGACGATTACTCTCGTTACTCGATCGAATTTTTATGTGAAAAAGCAAGAGCTGTGAAAGTAGTGGTGGCTTTACTAACACGGCTAGAGCAAGAAAAAGGGTTGAAAGTAGCTATCATTCGAAGTGATCATGGAAAAGAATATGAGAATGAAGCCACGAATGAATTCTGTGGAAAACCGAGGGGTCACCCACAAGTACTCATCACCCATCACTCCTCAGCAAAATGGGATAGTTGAACGAAAGAACAGAACTATACAGGAGATGGCTCGAGTTATGATCCATGCAAAAAAGTTCCTCTAAAGTTCTGGGCAAAAGATATGTACACGTCATGCTATATCATTAATCGAGTGTCAATTAGGATTGTACGAATAAAACTTGCTATGAATTGTGGAAGGAAAAGAAACCCACCGTGAAGAACTTCCATATTTTTTGGAAGTGAATGCTACATTCTTAAAGACCGTGAATACAGGACAAAACTCGATCCAAAAGTGATCCGGGGATATTTCTGGGCTACTCATCAAACAGCAGAGCATATGAGGTCTTCACAACAGAACTGGAACTCTGATTGAATCCATCAACGTTGTCGTGAATGACCCAGAGAGGAGTGCAAACACTCCGAGGATAGAGAAGATTCTGACACTAAAGATCAATATCATTCTCAAAACAGAAGAACAACTGAACAAGAAGCATCAGAGAATGCTCTAGCAGAACCTGACGATTCCCAAATTTCAGACGAGGAGTCTAGAACAGATGCCGATGCAACAGTTGAGAACCCACCAATTATGAAATTTTACAGCGCTGCTGAGATCCAGATTGTGTACAAGTAGTTGCTATAGGACACTCTTGTACCGAGCAATTGCCCACCAAGGACTAGCCTAGTGGTCGTGGTGGTGTATTATAAACTCCATGTCACAGGTTCGATTCCTAGTGGGTGTTAGGGCTGGGGCGCTAACGGAGTGGGTTTTTTTAAAAAAAAAAAAAAAAAATTTTGTGCAGCAAGAACAATGAACAAACAATTTGTTCACCCAGTTCGGCCAACTGCCTACATCTGGGAATGACTGAACTTTAGCCCTTAATCCACTAGTTCTCAAGGTCCCGAGTACAACACGGTACAACGCACGCAACCTATGCTACTCGATCTTTACTAGTACCACAATCAGAACAAGCTCTGACTTCTGTATCACATACCTACACACTTGATTTAATTCAGAATAGCTACACTACTGTTTTCACAGAGTCAGCCTATTTTTATTAAAGCAATGTTACCGTTGATTGCTGTAGCACAACCCTTGTGCCACTAGCTTGTACCGAATCTGTCGGCGTCGCTCCAAGCCTTCTGTTGAGCCGATCGAACCTCTCCACGAGCGCTCTACACTCTAGAATGCTCCCCCTCACTTAGTGACCACCTGTCACTAGCAAGACCTGGCCTCCTGCCAATTGCCCGAGTACCTCCACTAGACAATTGCTCCGCGGCCTCCCTTGATCAACCAACAAGCAGTTGCAGCTCTGAATTGGCTTCCCAGATCAAACACTGATTAGACTCTGCAAGTATCGATCACACTCAGCTTTAATCACCTCAGCTCTGCGCTCACGCTCTGCTCTTGGTGATGATCGAAGCACGGCTCATACACAATCTCCCTCCGTGGTATTCTATTTATACTCTCGGTGTTTTCACTCTCTCAGCTTCGGCCCCTTTGACGCTCTGCTAAGCCTCCTTTAAATAGGAACCCCAAGTTCCATCAATATCATTTTTTGGGAATTTCTCCCAATCATTAATATCTCCTAATTTGTAGGAGATTAGATTTGATTTGAAAATCTAATCTCCCACAAACAAATCTTCACCCTGGGAAGGAATCAACACTAGGATATTCTCTACTGAATATTTAGAAGCTCCCCGTAAGCTTTGCTCTTCATGATGGACCGTTGAAAGCAATCTCCGAATGGGCGCTGATCTTCTGCTACAGCTCCATGCTCCAGGATCTGCTATAGCAACAGCTTGTTCACGTGCTGATTTTGTCAATTGAATGCCATACTGCATCATCAATCTCCCCCTTGGCATTTTGACAAAACCCTTAGCACGGACATCTCCGATGAAAAGCAATATTAAAACAGTAACTGTTCAAGTCACAATTAGCCACATTCAGCCTTTAAGTCATTAGCCACGCAGGACTTTAAAAAAAAAAAACATACGCTTTCTTCCTTCTCCCCCTTTTTGTCATAAATCCACATCAGTCTTCTTCGGCCGGGCGATCACCTCCCACCTCTGGGTACTCAAGGTCCTTGAGCAAACCTCTGATCTGAGTTCTTCTGACATTGATTCTTTTTGCTTCAGCAGCCAACACATTCAGCTCAGACTTCAAGTGACTCACAATCCGGGCTTTGAGGGCTGCGTGAATTGCTGGGGCAGGAGGATGTGCTTCCTCCAGAGGGGACGGATCTGATGGGGAAACTAGTAGTGCGTCCTCTTGGGCAATGTCAACAACATGTTTTCCTTTGAAGAGCTTGTGATCTACTATAAAAACTTCCAGCTCTTATGATATACCTTCAGTAATCTCCCCTAACTCCGGATGCTAAGAAATCATCAATAGATGAGGGATGGCAGCACAATGGATTTGCTCGAGGTTGTATTGCCAGCATGAGCAGCAATTTGTGGGAACATCACACTTCCCAAGCTAAATCTTCTTCTTTTCCCAATTGAGTGTAGAAAGTTAGCAAAGGGTCTGCTAACCTTTCCCCTATGAGAGCTGGGAATCCAGTTGCTAATGCCTAAGTTGTACAGCAGTGCATTCTTGGAGGTGAATTCAGCAGCACTGAGAATGGGTCCTCCCCATGACATGCATACTCCTCCAGTGAGCATCTTGGCCAACACCTCTCGACTTACATTTGTAGGCGCCCCGGACTCATTGTCAATTCCCAGAAAATCATTTATCTTTTTAGGGATAATTACTACCTTCTTACCCCGCACCCAACTCTTTCCATAATCAGTTCCTTCTTCATCCCCAAATTTTTCTTCCATGTTGACTACAAATTCCCTGACTAACGGTATACTGAATCTGTAAGGGAAAGTCAGGGACTTCAGTAGATTTACCTCAGTCAGGAGCTGGATGATCACTGCCGATTTGTATCTGTCAGGGTCCAGTCTCTTCTCTGGAACAATGGTCTTCCTCTCCACAATACCCCATTGATCGCGCGTCGTTGTGCGCGTCAAATATAATCCTTCCTCTTCCACTCAGTACAGCGGTTAAGTAAGGGTCGATCTCCACAGGGAGCAAGTAGTTCGGTTCTAGCCAGTGACCTACACTTACGAAGATTGGGGGGGTGAGTGATGGGTTTGCGCAGTGCGCAAGTAACAGTTGTAAAACGCAGGAATTTGCACTAGACGTGCGCAGGCAGTAGAGATCAGATACTATGACTATGAGAAGTATTGGGCAGACAATCCTCTATGAGTGCATTCCTTATCACTGACTCTAATATGTCTATAGCTTGATTTCACTTGGATTAGTGTCCGGTCAAGGCTTCCTAACACGTGCGCATGTTCCGTTCAAAGTTCATGTGCTATTAATCTCTAGAACTAGACTAAAACAGCTACGAATCCGTTCAAGGTAGCAACTGATCACCCTAGCTCGTTACTCCTAGTTGTCACCGTCAAGCTATCAACTAGTTTAACATATGACGAACAAGCAACAAGAGTAAGATTGCGGTTCAAGGCTTCCCCTACTCATGCAACTAGCTGTCTCCGTATGCACAGAGTTTAATACAAGTAAGCAGACTATGCATTATGCTCAAGTCTCAAAAGAAATACATCATAGATTCATGCCCAACCAACACTAAGCGTTTAGCTAGACATGCTAGTGATAAACATCATAGAATAGTAAATAATAACTAATGTATCTGAGAAACAAGTAGCAAACAGTGCATGCAGTATGTCTCTCGGCTGGCGCAAGTCCTCTCAACAAGCCCGTGTGTTTTCCAGTTTGCCGCTCTGTGTGTCTCTGATGATGATCGTCTCTTCCTCTTATTGTTCTGAAACCCTAGACCTCCTCCCCTTTATATACTGCTCGAGAGGTCCATCCTTGGCAACTTCCAAATCTGGTCATGTCGGGATTATGAAATACTGGACTCTGCGCCTGGCGCACGGCGTACTGCTTAGCGCATTGGTCGGCGCAACTCTGCTGTGTCTCGCCATTTCTTCTGTTTGCGCCGCTAGCTCCGCAGGCTGTGTGCTGCGCGTCCTAAACGCTGCCTGTTAGCGCGTATCCGGCTTAGGCCCTTGTTTTTCCCTGAAATACAAAAACACTGGAAACCAGTAATCTTGTACATAAAATAATGCGAACAAGCATAGGGTTATGATCTAAATAATGCGTATAAATAGGCTCTATCACCCATGATTGAGAGACATGGTTGTTTCGAAACCAAATGCCTCCTATAGTGATCCCTTCTCCTTGCTCCTGAAGGGTAGCTTATACTGCTTCCGAGAGGGTTCTCCATCCTTATCACTTGATGTTTCTTCATCACTGGAGTCCGAAATGATGATGGGGGCTTTTCCTTTGTCAAGTTTTGGTGGGGGTGATGCTTCAGCAGCTGCTGATTCAGAAGACTCCTCATTCCAAAATTCAGGATCTTCATTTGAGCCTGGAGTGTGCACTACTACTTTGCTTGGCTCCTCCTCGACAACCTGAGATGCTGTAGCAACCTCTGGAGCTTGTTCCACAGTGGGAGCAAGGTCTTCAACATTTGGGGAGGGTTCTGCCAATGGTGCTGTAGCAACTCTAGGAGCATCAGTCTGCTCTACTCTCCTCCTCTTTGACGAAGTACTCTCTGAGTGAGGCGATCTCCGGGACTTAGGGTGCTGTGGGGATTGCCAGACAACTATGTCCAGACACGGTTCAGATGCATTGTGCACTTGCTCCGTTGTAGCAACCTAAGTTTTCCGGCTCCCCTTAGCTTGGTGAGAGACGCCTAGGTTCTTCTTCAGTCCGCGAGTTTTCACCATTGTTAATCAGAGCAGTAAAAAGAAAAACACGGAATCTGGCTTGATGAGGATTGACAAGGCTTTTTGGAAGTGCCCTAGAAATTCAATTTTCCTCCATATTTCTACTTCACGTGCCCCCTTTTTTTCGAACAACGTATTTTGGCACAAGGTCGTGTCTGGATCAAGTTGCTATAGAAACTCAACCTTTTATTATTGCACAAATAAAAGAGGGGTAAACAAGACTCTTTTGTGCGCAAAACGAGGTCAGATTTTATTATTGCACAAATATATGTAGATGATATTATTTTTGGATCAAGTTCGCAGAGAATGGTGAAGCAGTTTGTGAAGGAAATGCAAATAGAGTTTCAAATGAGTGTCTAGTGGCAAAAGGGACGTCAAACCTCTCTCAGCGACTAGGGTTCGATTCCTGATGGGGCCAGAGCAGGGGCTCTGGTGGGAACAATTTGGTCTGCACGTCTCACAAAAAGAAGATGCCATTTTATCTCACAAAGCAAGGGAACAATTTGGTAAAAAAGTTTGGAATGGACACAACAAGTCACAAACGTTCTCCTGCTGCAACTTACACTAAAGCCACCAAAGATGAAACTGGAATTGCAGTGGATCAAACATTATACCGAAGCATGAGTGGAAGTCTTCCATATCTTACTGCTAGCCGGCCTGATATATCCTTTGCAGTAGGAGTTTATGCCAGATATTAGTCTTGCCTAAAGGTGAGCCATATGCAACTTGTTAAAAGAATCATCAGATATGTCGGAGGGACCACCAACTATGGTATACAAGGGACACAAGTGTAGAACTTGTTGGGTACTGCGACGCTGACTGGGCAGGATGAGAAAAAAAGAAGAAGAGTATCTTTGGTGTGTTTCTTCTTTGGTAACAATCTAGTATCCTGGTTCAGCAAGAAGCAGAATAGTATTTCTCCATCTACTGCAGAAGCTGAGTATATTGCTACTGGAAGCTGCTGTGCATAGTTATTATGGATGAAAACAATGCTGAGTATATATGGGATTCTTTTTTTTTTTTTGAAATATATTTTATTAAAAAGGACTCAAAGAGCCTGAGTCATGGCAAATACAGAAATGCTGAAAAAAGCAGTACACCATGACAATTTACTGCGACAATATGAGTGCTATTAGCATTAGCAAGAATCCGGTGCAACACTCTAGTACTAAACACGTTGACATCAGACACCTAGTAGAGACTCAGACTATTGTCCTCAAGCATGTAGCTACTGAGAAGCAGCTAGCTGATATTTTCAGAAAGCCCTTGGATGGAGCTAGGTTCTAGGAACTTAGAGCATCCTTGGGTGTGTTTGTAGTTTATGAATGAGCTGACAGTAGACTCAAGCATCTCCCAAATGACAAAAAGGGGGAGATGAATGCCATAAGTAGAACAGTTATCTAGTATAGATAGAATTATCTTTTTTTTTTAATGAATGCCCTTTTTATTAAAAGGATCCAAAAAGCCTGGATCATGGCGAAAACAAAAGAGGTTGAGCTTGATCTTCAAGTGCCAGTTGGACAACATTCCAACTTGAAAACACCGAACAGATTATACACCCAGCTCAACCTAAATGACAATAAAAGGCGTCGTTGGCACCTGGAAATAACACTGAAAAGTGGAGAACCAAGACAAATGGCTGAACCCACAGAATGGATTTTAAACAAATGTCTACATAAAAAGAAGGTCCATACCCTTATAAGCCAAAAGATAATAGTATCAAGGACTTGATTCATGCCCAAACTACCAAAAGGATCAACCTCAAGGCCAATTCTCTTCAAAATTAGAGCTATATACACTGAGCCAAAATTGCAGAAAGGGAAGGGAGGCTGCAACACTAAAAAGCAGAGCCTAAAGCTTAGGAAGGCCCATGACCACCATATATTCAAATGGAAATAAAGAGGGTCCATTGAACGCCGGTTGACAGCAGCCAACTCAGAAACGTAAATCAATATAGCAGTTAAAATTGGCAACAAAGAACAGAGAGGGAAGAGGAGGATCATGAACCTCACCAAGAAGCAAGCAGAGTTACATAGCCAAGTCATCTCTGAAGTTGTATTGTAGCTCATTCCTTTTCCTAGATAAATAATTATCATCCTGTGTTTTTGTAGCCCTCCAATCAATCACAGGACCTCCATTAACTGATTTTTCTTCAGAATTTGGGCAGAATGCAGGGAGCTGTAGCATATCTTGCTGAATGCTTCTTTGCGCTGCCTTGGGGAGCCGGAAAAAGTCAGATTCCTCCATGGCATTTGGACAGGTAAAGGCAAGGCAAATGACTGTCTGACAGATGTAGGTTGGAATGCGCCGTAGCTGCAGAATTCCTAGCTGATCAAGCAGGTATCTAGCCTTGTGAACAAGGTTCCATGGCACAGCTTTCAGGTTACTTTTGGTAGCATAGAACATATTGAAATGAGAACTTTGGATCACTGCTGTGGATATGAGGTGGCGTTCAGCAACAAGAAGGACTTGTTGTATAAAATTCAGTAACACTTCTCCTGAGTAACAATTCTCTATCTGCATTTTAACAGCAAGAAGAAATTTCCCATGCTGATTTCTGAAAAGTGCAGTCCCTGAGTCATCCAAAATATGAATATCTAGGCAAGTACCTTGAACCTCATAATTCCATATTTTCCAGCGCCCTGAGATGAGAGATTTGTGAACCGTCTGGATATCAAAGAAAAATAAAGCATGTCTAGTATTCTTGTCGTCCCATTGAAACCCAGGGATTAGAGAAACTAAGACGCGAGCCCAGTGATAAAGCTTATCAACCAGGTTAGCGCATTTAGTACCCTCATGTAGGTAATTATTTCTAGCCCTCCAAATTTCCAATAGACCATAACAAGCCATACCAAATTTAAAACAGGAGAAGGCATTCCGTTTCTGCACAGGATTAGCCCAATAACGAATAAAGGATGTCAGCGACAATGTCTAGCACAAATAAAAGCATCTGCCAACGTACGCCACATAGTCTTAGCCCAGATTCCATTAAAGAAAATATGGGATTCAGATTCTTCACTTCGAAAGCAGCAAATACAGCGCGAAGTTATGGGAATACCAATTCTGCGGATATTTGCATCAGTTGGAAGGCCACGAAGAAATAAACGCCACATAAACAGAGTGATTTTTGGTGGAAGCCATTGCTGCCAGATTGCTTTTGCCCAGCCAAGAGATAAATGTTTCGTATTATAGGTTTCAATAAAATTCTTAATAGAGAACAAACCTGATGCATGATCTGACCAAATAAGCTTTGCTACGCTATCCTTCAATTTAAAATCATTGTAATAGTTGTAACCATTCCTCGGGAGGGCGGACAGAAACAAAAACTTGCGAGAATGATTCTCAAGAATCTGTTTAATGGACTGACCGTGCATATCACTTAGGCAGCGAATACCAAAATGCCAGTACAGCCTCTCAATCTTCATGGATCCATTTCCAACGTCCCAAATCGATTTATTTCTCAGATAAATAATCAGATGATTAATAGCATTCCATAGAGGTGATCCATTTTTTCCAATAAGAAAACGCGATTTAGCATGACGGGCCCAAAGACTTCCTTGTTGCAGATACCCCATGCAAGTTTGCCGTGAAAAGCAAGCATATTATCAGCCAAGCTTCTGATTCCTAACCAATTCATAACGAATCCAGTGGAATTTCTTAGTTGTTCCCTGATCCCATAGGAAATTAGCAATAAGGCTTTCTACCTTTTTGAGAACACCTTTCGGAATAGGGAGAGCAGCCAAGACATGGAAACTCATAGAACTCAGCACTGATTGGATTAAAGTCACCCGTCCTCCCATCGATAGAAGGTTTTTTGTCCAGCCACCAATTGTCTTACGCAATTTATCAAGAATGTTCTCAAAATATATCTTCTTAACTCTGCCTTGCATTAGTGGAGCTCCAAGATACTTTGTGGGCAGATTTGTTTCGACAAATTGGGTCATGGCTAAGATTTGTGCCTTCTTGTCCTCACTGGTATTTTTACCAAAGATTATCTGACTTTTAGCGGGGTTGAGGATCTGTCCAGATAATTTGCAAAAATTATTGAGAATCGAGGTGAGAATTTCAATAGACTGGGAGCAGTCCCTTGTAAAGATCAAATATCATCCGCAAATAGAAGATGGTTAACCCGAAGAGCCCCCCCTCTTCGTGCTATAGGGCTGCATTGCTCCTGTATTAACAGCATTGTTAATAGCTTTAGACAGCCATTCCATAGCAATAACAAATAGAGTTGGCGACAGAGGGTCTCCTTGTCGAACCCCACAACTGGATTTAAAGAAATCATATTGTCTACCTTCCCAGCAAACCGAATACCAGTTGTTAGAAATACACCGGAAAATCAGATCACATAAAGGTTCTTGAAAGCCTAGCCTCCGTAGGACATGCATAATAAAAGACCAAGATAGGCGATCATAAGCCTTGGACATATCCAGTTTAATTAACAAATTCCCATTTGTTCCAGGTTTGTGTATACTATGAGCAAGGTCATGAGCTAGAGCAAGATTTGCATGGATATTTCTGCCTTTAATAAATCCAGCTTGTTCCTCACTGATAATAGACGGAAGAATTCCACTAAGACGCTTGTTCAGAATGCTAGAAAAGACCTTACGGCTCACATTGCATAAGCTGATAGGTCTAAGTTGATCAATACAGGTTGCATTGGCAATTTTTGGTATGAGAGACAGAGCTGTCGACGACCAAGAAGTTGGTAGATGAAAGCCTTTGAAGAAACCTTGTACCGCTTTACTGAAATCCTCTTCAATCAAATACCAAAATTTTAAGTAAAAGGGAACACTGAAACCTTCCGGACCTGGGGCCCCGTTGATATTCATAACACGAATTGTGTCAAGGATTTCTTCGTTTTGCGGGATAGCTATGAAGTTGTTGTTGTTTTTTTTTTTTAATAAAAGAATTACTTTATTAATTTGGGGCTCAAAAAGCCTGAGCCGTGGCCAAAACAATAGAGAACCTCAAAAAGCCTAGCTAGGAAAGCAAAAGGAAAGATTAAGCAAGAATGGCCTAAAAAAGAACCTAACCAAAGCCATTTTGGCCAATCAGAAATCAAAATTGCAGTCCTCAAACTCTGGTTGAGCATAGCCAACACAAACAGAAAGAGGACAGAGAAACTAAACAAGCCAAAATGGTCAAAAAGCATGGCAAAACCCATCTCCTTCAAGCCAAGAAAAAGAGACAAGGAAATCTTCAGAAAACAAAGGAACCTAGGGCTGGGGAGCCTCTCCTCAAGACTGAGAATGGAGCAGCAAACCTCTTTCACAAGACCTTCCATATAAGAATGATATTCCTAAGCCAAAACACAGGAATCATCTCTAGCCAAATGATCAAAGAAGGAGGAAGTCTCACTGTCAGGAACTTCAGGAGGAACTCCAACTGCATCCTCTCTACCCTCCACACCAGCAAAAATAGGGTAGAAGAAACTCAACTGCAAACTGTCCGCACAGATACTCCGCTGAACTGCTTTAGGAAGCCGAGACTTACTAGTCTCCATAACCACATTAGAAGAAGTATAAGCTAAGGCTAATGCCGCATGATTAATAGCTACACTAATTCTTTGCATCTTCTGCACTCTAAACTCCGTAACAAGGAGCTTAAAATCATTGGAGTAACGCCACGGGAATCTGGTTCTAGTTATCCCGTCAAAGAAAACCATATCCGGATGAGAACTCTGGATTAACTTAACCTGAATTCGACGATCTATCGCTGCTTTGAGACAACACCTTATCCAAGTCAAAACCTCCTCCAAAGGCTGAGATTTATCAATCTCATTCACTACTGCCAGCTCCAAAACTCCCAAATTAGATCTAATGATGGCTGCCCCTTTAACATAATGCCCTTTATCAATAAGAGCAAAATCCATACAAGAGCCTGACAATCCAGGGTTCCACCTCTTCCAGGAGCCAAAACACCTATCCCTCAACACCCTTCCAAGACCGAAGGCCATGGTGATGGATCGCCTAGAGTGCAAATCACCTCCACCTGGAATCTGCTCACTAATAATCTGCGCCCACTCTATCATCTTCTTGAACATATCAACAACTTTGTCACTGTGGAGGACACTATTTCTCATCTTCCAAATAACCAATAGACCAGACATGCCAATGCTGGCTCTGAAATGACTTGCAAAGACTTCCTTTTTATCTATCAGCAGCCAGTCCCGTTCAAAAACCAGCCTGTTTTGAGGACAAGCTATCTTAAAAATGGGGGAAAGCCAATTCCATAACCTTTTGGCCCAAATACCTTGAAAAAATAAATGATCGAGAGATTCCTCAGAGTTTCCACAACATAAGCAACGGGAAACTAGAGGAATACCAATATGTTTAACATTAGAATCAAGAGGCAAACCATCCAGAAAGAAACGCCACATAAACGAACTAACCGGAGGAGGCAGCCACTTTGACCAAACAACTTTAGACCAAGACATAATAGGATGAAGCGTCTCAAAGGACTGTAAAAATTTTTTAATTGTAAACTGACCTGAAGCATTCCTTTTCCACAGCAGCTTCTCTTTTCCATTATCCCAGCAAAGGTTTTTGTAGTAGTCTCTAGCAAAAGAAGGAAAGGAGATCAATAAACTAGTGTTGATAGCCACATTTTCTAAAGCCTCCTTCACTGTCAAATTTTTTACATCCCAGGGACAGCTCACTCCAAAATGCCAACAGAGACGATCCATACTCATACTGCCATCTCCAACATCCCACAAAGAATCTTTTCTGAGGCTGGAAATCAAGTGACTAACAGCATTCCAAATATTCGAACCTGAAATTCACTCCTGAAATCTCGACTTGGAGTATCAGGCCCATAAAGATTCTTGTTTAAGGAGTTCCCAAGCCAACTTACCATGGAAGGCCAACATGTTATCTTCAAGAGATCTAATTCCCAATCCCCCTTTCTCTTTCGGCCTACAAATAAGTTTATATCTGACCCAGTGATGTCTTTTATTAGGTCCCTGGTCCCACAAAAAATTTGCGATTAAGCTCTCCATCCTCTGAAGAACAGTAACTGGAACTGGGAGAACACCAATAGTATGAAAAGCGGTAGAAGCTAGAGCTGACTGCACTAGGGTTAATCGACCTGCCATAGAAAGGAGATTCCTCATCCAGCCTGCAATACGATTCCTGAGCTTAGTGATCAAGTCTTCAAATAAACTGATACGATTTCTACCTTTGAATAAGGGAACTCCCAAATATCTGACTGGCATGCTCCCTTTTGCAAACTGAGTGAGGCCGCGGACAAAGAGTTTATGAGCCTCTGTTGTGAATTTTCCAAAGAACATTAAACTTTTAGCTGGGTTTAAAACCTGACCCGAAAAACTGCAAAATTGTTGTAAGATTTACAGAAGAGCTTTCAAGGAAGAAGAGTCAGCTCTAGTGAAGATCAGAACATCGTCTGCAAAAAACAGATGATTCACCTTCACAGCATTTCTTTTGGTCTTATAAGCCTTCATACTCCCTCCCTTAACTGCCGTATTGATTGCTTTGGAAAGCCATTCCATCACCAAAATAAAAAGAGAAGGAGAGAGGGGGTCCCCCTGCCGGACACCTCTCACGGATTTGAAATAGCCAAAAGATTCCCCTTTCCAAGCTACCTTGTAATAATTGTTAGAAATCCCTCTAAAAATCAGGTCACACCACTGATCGCAAAAACCATAAGCTTTCAAAACCCTCAGTAAAAAAGGCCAGGAAATTCTATCGTAGGCCTTAGACATATCAAGCTTAATGATAAGATTACCTGGGGAGCCTTTTTTATCCAGATCATGGACAAGATCATGGGCTAAGGCAATATTAGAGTGGATACTTCTCCCCTGAACGAACCCCGCTTGTTCTTCACCCACCATACCTGGAAGGAGCATACCAAGTCTATCATTCAGAACTTTCATAATAACTTTGTGGTTAACATTACAAAGACTGATAGGTCTTAAATCGGAAATCCTCTTGGAATCTGAAGATTTAGGAATTAAACTCAACAATGTAGCAGTCCAGGCTTGAGGTAGTTGTAACCCTTGGAAAAAACCTTTAATACCTTCCATAAAATCTGCTTTTATCAGACCCCAAAACTTAATATAAAACCGAGCCGAGAACCCATCTGGTCCAGGAGCACTGTCTTGACACATACCAGAAATAGCAGAGAAAACCTCTTGTTCATCTGGGCAAGCAATCAGTAAGGTATTCGTGTCCTCTTTGATGATCTTGTCAAACAAGCCCATATCATAATTCTGAGGGGGAAGGGAACCGCCTGCAAACAGATCCGAGTAATACTCAGCAGCAGCGAGACCAATCACCTTTTTATCCGTAGTATAGGAACCATCCGACTGTTGAAGGGGCAAACTAGTCTTACTTTTATTTATTTTCATGGCTGCATGGAAGAAGGCCGTGTTTCTGTCTCCTTCTTTAATCCACAAGGTACGAGCCTTTTGTCTAGCCAATTCTGCCTGGTGACATAATACATCCTCCAGTTTCAACTTAACCTCTCTGGCCGTCTGCTCGTCCCAAGAACTTTGAATCTGCTGTTCCAAGAACTCAATAGTTGCTATCAGACACTTCTCCTTTTGCTGAAGAATGCCAAAAACTTCCCAGTTCCAAAGCCGCAAAATGCCCCTCAGCTTTTTAAGCTTCATAGAAAAATTAATAAGGGGGGTTTTTATGGAGGTTCCCATCCCAAGCATTGGTCACCAGACTGTCAAAAGCCTGATGGGACTCCCACATCTTTAGATAATGAAATCTACCCTTTCTTCTGTCTTCTATTGATTTTTCAACAAGTAAAGGACAGTGATCGGACTGACAACGAGCTAGGTGGGTGACAACCGGCAGATCAAAAACTGAAATGAAGTGGCCATTTACCAGAAATCTATCCAGCCTTTTCCAAATACAACTGTCCCCTTCCTAGTTATTCGACCAAGCAAACGGGTTCCTTTTATCCTCAGGAATGACTATATTGAGTAATTCCATATCCGATAGATTAGGAGGAGGCATGTACCCACTGAAGAGATGTTTGTAATAATGGACGTCAGCATCTCCAATTTCCTTTCCACTGCAAGTCGTTGTTCCATCTTCACGGTGTAAGGTCATACGTGCATTATTTCTTCTAGCTTTGATGGCTGTATGGAAAAAGGTAGTATTTCGGTCCCCATCTTTGATCCAAGAAACTCTTGCTTTGTCCTTAGTCATAGCCTCTTTTTGGCTTAGAACATCATCTAACTGTGTCTTTAGTTTCCTAAGCCTTTGGTTGGACTCCTCACTCCACAATTCCTGTAGGGACCCTTCAGTAAAAGAGATATCATCAAGAAGTGCTTTTTCTTTCTTCCGCAGATCACCAAAAACCTCCCAGTTCCAAATTTTAATCATCTTCCTAAGTCTTTGCAATTTTGCAGCAAAATTACGAAGGGGATTGTCATGCAGCTTCCACAAACTATCTTAGGATAGAATTATCTCAGGATCATTTATAGATGTAGTTTTGTTTTTAGTTTTGTCAAAATGCCAACGGGGAGATTGTTGAGGATATGGCATCCTTGAGAAAACTGCTCAAGTGACTGCTGAAGTAGTCCCTGGAGATCGGTGGATGGAACAGAATCTGAAGACTAACAAAACAACAACAACAAAGAGGCAGAGTCTGCTTCACCAATCCCTGAAGATCTGAAGCTGAGACACTATTTGAAGACTGGCGAGAGACAGCTTTAAAGGAACAGAGTCTGCTTCAGCACTCCGTGATGAGAGCTACAGTAGAATTCTAGCATTGCACGGTGAGGCTCTGGTATGATCCGAATGACATTGAGGAAGCTCAGAAAGGTATGCAGACGTCATCAAGAGCTCAGTAAATGCCAGCACCTGGACGCAGCACAGAACATACAGATGATCAGTGAGAGCACGAGCGTACACACAGAGATCAACGGTAGCAGGGTATATCCTTTGAGTTGAAGACTGAAGTTGTGTGCAGAAGGAATCAGAATCGTGGACTTTGATTCAGGACTGATTCAGAGTTCAATTGGAGCACTGCTCGTTGAAGGAACACTCATAGCTCGGTAATTAGCTGCGGACAGGCAGTGTCGCGGGCTGCATAGCATTGATTGAGGCTACCTAGTAGTGATGGAGAGTGTCATTGATTGAGTTTGCAGAACAAAGGGTGTCCAACTTATTTGCAGGAGAGCTAGAAGAGTCGGTGACTGAAGATAGAGAAATTCTACTAAAGAGTGTGCTTAAGCATTCCGTGAGCCACATATTGTAATAAAATAGGCTAAGTCTGAGAGTCAGAGCTGTAGCTATTTATTGCTGAGAGTGTGTAGGCTGCACTGAGAGAATCTGTGAGTTCAGATTGCTAGCTAGTCTAGGAGATTATACTGCGCGTTAGATTTCGGCCAGGTGAGAAGTAGAGGTGTGAGTTCTTGTACTTCGAACTGAGATAGTGGAATCTTGAGGATCGGAGCATCCTCCCCAGACACAGGCAAGTTACCGAACTGGGTGAACAAACACTGTGTCTTTCTTATTCCGACTGAAGAGTAATTTTGCTGAAAGATACAGAGAGTGCTTTAGTAGAAACTGTAACTCCGCATCAGCAACACATTAGAATTTCATAATCCACCCCTAGATTCCTGGAAGATTCTGCGATCTTGTTTCTTAAAACAAATCTTCTTCATCCACGCCTCTGATCTCAGGTCAATTGGGACCCTCTTTGGCCTTTTCTACGCCGGTAGTCAACATCATATTAAAACGGTTTTTTCAGAGACGATTGACTTTTCGTTAACTTTCTCTCTCTAGGCGATTTTGGCGATTTTTAGGTTTTCCTCCGGCGATTGCCGCTCGTCCTCCTCCGCCCGTCATGGGCTCCCCTGTCATGGGTCCTCCCACCCTGTCCAACTCGAAGCCGCCTGATTTAAACTCTCCCGTTGGCTCGCCTATAGTCCCCGGCAACCCTACCCCTGCTTTGGGACCTTCCTTCGCGGCGATTGCTGCCACTGCTCGACCAAAGTTAAGGCCGCGGTTTGCCCCTATTTCCCTTCCCACTAGACAGGTTGGGTCGAAGGATGGCCGCCCGGCTATTAGTTTTACTGGCTCTGAGATTGGGGCTGGAGCTAAACGATTTCAATTCTCTCTGATAGCCAAATTCACAGTTGGCCGTCCTAGTATTGGGGACATTCAGAAGGCTTTTCAAACTAATTGGGAATTGAAGGGCAGGGCGACCTTGAGCGAGATTTGGGACGCTCGCCACGTTCTTATTATCCTAGACTCAGAGGCGGATGTCAGGACTTCCCTAGCATCTCCGCTAAATAAGGTTGGCCATGCTTTTTTTCGTTTATTCCGTTGGACCCTTGATTACAACCCCAAGAAAGAATCTACTGTCACTACGGTCTGGATCCGATTACCGAATCTGCCCTTGCCTTTATATGACAGCGCTTTTGTTGAAGCTATTGTTTCTACCTTTGGATATTTTGTATCAGTTGATGAGCGAACCAAAGCTTGTGTGTCTTTACAATATGCTCGTGCGTGCGTTGAGCTAGACGTCACGAAACCTATTCCTGATGCGGTATGGATTTCGATGCCAGAGAACCAAGGTTTTTGGCAATCTATTGTTGAAACTAGCTTGGCTTACTGCAGCAAATGTAAAGTTCATGGTCATTCCTTGTCAGGCTGTAGGCGGATCAAGCAGAGTTCCAGTATACCTTCACAGCAGGGTTTAAATTTAAAACAAAAATCTCCCAGCTACAATAATTCTTCCAAGAATGGGGAGAATATTATTTCAAAAGATAAATCTGCTGTGGTCCGTAATTCTAATAAAGGGAAGGAGGTGGTTATATTAGCTCTGGTGAAGCTCCTCCCACTGGAGGTAACCGGGGTGATGGTGCTTCCGGTATAGATGGTGATCCCTCCAATTCGGGTATTATCGGTGAAGCTGATCCTACTGCTGTCAAGGATATTTCAGATGGCAGGGATGACTCCTCTAATCAAATCCCTCTCCTAGTGGAATCTTTTAATAAGGATAGTGAGAATGTTTCTGGTGCTCATGTCCCTAATGATTTTTCTGGTGCCGAACTGCGTCGCAGGAAGCAAAATCAGAATGAGGTGGTCTTCCGTGAAGAGCTGGGTGTTCTAGTGCAACCAGGTGCCTTGGCTCATTATAATAAAATTCAGAAAAGAGCTGGTTCTTCTATCCGGGGTGAGAGGAAGCTTTCTGATGCTCTTCAGGACTGCATTATCCCAGGCAGCAAGCACTGCCCTTCAAAGGATCCCCAATGATCAGTGGTCTTTGTTGGAATGCCAGGGGTATCTCCAATCGAGGTACCATTTTCTATTTAAAATCTATTCTGTCTAAGCATGACATCTCTTTTTGTGCAATTTTGGAACCTAAAGCGCAGGGGAATAAAATTTTTCCTATTGCTCGGAAGCTTGGTCTCCCCAATTTTCTGCAAGGCACTCCAACTAACAAGCACATTTGGATTTTTTGGAAAGAGTCTATCTCAGTTGTCATTCAGCATATCAGTCCACAACATATAACCTGTATCGTCACTCAGAACCTTTCCAATATCTCAATCACTTGTTCGGTAGTTTATGCTTCTTACAAAGCAGTCAACAGGGTTCAGCTGTGGTCCGATCTTACTACGGAAAATGCCTCTATCTGTCAACCCTGGATTCTGATGGGAGACTTTAATGCCGTAACTCATGCGGATGAAAAAAAAAAGGGTGGTCGCTTATTTGGTACGAAATCCTCAACAGATTTCAGCAATTTTATCATGGGAAATGATTTTCTGATGTCGGCTTTGTGGGTAATAAATTCACTTGGTGTAACAGTCAAGCTGGTAGAAGATGCATATGGATGAGGCTGGATAGGGTGCTGGTCAACGGCTTGGCCACGCTTTCTTTCCCTGAGTTGCGAGTTCTTCACCTGCCTCGTGTTCAATCGGATCATTGCCCTTTGCTTGTGACTTTCAGTAAAAGGGACCACTCACATAGTTTTTTCTCGTTTAACCCTGCTTGGGTCAATCACAGTGAGTTCCAATCGGTCGTCCGGGATTCTTGGGCTGAGAGAGGTCACGATGATCCTATGTTAAACTGTTTTTTGAAGTTGAAGAGATTAAGGAGTGTGCTCCAGAGCTGGAACTGGAATGTTTATGGTGACTTAGTAAAAGATTAGAAGCCACTGAGCTACATTTACAGTCGCAATGGTCTCTGGAGGGTGAGAAAGCTCTTATCTTTTTACAGAGTCGCCTCACAAAGGCCCTTGATGACCGACAAATATTTCTAGATGTGAAATCTCATGTAGGGTGGCTTCAGGAGGGGGAGAGAAATAGCAAGCTTTTTCACGCTGCTATCAAGGTTAGGCGATCTTTTAATAATTTTAAAGTTACTCTTCCGTCTGGTATGGTCTCGGATAACAGAGAAGTGATTGGTTCTCTAGCTGTTGGTTTTTTTAAGGATCTTTTGGGTGGTTTCTCTGCTGTTCCGGATGCTAGTTATTTTGATGATATTCAACCCATAATCTCCCAAGCTGAAAATGACAGATTGAGTTGTAATCCTTCTGCTGATGAGATCTGGGCTGCGGTTTCCAGTCTGCCGAAAAACAATGCCCCTGGACCAGATGGTTTTACGGGCGTTTTTTTTCCAGTCTTGTTGGCCTATCATTGGTGCGGATAATATTGAGACAGTTCAGCACTTTTTCAAGGGTTTTAGTTTTGCCAAAGGTATTTCTTCTACAGTTCTAACCCTTATTCCTAAGGTGAAAAATGCTACCTCCTTGGACCAGACGAGACCTATAAGCCTCTGCAATTTCCTCCACAAAATTGTTTCCAAGGTTTTAAATGATCGGGTTCGCCCTTTATTAGACAAAATTATCAGTTTGGAGCAATCCGGTTTCATTCCTGGCAGGTCTATCCAGCAATGCATTGCTCTGGCGCACGACCTTGCGTCTGACATACATAAGAAAGTACATGGTGGTAACGTTATGGTGAAGCTTGATATGGCAAAGGCTTATGACAGACTTTCATGGCATTTCTTACTTAGGGGAATGAAGGCTTTGGGTTTTAGTGAGCAGTGGTGCGACCTAATCTATCGCAATATCAGTAATTGTTGGTATTCTATTCGGATCAGAGGAAAGCTTTTTGGTCATTTTAAATCCAATAGGGGATTGAGACAAGGTGACCCCCTCTCGCCAAGTTTATTTATCATCGCCATGGAATTTCTTTCTCGAAAGCTAAACCTAGCTGGAAAACCAGGTGGTGGTATTATGCCTTATTGGTCTTCTCAGAAGGCTTTGGAGATAAATCATATTCTTTATGCTGATGATGTTTTGGCTTTTACGAATGGAGGGAGGACTTCTTTCTTTAATTTTCTGGATGTCATGAATGTCTTTTGCAGCATTTCAGGCCAGCAACTTCATGCTTCAAAGTGTAAAATCTTTTTCTCTAAAATAATTAAAGATGAGAGGAAAGACCATCTTCTCCGCATGTCTGGATTTTCACAAGGTTTTTTTCCAGTTCCCTATCTTGGTGTGCCTCTCTTCAGTGGTCAGCCCAAGCTATCATATTTTCATGATATGGTTGACAAAATAAAGTATCGTCTTTCTGGGTGGATGAAGAATTTTCTCTCCATGGCGGGTCGGCTTACTTTATTTAAATCAGTTCTTCAGTCCATCCCCATCCATTGTTTATCTGTTATGCCTGTCCCGAAAGGAGTTTTGTTGTATATCGACCAGCTTCTTCGCAATTTTCTATGGGACAGCGGGCAATCTTCTCGCAGACACTGGGTGAAATGGGATACAGTCTGCTCAGATTTTTCTGCAGGAGGTTTAGGGATCAGGCCCCTTCGTCATGACGGCTCTGCAGGGGAAACTGGCGTGGAATTTTTTAAAGAATTCTTCTCTTTGGGCCAAACATGCTAGGAGCAGGTTCTCCAAAACTAGTAAAGGGTCTTACATTTGGAAAAAAGTCTCCCCTTTTATTACTAGTATCTCTTTAAACTGTCACTGGCTAATTAGTAATGGACAGACCCCTATTTCAGTTTTCTGTCAAAATCTGTCCATGAGTTTTCCTAGGAGACTAAGATACTGGACAATTAAGGAGGTCCTTTTAAACCCTTGTATGCGCAGACTTTTTTCTCCATAATATGGATCCGCGGATTCTTCTATCTATTCAAGGTGCTTTTTGTGATGAATTCCCGGATCAGCTCATCTGGGAAGGAGATCCAGCCGGGTATGTTTCTACTACTAGTTTTTTAAAAAGCTTTGCTCCTCCCTCGGCTAGTATTAAAAAATTTGAAGTGTTATGGCAGCCTTGGCTCCCTGTGAAAATCTCCTGTTTTCTGTGGAAGGTCTTGCATTCTGCTCTTCCTACAAATGATAATGTCATTAGAACTAGTATTCAGATGGCTAGCATGTGCGTGTGTTGTAGGGTGCCCAAGATTGAGACCATGGAACATATGTTCTTGCTTAGTGATCATGCTATCCTGGTTTTTGATTTCCTTTGTCCTCTTTTCCAGAAAGTCAGGCCGAGTACTTTTCCTCGGCTTGTTTATGACTGGGGTACAACTGCTGATTTTGCTAAATTTTCAGATTGTTTGGGTTTTGGTTTGGTGATTTGTTGCCTCTGGGAAAATTTGGAAGCATAGAAACCAAGCTATTTTTGGGGATCATGCTGGGAGCTTCAGTAGATTAATCATTCTAAGATGGGCGGCTGCTCTCTCAGTCAATTTGAAGGGTCCTTTTGTTTATAATTCGCAGTCTAGGACCTTATGTAGTGCTCTTCATATTCAGGCGCTAGCTGCAAGTACTTGTAAGATTTTCTGGTCTCCCTGGCAACCTAACTGTACCGGCTATACCTGTAATATCGCTATTTTTATTGACAAGGATAGCTCCCGCATGGCTGCAGTGATCCGGGATGGGTACAGCAGGTTTGTTGCAGCAGTTAAGCTTACCTCTTTGAGTAAGCATTTCCTCCTTAGTTTGTTACAAATCCTTCATGTTATTGACTCTCACAATCTGTGTTGTACATGTTTTAAAATATCTCATCCGGATGCGCTTCTTTTGGGTAAAAATTCAGTGGTTGACTGGGTTTTTTTCCCTGCTAAGAGGCAGCTTGGCCAAAGACTTAAAGGAATTGGAATATACATGACCAGCCATTCTCTGAATCGTCCGGCAAATGCCCTCTGTTTTTCTAAAGGAAGATACCTATTTACAAGACACAAAGGCAACCTTCTAGGATCAGTTATTCATGCATTGGACAATGACACAAAGGCTCATCCTTGCTCCTTTCTCGAGCAACCTATTTATGTGTAACTGCTACTCTTGCTCTTTGCAGGTTATGGGTTTCTTTATATGGCTTTGCTCCTTGTGTTTGGTTTTGGTTAGTTCCCAGGCTGCCCCTTCTTTGTTTTTAAGCTGTTTAGCCATTTTGTGCTTCAGCTGGCGCTTGAGGGTGGCGTTTCTCCACTCTGTGTATTTGCCATGTCCAGGCTTTTTGGATCTTAATTAATAAAATAATCTAATTTTTTTTTTAAAAAAAAACATCATATTAATCTCTGAATGCTTTAGCCTTGAAACTTCAGTGGATGCTATAGCCTCTTCTGGTTCTTGTCTTGATCCCTTCTGATCATCTGTACCAGCTCCAATTGACACAAGATGCTATAACTTCGTCTGCCCTTTTTGTTTTGTCAGTCTTCATTTGTAGGTACCCGCTTCTGGTACAACAGGTAGCGGTAGACTCTTCTGCTGCTCAGCTTCTTTCGCTAGTCACAAATGCCATATCCGTAACAATCTCTCCCTTGGTACTTTTGACAAAACTGTTAAGATCAACAAGCAGTAATGAACGAAAAAATAAACAAAAGGACACAAGAACTTTTGACCCAGTTCGTCACAGAATGTGACTACGTCTGGAGGGCACTACCAAGCTAGGGATGTATTTCACTATTTTTGATGATGTACGATTACAATAAAATGAACATGTTTCATAGGGAAACATGTGCAAACAAGTATGAAGACCTTCTGCCAGAATATCTCAATTCCTCTTCCTAGAAGGTTCCGAGCTTTCACTATAAAGGAGGTTCTCCAAAATTCAGGTCTGCGAAGCGAGTTTCTTCACAATATCAATCCCAGAGTTTTTCGTTCTATTGGAGGGAATTTGATGGCTGACTTCCCTGATCAGCTCGTTTGGGAGGGTGACCCTGCTGGCCATGTTACTACGGCGAATTTCTTGGCTCATTTTGCTCCTCCTGCTCCTTCGATTAAAAGGTTTGCTATTTTATGGCACTCTTGGCTTCCGCTGAATATATCGTGCTTCCTTTGGAAGATAAATCATTCAGCCATTCCCACCCATGAAAATATTATGCGAACTGGCATTAATTTGGTTAGTAGATGTGTGTGCTGTTTGCATCCCAGCAATGAATCTATGGAACATCTCTTTATTCATAGTGACCATGCTGCCATGACCTTTAAATTTTTATGCCCCATCTTCCGGAAGCGTAGACCTCTTAGTATACATCAATTCTTTTATTATTGGGGTTATGTGGCTGATTTTAGCAAGTTTGCTGACTGTTTGGGTTTTGGTTTATTGTGTTGCTGTCTTTGGGACATCTAGAAATGTCGGAATCAGATTATTCATGGTGATACTTCTGGTAACTTCAGTATTTGCAATATTTTCAAATGGGCATCTAGGCTATCAGGCCTTATTAAACTCCCCTTAGCTGAGGATGAGTTCTCCAGGGACATCTGCCATGCTCTACACATTAACCCTCCAAGAAGTAAAGGCTTCAAAATTTTCTGGATCCCCTGGCAGCCCTCCCACCAAGGTAACACTTGTAATATTGCAATCTCAATTGATGACTCTTGCTCTAGAATGGCAGCTATTGTGCGGCCTTTTTGTTTGTGGCCTGAAAGTCAGTTCGGCCAGCAAGTGTTTTTTTAGATGTCTTTTGCAGATTCTTCATGAATTATCTCTTAAGCAAGTCAGCTATTGCTGCCTGAAGTTAGGTCACTCGGATTCAACCTTTCTTGGTCAAGGCGCTTCTGTGGATTGGCCTTCCTTTCAGATTAAACGGAGGATAATTCAAATGATTCGTAAAGTAGAGGTCAGCAAGGTGTGTTATGCCATGAATCGCCCGGCTGAGACGCTCCTCTTTGCAACGCACAGGAAGTTCTTCGCATCTCAGCTGCTAGCTCTCCCCAGCTCAGTTATCAAAGCCCTTGCTAATGACTCCTGCCCTCAGCCTTGCTTCTCCATTGATCAACGCATTTTTCTTTAACTTTACGGTTCGTCTCTTAGCGTTTGTAGACAGGTTTGTGCCGTCTCAGCGCCTCCCCTTGCTCTTTTTTTGTTCTTTGTTCTTTGTTCCTTTTCTTGGGACTTTGGTTCTCAGCCTTGTAATTACCATGATCCAGGTTTTTTGGATCGTTTGATTAATAAAGCTGCTGGCACAGTCCAGCTTTAAAAAAAAAAAAAAAAAAAAAAACATGTGCAAACAGTAATACCAATTGCTGAAGCGTATGGAGTCTTCTGCATGTGATCACGTTTTGTCTGATCTCCAGACTCATAACGTTGCATGAACTCAGCAATACTACATGAATGAAATGACGCTCCAGAGTTAACACACAAGACTCCAATGGACTGCTCACACTCAAAATCAATGCTTCTGCAGCATCTTCAGTAGTCACATTTGCAATCTCTTCTGTAATGGCCAAACTCAATACACTGGCAACACTTGATTTTACTCTTGTCCCTGACTGATTTGTCTCTCCCTCTAGACTTCGACTTGCCATGTTGTACTATCGATTTGGACATTGATCTACCCTGCTCCCAACGTTCAAAGCTGACCCAGAACTAGAGTTTGATTTGTTTTTGAGACCTCTTCACTGACAATCAAGTCTCTAACTTCATCTAGCTTTAACTTTTTCTTTCCTGCTGAAGCACTAACGACAGTAACTGTCCCGTTCCAACTATCAGACAACGATGACAACAAAATCAGCTCCTGTATCTCATCTTCAAAGTCAGTATCCAATGAACTCAACTGTGAAATAATCATTTTGAACTCACTGAGATGATCCACCACCACTGTATTTTCAGTAATTCGTAGATTGAACAACTTCCAAACCAAATGAACCTTGTTCACTACCGACGGCTTTTCATATAATCCCGATAGCGTGTCAAGCATCTCCTTCTCGGATTTTGACTTCACTATATGGTGTGCAACCTCTCTGGACAATGAAAAACGAACCGCGTTCAATGCCTTTCTATCCAGCCTTCCTTCGGTTTTTCCCCCACAGCTGGTAGAAACAAATCCTTACCGTACCTATTATCTTTGATCTACATCTTCCAGAAACCGAAATCCGATCCATTGAACTTCTCAATGGGGTGATTTCCATCCATTATCGCAGCTATAACCAGGCTCTGATACCAGTTATTAGGATCCACGAGCACTAATGATCGAAAAAATAAACAAAAGAACATAAGAATTTGTTACCCAGTTCGTCACAAAATGTGACTACATCTAGGGGCACTACCAAACCAGGGATGTGTTTCACTATTTTTGATGATATACTATTACAATAGATGAACATGTTTATATAGGGAAACATGTGCAAACCCTAATCTCAATGGGCTTGAGCTTGGGTTTGACCAAACATTAGTCTCTATACTCAACAAAAACTACTAAGACTGACAGAAATCACAATTATAGGCTATTTCTACTTCTCATACTAAGTTCTACTGAAAGGCTATTCATTATCAGCCTTCTCAAAATTCTAAAAATGTTCAACATTAGCAGGAATAATGTGACAGTTCAAAATTCAGTACAAATCTTTTCTCCCCCTTTTTGTCACAAATGACAGGGGTCTTCAAACATCAGAAGGCTTTCGAAGTCGGGAACTTTAAATCTCTCAGGAGGCTTCTTAGTTGATCTCGCCATGCTGCATTTCACTTTGCCTCAGCCGTCAGGTGCTCCGGCTCTGGCTCCAATAATAAGCTAACATTCTCAGCTGCATTGCGTCCCTCAGAGCGGCAGGCTGAGTGGAAGAATTTGCAGCAGCATCTTCTTATCCTCCTGAGACAATGTCTAGCACTGGCTCTCCTCTGTCACATCAACGATGTGCCTTCCCTTGAAAACGTGAAAATTAAGATATCATCAGCATAAAAAATGCAATTTATCGTTAAGGCTTTTTGAGCAGACCAGTAAGGCATGATTCCACCACCGGGCTTACTTGCCTCATTAAGGTTTTGAGACAAAATATCCATGGCAATTATGAATAAGCTGGGAGAAAGCGGGTCTCCCTGCCTTAAACCCCTGTTCGATTTAAAATGACCAAAAGATTTTCCACTGATACGAATGGAATAGCAGCAGTTACTGATGTTACGGTAGACTAAATCACACAATTTGTCATTGAAACCCAGAGCTTTCATTCCCCGAATAAGAAAAATTCAAGACAGCCTATCATAGGCCTTTGCCATGTCAAGTTTAAGCATAATATTACCACCATGCACCTTCTTGTGAATATCAGAAACCAGATCATGAGCCAGGGCAATACACTGCTGAATAGAACGGCCAGGAACAAAGCCTGATTGTTCTAAGCCAATAATTCTGGTAATCAACGGTCGGAGGCACTCATTTAGAATTTTGGATATAATTTTTTGGAGGAAATTGCAAAGGCTAATAGGTCTAAATTGGTCCAAAGATGTTGCACTCTTAACTTTTGGAATTAAGGTAAGGATTGTGGAGGACAAAGATTTTGGCAGATTAAAACCTTTAAAAAATAGTTGGACTGCAGCAATAATGTCATCACTGATAATACTCCAACATTTTTGATAGAAAATGCCAGTAAAACCACACGGTCCAGGGGCACTCTTTTTAGGCAAGGAAGAAACGGCAAGCCACACCTCCTCGGCATTCGGAATACAAACCAGAGCCTCATTTTCATCTTCCGAAATAACCGGTAGAATATTATCAAAATAATTTGAATCTGGGATATCAGAAAAACCACCCAAAATTTTTTGAAAATAATCCACTGCCAAAGGACCAACCACTTCACGATCTTCAGAGACAATGCCAGAAGGAAGTGTAACTTTCAATTTATTACAAGCTCGTCGAACCTTAATAGCAGTATGAAACAACCCTGTATTTTTTTCCCCATTCAGCAACCATCCAACTCGAGCTTTAGCATCAAGGAAAAGCTGTCGATCATCCAAAGCTGAATGAAGGCGATTATGAAAATAGACGAATTCTCTCTCACTATCCTCCGACCACTGATTCTGAAGGTTTTCCTCAACTGCCTCCACTCTTTTAGTTAAATCATTGATTATTTGATTAATGTCACCAAAAACATTCCAATTCCATTTCCGAAGAACACATCTTAGATTTTTGAGCTTGAGATGACAATTAACCATCGGATTTGCATGTGCTTACCATTCCAAGAATCCTGAACAACTCTAAAAAAATCCTCATGGTTAACCCAGGCAGGATTGAAGCTGAAAAAGCTATGGGCGCTCGAAGTTCCGAAATGTAATCAATAAAGGACAGTTATCTGACTGTACACGAGGGAGATGAACTACTTTTAAGTCTGGAAAGGCCGCAGCAGCCAAACCATTTATTAAAACCCTGTCAAGTCTCATCCAAATACATCTTCGACCAGCTTGATTATTACACCACGTGTACTTGTTTCCAGAGAAACCAACATCCAATAAACCAGCTCCAGTTATAAAATTGTTGAAATCCGAAGAGGATTTGTTACCGAAATCACGGCCCCCCATTTTTTCCGCAGAATGAGTGACTGCATTGAAATCACCCATAATGACCCATGGATCTGAAAATAATTGACTTTCCGCAGAGAGATCACACCATAGCTTAACTCGATTGTCCACCTTATAAGAAGCATACACCACTGAGCATATAGTTTTACTATTCATTGCAGCGTGATCCATAATACAAGAAATATGCTGTGAACTAATACTGAGAATAGTTACCGAAATAGAGTCCTTCCAAAAAATCCAGATATGTTTGTTATTAGGATCCCCTTGATCAAGGCTTTTTGGATCTTAATCAATAAAATAACCTAATTATAAAAAAAAAAAAAAAAAAGGATCCCCTTGAAAGAAGCCAGAAAAACCCAGCTTTTTAGCAGCACATATAACTTTCTTACCATGCGATTTAGGCTCCAAAATAGCACAAAAAGAAATGTCATGCTTAGTCAGAATAAAAATGGTACCTCGATTGGAGATACCCCTGGCATTCCAACAAAGACCACTGATCATTGGGGATCCTTTGAAGGGCAGTGCTTGCTGCCTGGGATTGCGCAGTCCTGAAGAGCTTCAGAAAGCATCCTCTCACCCCGGATAGAAGAACCAGCTCTCTGAACTTTATTAAAATGGGCCAAGGCACCTGGTTGCACTTGAACACCCAGCTCTTCACTGAAGACCAGCTCATTATGACTTTGCTTCCTGCGACGCAGTTCGGCACCAGAAAAATCATTAGGGACATGAGCACCAGAAACATTCTGATGCGACTATTGGAGCCAAATCACTTGAAGGTTATAAGCATAATGATCCATTTTCAATTCCTAGTGGGCCAATTACAAGACAAAGAGCAAAGAAGTTATATGAAGCTCTACATGGGCTTATTCAAGAAAGGGTTGATTACCAAGAAAGAGCAAATGATATTCAATCTTATCATCTCATAAACGCAATGTGAGAAGATAAATATAGAAGACTTTTGGAGCGCAAGAAAACTCATGAGTTGGTCTCATCGTCAATCTCATTAAGTTGTTCTTATCTTCATTTTCTAGTCCTTTGAGCTTCTTATCTATTCCCTATATAAGGGATGCTACACTATCATTTTCACCATCCAATGAATAATAAACTTGTGAGAAACATGTGTTTTCTTTGTTCTTGATTGAACTTTCTGAACTTCTCAAGGTTAATCTTGTGGCGTTCAAATCCAAACTTATCACCATTCTTGGTGTGGCGTTTGAATCTGAAGTTCTTAGTTTCTCATCACACTATCCATTTGCGTTACGGTGAGGGGTTAAGATTCATCTTATGAAGTCGTGGTTTCTCATCACAATAAGGTGAGGGATCATCGAGCTCGACAAACTTGTTGTGGCAGATTTTTGGTTACGATCCAACTCAAGATAACGGTTCCCATCACACTAGAGGGTGGGGTTCGTATCAGTTTGATAATCAGAGCCTTGTTTCAACGCAAGTTTGAGTTATCTTTTTTTTTTCTGTCCCTTTCATAACTAAATCTTTCACATTTTGATTTCCTTCTTTTGTTATTCCTTATCGCAATAATAAAAGCAAAAAAAAAAAAACAACAAGGCCAAAAAAAGGCAGCATACAAAAAAAAAAGGCAGCATACAAAAAAGCAGCATAAAAAAGCATTAAAAAAAAAGTATTCTAGTTACGAGGAATACAAAAAAAAAAAAAAAAAAAAAATCTTTTGAATGTCCTTTACATTCCATTCTTGTCGTTTGATTCTCTTATCCACAAAAACAAAAAAAAATCTGTTGGATATCCCTTCACTTTCTTGTGTCTCTACCTTCTTTCCTTTTTGTCTTTCCTTTCAAACTTTTGATAGGTTTGGTTATCTACTCATTTTGATATCCACCTGATTCTTCTTTTGATTTCATTGAGTTTGATTCAGAACATGAGAGTTGAGACAAACACATTGAGTGAAAAAAGACAGGAGAGTTTGAGTTCATTTTGAGTGCATACACAAGTGGAGTGCATCAATATTGAGTGAAACACGTGAGCGAGTGTTTTGTGAGGTCCTTAAATTGTATCTGAAGTTTTTTTTTCTCTTCCAAATGGAAAACGATCAAAGAAATGAAGAGGGGGCCCATCAACTTCCCAACCTTCAAATGCAAGCATTGTTGGGTGAGATGAGGCGCATGTTGAGGGCTGAAATTGAGCCAATTCATGAAAGGTTGGATCAAGTGGAGGCGAGAGGTCCAAATAGGCAGCAAAACAACAATCACAATAGGCAGCGTGCTAGGCAAGTTGAGGCTGATGGAGATGTGCGAGAGAGAAGGCCTAGAGTGGACAATGATTGGGAAGCATAAAGATCTAAATACCCTCTTTTTAATGAACGAATGATCCTGAAGCGTACTTGGAATGGGAGACAAAGATTGAGATGGTCTTTGAGTGTCACAACTATTCCGAGGTAAAAAAGGTTAAGTTGGCAACAATTGAATTTACTGATTATGCTATTATTTGGTGGGATCAGCTGCTGGTCAATAGGAGGCGTAATAGAGAGCCACCTATAGAGACGTGGGATGAGATGAAAGGGCTTATGCGAAAGCGTTTTGTGCCAAGCCACTACTATCGGAGTTTGTATCAAAAGTTGCATCGATTAACTCAAGGGAAAAAGAGTGTAGATGAGTACTACAAAGAGATGGAGGTCGCAATGATTCGTGCTAATGTTGAGGAGGATCGTGAGGCTACCATGGCTAGGTTCTTGCACGGGCTGAATCGTGAGATCGCTGATGTTGTCGAGTTGCAGCACTATGTGGAGTTGTCAGATATGGTACATCAAGCCATTAAGGTTGAGGAACAATTGAAAAGGAGAAGTTTTTCTCGAAGAGGACAATCATCGGGGGTGACTAACTCATGGAAGTCATATCCGAAAAGAGAGGAGCAGCCACCATACAAACCAAAATTTGATGCTTCAAAGGGTGTTAAGCCCATGGCCACATCTTCTTCAGGTAGTCATAGCCCATCCTCTTCAAAATCTAGTAACATCAAGTGTTTCAAATGTCAGGGAAGAGGGCATATTGCTAGTCAATGTGTAAACAAAAGAGTAATGGTGATAAATGCCTTTGGAGAGCTGGAGTCCGAAGATGAGGAATGTGGAGATACTAAATTGTCACCATTAGAACATGATGGTGATGATGACGAGGAGAACGCTGTTGTTGGTGATTTGCTAGTGGCAAGACGCATTCTCAATGTCCAAGTTAAGGAGGAGGATACGTGCCAAAGAGAAAACTTGTTTCATACGAGGTGCATGGTGAATGGTAAGGTGTGTAGCGTCATTATTGATGGAGGAAGTTGCAGAAATGTAGCAAGCAATTATTTGGTGGAAAAGTTGGGATTAAAGACAATGAAGCACAACCAACCATACCGGCTGCGATGGCTTAATGATTGCGGTTAGAGTTGTTAGCCAAGTAAAGGTACCATTTTCTATTGTTAAATATGAGGATGAAGTGCTTTCTGACGTGGTTCCTTTTTTTTTCTTTTTTTTTGGAACGATCTTTTTATTAAAAAGGATCCAAATAGCCTGGATCATGGCGAAAACAAAAGAGGTTGAGCTTGATCCTCAAGTGCCAGTTGGATAGTATTCCCAACTTAAAAACACCGAACAGATTATAAACCCAGCTCAACCTAAATGAAAATAAAAGGCGCCTTTGGCACCTGGAAAAAACACTGAGAAAAGGAGAGGTAGTACAAATGACTGAACCCACATAATGGGTTTTAAGCAAAAGACTACTAAAATGGAAGGACCATACCCTTATAAGCCAAAAGGGAATACTACTGTGGATTTGGTTCATGCCCAGATTACCAAGGTGTTCAACCTGAAGGCCACAGCTCACTAAAAGCAGAGCAATAAACATTGAGCCAAAATTGCAGAGATGGCAAGGAGGCAGCAACACTAAAAAGAAGAGCTTAAAGATTTGGGGAAGCCCAAGACCACCATATAATCCGAGGGAAATAGCGGGGATCATCAAACGCCGGTTGACATCAGCCAACTCAGAAACGCGAAACAATATAGCAGGCAAAAACAGCAACAATGAGAAAGGTTGGAAAAGAAAGAGCATGACCTTCACCAAGAAGCAAGCAGAGTTACATTGCCAAGTCATCTCTAGAGATGTGTTGAAGCTCTTTAATTCTTCTGGATAAATGATTATCATCCTGTGTTCTTGTAGCCCTCAAATTAATCACAGGAAATGAGTGTTCTTCAGAGATTGGACAGAAAGCAGGGAGCTGAAGCATATCTTGTTGAATGCTTCTGACGTGGTTCCTATATGCAAGCTTGTCACATCTTATTAGGGAGGCCTTGGCAGTACGATTGAAAGGCCACACATGATGGGTTCACAAATAAGTATTCTTTCACTATTAGAAAGCAACCTATTACCCTTGTTCCGTTAACTCCAAAACAGGTCATGGAGGACCAATTTCAGTTACAAAAATCCCATGAGAGAATGAGAGAAAAACAAAATGAGAGAAGTGAGAAAAAAAGTGACGAGGGAAAAGAAAAAGAGAGAGTTTCTACCATTATGAGAGCCAGAGAGGAAAAATGTAGTTACATGGCGAGCAAAAGTGAGATAAAAAGAGTGTTGTGTTCACATCAGCCCCTTATAATACTTATGTACAAGGAGGCCTTTTTATGTACTAATGATCTTGACGGTTCATTATCGAGCAATGTTGTTTCCCTTTTGCAGGACTTTGATGATGTCTTTCCGGAGGAAATGCCGAATGGATTACCACCAATTAGAGGAATCGAACACAAGATTGATTTCGTACCTGGTTCACCAATTCCAAACCGACCAGCTTATAGGACTAATCCCGAGGAGGCAAAAGAGTTACAAAGGCAGGTACATGATTTATTAGAAAAGGGGTATGTGCGTGAAAGTTTGAGTCCTTGTGCAGTGCCAGTCATACTAGTTCCTAAGAAGGATGGCAGTTGGAGGATGTGTGTTGCTTGTCGTGCCATTAACAACATAACGGTAAAGTATCGTCACCCTATTCCAAGATTAGATGATATGATTGATGAGTTGCATGGTGCTTGTGTGTTTTCATTTGAAATGTGGATATCATCAGATTAGGATGCATGAAGATGATGAATGGAAAAACAGCATTTAAAACTAAATATGGTTTGTATGAATGGTTAGTGATGCCTTTTGGTTTAACTAATGCTCCAAGCACATTCATGAGGTTGATGAACCATGTTTTACGTGCATTCATTGGTAAATTTTTTTTTTTTTTTAAAACAGCACCTTTATTGAAAATAAACGATCCAAAAAACCTGGATCATGGTGTATACAATTCTGGAGGATGGCTTGGATAAAACCAAGTCCATCTAGCAAAACAAACAAACCCAGAGATAAAAACCTGCAAAAAAAATAGGGACAGGGGCATACCCCAGCCCTAGTACAAGACATAGCAGCAAGAACAACAATATACATATCCAAGATCATTTGACAAGCATACATGCCAATGAAAAGGATTATGAAGATGGCAAAGAGGCACACATTTGTAGCTAGCAAAGAGGCTGGCTGCATGATCCAACTTAAGAGCCACAAGTAAAGTACACAACTCTGAAAGAACACATGAGGCCCCCAAAAAGAGTTAGAAAGGAAACCTGGAAGATCTTCATCCTTAATAATGCCCAACCCCATAAGACCAAACAAATCTAGCCAAAACACAATGGCAGAATACAAGGCAGAGGCTTCTCTAGAAATAAAAAACTCCCCAGAAATTCTGGGAGCAAAAACTACCCCAGAACTGCCATTAAACTCTCCGCATCCCAGGCAGTAAGAAACAATGGAGTGAATCCAGTCAAATACGGATACGCTGCTCAAGGAAGGAGCAAGGTTGAAACTTGGCATCATTGGCAAGAGCATAGAAAACTGACCGGGGAAGATCATCCACCTGAGTGGAGAAGAAAAACCTCACTTTGGAGAAGCAGAGCGCATCTGCCGGTCTGTTTAAGGAATTACTAACTTTGAAAATGTCCACCTCTTTTAGCCGACGAACTAAAAGCCTTTTGATCTGGAATAAAGGCCAATCCCCCAGAGAATCCCGACTGAGAAGACAAACATCCGGATGGGAAGTCCGGATACAATGAATATTTAAACCATGGCACCTCAACTCACATAGTATATGCAGCATGCACCGGAAAAAATGTTTACTCTCCGAAACAAGCTTGATGGCAGCAAGGAAAAGCCCATGTCTATTCCGGACTACCGCAGCCATAAAGCACTTATCATCAACAATATGAATAGAAATATTGCAAGTATTACCTTTATGGGCAGGCTGCCAGGGAGACCACAGAATTCTGGCCGACTTGATGGTAAGAGGGATAATGTGGAAAGCTTTACAAATGGAAGAAGAGAAGGAGGTAAAATAGCAAGGAGACTTGATACTGTTGCTCAAAAAGGAAGCCCATCTCAGAATGCAATTATTTGTTGAAGCTGCCAGCATGATTATCATGCAAGACTTGATTCCTGATTTTCCAAATATCCCAGAGACAGCAGGATATAAGCCCAAAACCCAAGCAATCAAAAAAGTTATTCAGGTCTGCCAAAATGCCCCAGTCATAAATGAGTTGATGGAGGGAGCTAGGCCTGTTTTTGCGAAAAAGGGGGCAAAGAAAATTCATAACCAAACTAGCATAATCACTGTGAAGAAACAGATGCTCCATGGACTCAAAACTGGGCACACTGCAACATACGCACCTGCTGGCTAATTGAATCCCAGTTTTCATGATATTGTCATGGGTAGGGAGAGCGGAGTGGAAGATCTTCCAAAGAAAACAGGACACTTTCAGAGGAATAAAGGGACGCCAAATGACCTCAAATTGCTTAATACTTGGCAGGGGAGGGGCAATGCTCTTTAGAAAATTTGCTGAAGTTACCTGGCCAGCAGGGTCCCCTTCCCACACTAATCTGTCTGGAGATTGATCAGAGAAATTGCCTTCAATGGATTCGAAACCCGAGGATTCATGTTACAGAGAAAGCGTCTTTTATAGAAAGGATTTAAAAGGACCTCTTTAATTTGCATATCCTTGAATCTCTTGGGACAATGCAAGCCAATGTTCTGACAAAAAAGCTGTGTATTCGTTTCTCCGCTGCCCAGGATCCATCGACAGTTGAGAGATATGCTAGAAATAAAGGGGGAAATGTTCTTCCAAAGACAGGACCCCCTGCCACCAATGTGAAATCTGCTCCTAGCATGCCTAGCCCAAAGCGAAGAATTAAGAAGATAGTTCCAGGCTAATTTACCGCGTAGGGCTGACATAACCTGGTGTAATAACTTTATGCCCAAACCACCGACATTTGTGGGCGTGCAGACAGCTTTCCAGTTAACCCAGTGATGACGGGACTCACTACCAGAATTCCACAGAAAATTACGGAGAAGCTGATCAATGGACCGCAGTATAGTTTTAGGAACTGGGAGAACGTAAAGGCAGTGAATTGGAATAGATTGAAGAACAGATTTGATCAGAGTAATTCTGCCAGCCATGGAGAGGAAATATTTCATCCATCCTGCAAGCCGACATTTAATACTATCAACAAGGCCCTGGAAATACGAAAGTCTAGGGTGGCCAGGGAACAGAGGAACTCCAAGATAGCGGACAGGAAAAGTCCCCTGGGAGAAGCCAGACAATAGGAGAAGATTGGCCTTTCTAGTACCCTTAATATGCTTGGAAAAGAAGAGCTTACACTTTGTAGCGTGAATTTGTTGCCCAGAGCAGTCACAGAATAAATTAATGGTTTTCAGCATTTTCATAAAAGAAATCTTCCCTCCATTAGTGAAAATAAGCACATCATCCGCATAGAGAATATGATTGATCTCCAGGGCCCGAAGAGAAGACCAATAGGGAGAGATGCCACTGCCAGGATTTCCAGTCGAGTTGAGCTTTCTGGACAGAATTTCCATAGCAAGAATAAAAAGACTAGGGGACAAAGGGTCCCCTTGTCTCAGCCCTCTGTTGGATTTGAAGTGGCCAAAGGATTTCCCCCTGATCCGGATGGAGTACCAGCAGTTGTTGATATTCCGGAACACAAGGTCACACCACCGTTCATCAAAACCCAAAGCCCTCATCCCTCGAATAAGGAAAATCCAAGAAAGCCTATCATAGGCCTTTGCCATATCAATTTTAATCACGACATTTCCACCATGAACTTTTTTATGAATGTCAGACACCAGATCCCAGAGCAATACAATGATGGATAGACCTACCCGGGATGAAGCCTGATTGTTCCGGGCTAATAATTTTGCCAAGCAGCGGGCAGATCTGGTCATTTAAAATCTTCGAGATAATCTTATGAATGAAATTGCATAAGCTGACGGGCCGGAGCTGGTCAAGAGACGTGGCATTCTTCACTTTAGGAATTAGGGTGAGAATTGTCGAAGAGAAAGATTTTGGCAAACTAAGACCCTTAAAGAAAAGCTGGACAGCTTCGATAACGTCCTTGTCAATAATGCTCCAGCAGGATTGGTAAAAAACTCCTGTGAAACCATCAGGGCCAGGGGCACTTTTATCAGGGAGGTTGGAAATAGCACGCCAGATTTCATCGGCATCAGGAATGCAGCTCAAGCCTTCATTCTCAGCTGGAGAGATAGCTGAATGAATATCATCAAAGTAAGAACTTTCAGGAATAGCAGAGAAATCTCCAAGCAAGTTCTGAAAGAATTCAGTAGCCAAAAAACCAATTTCTTCACGATCATCAAAAACAATCCCGGAGGGGAGAGTAACTTTGAAATTGTTAGAGGACCTTCGGGCTTTAATGGCTGCATGGAAAAGAGCAGTGTTCCTTTCTCCTTCTTGCAGCCAGCCAATCTGAGACTTAGAATCCAGAGAGAGCTGACGATCGTCAAGAGCAGTTTGGAGACGATTATGAAGATAAACAAGATTTTTCTCACTGTCCAAGGACCACTGATTCTGAAGCAAAAGCTCAGTAGCCTCAATCTGCTGGCTGAGATCACTGATCCTCTGATTAATATCTCCAAAAGTATTCCAATTCCATTTGCGCAGCTCACATCTTAATTTTTTAAGCTTGAGATGGAAATTAACCATAGGATTAACATGAGCTCGTTCAGTCCAACAGTTCTGAACAATAGAAAGAAAACAATCGTGCTTGACCCCAGCTGGATTGAAACTAAAAAAACTGTGGGTATGCTCTTTATTGCTGAAGCTGATCAAAAGGGGACAATGATCAGATTGGATGCGAGGAAAGTGGAGAACTCGCATCTCTGGAAAGTTAGCAACACCCAGACCATTAAGAAGCACCCTGTCCAGTCTCATCCAGATGCGCCTGTTACCCGCTTGGTTATTACACCAAGTAAATTTGTTACCAGAAAAACCAGCATCCGTTAAGCCGCAACCAGCAATAAAATTATTGAAATCAGAGGATGATTTATTACCGAATTGCTGGCCACCTTTTTTCTCATCAGCACTGACAACTGCATTAAAGTCACCCATGACAATCCAAGCATCTGAGATGCTGGAGGATTCATTGGCAAGGGCATCCCAAAGGAGCACTCTGTCGACTACTTTGCAGGAAGCATACACCACAGAGCAGAGGGTTTTAGAGCCAGACACAGAATGTAAGATTTCACAAGAAATATGCTGTGCGCTGATATTCTGTATAGAGACTGAAATCGGGTCCTTCCAAAAGATCCAGATATGCTTATTTGCGGGGTTTCTTTGGAAGTAACCAGGATAGCCAAGCTTCCTAGCGATTGAGATAATTTTTTTCCCCTGCAACTTAGGCTCCAAAACAGCACAAAAGGAAATATCATGTTTAAAAACAATAGTTTTTAAAAAACAGATAGTACCTCGATTGGAGATACCCCTGGCGTTCCAGCAGAGACCACTTATCATTGGGAAGCTGTGGGGGGACAGTGCTTGCTGCCTGGGATGATGCACTCTTTAAGAGCCTCCGAAAACTTTCTCTCCCTTTTTGGAGAGGCCCGAAAACTGGAAGAGCCAGCCTTGTCCTGAATGTTGATATAGTGTTGGAGAGCATCAGGGTGAACAAGCACTCCTAGCTCTTCATTAAAAGAAACCCGATTGGAGCCTTGCCGTTTGAGGCGAAGCTCCACGCCAGAGAGATCATTAGGGGCAGCTCTGGAGTCATTATCAGAAATGGCAACACTTTGCATTCCGTTGCTCTGGGCAGGCTGAGCAATATTAGAAGAAGACTGTGTGACAGTACTGGTAGGGCCCCTGACTGTGCCCAAAGCTGGAGCCTCTTGAAGGTGGAGACCGCCCGGATCACCACTGTTGGAATCCCCCTCGAGACCACCAAAGTACAATTGTTATTCGTATTGGTTGCACATTGGGCCACGTCCTGGCTAATTCTAGGAGGGACCCCGTCAGCCGACAAAAAGGAGTCTAGAGCAGCAGGATCATCAGCCTTTTTCTGATCGGGGGGAGAAAAAATAGAATCTTTCCCTTTTCTAGATTTTTTTCGACCAACCCGCACCCATTCAGAAACTGCCTTACCTTTAGAAGAGATCCCAGGTGTAATGGCTGGGGTATCTTTACCTCCTGACTGCAGAGGCTCCCCTGTAACAGCAAATTCGTGAGTTTTATGAGGAGCATTAGCTGGTTTAAATTTCCGGCAAATGGCTAAATGATGACCATGTATTCTGCATTTGCTGCAATATGACATCTTAGTCTCAACAACGATTGGTTGCCAGAAACCTTGATTATCAGGCATAGAGATCCAGATGGAGTCCGGAATTGGGATAGTAACATCTAGCTCCACGCAGGCCCGAGCGACCTTAACCGAGACACAGGCTTTGGTTCTGTCATCTACCCCCACAAAATGACCAAAAGTAGAAACAATTGCTTCGATAAAGGAGCTATCATAAAGTGGCAATGGTAAATTGGGGAGTCTAATCCAGATTGATCTGATGGATGATTCTCTCTTCGGGTTATAATCAATGTGCCACCGAAATAGACGGAAATAAGCATGGCCAACCTTGTTCAAAGAAGAAAGCAAAGCCGAGCGAACATCTGCCTCAGAATCAAGGATGATAAGAATATGTCTAGAATCCCAGATTTCACTAATTGTAGCACGGCCGGTAACAAGCCAATTTGCCTGGAAAGCTTTTTGAATTTCACCTAGGGTAGGACGACCAAAGGTGAATTTGGCGATTAGAGAGAATTCAAACCTTTTGGCTCCAGCTCCCAACTCTGCCCCGGTGAAGCTGACAGACGGACGGCCCTCCTTAGATCCAACTTGTCTGGAAGGGAGAGAGATAGGCGAGAATCGTTGACGAAGTTGCGGGCGGGAGGCAGCCATCGCGGCAAAGGACAAAGGGGTCCCCAAAAGCGGATTGACGGGAACGCCACCGGAGGGACCAGGATCTGGTGTCTTGGATTGATCGGGAGAGGCCATAGAGGCCTGGAGCACGCCTGAGCGGCAGACGGCGAAGGAAGGGTCGAGAATCGCCAAAGACGCCAACGGTCAACGGTCAACGGTTACAACTTTAACCAATATCACTAGTGCTCAATCTGATACCCTAGGATCGCCTGTAAATTTGTTGTTGTGTATTTTGATGATATATTGATTTATAGCAAAAACTTGAAAGAACATGTTAATCATCTTAAATCGGTTTTGAGTGTTTTAAGGGAAGAAAGGTTGTTTGCTAACCTCAAGAAGTGCACCTTTTACACGGATAAGCTCGTGTTTCTTGGTTTTGTTGTTGGAAATGATGGAATTCAAGTGGATGAGGAGAAGGTGAAAGCAATCCAAGAGTGGCCGACACCTTCAACAATCAGCCAAGTGAGGAATTTTCATGGATTGGCAAGCTTCTATAGACGTTTTGTTCAAAATTTCAGTAGCGTGGCAGCCCCTCTGACCGAAGTCATCAACAAGAATGCACCATTCAAATGGGCCAGCGAACAAGAGAAGTCTTTTACGTTAATTAAGGAGAGTTGACAAATGCTCCTTTGCTTACATTACCTAACTTTACTAAGACATTTGAAATTGAATGTGATGCTTCAGGAATAGGTATTGGAGCTGTTCTAATGCAAGAAGGGCGACCCGTTGCTTATGTTACCGAGAAACTGAGCGGGGCAGCGTTGAAGTATCCTACTTATGACAAGGAGATGTATGCTTTGGTAAGAGCATTAGAGCATTGGCAGCACTATCTATGGCCAAAGGAGTTTGTTATTCACACCGATCATGAAACCTTAAAGCATTTGAAAGGACAACAAAGGTTGAACAAACGACATGCTAAATGGGTAGAGTTCATTGAAACATTTCCTTATGTGATCAAATACAAGAAATGTAAGGAAAACATTGTGTCTGATGCATTGTCAAGAAGGTATGTTTTA